>CM053787.1:714949040-716149040 GCA_028749045.1 Cupressus sempervirens | reverse complement strand
AATGCCAAAGGTGGAGATTGTTGACATATCAATAAAGTTTTATATTAGTGGTCCACACTTATTCGAATTATATATAGCTACCAAACTTATTGTACAGCTATCAGTGTTTGCCAAGAATTTTAGTTGTCACCAAGTTCTACAATTGCTATTGAGTCCTTTGGAAAAATTCTACTAGTTACTAAGTAGTACAGTTACAGTAAAGATTAGCAATATAAATCGTCCATCTTAGTATATGCCAAGTTTACTAGTGCAAGCTAAGTTGTGCAGTGTTTAACAAGTTTGTAGTGTATGTGATATGAGTGTAGTGTTAACCAAGCTTCTCAGTGTTAACCAAGTAACTCAATTTATACCAAGCTCAAAGTGATACTATTTACCAAGTCATACAATATAAATCAAGAGACAGTTTATATGACGAGTTTCATAATATCTACTGAGTCACTAGTGTAGACCGAGTTCAAGACTACTTGGAAGTGGTCAGTATGGATTGAGCTTCTATGTATACCAAGAGCATGATGATGTCAAGCATTAACAATGGATGCCAAGTATCAAAACTTCACCCAATCAGTCTTCAAAACTTGACAGTCTTCATGTGGGCCAACTTTGTAATATTTGTGTTAACTTGTATAGTGGCCAACTTTGTAATTTGTATAATTGGATTGGTATATATATGTAGTGAATTGTATCATATATCCAAATAAGTAAGGAGTGTGAATGCGAATGAAATTTATGTGAATATAATTAGAGAAGAGCAGGAGTGAATTACAAAGGCTATAGTGGTATAAGGAGTAGCAAAGTCATATCTATCACAGCAAGGTGATTTGTACTTAAAGAATCTTATTCAACAAACCAAGTTGCAAATCAAAGATCATCTACTATTTCATCCTAATAGGTGGATCAGTCAAATCCTTTAACAAGGTAAACCTAACAGTCTTTTGTAAATCTCTTTATTGAGTGCATACTTAATTGTATGTTTGTAAATCCTTTCACAAGGTGGACCTAGTAGTCCTTATTGCTCCTAATCAGGTAGATCACTATAAGTGATCAATGTAAGCTCTAACAAGCTAAGTTTATGCTATAGTACTAAAGTTTATGGGTATCATGCCCACCTCAATTTCACTTTCTATTTGGAAAGTTTCTAGGTCACCAAATATTTATGTCTTAGTGTTATGAATGCTTTATTTTTCTTAGTTTCTTATGCATGTAATTAGATCAGATTATATGCGACGGATTAAATTCTAATTGGATTGTTGGATTAAGAGTTGAAATTGTTGAAGTTATAAAAGTTACTAATATACCCCTCCCCTCTCAGTAACTTAGCATAGTCTTGAAGATTTCCAACAACTTACCCATTTTAACAAACCTTAATTGAGGACTAGATTAGGTCTCTTATTCACCTAGTGGTGTGGCTAGCATCACTACTCTAAAATACCCTAGGAGATGTAGATTTCTCATAAGCCCACCTGGCTCACCTACACCATACTCCCTTGTAGAGAAAAAGCTATGTCACTCCTATAGACAAGGGGTTTGTGATGATGCCTAGCTTCTTAAAGTCTTCTACAACAATCCATGTGGCTCCTAAGTCTAGTTCATTTCTCCACTTTATAAGGTGCTCCATGTACACCATGTTCCAAGTGGCTTTCTTGACTCTAGGGTCTAATACCTTATCAACTTCTAACTTGTTAGTGGAACAAAATATTGTAGGTTCCAAATCATCCTGAAGTCCTTGACTGTTGTGAGCATTAGTAGCCCATGGATCTTTGAACTAAACCAAGTCTTGCACATTAAAAAAGGAAGATATGCCCAGATTTGATGGTAAAGATCAACCTTGTATTCATTTGCCCCATATTTTTCTATGATCTTGCAAGGTCCTACCTTTTTCATCTACAACTTGGTAGGTACACCTTTCTATAATCTTGTCTTGTTTAAGTGGACCGTGACATAATCTCTAATGGAAAATTGGATGTCCTTTCTCCTTTCATCTACCTTGGTTTTTAGCTTTTGAGTATTATCTTGGATGGACTTCTTCACTTATTCTTCTATTTCCTTCATTTTTGAGAAAAAACATCAACATGCCCACTCCTATATTCCATGCCTCCAAGACCTTTGAACTTGTGCACACCTCCAGGATGCACGCCATAGACAATTTCAAATGGGCTTCTTCTTGTGGTCCTATTTTTTCTATCATTATATGCATACTCTTCTTGAGAGTTAACCATATCCCATGTTTTTGCATACTCCTTAGTTAGGCACCTCAAGAGATTACCTAGCACCCTATTTACAACCTCAGTCTGACCATAAATTTGAGGATGGTATGCTAATATAAACAACAAGTTTGTGCCAAGTCTTCTCCATAAAGTCTTCCAAAAGTGACTTATGAATTTCACATCCTGATCTAAAACTATGCTTAATGGAAGGCCATGAATCCTCACAACCACTTTAAAGAAAAAATGTGCAATGTGCCAAGAATCATTGTTAGTTTTGCATGGAATGAAGTGCCCCATTTTTCTAAACCTATCAACAACTACATAGATACTATGATAGTCCTATTTTATCTTGGTTAGACCAACTATGAAATCCATGCTCACACAGTCCCATGGCCTATTTCAAACTAGTAATGGTTGATAGAGACCTACATTACTTAGCCCTCCTTTAACTTTCATATATACCATGCATTTTTCCACATAACTAGTTACATCTCTGACTAATTTAGGCTGATATTAGAACCTTTGGACCAAGTCTAGAGCCTTTCTTACACAAAACTAGCCACTTAGACTCCCATTGTGTTCCTTCTATATTAGGTTCTCTCTTATGGATCCACTTGGTACACACAACTGACTACCCTTAAAGAGAAATCTATTTTGTAAGGTGAATTAAGAAAATTAGCTATGAAAGTGGTTCTCAAAATTAGAACATACCTTGTATGCATCTGCAAATTCTTTATCTTCCTTATAGAGACTCTTAGAGAACTCTATCCCAATGCTATGTAGCTAAAACTTTTGGATAGATAACAACCTCCTTCTCAAGACATCTATTACCTTGTTCAACTTCCCCTTCTTTTTCTTGATTGTGAAATGAAATTCCTACAAGTAATCCATCCACTTCAAGTTCCTATTAATCAACCTTTCTTGAGTGATGATGTTACCTAATGCTTGATTACTAGTAAATACAAAAAATTCCTTGGGCAATAGATAGTACCTCCACATCCTAAGGAAATGAACTAAGGCATAAATTTCAAGGTCGTAGGAATAATATTTATTTTTAGCTTCATTGAAATTTTCACTAAAGAAGGTTACTCATCTACCTTCTTTATTCAACACTCCCCTTACTACCAGGCCAACTACATTATACTCTAGGATGAAGATTTTTTTTCAAAACTAGCTAGTTTTAAAACAAGTTGGGTAGCTACTTACTTCTTCAGCATTTCAAATGACTTTTCATCTTCTAAGGTCCACCTAAACTTGGACTTGACCCCACCCTTTTTGGTCTCTAGCAAAGGTGCACATATGCAACTAAATTTTCTAATAAACTTCCTATAAAATTGAGTAAGGCCATGAAAACTCCTTACCTCAATGATGTAGTAGTTGATGGATAGTTTAGGATTGCAACAACCTTATGTTGATCCATCTTTAAGGTTACTTTAGACACCATAAATACTAAGTACAAAAGCTCATTCTTGAAGAAGTCACACTTCTCAATGTTGATAGCAAGCTTTTCCTTATGAATTCTCTACAATACTACCTCCTATTGCTTGATGTGTTCCTACTTTGTTTTCCTAGAAATGAGTATATCATCTATACCTACACCACCACAAATCTCCTTGTGAAATCTTTAACACTTCTTTCATGAGCCTCATGAATGTTCTAGGAGCATTAGAGAGACCAAATGACATCACTAGCCATTAATATAACTCATCTATGGTTTGAATGTTATCTTCCATTCATCTCACTTCTTAATTTGAATTTGGTGGTATCCATTCTTCAAGTCCAGTTTGGTGAAGTACATTTCTCCTCCAGGGTAATCCATGAGATATTTAAATCTAGGTATGGGAAACTATACCTTATTGTGATCCTATTTATGGCTCTTTTTTCCATACATAATCTCTATTTCCCTCCTTTCTTTGATGCTAGCAAAATGGGGACTGCACATTGGCTTATGCTCTTTAGAATTAGACCTTGGTCCATCAATTCTTGCACTTGTCTTGCCACTTCCAAGTTTTGGTTTGGAGTGAGCTTGTATGTTACTTTTTTGAGTAGGGATGCACTAGGAACAAAGTCTATTTGGTGGCTTATGACTCTTCTAGCAAGTAGGGTAGTAGGAGTCCAATCACTTAGGTAAAAGCACAAACCTGTATCACCTTTTATAAAGGAAAGTGATATCTGAGTTTAAACTCTTCAACATTAATGACATAAAAGTGGCACTTTTGTTTACAATTTGAAGATGATGTAAACTAATGAATTGTGTAAAATTGGATGAATTTTATGTCTATAAATTTTATTTTTTAATTGAGTGCAAATTTTATTTATTTTTAATTTTTTAAAGTCTATTTTTTAATTTTTTAAAAATGCTGAAAAATATAGAGTTTTTTTCCTATCAAACAAATATATGTAATTGATCATATTTTGGTTTGATTATGAAATATGTTAGAGATGAAATTTATACCCAGTGCACCAAAAAAGAAAAATTGAAATTTGGATAATATTTTTCAAGTTATAATTGATCAAAGTCAAAGTTATCAGAAATTGACATTTTTTTTTCTCTTGTCAAACTTTTTCCATCAAATATATATATATATATATATATATATATATATATATATATATATATATATATATTTAAATTACATATTCTTGAAGAAGAATCTCTCCTCTAGTGTAGCATTAAAAAATAATAAATTTTTAACATGTTTTACTATTTTTTTTCTATTTTTGAATAGACATCTTCCTGAATCTTAAAATACCTACTTGTAATATTTTCAAATTATAACATATTAACCATAATCAAAATAATAATAAAATTATACAATCATAATCCTGACTCTGTGACCTATAGAAGTATATTTTTTGTTTTTAAAATGCCTTAATTTTAGTAGGTCAAATTGGCCTTCAAAGTGAGATGTTTATAGAAGTTCTTATTTTTGCTTGTGTGGCTGCCACTTAGGATGTTGCGAAACCCTTATAGCCAAAATGGTTTCAACTGCAACAATTTTGGTAGTAACCTTGTTGGCCTATTAAACCACTAGCAGTTAAAATGATAGCCGAAAATAGTCAAAAGTGATTTTTGCATTTATATAAAGTGTCTCGATTATGGCCAAAACCCTTTTCGCTGAAAGGGTTTTTGTCATAACGATACAAGCTATGTTGACAAGGAAACCTACCATGTATGTACAATAGAAACATGTTTGGTTATAACTCGTACGACCATAAGCATTTCAAATGTAACACATCTAGATATCACAAAGGGTGACACAAGTTTGTTCTTTTACCCACTTACTATGTCTTTTTATTTCTCAAGCATTTCTCATACCTCCTTTGGTAATGGATTTTTGACTAGATTCTCCTATCCTTCAGACTTCAATACTACTACATAACCCTAACCTTCCTCATCCTTGAGATCATGGACATATTCCTTTCTACTACATAACAAAACACTAGGCACCATAGATTGTGGCTCTTCTCCCTCCAATAAAGATTGGATTTTTAGTGTCCTACCTCTCTTGTTAAATGACATGGAATTTGTCCTTCCATCATATACTACTTCTCTATTAAATTTCCAAGGTCTTCCTGATAGTAGATGGCAAGCATCCATGGGTAGGGTGTCATACAACATTCTATCCTTATACCTTGTTATAGAAAAATCCACCCATTTCTTTTCATTCACAATTATAAGTTCTATCCAGCTTTATTGAGCCAAGTCACTTTGTAGGGATTCACATGTGGCACCTTAGTTAGTTTAAACTTTTCTACTACCTCCCTTGATATTATATTATTAGTAGATCTAGAGTCTACTACCATTTTTCATACCTTCCATTAGATCTTACATCTATTCCTAAATAGTGACCTCCCATGCTTAGGTTCATCATGAGCTAGTTTCTTGATTAGTACCCTCCTAAACATAGGATTTTCACCCTTCTCTAACTCTATGTGGTCCAATTCAAAGTCCTTTCTATAGTTTTCCTCTTGAACATATGTTATCCTCTTGTCATGGTTAGAAGAAGAGGGCTTATCAAGGCATCTATATACAGGGTGGCCTAATTGACTATAGATGTAACATTTCATACTAGAAATGTATGGGTTACTTCTACCTAATCCTCTACCCCTATTAGAGCCTCCTTGGTTACCTTTCCCTTTGCTATAACCCCCTCTAGGAGTGCTTTCAATGGCTTGCTCTGTCAACTTGTTTTCACCTTGATTCCTCTGCTCACTACCTCTGCCTTTGTATCCTCCTCTTTGTTCTCTCTAATTTCTTTCTTTCTGTAGGGTTAGCTGATGGCACCTTTGAAGAGTGGTAGGTGCCCATAAACTAAGTTCCTCTTGGATGTTTCACTTCAAACCAGCCAAATACCTATCTACCTATATTAAATCCTCTTCTTTCTTGTTGAATCTAAGGCATAACCTCTAAAACTCCTCTATATAAGAGGCCGCATTTAAATATTTTTGTTTTAGTCCTTATCTTCTTTTATGAAGTTGGATTTCAAAGTGTTTTGGTAGGAAGTTCTACTTCAACTTGGTAACCATGGCATTCTAGTTTGTTGGTCCTCTTATCCTCTACATACTTCCACCATGTCGAAGTCAAGCCTCTAAGTCTTGACTAAGCTAGTTTGACCTGTTGTGCCTCTAATACCCCTTTACACTTAGAATGATTCTCCATACCATCCAACCAATCCATCATTGCATCTATATCCATCTTTCCACTAAATAGTGGCATACCTTCCAAAGATTTCCCTTCTAGGGCTTTAATAGCTTTGAAGAAAGGTTCTACATTCAAGATAGGGTTTGGTTTAGGTACAAAATCATCTTCTGCTACCTCATTACCCTTCTCATTGTCTTCTTCTTCCTTCATTTTAGTTGCATCAACAACTTCTTCCATATTTATCTTCACCTCTTCCAAGGCTACTTCAAGGAGTCTATTTTTCTCCTTCTTCTTATCAACTTCCTTAGCTAGTTCTACATTAGTCACCATGCTTGACTCATCCACTGACTCTCTAGTAACTACAAACATACACCACTTCCCAAGTCCTCAACTTGCTCTAATACCACTCTAATGTGACACCCAATCTTTCTCCCACCCTATCTTCCTCTAGGGTCTCCTTAGGTCTTCTTATTGACCTAATAAGGTTGTTGACTTCCCCTGGTCTCCATAGGAAACTAGCAATGAGGTCCTAGGTAATTCAACTAGGTGCACACTAATGTTAGACCAATCACTCTCCTCATTACAACTAACTCCAAATATTCGAAAGATGCAACAAATAGATAGATGTCTCCTAAGAAGGCATTTGGATTACCCACAAAGTCCACAAGATCAAAAAATATTGAAATCCTACTCGAGTTCCAAAGTTCATGCAAGATTTCCTTGAATTGCCTAAAATGGGGATACAAGCAATTAGCCTTCTATATGAAGTAGGACTCAATTAAATTGCAATTTTTTTAAATAAGAGATCAAACAAATCACTGATCTTGACACCCTTTTTAGATACCTTAAGGATTTTGGGGGTCTAGTGTTCCCAACTTGTTAGTACAGTATGACCATAATTTTAGCCTAAAACCCTTTAAGGGCTTTATAGGTTATTTGCAAACAAGAAGGTTTTTCCCTCTATATAGCTTTTTCCAAAGTCTTTTTTTGAAGTTAGGGTTTCTCCACTCCTTCCATAAACACTTCACATGCCATGGTTGAAGTATTACACATATTCAACCACTCCTAACACTTTTGCATCAGATTGTGGCTCACCTAGGGCATCACCATAAAAACCATTTACTTTGTTTCCAAGGGCCCTTATTTTCTATAATATATGTACAAGGAGTCACCTCCCATATCCCTAGAGGTCATACAAATCCTATGGTGGGAGAAGGAGTTATGACTTCATCTTGCTCCAAGACTGGATTAGAAAAGCAAACACACAAAAACCAAAATAAATTCTACAAGCAACTAGAACTTCACAAAACCAAAAACTATAAATGAATAGAATCTCATATTTATCTCTACTAACACTTTAAGGAACTATAGTTCCTAACCTAATCCATTAAAGTGCCAAAAAGCTTGAAAGCATAAAACTGTAACTGTTAACTTGCTGACATTCCAAATATTTCTCGGTGTTGTTGACCACATTGGATAGTTTCTACTTACATGACTAATCTTAAAAGATAACAAAAGCATATAATCTCATTTAGCCATCAATTTTAATTACCTCTAAAATGTGTCTTAATGAAATTTACAGAAATATGACCATACTCACCACAATAATGACAATTATCCCTTGTATTGTAATCCCAATCATAAGAATTCCTATGATGATGTACCTTGGTTTTCTTGTTTGATTTCCACTTGGGTTTGGATTTTCATTCATATGCCTTGTGTCCATACTTCTAATAGTTGTAATAGTATCTTTCAAATCTCTAGTTGTTTGTATTTTTTTCTTGCATTCATGTGGCTAATGTCCTTGCTTCTTGCTGTTATGACAATGTCCCTAGAATTTCTTCTTAGGGCTTTGATTTCAAGTGTTGCTCCTCTAGACATTTTTTATGTGACCCAACTTTCAATAGTGATGATAGGTGGGTTGTTGTTCTTTCCCTTATTGTTCCTTTGTTAACCACTTCTAGACAATTCTCCTTTCTCAGTGGTAGAATGTACCAATCTAGTAGTGTCATTATTTGATCTTGGTGCTTCCATTAAATTTTCAAATAAATTTATGGGTTCACTAGGCTTGTTAAGATTTTCCTTCTCTATCTTTAATTAGTTCTACAGTAAGAGATTATATGTTTTCAAATCTATAATCTCAATGTCTTTCTTATTTAGTTCTTGATTTGCAAGAATTAGTTGATTCATTAGATCCAATTGAATGCTTGATAACTTTTGCACATTAGATGACTTCTCCTCATGTCTATTAGCTAGTCATCTTTTGTCTTCTTCAATCATGACTCTCACACTTTCTCCAAATGACACCAAACCTTTCCAAAGACCCTACCTAGTAAGAAAACATACAATAAGGACCTTCAAACTCCTATTTTAACTTATTTCCCTTTACAGCACAAAAATGTTTTATAAAGCTTAATTAAGCAACTTGGAGCAATTTAAACCTTTGGACACTTACCCATCTTAACTAACCTCAATCTCTAAATAGGTTACATCTCTTATTCAACTAGTGGTGTTGGCTAGAACCACTAGAAGAAAAGTACCCTAGGAGCCATAGGTTTATCACAAGCCCACCTAGGTGCCCCTGCACCAATCTTTCTTTGTGATCTTGTAACCGAGGTCAATAGCAATTCATGGCACACTACTAAGTTGGATCAACTAGTAGAATATATGTTCTATCACTCTTACTATGAATGAAATAATAGGGTATTCAATTGTATCAATTTATATTCCCCTCTTATACCATATAACTCCAGTATTTTTCTCAATTACCTCTTGTGCATTTCTCGTCAATGTCTTCAGCCTTCTAGGGTAGGATACCCTATCACTCTATGAATAATCCTCTTTGATATTTTGATAGGTCCATTATCTAAACATAGTTGATTTTCATTTATTTGGATCAATACAGTCTTTATCTATTCTATTTTAAAAACTTGAGGAAAATATAAGGCATGCATTAATTCTTTTCACTCTACAATTTGTTTTCTTCATTCAAAACATCATTCCCATATAGCTTTTGATAGATTTCTCTAATCTCTAAGTCTCCAACCTCTCCAACCTTGCATATGTAACAACATCTTACATCTTGAATGATCAAAACCTTGGGAAAAATAGTTGATAATGCACTAGATAGATCTTCTTTTTATGCAATATCAGCAATTGCACAAAATGGTGGTTGGAAAACATCATTACTGATCAATTGTACATTGGTAACATTTTTACCTTCCTTTCTTACTTCTACCATTCAACATGCTACCATTTTTCACTTTGTAGGGTTTGCAAAATGTGAAATAGTATAAGTTGGAACAAGTGAAAGAATTTTCAAATTGATGTAAAATACAGTGTAGTAGTTGAGTCTAGTATACAATCACTAAAATCCCTTTCTTAAATCACCTTCATGCTATTTGATCTTCTAGTAAATGAAAATAACTCAAAAAAGTGAATATATAGCCTTCAAAACCTTGCAATTACTGCTTAATGCATATACAACTATAAGCTTGGTTGCTAAAGGGTTTTCAATTCACTCAGCTATCATAGTTAGCTTGGCAGTCACTATAGTATCTCATTACTCAACACTTACTGCAATACTTCCAATACTCAGCAATAACAAAGAAAAAAACATAACAATAGATTGTCTCTTTCTTCTAATCAGTTTATTGCATCTTAATATGTGTTGATAGATCCTTTCCATTACTTGAATGCTTGGAACTGATGCAAAAGTATCATTTTAGATGTCAGCTCCACACATACCTTTAATTGTCTAGTTGGGGGTGAGTGATCACTTGATCCATTAGATAAGGTGACATAATTTAGACTTGATATTTTGTAATCTTCTTTCTTTTTCCATGTTTTTTTTATCTATGTCCTTACCTTCTCAGCATCTACCTTTCCTTTACCTTTTATGAATTCATTTCTTAGTGCAGGTGACCACATTGGATAGTTTCTACTTACATGACTAGTCTTAAGATAACTAAAGCATAGAATCTCATTTAGCCATCTATTGTAATTACCTCTAAAATTTCTCCTAATGAAATTTATAGAAATATGACCATACTCACCAAAATAATGACAATTATACCTTGTATTGTAATCCCAATCATAAGAATTCCTATGATGATGTACCTTGGTTTTCTTGTTTGATGTCCACTTGGGTTTGGATCAGCATTCATATGCCTTGTGTCCATACTTCTAACAGTTGTAAAAGTATCCTTCAAATCGCTAGTTGTTGGTATTTTTGTCTTGCATTCATGTGGCTAATGTCCTTGCTTCTTATTGTTATGACAATGTCCCTTAAATTTCTTCTTAGGGCTTTGATTTCAAGTGTTGCTCCTGTAGACATTTGTTGTGTGACCCAATTTTCAATAGTGATGATAGGTGGGTTGTTGTTATTTCCCTTATTGTTCCTTTGTTAACTGCTTCTAAACAATTCTCCATGCTCAGTGGTAGAATGTCTCAATCTAGTAGTGTCATTATTTGATCTTGGTGCTTCCATTAAATTTTCAAATAACTTTATGGCTTCACTAGGCTTGTTAAGATTTTCCTTTTCTATCTTTCATTAATTCTATAGCAAGAGATTCTATGTTTCAAAGTTGTAATCTCAATGCCTTTCTTATTTAGATCTTGATTTGCAAGCATTAGCTAATTCATTAAATCCAATTGAATGCTTAATAACTTTTGCACATCAGATGACTTCTCCTCATGTCTAGGAGCTAGTAGTCTTTTATCTTCTTCAATCATGACTCTATCTTCTTCAATTTTCTCTTTCAATTTAGTTGTCTCACATAACAATACTAATTTAGTTTCTTGTTCCCTTTTTAGATTCCTAACTTCTTCATTTAGGGTGCCATTATTTTCCATCAAATCTAAATTGATGCATCAAACTCATTTGAGTTCCTTTCCTCAAACAATCTAGTAGTGTGTTCTTCTTGATATTGAGTGTCATTTTTTTGAATGGGCAATTCCTTTCTTTTCTTCAATGCCTACTACCCTTCATTTCTTGCCTCCTTGAGTTGATGTAGGAAAAACTATATTTCAATCTTCTAGTTCTCAACAGTCTTTTCCAATTTGTAAACTTCCACCTTCAAGATATTTCCTCCAAATATGTCAAACTTTCCTTTCTAGAGAACAAATCTCTGATACCAATTATTGGGAATAACAATGGGAAAGTAAGTTCAAACTCTGTCTGGTATTCTCTTACAGTGCCTGTTTGACGCAGTTTAGTTAGTGCTCCTGTGAAATCATCAAAGGAACTAGGGCCAAAGCGCTCCAAAATGAGGGTGCACAATTCTCTCCACGTTGGGCCTACATTAGCCTTGATGTACCAACGGAACCATTGAAGAGCTTCATGTTCCAAATGAAAAGATGCAAGGGGGACTTTGTGGTTATCCAAAGTATTATGCAAGCTGAAATACTGCTCTGCCCTATAGATCCATCCAGTCGGATCAGAACCATCGAAGAGTGGAAAATCAAGCTTTGGTCCACGGAAATTGCCAGAAGAGGACTCAGTATCTCCTGAATGGTTTCGGCTCATGGCTGACTGCTGAAAGTTAAGACCCAGAATTTTGTCATCCAGATCTTGAAGTTTGGTTTTGAGGGATGCAATTTCCTCTTCCATGATTTTTGCTCCTGTACGCGTAACAACCATAAAACAAGGTTTTTTTTTTTTTTTTTTTTTTTTTTTTTTTTTTTTTTTTTGGAATGGGTAGAAGATGAGAAACAAAAACTTTTTTAGTTACGGAAAACTTGGATTTGGGTAAAACTCATATAGGAAATGGGTGTTCGACAGGTGGTGGGAGACTATCTGGGGACAAGGGAAAAAGAAAAATGAGGGTTTCAAGGGTAGGGAGGCGAAATGAGGCGAACAGTCCAAGAGGGATAAGGGAGCAAAATGAGGAATTGAATCTTGTGGCTCAGTTTGGTGGCGATTGGATGAGAGGTGAAAAAGATAGGGCAAACCCTAAAATTAGATAAATGAGGGATTTAGGGCTTTGATATGTAAAATTTGGGGTTGGGTCGCCAAGGAAGGAAGTATGCGAAATGATATTGCAGACGTTCTGCGGAAGTATGAGCAGAAACAGAAAGCAAACAGTCGACTTAGAAAAATTCACTCACAGACAGAACAACTGAAAAGAGTTATTGCAATAACAAGAGATATTAGAAGTGAGAGGAACCTGAAGGCCACGACCGAAAAAAAAAAATTTGATGTAATTTCCACCCAGCGAGCCCAAGAGAGTGCTCTGATACCAGATGTGAAGAACCTCCTTATAGCAATATCGTGAGAATGCTCGAAATAACAGAATACAAAGTGATAGCAGAACTCAGAATGAATCTACTGATCGCAGGCCACTTCGAGGGGGTAACCTCCTTTGAGCAAGCTCAATACAATAAATTCGTCCGTGCCCATCAAGGGCCTCAACCTATTCTTATATACTGGGTACGATCTAGAAAAGTAATACTACCTATGCATGTGGGATAATAAAATATACTCACGGGACGACTTACAAAGCATATGCGTCCAACAACACTACTCTAACAAAATAAACAGAAGGAACACACAGGTTCCTAACAAGTGAACCAACACTTCAAAATTTTACGATAAAAATAATTCACCATTCATCTTTCTCATAACTTAATCATGTAAATTGAAATAAGTAAATATGCATCACATCCAAAGCATAATATAAATTAGCACATAAAACATGAGATTTTGGTTACCCAAAAACCCTCCAATGAGAAGGTAAAACTAGGGTGGGGATGACACCCACAAATTTTAACAACTGTAGTTTTAAAGTGTGGTCAATTATGGCTACAAAGTTTTTATCACAAGCTATGATCTACCCTATGAATGTTCTCCCATGTTAAAGGATTACAAGAATATTAGGTCTCACCTTGACTAAAGGATCTAAACTCACAACTAAGTAAGCACTCTATTAGGATATTTACAAAAGTTTGTTAGGAATATTGTGCAAAAAGATGTACTATGTATCACTTGTCAAAATGATTCAACACCTGATCCTTCAGTTAATACCTTGTTTCTTGATGCCAGATCTCCTCTTTACTAATTATCTCATGTTCCTCCTTATTATAACTATCTCCTCTATCCTTTAACCACTTATCTATGTTCTTCTTAAACTAATTCTATATTGTAGTTCCATGACTTTTCCATCATATCCACCATGAAATGCTCACTATTCTCTTAGCATTCCTCTCCTTGTACATGTAATACTTCTCTTCATATAATGTTAAATCCCTTTTAGGGTTTACCTCTTTAAGTAGGAATTATGGAAATGGGCTACGTCATAATCAATAGTTGTGGTTGATCCTTATCGCCACCTAATTCTTTCTTTTATCTGATTGGCTACATGTATTTGCATAGGGATTCGTAATATGACTATATCCTTATCTCTTATAATTGAAAATTCATGGTCATATCAACCAAAAAATATTTAAATAGAAATTTTTACCATAAAAAACATCTATGTAAAAGACTAGTAACTTGGCATCAATAGACTCTGATGCTTGATCTTCACTATTCTCTTTATGTTGATAGTCATCTCCTAAATAGATTAACAATTGCTAGATTGGTTGGTACCAACTGTCATATTACTCAACATGTATTGTCTAGAGACTTATGCTTTACATACACTACGCACTCGGCTTACACTATTCTTTGCTACATAATGACTAAGTGTTTTGTCACTACTTTTTCAAAACTACAATGAGATTAACAATAGTAGATCATTGAGAGTCACAAATGTCCTCATCTTTGAGGAGAGTGTTAATATGATTTTATGACAATAGGACTTAGGATCAAGAGAGTCATTCATAGGAGGTCTCTCTCTTGATGTGAAATATGATTTTTCATAAGGCTATCATGATATGTAAATGAGCATTTTGGGCTAGTAGGTGGATATCTAAGAAGTGCAAAGGGTTGAGAGGGGGTAGTGATGTATTTTTTATTAGAGACTAGGGGAGGCATGATGAGTTCTCTTCATTTTCTTTTCCCATTTTGTAGAACATCCTTAAAATGGGTGTTATCATAAATGAGAGAAAAAGGTGGATAAACTGTAGTATTGGGTAAATGTTAAATAATATAAGGATTTGAGGAGAGTGTTGTAAGAGGAATTTAGAAGTTGAAGGTTCAATTCAGAGATGAGGCTCAATAACCAAAATTGGTTGAATGTTGTGGTGAGGAAATCACAAATGAGATGTTCTTTACAATAGTAAAATCAAGTATTATGCTTTTTAACATAAATAATCTGCTAAGTGAAATCAAAACTAGGTCCTAAAAGCTTGATGGAATTTGTAAGGGGATGGTTTAGATCTTTTTCCACACAAACCCTTGGATAAACTTTCAAACTATCCCATTTATTTGAACTAGGCTTACATGACATGGAATTTCCTAATTGAGAAACTATGTTGTACGTAAAGATAAAAAGAAAAAAAATGATTAAGGATAGGTAGCTCCATCTATAGAGGATATTTAGATTTAGAGGTTCCTACTAGGTGGAAATACATATCCCAGGCTTCAAGATAACATCTCTGACCACAAATTATCTAAGACACACAATGGATGACTTCTTTAAGCATGGTTTGAATTAACAAATGCATAATCTACATATCACCTACCAAGAACTCTAAATAATTTATTAGCTAGCCTTTTTTATCTTAGTTTCCTTGGGTCCATTTAAAGAATTTTTCTTTGATGAGATGCCTTTTAAGAAGAAAACAATGACTAATCTTCATTTATGATCATCTATCACATCTACAATGTTATCCAAAAATTCAAATGTGATTGACTTATTACTAGAGGAGTTGATGGTTTATGCATGTTGACCCTTATTCCTTTAATTTACATAGAGACAACATTCTATCTATTGGACAAATTAGGTTATGAATATTGGGGCCCAATACTAGAAGAACCTGAGGTCTTTGTTCCTAGTACCCCAAGATCAGATATAGATGGTTCACCGTCAAAACAAATCCTTTCATTCTAAAAAGAACCCTTGGAATAATCTACAAATCCCTTTTCCCTCACTTTTTTATTTATAGACAACCACATGGGTCATGGATAGGTTGAGACATAGTTGAAGCTACTTTCGATGTCTAAGAATCTTTAGTTTTCACCATTTCTTATGTGCAACAAGCTTTATTAGGGTTTGAGAATAGGAGCTCAAGAAATTCTATTTTAGTCATTCCATGTTACATTTATAATCATAAATATACTAATATTAAATTTGGCCTAAGAATAATTTATAGTGTAGAAAAGAATGTAAAGTCATTCCAATATGTTTCATGATTAATCTTATAAATTTTACATAAAAAAATAATCTCTTGGGATTTCTTCGTGGAAACTTATAGGAAACTTATTAAATGTTAAAGATAAAAAAATATTGACAAATAATTGGACCACACAATATGATAGTATAATTCCATTTTAAAGAATATTGTAAGAACCATGTCCTAATAAAAAATGTCACATCACATAAGAACAAAAAATATGCAAAAAAGAAACCAAACACATCCAAAGTTGAAAAGTCAAGAACTCGTCCATGATCTATCAAGTAAATATAACAATAAAAATTTGTTTATCAACTCATATAAATTCATCATAACACTATGGTGCTAATTTACAACTCATAAACATTACAACATACAAATATGGTGCTAATTTATATTGTTTGTACATCTTATACATTAAGAAAAGTACATCTCAATCTTTTAGGATTACATTATACAATAATTAGAGATTCCATGAATTGAATTTTACTATACTCATCATCAAGACCAAAGGTACAAGACCATGACTAAGGTTACTAGAAACTTGATAGGTATCTTTCAATGTATCTAGCCTCCAAAGCCATCAAACATCATCGATCTACTATCTGAGATGCAAGTGTAGCCCAAGTACTTTTAACTCAAAAACCATAGAGTATTTACTCCCCTAGGATTCTTCCTGACATGAAGAATGGTCTAACCCTGACATGAGAAGCCTAGCTTCCCACAAAAAGATGGATTAGATGGATTTGGTACAACTGTGAAATATACTACATGCATCCCTGTTCTTAGCAACTTAATCATAGAAGTAGGAACAGAAAATCAAAGAACAATACACATTTACACATATGTAGTGAAAGAAAAATTGTAACATATCCACCCACATGTACATTTCTTTTGATTAAAGCATATCTACCCATAAGGAAGATGAAATAAGAATAGTCACACACATATGCTACATGTTAGAAAATAACATACTTAAATGCAATATAGAAATGTCTTGGCCAAGCTCTAAATTCGTCAGCAATACTAAAAAGAGAGAAAAAATGTAATCAAAATGACAAGTTGAGAGAAGCAAAACATAATGCATCCATCCCCACTATCCCAATTGCCACATTACACCTAACCATCAAGGAGATAAACATCATAAACAAAGAAATCACAAATTCAGTCAATTATAGAAATAAAAGATGATTCCAATTCTATGCCATTGTTTTAAGATAGAACAACATCTCTAAGGAACCTAAAAAGTGACAAAATTTCTTAAAATAACATCTTTGTGTGTGTTCATACTCATCACTCTCGAAAAACAATTTATACCATATGTAAATTTCAATTAAGAGCAAGGGATGAACCTAAAGTTGTTCAATCTGATTTCTAATATTAACATAATCTTATCATGAATATAAATAAAATATAGTAGCAGTCATGTAAATTAAGCCAGTTAACTAATCACACCACCATTATTTATAAAATGCATTTCATTAAGAACTATAGATGGTACATTCTTGAAAAATACACATCACCTTGTTTTTACTCGAATGATTACCTTTACACAACATCACTACATGAAACAAATCATAATCCAACATTTTTGGTAGAAAGTTATCTAAAAGATAAGTAGAAGACGTTTCTATGAGATCATATATCCGCATTAGTATGGCTCTTGTATTACTATTATAGGCATTTTAGGACTTATAATTCAGAAACAACACACAACCTTAGGGCCAGCCAATAAAGACATACTATAGTCATAGTTTTGGTAAAAAGTGGCAAGTTTTAATCTGTACTAAGTCCCAAAAATACTCACAGCTATTAGGAATTATCAACTGGCATTATTACTATTTTAACAACATTGTCTAATTCAGTACACGATGTTACTTTTATGATTATCTAATATAGTACACAAGTTACCGTTCACTACTCGCAACAACTACCAATTCAATAAAAATTATGTCTTCACATTGAAGTTTGAAACTGTATAAAACAAATCAGAGTGACCACGTTCCAATAATTTTAATATCAACAAAGAATCAAATGAACCAGCAATCTCATGTAGAAGCTCCTAATATCTGAATCGCACCAGAATGAACTTCTGAAACCTCAACATTTAGTTTTGGTGAAAAGGGAACAACTAAATATCCTAAAATAATAAAACACTATGACCTTAAATCCTTGTTATTTTGTTGTACAATCCTAACCATTCCTTGGATGAAATTGGGTAGTTTTTAGAGAAATTATCCGGAGATTCACGTACATTCCTAACCTGACCACGAGCTTGGCTATCCATAAGAAAAAGAACAACAACGCTTCCCTCCATGTGATTATGGATATTTGTGTTACCATTCCTAATCTGGTGGATTTATTGGCTGCCGCAGATTAGGATGTGTTTTTCTCTTTTATCATGTGTTTTACTAACAATACTCTCATCTGAATTTGGATGCCTAGTTCAAGGCACAACAGGATAAACCAAAATGAAATTGAATAAAATAACATCCTCTGTTCCAGCGACATTACACAGTTTTGTTCGAGGCATAGCATAGGGTTTCAACCATTCCATACTAATATAGTTAACCACAGGGTTAGCTTATTGTTTTTCTTCAACCAAAGACTGTATGTGAGGAGCTGCGACATTCAACTTGTTGAACTTAGTGACCATTCTGGTTTTCTTCTATGGTGAATATCAATGAAGCATACAACCACCTAGAGAATTGGTGATCAATAATGTAAAACAAATGTGCACATAATTTAAAGGTGGTTCCAACACAAATTCCCATCAAGCATTTATTTCAAAATAAGAAGGAGATAATCGTCTATGATTAAAAATTACAGTACATAGGAATTATGAGGAACCTGGGTTCTAAAGACGTCTATTCCCTTTGAACTTGAGCCTCCTCCAAGTCCATTCCTTGCCTCCTTGATTCAGCTTCTCATCCACTCCTCGGTTTCAGCTGCAGCCCTGACTGCCTTCGAGTTCCCTCTTTTAACCTCTAAAAGCACATAACTGGCCTAATTTTGTGTTCTTTAAAAACAAAAATCCCAAATTATTTTGAAAGTCAAGTCTCATATATAACTTCATAACTAGTACAATTACATAAATTTGTGTACAAGCTTTGAACCCCAATTTGTTTTAGAAATTGAAATATAATCATAGTCTAAAAATAAAACATTTAAACAATTAAATTGAACCTTTTATCTTTTGAACATAGATATATTTTTATCTTAACATGTATTTTCCTCAGGAATCAGATGTGACATGAAAAGAATAATTAAATAAATCAGGCTAAACTAAGTGGTGTGTGGGTGTAGGTGCAAGATCATCTCACTCATCTTTTTCTGAGAGGCTAACCCTCTCTACCTCAACCACATCCTCAGTTCGTCGATCCTACAACCACACAAATACTTGCAACAAGAAAAGAGTCAATAATACACATAATACAATCGATATAAGACATTAAATATACTCGTGAATGGCATAACATGAATCATACAATGAAATTACATAAGGAATATAATGTGTCTTCTCATAACATACATCCATCTCTAAATCAGATTACTCATTGAATCAACTTAATGTTTTTAAGTTACAAAATTGGTAAATAACTTAATTATTTCTTAATTGTTGAGAAAACAAAAAGGGTTGATTGGTCAAACTTTGACTCGATTGCCAAATAAGAAAAGAAAAGGAAAGTTGCAAGATGAGACATGACATCCCTCCCCTCTAGTAAGAGGCATCATCCTAATGTCAAATCACAACAAATTAAGCACACACACATCCAAAACTGATATCTAACTAAAATAAAACAAGCTTCACAAAAGGATTGAGAAGTGATTTCTATAAATTCTTTGCATCCTCCCAAGTGGCACTAGCCACACCAAATTGGTACCATTGGACCTTATACTAGAGGATGTCTCTATTTTATACCCTAATGGTATACTACTCAATGAGTCGGGTGGGCTGAACTGCCATCACCTCTATATCCTGTACCTACAACAAGAACATGGCATATCTTAGGATGATATGGCTAAAGTAGAGAAACATAGAAAATATTATGAATGTGGGCTAATGGAGGTGGAAGAGAAAGCTAATAAGAAATTGGGTTGACAGGTTCTAAAACCTGGAAAGGGACGACAAATCTTAGGGCAAGATTTGAGCTCTTTCTAAATGAGATTGAACTCTTTTGTAGTCTAACCTTTGAAAATGCATTATCCTTATTTTAGAACTATCAAAAAGTGTGTTTCTTTTCAACGTACCTCTACTGACGATTAGTTTCCTCTTGCAACTAACTATAGGTTAAGATCGCCTACTCTTCCATCTCTTTTAACATCTAAAGACCCATACTAATCATGTCCTTGACCTTATCCCAACTGATAAGAGTCTTGCACTTCCATCCATAAAGAGCCTCAAATGGAGCCATATCTAAGGAAGAATGATATGATTTGTTATAGGAAAACTCCATCGATAGAATATACTCATCCTATTTCTACTACTGATCCATGTAGTACATGTACAATAGATCTTTGATCCCCTGGTTAACCCTCTTAGTCTACTTGTAACTCTCGAGGTGGTAAGTTGTGTTAAAGTTCAGGCATGTACCCAAAGTAGAGTTCAAGGTTGTCCAAAACCTAGAAATTATTCGGGTATCTTTGTTGAAGATGATAGTTTCTAGAATACCATATAGTTGAAATATCTCTTGGATAAATTTCCTTGGCGAAACTAGAGATCCATCCTTTATACTCCAAGAATGAAGTGGGAAACTTTTGTTAATTTGTCGACTACAACCAAGATGAGATCATGCTTGAGTTAATTCATGGGTAAATCCTGTACAAGATCCATGCTAATAACCTTCCATTTATATCGTCAAATCTTATGTAGATATAGAGGACCTACCAAATGGATATGCTCAAAATTGACATGCTAACATTCCAAACATAGGCAACATACTCTATCACATCTTGTTTGAGTTCCAAAAAAAAGTACAATGATCTCAAACCAGCCATCATCTTGTTTACTCCTAGGTTCCTTGAAAATGGAGTGCAATGCATCTCCTCAAGAGCGACTTTCTATAAACCTTCACAATTGGTAATATATATCATGTTCTGGTACTTAAGCACACCATCATCATCAAAAGAGTCATCATCAAATCATGAACGAGAGGCATTGATGTCCAAACCTTACTTCACCCATTCATAATGGGTATCTCCAAGAAGGTACTAAAGAATAGACTCTCTCATACAAGTTCAAGATGTAGTGATAGTGGTGATATGCCCCCTATGAATAAATGCATCCACTACCCTATTCTCTTAACCCTTAATATACTTTATGCCAAAGTCATATATAATAAGTAATTCAAGTCACCACCTCTGTCTAGCATTCAAATTAGGTTGAGTAAAAACATATCTTAACCCTATATAATTAGTTTTAATCTCAAATGGCTTCCCTAATAAGTAATGCTGCCACATCTATAAATCATGTACTATCATAGCCAACTCTAAATCATGTGGAGCATAATTTACTTCATGCAATTTGAGCTTCCTAGACTCATAGGAAACACCCTTATCATCCTGCATTAAGACACCCCCAAGTCCATCTTGTGAAGCATCGGTTGTGACAATAAAGTCTCCATTAGGATCCAGTATAATCAAGATCAAAGCGGTAGTAACCCTTTGCTCAAGCAACTGATTTATACTCTCTCACATGCTTCTATCTACTCAAATATTTTACCCTTTTCTTGAAGAGATGTGATTAGTGTTGTTATGCTGGAAAATAACTCAATAAATTTCCTATAATACCCAACAAGACCCATAAAGCTCCTAATTTAACTCACTTTCTATGGAGTTAGCAAGTCAAGGATGACTCTTATCTTTATGGGGTCCACTGTTATGCCATCAACTAATAAAATATGCCCCAAGTAGTGGATCTCTTTTTCACAAAATGAACACTTGGAGAGTTTTTCATATAGTTTCCTCTCTCTCAAATATTGTAAGATTTTGCACAAGTCCTCTTTATGTTCTTCTAAATTCTTGGAGTATATTAAGATTTCATCAATGAATATCTCTATGAATTTGTCAAAACAATCTCTAAATGCTTTGTTCATTAGGTTCATGAAAGTGATAGGTGTGTTTGTTAGTTCAAAAGGTAAGACTACAAACTCATAATTCCTATACCTTGCTTTAAATGTTGTCTTAGGTATTTCTTCCTCTCAAATCAAAATTTTGTGATATCCAAATCTCAAACTAATTTTAGAGAATGTAGTTTCTCTCTTCATCTAATCAAATAGTTCATCAATTTGTGGGAGAGGGTAATGATTCTTTATGGTCACCTTGTTTAGCATATGGTAGTCAACGTACAACCTTAAGGTACCATCCTTCTTCTTGATGAAGGTTACAACAGCTCCTGATGGAGATACATTGGGTTAGATGAAACCTTTCTCTAGGAGTTCCTGTAGGTAAGTGTTCAACTCATACATTTCTATGGAAGTCATGTAGTAGGGAACCTTTGATTGATGTTCTACTCCTAGCACCGGATCTATGGAGAAATCAAACTCCCTCCTAGGTGGTAGTTTGGAAAAATCATTTGGAAACATGTCTCTAAATTCCTACAAAATAGGATGATGCTATAATTAAGGTGGAATCTCTTTGAGATTATTAAGATGGGAAACATGTAACTGACAACCCTTTCTCTTTACTTTCTTCAATTGCATAGCTGAAATTTATCTCAATTTAAATGGTTGTTCAATACTATTAAGTATCATTGAATGACTTGTGTCATCGAAGTATTCAATCACCTTATCCTAATAATTAACTAAGTCTTTATATTCACTTAATGAGTTGATGTCTAGGATTACATCATCTCAACCCAAAGGCACTATGTATAGGTTGACCTCTATTTAAAAATTAGGGAGTTCCAACTCACTGCAAAATAAGCATTGCTATAACCTGCACTCAACCCTATTACCATATTATATAGGCAAAGGTTCATGCATAAAATCAAACCTAATAGGTATCTTAGCCACTATCTTAGGGTCTAAAGAGCATTTAGTAGCTCCAACATCTATAACAATAGACACACATTAACCAAAAAGTGTACTAGTTATCTATATAGGAGTGGCTTGATAGTCTTCTTTCCTATGATCAATTGCAACATGAATGTGGTGTTGTGGTGGAAAGTCACTCCTTTCAAATTGTTGTGGAATTGGACTAGAAAAAGTGGTTACCACCACATACAAAACATCCTATCATAGCACCTCTCCTATCATCATTCATGTTTTGATCACCCCTATTGTTTCCATTCCTTCCATTTTCATTTATATTATTTCTATTGTTCTAGTTCTTGTGGTTATTCCAGTTTTCCTTATTCTTGTTCCTATCACAATTATCCTATCCCTTATCCTTCATGTTTCTAATTTTTTATTTCTTTACATTTCACTTTTGCATGTCATCCTGATAACCCTTATTATCCTGATATGACTTGTTATTGTGGAAATTTCTTTTATAGTTCTAGCTGTAAGATTTACATGGTGATGCATCTTTTAGTCTCTACTCCTATCTAAGGGCTTTACGTAGTGCAAAATCCATGGTCTTAGGCTCCTACATTTTGATCTTAGTGTATATCTTAGGTTGTAGACTCATGAAAAACTTCCAAGTTCTAAACAGTTCATCATGCTAGTACTGAGGAACATACTCCTCCAAATGACAAAAAAGTTCATGATATTGTGTAACATTCATGTTCCCTTGAACTAGCTTGTAGAAATCTCATGATTTCTTGTCATAAAATAGTTGAGGTAACCATCATTTGTGGAATAGCTATAGAAATTATTCCGATTTTACCTCCCCATGCTGAAATCTCTTTTAAGCCCATATGTTTTCCCACCATGTAGCTTCCTCACCCATTAGCTGAAATTTGGCCCAAACTTCTCTAGATTTTCTTGTATAGTTTCATACTAAGAAATACTTCTCCATACTGGTAATCCATGCCTCAATATCTTCCCTGGAATCTCTACCATGAAACATGGGTGCAGTAAATTTCTTGAGATCTTTTCTCAAGTTAGCTACTATATGTACCCTATCAGTATAAATGAGAGCAATTTGATAGTCGACTTCTACCTTCTACTCTACCTCAAATCTCCTAAGAGCCTCTACCAACTTCTCATCCTCACATTTCTTTCTCAGTTCCTTGTCTAGCTTACGTAGGCCCTTAGAGCACAAATCTTCATCACACTTACTTGCCTCTTCGTCAATATGTCTACCTCGAGCCTCATGCTCTAGCTTATCCATCCTTTGGCCTTGTTGTTGTAACAAAGCCTCCTATTGGGTCAATAGTACCAATATCTGATCTAATCTCTCATTAGGTTCCTTAGCCTATGCACCACTATTTGACCCACCTCTATGGTTAGCTTTTGTGGCCAAGGTGATAACTCAAATAGCTAACACACATCAAGGTGAGTTAGCATAGTGCCCAAGGGCCTAGGGTTTAAACACAACTTTGATTCCATATGTAAGACCATGTCCTAATAAAAAATGGCAGATCACATAAGAAAAAAATAATATGGAAAAGAAACTAAACACATCTAGAGTTGAAAAGTCCAAAGCTCATTCATAATCCATTAAGTAAATATAATAATTTCAATTTATTTATCAACTCATATGAATTCAGCATAACACTGTGGTGCTGATTCATAATGCATAAACATTACAACATACGAACTATGGTGCTAATTTATATTGTATACATGTCTTATACATTAAGAAAAGTACATCTCAATCTTTTAGGATTACATTACCCAATAACCAGAGATTACATCAATTAAATGTTACTAAACTCATCATCAAGATGAAGGTCCAAGACAGTCAGAAAGGTTACTAGAAACTTGACATATGTTTTTCAGTGTATCTTCTCTCCAAAGCCATCAAATGTCATCCATCTTCTATTTGAGACGGGAGTGTGGCCTAGTCACTTTTACCTTGTCAATCACAAAGTGTTTACTCCCCTAGGATTCTTCCTGATATGAAGGACACTCCAACCTTGGCATGAGAAGCCTAGCTTCCCAAAACAAGATGGGTGGGATGGATCTGGTGTAGCAATGAAACATACTACATGCATCCCTGTGCCTAGTACCCTAATCAGAGAATGTGACAGGGAAAAGGAAAAAGCACTACAAATCAACACATATACAATGAAAGAAAAATTGTATCATATCTACCCACATGTACATTTCTTTTAATTAAAGCATATCTACCCACATGCAAGATGAAATAAGCATAGTCACGCATATATGCTACATGTTACTAAAAGAACTACTTAAATGCAATATTGATATGGCTTGGCCAATCTATAAATTCGTCAACAATACTAAAAAGAGAGACAAGACATAATGAGTCCTACTTTTCAGAACCTAACAAGTTGAGAGAAGCAAAACACAATTCATCCATCTTGTTCTAGGAATCTAGGCTTCTCGTGCCAGGGTTAGGGTATTCTTCATGCTAGGAAGAATCCTAGGGGAGTAAACACTCCGTGGTTGGCAAGGTAAAAGCACCTTGGCCATACTCCCATCTTAGATAGCAGATGGACGATGTTTGATGGCTTTGGAGAGCAGCTACACTGAAGGACCCCTCTCAAGTTTCTAGTAACCTTTCTCATGGTCTTGTACCTTAATCTTGATGAATTGATGTAATCTCTGGTTAATGGGTAATGTAATCCTAAAAGATTGAGATGTACTTTTCTTAATGTATAAGATGGGCATACAATGTAAATCAGCACCATAGTTTGTAAGTTATAATGCTTATGCATTGTAAGTCAGCACCATAGTGTTATGCTGAATTCATATGAGTTGATAAACAAACTGAATTTGTTATAATGGATTATGTATGAGTTCTTGACATTTCAGCTTTGGATGTGATTGGTTTCTTTTCCACATTTTTTTTGTCTTATGTGATGTGGCATTTTTTATTAGGACATGGTTCTTACAAATACTAAATAAGATCATTACATTCATAACTTAGATTTTTATTTTTGAATCTTGATTCATTTGGGTCTTTTTGATTCATATTCTTATCCAACTGAGTTTGATCAACAAAATCCTCTCAAGTTGATCAATCTACTATTAACCAACACATCAAATACTTTAATTATAAAGTTCTAATCTTCTCGTACAGTGTACACAACCAGATAAACACAAAACACTTTCTTTATTCATACTCACAAACATCGTTGGATAAGTATGATGGAAAAGCGTGTAAAGCATACATTATTAGCAGTGAATGGAGATGCCAATCAATTAAAACCTTATCCTGGACCTAGTCTTCTCCTATGGACGGCAGAATCAAAGAAACACTAGACCCTTTGTTTATTTATCCATACTGACAATCATCGTTGTTAAAGCTTGCAAAGAACACATTATTAGCATTGAATGGAGATGCTATTCCAAACTGCAAAACCCTTGCAGCCGCGAGGATCTAAAAACAAGAGCATCACAGACAATAATCCTACGTATTTTAAAGCATCATTTTTCTCCATTATATTACTGTTCAATGAAGTTGTATATATGAAATGTTAAGACAGATGCAGTTGTGCACGATGTATTTGTAGAGGAAGGGTGGATAATATATAAAGCGGCTTTTCTTGTTTGAAACGTCAAGATCAAATGGGATTTCCTTAGTTTCCATGGCCTTTAGGTAAATGTCTCCATGCACAAATATTCCATGAAAGATAGGATGTGATTTTTCTGTTGTATTTTGGCCCACGGACGTGCATCGGTTCTTCTTTATGTATTCATATTTTGTTATATGCATTTAGTACAAGCCATTAATACATATAATTTTACGCGTTTTACTTTTCTCGGGCATAGAATACAAGGCCTTAATAGAGACTATTGTAAAATAACTTGCACAGATGCGTCGTTCATTGCAATTCCAACAATTTGTACTTTATAATCCACGTCCTGTCAAAGTTCTTACAGTGGTTTATCTTCATAGCTACTATTTGTCAACGGAAGCCTAGATTCTTTTATTTTGTACCAGTTATTGCCCTACTTCTATTGTGTTGTAGATCGCTATTATCTGAAATATGAAATTGTTTTAATACTATATTCGGGCTCTTAATTGACAGCTTGTTGGGGCTTTGCATGTATCGAGATTTTATCAATTGACAAGTTGCAGGAGCCATTTAAGTAGTTTAGGTTGACCTCAATATTTATTATAGGTTCTTTTCTTATTTTATGTTTTAAATAATTGGTTTAATTTTGAATAGTTTTTCAGTTTATAAAATTTTAATTGAATGTGAGACATTTTGTATGGACCTATTTATGAATGATATCACGAAATTAAACACTTATTTCAAAGGTATTTTATGAAGAATGTTCTTTGATATTCTACAAAAGATATTTTTAAGTTTTTATCTTTTATAGAGTTTGATAGTGTCTAGTTAGAAGTTTTATTTTGATTAATTAATTTGTGTCATTTTATCTCTAAAAGAATATGATACTTGAATACAACATTTAAAATAATTTTAGAAAACTTTCTCTGATAATTGATTTTCCCAATCACACTTTGTAGAAACTAATCATGTCATTTTCATTCTCAAGCATAGATATTGGTAGGTTGAGAGCTCTTTTCTACTCTTTGTTCCATCATTTTGATTATTTTCCTTATATAAAGAATGAGCCAACAGTATCATTCTATATTTATTTTAGTTGTTTCGCCTTGGTTTACAAGTTTGCAAGCCTTTCCTAAGCCATATAAAAAAATCAGTATATAATTTAATATATGTTCAATAAAAAATAATTGCTCAAGTTGTATGCAATTATATACTTGTGTTTAATTTTAACTACGGTGTTAAAAAATATGCAGAGATCACAAGAAATATATTAATATTCAAAAAATGATTTACATCAACCTACCAAATAGGTTTCTATTAACTATAAGGTAGAGAGAGATATACATTTTGTTACATCAATGTCCAACTACATCCACCATAGTATATATTGTATACCAAAAAAAAAACATTTGTGAGTCTAGTAGATCTACCTTTACATACATATTGTTGAGTCAATGCCAAAATTATACAAAAAAGTATTAGACATAGTTTTCATTCTATTTTGAACCAAGTAGTCCATGGAAGAGAACCATCAACCCACTTAATCCGAAGCCCATCCAATATGATGACTCAATATGATGACATTGTAAGGATTCATAATGCATAGTTCCCATGGAAAAGTTGGATGTGTTGGACGGGTGCTTGAGAACAAGCATGGTTGACTCTTGTTGCTAGTGGGTGTAGCAACAACTATCTAATGACACTCTAAGACTTAGGGAACATTGGAAGAGGTCTCCATCAATATATTCTTCCTTATCTGATATAGTAATTACTTTAATGAGAAATCAAAGTCAATCTCCACCTTATCCTTAGATTTAAATTCACAAGGAACTCACTCTCGAATATTGTCGTACGCTCATTAATAACTTTGAGCAACATATATTTTGTGACTTGTAGAGTCATAGTAACTTGAGAGGAAATGTTAGGGCCCACTTGGCAATGGGAATAAAAGTGGAATAGGCATATGTAAATTCTTAAAATTTTAAATTCCTTGTTTGGGTACACCAAATCAAATTTGGAAATAGGAATATGTATTCCAATTTTAGCCAAAAAAAAAGGCATTTTCTATTCCACCTAAATAGGTGGAATTAGAATATGTATTCCTATTCCACTTTTCTTTTCAAAAAGAATATATTATTTTTTTGGGTCTGTGCTCAAGTTTTTATGTGTTGTTTTGGCCTTTGTCATTTTCTTTTGCATCAAGTGAAGAATTTTTTCATGGGCACTTTCTTTGAGCCATGCCTACCCTTTCTTGCAATGCGTCATAGTGATATTCATTCATAATCAGTTTGCATTTCTACAATGATATGAGAGTTGATTTTGTGATCATGCCTTGCCAAATAAAAATCATAGCTTTCCACAATATGCTGCAAAATGCCTATGGAGACACCAAGAGGAAAAATCATTTCTTTTTGAGAACCCCATAGTCATAGAAATTGATGTTGGATACAAGTTCAAGAACACTATCAAATTTATCCACTTAAAATTTTCAATTTTGTCTAACCAAACAAAGAATAAAAATGTGTATTCTCATTTTCTATTCTAGATTAACAAATTCATAATACATATTCCTATTCCCATATTCTTATTCTCGTAGTCAAATAGGCCCTTAAAGAATATGAGTCTCCCGAGATACTCGGTAATAATTCTAAGACTATCCTTGAAATATCCCAATTCCTTAGTTTCTAGATGTACTAAAGAAAGAGAGGAGAAAACATTGACTAGAATATATTGCAAATTTTATTAGTTCCAAATAAATATCTAGAGATGATTTGGAAAATAGAAAAATCATAACACAAACTAATGCCAAAGATATTCCAAACCTCCTTGAAAAACTAATATTAAAAAATATATGCAAAATAGATTCAAGGAGCTAAGAAAAAGTGAAAGTACTAGGCTCACCATCAGGCTTAGACAATAGAAATATGTGCATAAGGATATACCATATCCTAACCAAATATTAGGCTCAATGGGTGAATTCCAAAGATTAAAAAGAGTCTTATTATAAATTTGAGGGTCAAGGTTGATACTCTATTTACATTTGAGGTGGTCACGATTACCAAGGGTATTGAAAAGGAGATTCTAAACAAGCTTGATCTTGGTGGAGTGTAAGGGGATGTTGTCTAGCCACCTCTGCATAAGGATCATATGAACAACTTCGTTACAAAATCTAATGAGGTTAAGAACAAAAAATCCTCTTTTACAGTAAAATCTATCTTCTATTATGAATGGGGAATATCAAATTTTCTCATAATTTCTTGCCACTCCATAATCTTACAATAAACGATGGTAGCATTGAAATTTTTAATACCATATGTGCTCCATTTTCTCATAGATTAATTCTAAATTAAATAAAGTGACTTGTTATTACTCCCGAGATTTCATGGTAATGATTTCACCCCATAAGCCTTAAGATCTTGATCCACCAAGTTGTTCCCTATCAAAATATACCTAACTTCCTCCCAACTCTTCAATATAGATTGGCACACTAGGGAAATTCCCACTTTGAGATTTATGTTACTTGAAAATAGGTTTTCATGTGCAACCATTTACAAGTTCTTTCTGTAAAAGGAGTACCCCTAGAAATTGTGTTCTTGATCATAACCCTTTAAGGATAAATACCTTGACTAGCCTTAGACATCAATTTGATTATATTGGCTATACACTACCACCTTAAGTCTTTTGAACCTAGGAAACCTCTCTCCTTCTGTCTTATACCCCATTCCACTTAACAACATTCCTCTTCCTTTTACCCTTTATGTCAGACCATCTTTTCAACATAGTTAATATGAGTTTTCTTTAAGAGCCATATTGATGAGTAGTATATATTATATGTAAATTGATTCTTTTATCAAACTTGAATTATTATAGCCAAGGATAGAAACCTATTGTTCCACTTGGAGAGTTTCTTATCAATCTTATAGTTAACCCACTTTCATATTTTATGTTGGAAAAAATTACCCAACAAGAGTGTTCCCAAGTATCCTACCTAGTGATTCAGACCTCCCAAGAAAATATAAAAACTATGACACTAGTTTGGGGGATATTCCTCCCAACCTAGTAGGATAGATTTAGGCATTAATATTTTATTTTATGGAGTAGAAAAGAATTATCCAATTTGGATAGGAAGTTTAAAATATTCACTTTAGATAAGTCTACTAGAATAGTTGAATCATCTACAATTTGACTATTGTCCAATTCCTATTGGTTGAAAAGCTTAATCTCTTTGACCCTTTGTAGTAGTGAATTGTCTCTTAGGATAGTTGCTAGATTCAAGGCCACTAAGTACAGTTATGTCCAATGAAATAATTTATCTAATAATGATGATTATACTAAAGTGAACCAAACCTTATATAAATCCATGATTGGAAAATTATAGTACGTTGTTCATAGCAGACCAAATATTGCTTTGGCAGTTGAGATAGTTGCTATATTTTTAGCGAATCCTAAGGAGAATCACATGATAGTTATGAAAAGGATAATGAGATATCTGAATGGTACACAAGACTATGGATTGTATTACAAAAGAAGTGACAATTTTTAACTAAAGGTATTCATTGACTCATATTGGACAGGGAATATTGATGACAAAAAAAACACTACTGGAGGTGCATTCCTTCTAAGAAAGAGATTGGTGTCATGGACAAGCAAAAGTAGAATTGTATTTCCCAATCAATAGTTGAAGCCAAGTATGTGGAAGTTGTAGTGAATTGTTCAAACATTATGTGGATCAAGAGATTACTAAAATGAATGAAAGAAGAAATTACAAATCTAATGATTATCTATTGTGATAACATAAGTTCTATCAACATTTCAAAGAATCTAGTGATTCAAAGTAAGACAAAGAACATTGCTATCAAGTATCACTAATTGAGGGAATGACTTCAAAAGAAGTGAAGCTAGAATATGTGAATACCAAGGAACAAATTGCTGACATATTCACAGAAATCTTACCTAAAGATACTCATGAATATCCTAGAGGTACACTAGGGGCGATTTCCCTAACCAAAGCTACTTAAGAAGATGAGGTGCATTGCATCACATGTGCTAATTAGAATATCATACATAGTGATGCAATACATCTCTACTTTGGGACATGCCTAAGGTAGATAATTTAGTACAACATAACTAGATTAGTCAAAGACAAATGATAGGAATCAACTAGGCATGCAAAATCTACATAACTCAGAAGTTAAGAGGGATTATTGTATTATTGTCAAAGAACGAGAGATTGATACAAAGAGATAGTTAAGAGGGAGATAAGATATAAGTAAGGAGAGATGCTACAATGAGGGGAAAAAAAAGATTATTGTCAAAGAGGCAGATACTGAAAGAATATACAAAGAGGGAGAAATTCAGAAAAAGAGGCTCAAAGTGAAATCTTTTGGATTGTATGGTAACAATTGGTATTGCTACATGTTGAGTTATTGTGAAGTTGCCATCAATTCCAAAGAGGGAGATTGTTGGAAATTTACAATTGGAACAATTTTTTATTTTTTCATTAATCTCAAATCTATTGATAAAACATATTGCTACCTAGTCTAAATGTCATATCTATTTGATTGATGAAGAGGATTTGAGAAGCTTTTCATAAAAATAGCACCTAGAGGAGAGTTTGAGTTATGAAAAGGAAGATACAATGGACATTTGATTAGATATACTTTGATAAAAAAAAAGAATTGTTTATGTCAAGAAAGCTAAGTCAAGCTGAGAAATAGAGTAAAGGCTAAGGAATGTTGAGTGATGCTAGTGTCAAATGAGCTACAATTAGTGCTACTAAAATCAAGAGTTGAAAGAGCATTAGCATCAAACAAGCAAGATAGTTGATGCCAAGCCAAAAAGCCTTATAGTAAATGAGTAAGTTAGTGATGACCGACTATTAGAATTTAGAGATTTCTAAGTGACACTATGAGAATGAATTCAAAGAAATCATTAGATCAAGCCAACAAAGTTGATTTCTTGGGAGTTAACCTGTGTCACCCTTTTGTAAAGGAAAAGGCTAACAAAAGTATAACTAATCACCTTCAATGACATAAAATTGGTATTATTATTTTGAATTTGAAAATTAAGTAAACTAATAAAATGTATAGAATTGGATAAAGTTTAGGATTATAAATTTTAATAATTATTTGGAATAATAATTGATATATTTTCCTAATTTTTAAAGGCAATTTTTTAGCTACTAAAAAATGCTGAAAATTGGGGGTTTGGTTTTGACCACAAAACTATAGGGTAATAAGTTTATTTCCTTTTGATCTCAAACTATTTTATAGATAACATATATAGCTAGAATAATTTTTAAAAAAATCAACTTTAGACATATATTTTCTCTTTTACAATGATTCAAATTTCAACTCATCTAAAATTGATAGTTTTCATCTCCCACCACATTTTCTAAGAAGACTCTCTTCTCTAGAACATCATATAACTTTTAGATTTTTTGATATGATTTAATATTTTTTTCTTTTCCAAAACTAACATCTTTTTGAGTGTTAAAATACATGCTTATAGTATTTTTTTAATTATAATATACTATCTCTCATTAAAATACTATAAAATCTATATGAGAATATTCTTGTCTCTGAGCTCTATAAAATTATCTTTATATGTTATTAAAAAAATATCATAAAAATAGTAAGAGCTATTCAAACTCCACTTTTTTGAAATAATTTCACTTCTTTAGTAATTGGATGCAAACTAGTATAAAACATGCATTTATCAGCCATTTCTAATTGGAAAAGTTTGAGACCATATATAACTTAGCTAGAATAAATTTATCTAGATCATATGTTTTAAAAAAATTGATTTTTACATAGAAATACTCAAATTTAGTCATTCTGATAAATTAGCCTAAAATGTGACACAACTTTGTACTTTTACCCACTTCTACTTCTACTTTGCAACTACAAATCATGTTGAAGATAAGATTGATGAATTGGATCATTAAATTCAAGGAGTATATGAGGTAAATACCTAAAATATGGATCAAGTTTCTAGAAGAATATCAAAAACATGGACAGATACAATGAATCATATTGAACCTAACCATAAACCCTAAGATCTATAGTGGTGATAGACAACAACAAAGCATGAATTGCATATTGAAAGAGGTACAAAGTCAAACAAAGAAGGAAGTATGGTTGCAAGTGTATGTAAGAGAAACATACAAATAGAGGTGGGTCAAAAATGCATAAGTGTGTGAGTCAATGCAAAGATAAAGAAGAAAGCTTACATAGATGATGCTAATATTGAGAAGTGAATCTGAGAAGAAAGCTTAAGTATTGTTGAGAAGAGTGGACTAATTGCTTGAAGGGTTGTGAAGTGAATCAGGATTAGAGATGATAATGGAAGGCTTATTAGTGAGTCAACATAAGGACTGGATAGAGATCTGAATGTGCAAAAGTGAGTTGTAATCACATAGATCAAAACCTACTATTTTCTTTCTAATAATTGTAAATAGTTTGTATTGAAATCCTTTTGATAGGGTTAACCTAACTATCACTTGGAAGACTTAATAGTCTATGTAAATCCTTTAACAAGGTGACATTCTAAATGGAATGATCAAAGTCCTCTAACAAGGCCACTCCCAATGGGGTGATTAAATTCTTAAACAAGGTCACATTTAACAATTTTTTTTGTAACCTTAAACATGGTTCACTCCTAATAGGGCTCACTTCAAAAGAGTGAAAAAGTGGTGATGTTGGTTGTATTTTTCCCAAATTGGGTTTCCACATAAAATCCTACTATCAAAATCTATGTTGAATGATTTATATGCTTTACATTTGATAATGTTTTCATTATGAATTTAAGCAAGTTATAATGTTTAAGACAATATTTTTACAATAGAGACCGAGAAAAAATAGGACAAGAATAGTGATTATTTGTGTTTAATTGTTCAAGTGGTACTTAAGGACCTTGAGTAACTGATTCAACCCCCATCTTAGTTATTATAAATATTTCTAACATATTCTTAGGGAAAACTAGAATATATCTTTAGTACTTTTCATTGTGACTAGACTTATATCTTCCTAAATACTAGGCATCAACCCATTATGGTATTGGGAAACTTTCTCATTGTCATCTTTGGCATGGCCTATTCTGATGAGGACTTGATACAACTCTATTGTATACCCCCCAATAGATCTTCTCACTCACTTCAACCCTTGCATTTTCTTTAGTAGATCAAGCTCATTATCAATAGGAATGAATTGTCACTTATATTTCTCTACCATCCAATATCATCTTGTGATATTCTTTTCTCATCTTCTATTTTCTCCAATTGAATATTCTACCACTAGATCTTCACATGACTCTTTATTCTAGCCTTTGCAAACTTGACCCTACCAAGATCCTCAATCTGTCATCCTCAAAATATCTTTCTAATTTATTCATCTAGTTGATCAATTCCTCTAGGTTAACCTTTCCAAAAAATGTGGTGACTTTAATCTTAGGTCCTTCTCCTTCCCCATCAATTATGAAGGACCTTGGAAAGAAGGTGGAGGAGTAAGTAAAGGATTATCAATTTCTGTCTTTTGGCTTTCTTGGTTTCTGTAGGTTTTTTTCTTGTTTGGAATTTTTCTTTTCTTTCAATCTAGCCTTTCTATTGTCTGTAGTTCTATTTACGGGCTTTTGTTGTTCTATTTACAACCCTCTAACTTGTAACAACTTTTGGGTTTTAGGATCCTTGTAAAACCTATTTTTCTTATCAAAAAAATTTCCTTCTTCCTCTAATTCATCCTCAATTTCATCTCTTATTGCAAGATTCATCTTCTTTTAAATCTCTTCCTCCAATGCATGCACTTGTATATGGAGGGTTATAACCTTTGGTGTCACACCTTTGACTTTTATACTAATTTCCCTTAGTGCAGGCATTTTTACACTTATTAGTAAAATGTAAAAATTGGTCATAGTGCATATTATGTCACAATCAATGATCTATCTACACACTTAGGAACTACTAATCCAATAGTATTCGATAAAGGGTACTCTCCTTAATAACAAAAGAAAAACAAAAATAGAGAAACAATAGCAATTTGCAAGAACATAAAATGATCTTCTTATTATCTTTGAAACTAATGAATTATAGACTTTGTAAATACAATATGCAAAGGTACATGGGACATTTCCTTACAATATTTTATAAGACAAAACCATAAACAACCACTTAGAACTTCCTTAGATAACCCTATGAGCCTTCCTTATATAGGAAATTTTCTGCTACTTAGGAAGGCTTTGGAATTTAGCCCAATCCTTAAGGCGACCAAACCCTAAAATAACATTATTTTTCATATTTATTAAATAGAGTTAGCCCAAAAAAATTTCAAATTATAATTTTATGTAGCCCAACTTTTAAAAGTCACAACTTGTTAACTATAGACCAATTGGGCTATTAGAACCACTTTTTAGAAATGACAAGTCCTAACTTACAATAGCTACTAACACAAGTGCCTATTTATTAGGGTTTGACCTTGTTTTGGAGCCTCTACAATCTTCAAAATTGAGCTTAAAGTTTTGATATAAAAAATCTATGCTAAGAATCCTCAACAAATTCACTGATAAATATGATATGGCAACGAAACTCAACTAGCATGATGATATATCTAAGATGAACCTCCATGTATGAACCTCTACATATAGAAACTCTTGGTAGAAACAACCCTAATTGAAAAGATAGAAACAAACATATATTTGGGTGAAAAAAGATTTCCCTTTTACCTAGGATGTTCCTATATTAACATCCATACATGAATTAAGGATTTCTTGCAACAAACTTTCTACGGGGACTTATGTTTTCTGCATTGATTTGGAATGATCTAATGAGTCCCTAAAGGCCTTTTTTTTATTATTAATCATATCTTTAGGTGTAATATTACTTTTTGTGTGATGAATAAAAAATCTAGAAACTAAATATCATCTTCCTCTTCATCATTGTAATTTTGAGTAACTTCATCCTATCTTTCCCCTTGGATTTCCCCTTTAGGATTAGAAATCTGACGATATTTATCATCATACTAGGATTCTATTTTTTGGTGAAGGTATATGAAAATTTCCACTTCATCTTGTGTCTTAGTAGTTTTTCTTTTCCTATAGTTTTGATCTATCACTACATCTGGTTAATATTCCTATGATAAAATCACATCATTTGTATGAAGCATCAAATACAAAATGATAACTACACTTTTCTTTTTTAGTCATACCCTTTTGTAACTAATTTGAATAATAGAGTATACGACCAAATTTTAAGAGAGATGTTTAGAAATAATTCCTTTTAGAAAGGAAATGTCATTATATGGGACAAATAATAATATTTTACACTTCTAGGTGGACTCACAATTGTGGGTTACACTTTTATGCCTAAATAGGCACTCAACTAACATTTAAAAAAAAAAAAACATCCACTTTTGGATGCATTTTGTTGCTAAATGATTAAAAATTTGAAGATGAAGTAAATTAGAGTGTTTTAGAATTAGACACACACAAACACACACACACACACACACACACACACACACACACACACACACACACACACACACACACACACACACACACACACACACACACACACACACACACACACCCACGCACACACACGCACACACGCGCACACACACGCACGCACACATGCATACATAAGTTTATGTATGTATGTATGTATTTGAATTTATTTGATTCAATGTTTTTTTCTCCCACAAAAATTAGTATGTTTCTAAAGACCTAATGTTTATAAAAGAATGACACTATTATTAAAATGTATAACATTTTTCTATAATAGATATCTACATGATTTTTTTAATTTTTTTTATAGAATCTATATTGAAATAATGGAATTAGTTTTGTCTCTTTATCCTTAGTATTTCATATTTTACTAATGTTTTAAGTTCCCCTAAGACTAGTTTTTAGATATGTTGTATTGAAAGAATGTAACTTGTTGCATATTTGTTCATTTTTAGAATCTCTTTCTCTTATAGAAAGAGGAATTTGATATGAAGAATTTGGTTATTTTTCTTACATTTTTTGGTGCTTTTAATGTCAAATATGAAAGGTTTTTTATTATTAGCAAACCTATATTTAGTTTATATATATATATATATATATATATATATATATATATATAGCTCAAAATTTATCAAATCTATAGTCATCAAAAATCTCGTTCTAAGAACTTGTATCATGCAGAATAGCTTATCTTCACTATCCTATCTAAACTTTCTAATTGAGCCTCAAAGTCATGAAAAACTGGAGGATGATTCTGGCCTTTGGAAAAAAGGCCTAATCATGTACTTTTGATAGAAAGAACTTTTGATTGAAAGAAATTACTTTTGATAGAAAGTACTTTCTATCAAAAGTCCATGGGTAAAATTAACAAGTTTAGTAACTTTTCTTAGATATTTTTTAAGATCTATAGTAGGCCAAAGCGAAGATTAATTATTATCATGTATTGTGGTTATTTATTATTATTTATTATTGAGCTCAAGTAGCCTCAAATCCAAGACCTCCTAGATGAGACGCTGAAAATTTACCATTATGTTATAGGCTCTTGCTTAACTTTACCTAGTTATTTGGATCAAAAGTACTTTCATACTTTTGGTCAGAACTTGAGTTTGCCTATTTCATGTTTTTTTGGGCAATTTAGGTTCTCATATATAAAAATTGTCATTTTTTTTTCATTTTGTACATTTGAAATTTATTAGATAATTGTCATTGTTGAGAAGGAAGACATTTGGAGTGTATTTTTCCTATTTTGTCAAATCTTGCAAACAAAAGAGACAAGAAATGAAAACAAAAGATCTAATAAGGTTGGATGAAGAAGATTTCATGAAAAAGAACAAAACAATCATCAAGATACTAGAGAGAGAAGCAAAATATGTCTCTATACACTTCTCTCTCTCTCTCTCTCTCTCTCTCTCTCTCTCTCTCTCTCTCAGAATCCCCTTAAGATGTTATCTATATCTAGACCACCATAAGGCTCTATGTATACAGTCTAATATGTGTTAATTTATCTAGGACCTTTGAGATTTCCCTCTCTCTCCCCCCTTTTAGTGGTTTTGTAAGTACTCTCTCTCTCTCTCTCTCTCTCTCTCTCTCTCTCTCTCACACACACACACACACACACACACACAATATGTGTGTGTGTGTGTATCTACATATACATATATGTGTGTGTATACATTCATACATATATATCTATGTGTGTGTGTGTGTGTGTGTGTGCGCGCGCGCGTGATCTCTTTGTACTTAATATGTATTTTGAAGACCTTTCCCCTTAAGAAATTTTTTTGTTGTTGTTGTGTGAAAAATTGCATGAAGAAAATGTCAAATATGAGAAATTTGAAATTGAAGCAATGGATATTGGAGAAGGGTCATTGCAAGGTCAAACAAGTATGCATATCTCTTTCTCATTACTTTAATACAAAAATTTCATTGGGATAATTATAAATTTTTTGAACATACATGTCCCCTTAAGACTCTCTTAAGGTTGCTTTTCAAAAAGAAAGTCTTGCAACAAAATTTTAAGAAATAATTAAGAATTTTAATCTATTTCAAAGGCTGATAAGGAAACATAATTACAAAAACATAGATTAATTGATTGAAATGTATGTGAAAAAATTGAGGTACCATCCCAAACAATGTACACATACTACCAAAAGGACATTGAATAAAAAGACAATGAACTAATTGCATAATTTGATAATTTTGATATACTAGAAAAAACTCAACTTTTGTCAATTTCACTTCTCAAAGATTAGTTATAAGTTCCATTAAAACTATTGGGTATATGTACAAGCTTGAAAAAGAGTAAAAATTCTAACCTACAAAATGATATGGTTGAAAGTATTAAGGAAGTCTTGCATTCCTTTGGGAAAATAACTATATTTCCAAATAGATACAGTTCACGAAGAGTGATATTAACATCTATTTTAAATTAGAAAAAAATCTAGTAAAAGTAAAATCTAGACTTTCATCTCATATTGGGTATAGTAGGAAGACAATATCACATGAAATTTGAAAAGGACAATTAATTTGAATGATACTACATTGAAAAGAAACCAGAAATTTATGTATAGAGATCCTTAATATAACATAATATGGGAAATAGTTAAGAACTTGATTATTACATTTTTTCTTAATCATACTTTTCCTTCACTACATAAAAGAGATATTATCAAGAAGAGGATTGGGCCTAAGGAAGATTTTCTAAAACTAATACATTCACTAGATTTCACCCAACATGAATTGTATCTTGCATTTTGTAATTTAATTTATGACATAAAGATTGAACAAATATTGTTTGAAAGATCAAAGCCTAATTTTGTGAAGGTAAAAAATCTTTTGAAATTTGTTGTTGTCAATATTATATTGAACTTTTCTCTACTATCAAGGGTTCTAATAGATGATGAAATAAAGTGATGGTCCTAAAAATGATTTTTCCAAATAACCAAGCCAATTTGTAGCATCATTATGTTGTAGTGTTACAACTACATGCACAAACTTGGTGTTTGATGTTTTGTTGTACCGACTTAGTGCCCATCTTCAGGTGCCTTTCCTCTACCAATTTTGGCTCTGATATCTATTTTCAAACCTATTTGTACTTCTTTCCTAGGATTTTCTTTGATTGAACTCCTCCGAGCTATTAGTTCCTAACATGTATTCATCTTCCTAGACTACTTATGTGATGAGGAAACAAACCATAATGACAATGAATGCAATAGGGAAAAAGTGGAATAATATTATTAGTAAACTCTACTACTACATTCAATACATGTAAGTAGACCCAAAGACATGCCCTATGGGCTTACAATGGTTAGATCCTAGAGAAAAGTCCTCCTCACAGTACCCTCTCTCAAACTCCACCAAGAACTTCCTTTACAATGCCAAAAATATTCTTAAATAAACCCAAATTATGTTTAGGGTTAGAAATAAATTCTAGAATATGCCATTTGGCATCCACTACCAAAATAGAAGGTTTTAGAAATTATGTTAAAAGCTAGTCTAAAATTAGAAGAATCTAGAAATGGTAGTTTGAATTCCAGGAGGCATAACTTTTGATTTGGGACTTTGATTGATGAACCATTTACATTTTTGGAAAGCTCTAAAAGAAATCTATATCCCTATGGACTAGCTTCACTTGTCCCCCATTTTTGGGCCCGTACAAGGTTGTTTAGTGCCTCAAATCTGACTTTGAAGTTCTCTTACGAGGTCTCCAGGAAAAATAAAACTATAATAACTTTCATACAATAAAGCCTTTTGACCTAATTATTTTTGTGGAGTATTTAAAACTACAAATATAACCATCCCTCAAGCCTACACCCTCTCACTTATCATAATTATGGCTCAATTACAAAATAACCCATTTTCTACATTGGCACTTATTGCAACGTGCTTAAAAACTCTAACCCAAAAAACCAATAGTGGAACTATGAGAGTTGGAATCTTTATTTGACCCAAATGGGTATCTAGAAATAAAAACACTTTAAACATAAACTAACACTAAGCATATTTTTGGGTGATACAGGACTGCCTTTACACCATTGGATACTCCTACATCATTATGGCTCCTAACAACCCTAGATTTTTGCTTACACTCTTATACATTAAGCTAAGAGTGTTATAGATAGGAGCTATTCAAGTTCACATGAAAAATCATCTATCCTATTGTAAAAATAACACTTGAAACTGTGATTGTGTACAAAATCCAGGTAGGTAGTTTGTATATTTTGATGTTTCATATTTACTTCAGAAGATTGCAAGCTGATTCATATTCAATGCAAGTTGTGGCATGTTTACTAGGTTTGTTTGGACTATTTTTCTCCTTTTCTACCCAAACTATCAAAAACACTAGAAAAATAAATTACTTTTTTGAATACTCATTTATACGTACTATAACATGTAAAAAATGCATATACCCTTCCTTTGGATAATTTATACAAAATAGGAACATTGACACTATTTTAGGCCTAATTTGGACACTATTACAAAGCATGTGCCCTTCAAAATGACAAGAATGACTTAAAAATTGGTACACTATCATAAGTTGTTCCCAAACCAAGGATATTCCAATTATTTTAGACCTTGCAACTCTCTCTATATGCATTCTACAAAACCCTCACCAAATAAGTTTGAAAACTAAGGCCTCTTGGAGGATTAACCAAAACTCAATTTGATAACTTCTCATTTGGTATTAACCATATATTTGATACTACAATTTTCCTTGACAAAGACTCTTAAGTCCTATGTATGACTAACTAGGAAATGCATTCTAAATTCAAATTTTATTATTTTCCTCATTTTCAATTTTAATTCTTTCCAATGACCCAAAAGGATTTAAATTTCCTTTATTATTATCACTATAATTAAGAATACCTATTTTATGACTCCCATTCCATTATTTCTTATATTTCATACTTTTGGATCCATTGATCATTAAATGGCATTTTCTTTATTATGACAACATTGACTATGTAGACTCTTTATGAATCCCTTTATATTTGATAGGCATTGATGGAAAAAATTAAATTGATTTGAAACCTTTGAGGTCCTTATTTACTTCATATGCCTTGGCTCATCCAAGTGACCCCTTGGTAAACTTCCATGTCCAAGGTGCTCCTACACCATACTTCCCAAGTTTGAAAACTTTCCAAGTCCTCTTGGAAACATTTACAAGAAAAATATGTTTGAGAAAATTTTAGGCCTCATTTTAACTTTAGGGATGAATAGATCTTCAAGCTTGACCTTGGTTCTACATGCTTGCTTCTCCCTCTCTATATCCCTTATCATCACTTTAGGTTTACTCTTTCTAAGCAATAAATTTATACCCTACAATTTGTTGCAGCTTAGTAAACATTCCATCATGTTCATTATCAGAAGCATTTCTCCCCAAATCTGTAATCTAAATGCCCTCATAACACAAAGAAATTGTTGGCCTTTCTCAACACATCATACCACAATTTAGGAGTCTTCTCAAAACACACCTTTTCAACATTAGTCTCTAAATATCAGACCACATCAACCACAAACTGATACTCACATTTATGCCATTCTTCTTGGCATTCCAAGTCACCCTCATCATTCACATTTAAGGCTTCTTCATGAACCTCTTCTTCCCTTATTTCTTTAAAAATCGTACTCGACTCTCTCCTCTTTGTCACAAGCCTCTTAACATGCTATCTTACTTTATTTTTACTAACATTCAACCACCAACTAGGTTTGATCTCTTGAAATGTTGCATCTTCTTATTAATCTCTTTTTAACCTCTTCCTCTTTTGTTCTTCACATATGGAATAATTACTATCCTTCCTTACTATGTGGGCTTATTTTTCCCTTTTAAAATTTCTTATATCCTCTTGACTTTATTTTTCCTTTTGTCTTCTTCTTTCCTCCAAATAAAAGCCCTTTCAAATTCTTGTATAAATCTACCATCTCTCTCTCTTAGACTTTGTCAATTCCATGTTTTGTTCTGTATAGGTTTCCAACTCCCACATCCTCGGCCATTTTCTTGCTCTGCTACCACTTGATATAGAGCCCTCTATTATACCATTAAGGAACACCAATTCAACTCAAAAGATTTACAAAAGGATTATACTCCCTCAAAGAATTAGGATCAACTAAAAGAATTCAAGAAAGAACCCTATATTTTTAAGAAACTAATAAAAAAACACAACAATTTTATGTAGAAGCTTGGGGTTTCAAGATAACTTGATCAAAGAGATTCTTCAAATTCTTGAAAATCGTTATATTGATAGGGTGTTCCTAATGCACCAAGTGCCTTCAAATGATCAATTCAAGAAATAAAACTACCCTACTTTTTCCAATAACATAGATTTAATTAACTCAAAATAAAAGGAATAAACTAATTCCCAACCCAAACAAATAGATTTTGCTCACAAAGTTTCTTTGAGCCCTTTACCAGACCTAATTCACCAACTAAGGCCTTATTCTTCCCATGAACACTCCTCCTAAGGGATCAATGTAACTTAGGCCTAGTAAGGCCTAACTCTTATACCAAGCTCCATGGTACTCTCGTTTGTAATTATATTGACATTGAAAATGAATGGAAAAGACTTTAAAATTAGGACAATCTTGAAACAAGGATGCTTATGGAACTTTACGAGATGCTATAGAATTATCATATCCCCTATGTCTCATTGGAAGATTCTTTGATATGGAAACTTACCACATTTGGAGAGTTCATGGTGAAATCTTCTAATGCCTGCTATCTTGAGGATGGTGAAGCCCTGAAGAATTGGAAGAATGTTTGACACCCCTAGATCTTAACATGGATAAATTTCTTGTGGTGGAAGGCTTTACATAGGGAAATTCTCACAATTGGTAATCTACAAAAGAGAGGATTCTAGCTGGGTAATTATTGTGTTATGTTATAAAGCTGTGGAATCCATTCAACACCTCCTTATATATTGCCCCTTTGGTGTGGAGCTTTGGAGGGAGATATTCTCCTTGTGGGAGACTCAATGGTTCTTAAATGAGAAACTCCATCAATTTCTTTATTGGGATGGGCCCTCTAACCATCCATACCTCAAGACCTTATTGAGAGTCATCACCCCTATATGGTGTGCAAAATATGGACGGACTAGAAAAACCACATATTTGACTACAAGACATCTCGTAGTGAAGTGGTGGCTCAACAAGTGATTAGTCTATTGAAAGAATATAGTAATATCTAGCATTGGAAACCCCCCTTGAACCCCTCAAGGAACCAAGATATGAGATGAGATAATTCTTGGGACCTAGGTCTAAAGGTGGCAAGATTTGACAACTCTAAAGACAATGCTAGATGTAAAACGGTCTAGCACCCTCATTCAATTTTGTTTAAAAGTTAACTTTGATGGGTTAACCGTTGCTAGGATAACACCAATTGGAGGTGTTATTTAGGATAATACTAGAAAGGTGGTGGTTTTCTTTGCTAGGAACTATGGTAGGGAGGGTGGACAAAAAATGATGCAGAAGCCTTGGCTCCATTATGGAGAATAAGGATAGCAAAGTCTAGAAGAATCGATAAAAATTTTGTTGAGAGAGATTGAATGTTGATTATTAATGCTATGATGTATGGAGATGGCAAGTAGAATTGGAAGATAGTGTGTTGAATGGGAAATTTAAAGTCCACATAGATCATATATATCAAGAAGGCAATGACAATGTGGATGACCTAGGCAAAGTGGATCATAAAGTTGAAGGAATAAACGAATGGGATGAAATCATCTAAATCCCACATCCACACAAATGATGGTGGAATGATAACATGTTCTATGCAGTGAAATTCAATGAAGTACAAGGAATAGTGAAATAATGTTGAGCCAAGTGAGCAAGAGAACCCTAGAGTGAAAAATCATAAAGTTGAGATTTGGAAAGATTTTGTGTTTATGTTAATTTTTGGATCCATCATCATGAGCATTAACTTCTATGGTGAGAGGATGATCCATGTGGATTTAGTTAGAAAAATAAGTCTTCCATAGATGGGAGATGCATATAATAATAATAATGGAAATTCCCTTATGTACACTTAATGCATAGCTAGCAATGGCTAAATTTGATGGGAAAGGTACCATTCACATGTGTTCAAGATGGAAGGGGATTGGAAAATGAGAAGCATTGTGAGCTTATGATGAGAATCAATTGCATTCTTCGGTTCATTGTTAACATTATATCTGTTAGGATTAAACCACGGACATAAATAACAATTACATGCAAATACAACCAATAACAAAAAATAATAGATCACATAGAAAAGAATACAAGGCACCAATATTTAACATGGTTCACCCAATCCCTGGGCTACGTCCACCAGACAACAAGTCCAAAATTACTATGATCGAGTGATTATAACCTGATTACAATCTATAATCCCTTACAACTCAATACTGTTGCAAGAACCAATTTCGCATCACAACTATGAAACAATCCCTAACCCGAAGCTCTTTTATACAAGTATTTTTACTGCTTTAGGGTTATAATTAATAATTACATGTTAGCCCAAAATCCCAATAAAATAGGGCCCAAAGAATTTATGAAGTATGTATAGTACTTTCCTAATCAGTCAAAACAAACTAACAATATCTTTAAATGACCCCAGATTTTGAGTTCTCTCCTACAACAAGGGGATGTCAGAACACAATGAAGATTTGGTAATTAAACTTGCTGAAGACATGGGTGCTAGTGATTATGTTAAACTAGATAAGATCAAAGGTTGTATTATGAAGTATGAGGCGGTGTGGGTTTATCTTCATGAAGGTGGTTTTCTATCATTCATGGAGGGCATATAAGGGTATGATGAACATGTGTCCCAAAAAATTATTGACACATGGAAAAATAGAAAGTTAAACATTATTGATGTGGTGTTTGAAATGATGGAGGATCCCATTGCAATGGTTGGAGGGTTGTCTCTCGAGGGTAGGAGTTGGTGCAAGTAGGCCAGGGTTTTTGATGACAAAAGGATGATAATTTTTTTTCACCCTAAGGAGGAACCTATTTGCATGAGGGATGGATTTTCTAGGGAGGACCAACCCAAACCATGGGACATTGTGTGCTATGCCATCATCTGCTACATAACCCTAAAATATCAATACTAGGTGTTCTATTATTACCATTTTCCTATTCTAAACCATTTTAGGAACTAAGACCTGATTTCTTCCCTGCAACTTATTTTGCATTCGATGTAGGATAGTTTGTTTAAAGTTAGGAGAAAGAGGGAGGAAGGGAAATCCTTTTATATTCTACACCTAGCCTTCATCCTCAAACTTTACAAATTCCAACTTGCCTTCTACCTACCTCTTCTATTTAACCCTCTTATCACGGTTACTCCCCAAGTCAATATAGACCCTAGCCCTAGTTCAACCTTGAAGAAGGTTGAGAATAAGCCACTTAGAATTAGGAAAAAGATAAGTGTTATTGACTACAATATTGATTCTAGGTGCAGTAATTAAATTATGGGGATGTCTAGTAGAAGGCTTAAAATTGAAAAAATTAAGATACCCCCAAAAAAGAGGTGATTTCTGAGTCCACAAAATGGGAAAGGAGGTCAACCAAAAGAAAGAGGAAGGTCATAAACCCTAGTCCAAGGGTTAACAAGGTTCCAAGGCTATCTCACATTTTGAATACCTTAGAAGATAACCCATCCTTGGATCATAGTTTAGGAGAAGATATCACATTCCCAAGAAAGGATGTTGTTAAGAGTAGGGTGAAGAAGAGTGATTATAGCAATGGGCAGGATTAGAGTAAAATTGAGTTGGATAGACTGGATAATTTGATGCATGACCTATTTGATAATTGGGAAGCCATTTGCCAAAAGGTTAAGACCCTAGTGGAATTCTCTACTAAAGTGATGTACTCAGGAACAACCACTTTATTTTCTCTACATAAGGAAGGATGGGAAGGATGAGGGAAAAGAGAGTGAGATCACCCACTTCCTCTATAGCTTATTGGCAGATGATTGGCTCAAGAGTCTTCTAGAAAAGCCTATCAAGGAGGAGGTTTACAAACCAACCATGGATGATCATGATGAAAATGAGGAGGACCTAGAAGAGAAGGAGGGGAGCTAGCCCCTATGCTTGTTATTACGTTATTTTGTTTAATGTTATGTTTAACTATGAACTTTAAGCCCTTGGTGTTATTTTTAGTTATTATGGATATTAATCATGTTATAATCAACATATGTATTATTAGTAGTTGGTTCTTTTTTTGGCATTGTATTAATGTTAAGGGTAGTAAAGTGGATACTAGCATTTTGAAATTTAATACTAGGGGGTTAAAAGTTAAAATATTTTTGATGTTTTATATGTCTAGAAAAAGGATTGGTTCTATAGTAGAGGGTAACTTCTAGTTGGTCTCCAACCCTCTATAACATAGAGTCAGCCTCCCTCATTTGACTACTATATAGATACATCAAAAATAGTTCACAATCTAAAAACTAAATACAATTTTTTATTTCATTTAAAAAATTAAATTTTATAGAATTCAACTAAAAAATTATCCATCAATTTTAATGACAAAGACTTAAATCCATTCAAATAAATATTTCTTCAAAATTATATCCTAAAATAGATGTAAGAAATTACACCCCTGAACTATAACCATAAATGATCTCTCTTGTGTAAATTGAAATGACAAGATATATAAGGTAAACATAACTAAAAGAAACCCTCAAAAATATCCATCAATCAAAGAGGCTAGAGTCAAATCAAGTCTTCTATAAAGATACATCTCAATTAGAAACACAATTCTAAGGAAAACTGGTGCAGCTGCTTGCAGTGGCACCAAATTGAGTTTTGGCTGCACCTTGACAAGCATTGACATTATAAAGAGCTACATATTGTCCTCCATACTCAAACTCATACCCTCCATGGAATGGTATGCTAAAACACCCACAAATGCTGAAATAGAGACCTTGGACATTACAACTAGGCCCTGACCACACAATAAATGTACTAAGAACAAGAGCATGACACACAATACTCCTATGTTTTTCAAATCATTATTTTTCTCTATTATGTTACTATTCAATGAAGATGTAAATATGAAATGTTAAGATAGCTTCAGTTGTATGATTATAAATGTTAAGAATCGCTATAATATATATAGTGACTCTTCTTGTTTGAAATGTGAAGATCAAATTAGATTTCCTTAGTTTCCATGGCCTTTAGGTAAATGTATCTATGAAAAAATATTCCATGAAAGATAGGATGTGATTTTTAGTTGTTATATTTTTATGAATAGTCCTTTTCTATTAATAAAAATATACTAAGAATACAATTCACAAAAAAGAGGTTGAGGGATACAAGATCACCCCATAAAAGAGTTCACACAGCTGAAGCTAGACTTAAAAACATGGCCTCAACTAGAAACAACAACTATTCATCAAAAAAAAAAACATAATAAGCATCCTCAGGCTGCCAAAGCAATGCCAGCTAAGGGAGGAGGATTAAATTTGTTAATAAAACCCCATGCATCAATGGGATTGTGGGGTGAGTTGGGAATAGTCTAGTCATCATTAGCAGCAACAAGATCAGTGGTAGTCTCTGTATCTTTAACCTTGGGCTATAGAGGAGAAATCACCAAGGCTAGGTTAGGATAGTTTCTAGAATGTGCCCACCGAGGACCAAGAGGAGGATCCAAGGACAAGCTAGAACCACTTCAGGTGGGGAAGCAAAGCGGTGCCTCCATCTGCCATCACCACCACTAGGAGAGTAGTAGCAAGAATCCTAGGAGTGCAGCATGTGCGAGTGGCAGCCTGAGGATTGGTGCTAAGAATGGAAGCCATGAGGGCATGAGGGGTCGAGATATCAGCCAAAGCATCAGGAGGCACTCTGGAAATAGTGCAGGGAGCATTGCTCCAATGATTTAAAAACTCTTGCATGTGAGCAACTTCTAGGGTAAACTTGTTAGCTTGCACCTGGATCTGCATAATAACATTGTTACAAATGCATGCCTTAGTGTACATAGCAATGTTAACGTCCAAAAAACTATGAGTGAACATAATAGCATTCTTTTCTTTCCACAGAGAAAAATTAATTTCCATCCTGAAGGTATGCCAAATCTGGGTGAACTTCTGAGGAATTCTAGGGGAATCAAGTAGCAGGATCATGTGCCATGAAAATGGTTCGGGCTTGAAAGGCTTGAAAAAATCATGAATCCAATGTCAATAATTTTGATCACGCTTAAAAACCTAGAATATATGCAAAAAGGACTCTGGTTGACCACAAAAAAGGCATCTTGGATCAGGAACCCCAATGTCCTTAAGCTGAGGCCCTAGGGGAAGACCTTGGAAGGGAAGGCACCAAACAAAGTGGGCAATCTTGGGTGCTATAATAGCACTCCAAATGATGTCAAAATGTTTTCTCCATTGAGAAAGAAAAGATTGCTAATGCCATCGTTGGTTAAGCATGTCCACCATCAAAAGATGGGGTGAAAGCCATATGTACCCCATATTGGGCTTGTAATTGAAAAATGGAATGGTAAGATACCACTTCTAATCATGCCACCAGGGATGGATAGTCTGAATCCCCACCTTATGAACTAAGTGCATAGGGATGGAAGATAGTAGAAGGTCAAAAGTTGGTTGATCTATACTGACAAGGCATTACTGTGCTTGCATATCTTCCCATGACCTAAAACTCATGGTGACTCTTGAGAAGAGATCCTTAGGAGTTTGGATGCCATGTTTGACAAAAAACAAAGCACTGGCACCTTGAGTCTTAGTGAAGGAAGTACCTTGAATGGAAAATAGGGGAGACCACCAAATGTTATATTGATTCAAGGAGAGCCCATTGTGAAACTCATCTCCAACCTAATGAAGCCAAGTCTTAATAGCTTCCCAGGCTTTCCAAATGCTCTTAATAACAAATGAGCCCTATATGGCCATGGGTTCATGCATGATGAGAAGGGTTTGAAAACTAATCCCCTTCCATGTAGGCCTGTTAACAGGGGAGTCCAAAGAAATGCAGTGCCGAACTAGAATCTTCTAGGCTTCATCTCTAGAAATAGCTCAGATAATCCATTTAGCACAAAGAGCAAGGCCCTGTTTCTAAGTGGAGAGTAGGCCAAGACCACCAGACTCTCTTGGGAGACAAAAAAAATCCCAAGTAACTCTCTGAAAACCATGATGATCAAAACCAGAAGCCCAAAGAAAATGTTGGAGCAAACATTCCAGCTTAAGATAGGAAGCTTTGAAGGGAGCCCAATAGGAAGAATAGTACACATGAGTGGCTACTAGAATCTTTGAACAAATCTAAAATTTACCAGCAAGAGAAAGCAGCTTGGTGATCCAATATTTGAGCTTTTTGCTAATCTTGGCAAGCACATCATTCCAAAGCTCCACAAGAGAAGCCTGGAAGGCAAAGGGAATGTCAAGAAAGTGAAAGATTTCCCTATGAGAAACCCATTCCCATTGAAACTAGCTGAGCCGAGGTGGAGCTGGCAAGAATGATTACCAATAGTAGAGCATTTTATGCCATTTAATGGTAGAGCCAGAGGCTTGACAAAAGGTGTCCAAACAATTTAAAGCATTTTGAATATTTTCTTCATCCTCAAGAAGAGTAAGAAAGGAATCATCAGCAAAATGTCCATTAACTAACTGGGAGGAAGATCTAAGCAAGGAGATGTCATGAACCAACCCTAAAGATAGAGAATTAGCTAGCAAATATCCAAAACCTTCAGCAACAAGGACATAAAGTGCTAGAGCTAAAGGGAAACCTTGCCTGATTGAACAAAAAAGTCCAAAAGCCTCAAATTGCAAATTATTGATGGTAATTCAAGCATTAGCATCACCAAAGAGCATCTCTATGGACTAAAGGAAATTGGGACCAAAACCCAGAGTGTAAAGCATAGCCAAGATAAAGGGCCATTCAATGTGATCATAGGCTTTAGAAAAATCTATCTTTAAAAGGATAGCTTGCTGCTTGGACTTGTGAGCCCATTCCATACATTCCCAGACAACAATGATGTTGTCAAGAATATATCTGGACTTGATGAAGCTAGTTTGCTCAGGCCACACAATTAAAGGCAACATGTGCCTGACTTTGAGAGAGAGTACCTTAGCAATGATCATATAAGACACATTCAAAAGGGTAAATGACCTCCAATTCCATATGTCCTCAGGATCACCAGCTTTAGGTATGAATTTGATATTCCCTTAATTTTTAATTTCTCCTAAGCTTTTAAAATGATATGCTATGAGATAGACTCTATGTAGATTAGAACCTATTTTCTCCCAGAGGTGTTTGTAAAATTCCCAAGGAAATCCATCACACCTAGGGGACTTTTCATTTGCCATCAAGTAAACTACTTCTTTAAGGTCATTAAGGGAAAGAAGTTGCTCACAGAAAGTACATTTGTCAACTACTATGTAGTTTGGAGTAACAGAGATACACATTTTGAGAGCTTCCTCATAAGCAACCAAAGTTCCTTGTGAAGCAAATACATTCTCATAGTGATGAACGAATGCTTGCAAGATGTTAGGGAGATTGGATAGAACAATTGCTCCATGTTTGATCTTCTTAATCCCAAAATTGGTATGACGAGCTTAGAGAGCCTGAAAGAACTCCTTCAAGTCCTTATCGCTAACCTCCAACTAGTGGAGACAGGCCTTGATTTGGGCTCCTCAAGCAGCATAGTTGTCAGCAATTTGTTTGTCATGGTGAAGCTTGGCAAGTTGAATTTGTAGATCCACATCAAAGGGGTTGAAGGTGAGAGCCTTAGAGGCTTTTTTGAGGGCAAGGGTGTTGTCCTCATAAGACTATATTCTGAATATAGCTAGATGATGCCCATAGATGCATAGGAACTAAGTAGTTCTAGTAATGGCATCATTCCACCATTGAATCCATCCCCTTGGGGAATGCAGACAATGCTCCAAATTCCAGAGACATTGGACGTGTGAGAGGGTGGAAGCATGCAATAGAATAGATGTGTTGAGGAAGAACTGAGACTAGGTCACCTTGGGGACAGTAGTTTGCCAAGAAATGAAAAAAAAGATTGCCCAGTGACCATAGCACGATCAAGATGTTCAAAAGTTGGGCGAAGTGTGCCAAACCTCACTATCCTAGCAGCAGTTGATATTGGGATAAAAAAGGCCCAATTGATTGTGCATTTAATACCAGGATTGTCTTTCCCTAGTTTTCCAGTGAAAGGGTAGAATGTCATCTTTGTCAAAGGCCCGTTCAACCATATTAAAGTCCCCACACATAACCCAAGTGGATGGAGGAAAATTATCAGCCAACCAGGCCCACATCTAGGATCTTTCAATAGCATCATTGACAGCATAAACATTAATAACTCCAAAAGAATGATTGTTAATGGAAAGAAAAAGCCAAATAATTCTATGTGTGGAGTCAGAACTATGCAAAATAATAGAAGAATGAAGGTGAGGTGATAGGAGAGTAACTACACCACCTCAGCTAGCTTTGTGCTGGGAAGAAAACATCATGCCATCTTGCCAAATTATGTGGCATGCCAAAGCAAGCATGAAACTAGAAATTTAACTTCTTGCAGATAGAGAAAATCTAAATTACCAAGTCTATGACGAACATCCCAAACATAATACTTTTTGGGGAGGTCTATGAGACCTTGAACATTCCATGAAAGAAATTTCATGAGAACTCTTCCATATCATCTTCATCCTCAAGAGAGGAATGGCTATTCTCTAAGAAGGTAGAATCACGGTTGAAGTCAGATGGAAAACCCTCTAGACTTACAGCTTGATGCTTCACCTTTGGTATCTCTACATGTCCAAGAGGACTGTGAGAATTCTGTGTCACTGATGGTACTATGGAAGAGGCAACAAGATTATTATGCACCCCAGCCAAGGTAGAAACCTTGGCAAATGCCTTAATCCCCTGCAAGCTAGCAGGGTTTGAAACCTATGAAATTTCAGGTGTCTTTCCTTTGTCCGTTGCTTGCATCCCTATGTTGACTAGAATTGATGCTCCTATAGGGAAAGGAGGAACTGTGATGAGTGCAGCATATGACTACTTGCGGGGTAAGGTATTTGAGGGAGTCTTTCCCTTATACCCAATAGTAACCCATTCTTCCTTTTTCTTGTCGACCTATTTGATAGGCACCTCCTTAGGCATGGGCTTGAACCTAGGCATAGCCAGAGGGTAGTCCTTGATCTTGTGTTCTACAGACTGACACCTATAATAGGTGTTGGGGAGGTTCAAGTAAAGAACCTTTTGAGAGAAGGTTGTAGTCCCAATTTGAGTTTCCATAGAATCCTTGAGATCCTTTGAAAGATCCACCTCTATGCAAATGTGTTGTTGCGAGTAGACATTGAAGAATTTCTTAGGCTCCTTGGTGAAAAATTTTCCAAGGGCTTTGGCAATGGACTCAATGAAAGGCCAACAAGGTAGGGGTAAACCTAGGAACTCGACCCAAATAAGAACCCTAAGCTTTTTATCATTTGAGACTGTGAAGTCTCATGATCATTTTTGAAAAAAAAGCAAGGAAGAACGCAAAAACCATGGTCTATTATTAAAGACCGTGTTTGCCTACGAGGGGTTAGTGAAGCGAAATAAAATAACCTTTGGTAAGGTTTTGCATAGCATCAAGGCAGACTCCATGAGGAGTCCAGCACTTGTTAACCCATTCTCAGAACATAGCTTCAAGGGGAGGCCTACCCACAAAATAACCTATCAAGGTGTGTTGTTCTAACCAATCACATGGAGCATCAAATTCTTACAAAGGAAGGATAATGTCAAGATTACCTTTTGAAAACCACAAGAAACAACTAGTTCACCATTGGCCAGAGCCATTATAACCTAGCCTTAAAAACTCCTATTGTAAATGCGGTGTGACAAGTGGAGCTAATAGAGGGAAAGTTCAGACAAAAGTTGTACACAAAAAATTGAAAGATTGCATGAAGCAAGAAACCCTAGTAGAGCACCACTAGAAACTTTCAAAAAGAAATCCTAGAATCTCTTTTGCTTTTTAGTTGTATTTTGGTGTACAGACATCCACAAAAATTGGTATCGTTTCTTCTTATGTATTCATATTTTGTTACATGCACATACTGCAAGCCATTTATAGATATTATTTTACATGTTTTACTCTTCTTGGGCATAGAATACAAGGTCTTAATAGAGACTATTGTAAAATAGCTCGCACAAATGTGTCCTTCATTATTATTCTGACAATACAAACTTTATAGTCCACATCCTGTCAAACTTCTTACAGTCATTTATCTTCATAGCTGCTATTGTCATCGAAAGCCTAAATTTTGTATTTTGTACCAAATATTGACCTACTATTTTGTTATAGCTCATTATTTTCTAATAAATGAAATTATTTTAATATTGTATTCGGGCTTTTAATTGACAAGTTGTTGGGGCTTTGCATGTATCTAATTTTTATCAATTTACAAGTTGCAAGAACCATTTAAGTAGTTAAGATTGACCTCAATATTTATTATAGGTTCTTTTCTTATTCTATCTTTCTTTGAATAGTTTCTCATTTTATAATTTTTTATTGATTGTGGGACATCTTGTATGGATCTATTTATGAATGATTTCAAGATATTAAATATGATCATTTCAAAGGTATTTTACTAATGATGTTCTTTGATATTTCACAAAAGATATTCTTAAGCTTTTATCTTTTCTAGAGTTTGATAGTGTCTAGTTAGAAAAAAAATAAAAATTGATTAATTATTTTATGTCACTTTACCTCTAAAAGAATACTTTTTTGATCAGCTAAACTATATTAAATTGAATATGACATTTAAATTAATTTTAGAAAACTGTAATGCCCCACCAAGGGATCCAAAAGAACTAACCTAAAGTTTTACTATGTTTTCCAAACATTTTTTTTTAAAGAATAACATGTACAACAATCATAAAGTAGTGTAAGCCTTAACATACATCCATACATAAGTAAACATAATAGATTACATTCTTTAAGGATCCCAAGACATTAAGTCACATTTAAATTTAATTAATAGTAACTCTAATAAATAATACATCCACATGAAATAATAACTACAAGTCTAATCCATTTAAATAATATACATTTGTTCTAAATGCCACTTGGCAATAAATTTAGAATGCACAATCATCCACTATACATGTCACATGGTATGAAAGGCTGAAAGAATATACATTTATAAAATAGATTACATCATCACTTTTGGATCCATGAGACAAAGTACAATACAATAAATAAAATCAACCACCATAAAAATATAACTCTCCATCATAATACACAAAATAGAATGAAAGGAAATGTAGAACAAGAAACACCAGCCACTACATCTTCAGATGGATCTCAATGGTAAAAGTAAAAAGCACTACCACCCAACCTTGTGGTAACCCAAACAACTCGACTCCCACTATGCCGAGGAGATAGTTTGAAGTCCCAAACATGATATCAATCCTAAAAATTAAAAGTAATATCTAAGTTAAGGAAAATTCTAAAGGTAATATAACTCAAAGGTTCCAAGATAAATCAACATCTAGATCAAAAGGAAAAAAAATACATGTAGGAAATCTATATTTCTAATGGGCAAGTGTCATCACATGAACCAACTCTAGGGTTACCTGGCTAGTCTTTTAATCCTCTAGCCTCCTAGTGACTCTATGCAGCACTAGTATCCTTGTGTATTGATAGGGCATACTAATGATGTATGGTCACAACCAAGCATTCTCTCTACTCCCATCCTAGTCCATACTAGCACTCGAGGCATCGGTGAGGAAAGACAAGACTCTTATTAGGTTCATTTTAATCTCATTTAATGTAGTGTTTTCACTTATTAACTACTTACAATGGGTTACCCTGGCAGCCACTTTGGTCTTTGACATCCATTGCAAGCCACTTCCCAACTTAACATACAAATTACCTACCCTAGGCTCATAAAAGTACAAATCAAAGAATCACAATTTTCACCTCAATTCTATACAATTGATTGGAAAGCATCAAAAGATAATCCACAATCACACCTTAGTTCTTTACAAGCAACTAGAAAGCATCCCAAAAATAACTAATCAAAGACAAAGGTTAAGTCAAATATGTCATAACATTCATCTCAATTTCACACAAGAACACTAAAATGCAATAATAAACAATATATCCAAATTCATCATAAAGCATACTAGATACATTACCATGGTTGAGTATAAAAAGATCGAGATCAAACATCATCATGACATCACAAACACATAACTCCCAAGCCTCTGGTAAATGTCCTAAGATAGGTCAAAGTTAAGTCAAATCCTGAAACCCATAACATAAGGCAACATATAGACAATAGTGTAGTTTCACAGTTTGGTTTGATTTTGAAAATACATAGTTTAAGTTTATAATTAGGTCTAATTTATTATTTCAATGTAAGTTTTCTAATATATGAAATTTACATTATACCCTAACATCTTAACCCATTCTTTTATTTGAATATGAATGCCTTATTACCTTAAGCTCTTAAAGTGTGCATTATCCCTATAAAGATTTTTCTTAAATTTTAAATAATATTAATTATTAAATAATTAGTTGGCAATTATTTAATAATATGAAATTTTAAATAGAGAATTTGCATAATCAATTTACAATGTTCTATCGACAATTAATTAATTAATAACTAAATTTTTATAACTAAATTTCAATAATAATCCTTTTTAATTGATTTATCACATGTTAATAAGTTTTTGATATATTCATTAATAAATATATTAATAAAATCTTATTAAAATTAACTTTTAATTAAATCATATTTAAACTAAATTAAATTAAAATTTTAATAAATAAATTATAATATAATTTAAAAGTTTTAAATAATTTAATTTTTGACTAAAAATTGAACACAAATAAAGATGCATTTATTTTAAAAAGGCATGTTGGCCTTTGACCCTTGTGGCCATAGGTGTTATTGATGTTACAAGTAGTAGTAGTAGTGTTGTTGTGTGCAGTAGTACCGCCTATTACACGTAGGCTTTAATGGCCATGATAGGGATGTTGGGGTGTGGGGAATTAATGGCCCTACCCCCACCTCAATCAATAATTATATTTTTAAAAATTTTATTTTGTTTTAAAAACAAAACAAGCCCCCCATTATATAATTAATTTTATGTATATATTTTCTTTTTATAAACATTATATCAATACTCTAATAGGAAAAATATGACAAACCAAGCAAGTTTAAGTTCTAAAATATCCATTTATTTCAAAACCCTTCCCTATTTAATGTACAACTTTTAAATGTACAGAATGAGGGTTTTACTGATATTTTCAATACTCACATATATAGAAACAAATTATATGAACACTAGTAAATTCTAATAAAGGATTGAAGACTTCATCACAATGCAATTTGGAAAAATAATTCACAATCATATGAAGATAGGAATATTAAATTACATAATTAACTAGGTGAACAAAACACAAGGTTCTACCTAGTTCTGATGCTAATTCGCAAACACCCCAAGATTGTGAAAGAAATCTCTTCTCTCAAAACCTTCTCTCTAAAAAATTTTCTTCTCCAAAATTCTAAGTCCCTGGAAAATGAACCCTCCATTGCTGATAAGGAGTTCTCTCCTAAATTCGGGGTAGTAACTATGTAATCACCCCAAGGAATTCCTTGATCATAATATTTGAACTCTTTATTGACTTTTTTTTGAATATTCATGCATATTTTATGCAATATAAAATATCTTTTATAAATTAATTTCTCTTTCACTATTTTTTAATTTTCGAAGCATTTTTAATATTATATTTATTAACTTAAGTAATAATAATATTTAGCATTTATTTAAAAATGATCTCCTAAATATATTATTTTTAAATTAAATAAATATTATTACACTCTAAAATTAGAACAATAATTTTCTCTTTAAATTTAATTCTTTTTATTTAATTAATTTCTCAATTGATTAAATATGAAATCATCTTGATATTTTTCCATTAAATTAAATCATTAATTAATCTTTTAATTTGATTTAGTTAATAGAAAAAACACAAAAGACCTACAAGATGAAATATGAAAACCCATCATAAAGTACCACATACAAAATTAAACTCAAGGGTTATAATCATGAATTTACATCATATGATGAATTTGGAAGGGTAACTATCTTAGATATGTGTCCTATTTTTCTAGGACAATTAGTTTAAAGGTTTTGGAATGAAGAATTTATCTCCCCTCTCTTACCATTGAGATATTGCGATAGGGTACCTCATCTTGACAATTCAAGGAATTCGATACTTAGTACCTACAATTTGTTTAAAATATATGCATGTACAAATACATATATTCTAAATGAAATAGGCAATGGTAGGAAGTAGTGCATCATATAGATCCTGACTAGCAGGTGACTATGACTCCCTTCTTGAACCACATTGACTATAGTATGGGGTAAGTATCCATAAGAAAACACATATAAATAATCCATCTAATTAACACCATCATACAACTTAGATAATTGTAAATAATCATCATCAAGGTATAATAATGCATACATGAAGTAACTAGTACCAAATAGTCTCATCATATAATCAAATGAGTATGAAAACAATACCCAATAGTCTGGAAAATAATGCTACTAATCATCAAGCATAAACATAAACTGGCCTAAAAGAGTTTGGCAATAATAACTAAATATAAACTAGGGGCAGGTACTACATCTACCTCCCCTAGGCTTAGGATTTCTCTTCAAAGCCTATAAGAAAGGTAAAACTAAAGAACTCACTAAGTGGGTCCCATTGGACACATTCCCCCTATAGGAGGATATGACTCCATTAAGACCAATCTCTAGGAATTGTACGTTTTGAAGCTGAAGGTCTTTGATTTGAAAAATGTGATTTCCAATAAAGGTAATAGGAGGACTTGTGTCCACATTGTCTGCATGAGAAACACTCTTTGTCAAAACTCCTCTGCACTCTAGGTGCACTAGACTATTGAACACTACCCCCACTAGCATAAGTCTAGTTTCTCTGTGTAGTTTGAGTGTTCTAATTTTTCTTATTATACTAAATGTTATGATAGCTCTTGGCATTAGAACCACTACCACCACTCTGAGTTAGAGGATAAGATCCTCCCTATTGCTGATTACCTTCGAAAGGAGGTTTCCTACTACCACCTGCTCCCTAATTACCCTTAGATCTTGATACTATAGGTGCTCCCACAAAGCCCCCTATCCTAGTTTAACACTCTACTCTATAAGTATGGCTCAATGTACCACATATTTGAGGGTTTTAGGTTCAAATACCTTAACACCCCCAACTAAATGGTTGTTTAAGCCTCTGATGAAATGTTGAGCCAACTCTATTGGTTTATTACTAACTCCCAAATAGGGCATGAACTCATAGAATTTGAACTCATAGTTTTCTATAGTCATAGTGAACTATCTCAGGTTGTGGAATTCATCTTCTCTATGCTGGTTCCATTCTTCTGGTAGGAATCGCTCATGGTAGTTTTCTAGTAATAACTCCCATGTGAAATTATTCATGTTTATACCTAGTTTCTTCTCTTTGATAGCCCACTAGGTGGCTCCAAAGAGTTCCAGATTAGTAATAGCAAACCTCACTTTGACATTGTGTCAAAGTCTTTGATAGCAGAAAACCTATCAAGAGCAATAAGCCACTACTTAGCTACATAACTTTAACCCATCCCATTAAAAGGTTTGACCTTAGAACTCTAAAGGTCCTTCATCTAAGTAGCTACAACTAATCTCTATTAGTCTCTCCAAGGGCTCCTAGAGATAGGTCTATTCTCATTCCATGTCTGGTGTGCTCCATCTTGACCAACACCCTCAAGAGGAGGTAGGTGATCCATGATGGTCTTCATCATTTGCCTCAGGTCAACCTCCTCTAAGTCAACCTGCTGCTCTCTATGATTCTCTTCTTGATGCTCACTAACATGCTCTTCCCTACCCTCTTCTTGATTAAGGCCTTCGTGGACAGACTCATGTATACTAATGTTTCTACCTCATCCATGTCCTCTACCATGGCCTAGGCTATGACCTCTAATTGAAGATCTTGTCCCAGATACCATCCTACAATAATATTCAAGATACAAGGTGCTATAATAACTATAAAACATTCTACTATAAGGCATACATAAAAGACAAGTTTTTTGAAAACAATATAAGTTCAATTTTCAGTTTGCCTATTTTAGGTTTAAGTATATGTCAGTTTTGAAGTCTAAGTATTCAAGTTTGAGAATATACAACTAATAGTTTATGTTTTTTTTTAGTTCAACTAGTTCTTGAGTTTTTGGTTTGTAATAGATATACTTAACATTGTAAATCTCATTTTAGTTCAACTATTTAACAACTAGTGGCATTCCAATATGCCCAAAGCTCCCAATGTAGAACTTGAGCTTCTATACCAGATGTAATGCCCCACCAAGTGATCCAAAAGAACTAAACCTAAAGTTTTACTAGGTTGGCCAAACATTTTTTTTTCAAAGAATAACAAGTACAAGAATCATAAAGTAGTAGAAGCTATAACATACATTCATACATAAGTAAACATAAGTGATTACATTCCTTAAGTATCCCAAGGCATTGAGTCACATTTAAATTTAATTAATACTTAATCTAACAAATAACACATCCACATGAAAGAATAACTACAAGTCTAGTCCATTTAAATAATATAAATTTGTTTCGAATGCCATTTGGTAATCAATTGAGAATGCCCAATCATCCACTGTACATGTTAGAGGGTATGAAAGGCTAAAAGAATATACCTTTATAAAATAGATTACATCATCCCTTTTAGATCAATGAAACAAAGTACAATACAATAAGAAAAATCATCCACCATAAAGATATAACTATCCATTATCATACACAAGATAGAATGAAAGGAAATGTAGAACAAGAAACTCCAGCTACAAAATATTCAGATAGATCTCAATGGTAAAAATACAAAGCACTACCACCCAACCTCATAGTAACCCAAAAAGGTCCACTCCCTCCATGCTAAGGAGATAGTCTCAAGTCCCAAATAGGATATCAATCCCAAAAATAAAAAAGTAATATCTAAGTCAAGGAAAACCCTAAAAGTAATCTAACTCAAAGGTTCCATGATAAATTGACCTCTAGATCTAGATAAAAACAAAGATGCATAGGAAATCTATACTGCTAATGGGCAAGTGTCATCATACAAACAAACTCTAGGGTTACTCGGCTAGTCTTTCAATCCTTCATCCTCGTAGAGACTCTATGTGGCACTAGTATCCTTGTGTACTGACAAGGCATACTAGCAATGCATGGTCACAACCAAGTGTCCTCTCTACTCTCATCCTAGTCTATATGAGCACTTGAGGCATGGGCAAGGAAAGACAAGACTCTTAGTAGGTTAATTTTATTCTCATTTAGTGCAGTGTTTTCACTTATTAACTACTTATAATGGGTTACTCTGGGAGTGACTTTAGGCCTTGGCCTCCATTGCAAGCCACTTCCCAACTTAGCATACAAATTACCTACCCTAGGCTCATAAAAGTACAAATCAAAGAATCACAATTTTCACCTTAGTCCTCTACAAGTGACTAGAAAGCATCAAAAGATAATCTATAATAACACCTTAGTTCTTTACAAATAGTTGTAAAGCATCCCAAAAATAATTGATCAAAGACTAAAAGGTTAAGTCAAAAATGTTAGGGCATTCATCTTAGTTTCACACAAGAACACTTAAAAGCAATAACGAACAATAAATCCAAACTCATCATAAAGCATACCAGAGATATTACCATGGTTGAGTATAAAAGGATCAAGATCAAACATCATCACGACATCACAAACATAAAACTCTTGAGCCTTTGGTAAATGTCCTAAGGCTGGTAAAAGCTAATTCAAACCCTAAAACCCAAAACATAAGGCATCATATAGACAACAATGCAGTTTATTAGTTTGGTTTGATTTTGACAACACATAGTTTGAGTTTATAATTAGGTTTAATTTTTTGTTTCCATGTAAGTTTTCAAATATATGAAGTTTACAATATACCCTAACAACTTAACCCATTCTCGTATTTGAATATGAATGCCTTATTACCTTAAGCTCTTAAAGCAAGCATTATCTCTATCAAGATTTTTCCTAAATTTTAAATAATAATTATTAAATAATTAGTGGAAAATTATTTAATGTTATTAAATTTTAAATAGAGAATCCCTATTATCAATTTTTAATGTTCTATCAACAATTGATTTATTAATAATTAAATTATTTCAATTAATTATTTATAACTATATTTTAATAATAATCCTTTTTAATTTATTTGTCATATATTAATAAATTAATTAATAAATATTTTAATAAAATCTAGGCAAGAGCCTGCAACACAATGATAAATTGTGAGCCTCTTATCTTGGAGGTCTTGGGTTCAAATCTACTCGAAATTATCTAATAATCATAATAAATAATCATAAATAAATAAAAATTAACCTTGGCTTCAGGCTCTTACTGATAAAAAATATATACATATATTAATAAAATCTTATTAAAATTAGGTAAGAGCCTACAACATAATGGTAACTTGTGAGCCTCTCATGGGGGAGGTCTTTGGTTCAAATTTCCTTAAAACATAAAAATAACTAGTTACAACAAATAAAAATAAAGAATCTCAGCTTTAGTCATTTACTGATCCAAAAAAAATTAAAAAATCTTATTAAAACTAACTTTGAATTAAATCATATTTAAACTAAATTAAATTTTAATTTAATTAAAATTTTAACAAATAAATTATAATATAATTCAAAACTTTTAAATAATTAAAAAAAAATTGAACACAAAATAAAAATCCGTTTATTTTAAAAAGGCCTGATGACCTTTGATCCCTATAGCCATAGGTGTTACTGCTATCACGAGCAATAGTACTACTACTGCTATGTGTAGCAGTACCACCTGCCATCCACAAGCTGTAATGACTATGACAAAGAGGTTTGGGTGTGGGGAATTAATGGCCCTACCCCCCTCTCTCTCTCTCTCTCTCTCTCTCTCTCTCTATATATATATATATATATATATATGTATGTATGTATATATTTTTTTAAAGTAGAACAAGCCCCCCATTATATAATTTATTTTATGTATATATATATATTTTAATAAACATTGTATCAATACTCTGATAGGAAAAATATGACAAACCAACAAAGTTTAAATTATAAACTATCGATTTCTTTCAACACCCTTCTCAGTTTAATTTACAAATTTTAAATCTACAAAATGAGAGTTTGACTGATATTTTCAATGCTCACATATATAGAAACAAATGATATGAATACTAGTAAATTCTAATTAAGGATTTAAGAGTTCATCACAATGCAATTTGAAAAGAAATTCACAATCATGATGAAGATATGAATATTAAATTACATAATTAATTGGGTGAAAAAAATAGAAGGATCTACCTAGTTCAGATACTAATTCACAAACACCCAAAGATTGTCAGAGAAATATCTTCTCTCAAAACCTTATCTCTGAAAAATTCCATTCTCCAAAATTCATGATCCCTAGAAAATGAACCCTCCATTGCTGATAAGGAGTTCTCTACTAAATTTAGGACACTGACTATGCGATCAACCCAAGGAACTCCTTGATCTCAGTCTTTTAACTCTTTATTAACTTTTCCAAATATCCATGCATACTTTATGCAATTTAAAATATCTTTTATAAATTACTTTCTCTTTCACTCTTTATTTAATTTTCAAACCATTTTTAATATAATATTTATTAACCTAAGTAATAATAATATTTAGCATTTATTTAAAAATGATCTCCTAAATATATTATTATTAAATTAAATAAATTTTATTACATTCCAACATTAGAACTTTAATTTTCTATTTAAATTTAATTATTTTTATTTAATTAATTTCCCAATTAATTAAGTATAATTAAATATGAAATTATCTTAATATTTTTCCATTAAACTAAGTCATTACTTAATCTTTTAATTTGACTTAATTAACAAAAAAATCACAAAAGACCTACAAGACGAAATATGAAAACCCATCATAAAGTACCACATACAAAATCAAACTCAAGGGTTATAATCATGAATTTGTGTCATATGATGAATTTATATGGGTAATCATCTTAGATACTTGTCCTAATTTTCTAGGACAATTGGTTTAAAGGTTAGGATTTGGACTTAGAATTTATCTCCTGTCTCTTACCATTGACATATTGCAATAGGGTACTCTCATCCTAGCAATTCAGGGAAGTTGATACCCAATACCTACAATCTGCATAAAATTCATGCATGTACAAACACATATATTCTAAGCTAAAGAGGAAATGGTAGGAAGTAGTGCATCATGTAGATCTCAACTAGCAAGTGACTACAACTCCCTTTCTTAACCACATAAAAAATGTCATACATAAAGAAAACATACATACACACCATACACATGTAGTATGGCATAAGTATTCATAAGAAATCATGTGTAAATAATCCATCTAACTAACATCACCATATAATTGAGATCATTGTAAATAATCATCTTCAAAGTATAATCATGCATACATGAAGTAAAGTAATACCAAGTAGTCTCATCACATAATCAACTAAGTATGAAAAGAATACCCAATAATTTAGAAACTAATGATACTAATCATCAAGCATAAACATAAACTAGCCTAAAAGTGTTTGACAATAATAATTGAATGTAAACTAGGGGTAGGCACTGCAAAAACCCTCTACACTAAGGGGTTTCCCTGATCACACTTTGTGAAAGCTAATAATGACATTTTCATTCTCAAGAATCGATATTGGTAGGTTAAGAACTCTTTTCTACCATTTTTTCCTTCATTTTGTTTATTTATCTTATATAATAATGAGCCAACAGGGTGCTATTCTAGAACTATTTTAGTTTTTTAGCCTCAGTTCACAAGCCTTTTCTAAGGCATATGAAAAATAGGAAGGTGAACATTAATGGGGTGGTGTTCAAAAGAATAGAGAAACTCGTTGCAATGGTTGGTGGGTTGTCTCTTGAGGGCAAGAGTTGGCAAAAGAAGGCCAGTGTTTTCAATGAAATGAGTGAGAAACTTTTTTTTCCACAAGGAGGAGCATGTTACGATGAGGGGTGGCTTTTTGAGGGAGGACCTACCCAAACCATGAGACATTGTGTGTTATACAATTAAGCACTACATAACCCTTGAAGATTGACACCACGTGTTGTATTACTACCACTTTCCTATTCTAAACCATTTTAGGAACTAGGAATTGATTTCTTTCATGCATCTTATTTTTTATTTGATGAAGAATAGTGTGTTTAAAGTTAAGAGAAAGAGGGAGGACAGGCAATCCTTTTCTATTCTACACTTGGACTTCATGTTCAAACTTTACAAATTCGAACTTGCACTCAATCTGGCTCTTCTAGTTAACCCTCTTGCTATGATTACTCCCCAAGTCTCCATGGACTATAGCCCTATTTCAACCTAAAAAACTATGGACAATAAGTCCATGAGTAATAGGAAAAACATAAGAGCTATTGACTCTGATACTAATACTAGGAAAAGTAATAAATGTATGAGGAGGTCTAGTAAAAGGCTTAAAATGGAAAAAATTAAGATACCTCCCAAGCAAGAGGTGAGCTCTAAGTCCATAGAAAGTGAAAGGAGGTCTGCCAAAAGAAAGAGATAGGTCATGCAACTTGGTTCAATGGTTAAGGAGGTTCCAAGCCCATCTTACATTTTGAATACCCTAGAAGCTAACTTGTCCCTAGATAGAAGTTTAGGAGAACATGTGACAGCCCCAACACAAGATGTTGCTAAGAGTAGGGGGGAGAAGGGGCTTCATAGCCATGGGTAGGATCAGAGTAAAACCTAGTTGGATAGACTAGAGTATATGATTCATGACCCGTCTGATAATTAGGAAACCACATGCCAAATGTTTGACAACCTAGTGGAACTCCCTTTTAAAGTTATGCACTTAGTGGCCACCACTTTATTTTTTGTAGGTGAGAAAGGACAGAAGGGATAATGTAAAAAAGAGTGAGATCACCCGCTCTCTCTATAACTTCGTAGTGGATGATTGGCTCAATATTCTTTAGGAAAAACCTATTAAGGTGGAGGCTGAGAAACCAACCATGGTGGATCTTTATGAAAAGAAGTAGGAGGACCTGGAGGAGAAGTAGGAGAGCTAGCCCCTATGCTTGATGTTACTTTATTTTGTTTAATGTTATGTTTAACTATGAATTTTGTGCCCTTGGTAGCATTTTTAGTTATTATTGATAATAATAATGTTATAAGCAACATTTGTATTATCAACTGCTCATTATTTTTTTGGCATAGTATTAATGTTAAGGGTAGTAAAGTGGGTACTAGTGCTTTGAATGTTGATACTAGGGGGTTAAACATTAAGATGTTTTTGATGTTTTATATATCTAGAAAAGGGATTGGTTAGATAGTAGGGGGGTAAGTCCCCTCTTTTGGCTACTACATAAGTACATAAAAAATAAATCACATTCTAAAAACTAAATATAATTTTTATTTTATTTTAAAAATTAAGTTTACATAACTTCACTAAAAAAAAATCCCTCAATTTTAATGAAAAAGGCTAAAATTTATTCAATTAAATATTTCTTCAAAATTATATGAGTATGTGCAAGATCATAGTCAACCAAACTATGCCCTTAAGTGGCAATGAAAAATTAGAAATTCAAGGTTATATTAACTTGATGTGCAATTTTAAACTTGTTATGGACTTTCAATTAAAAAGTTTTGAGAAAAGAATCTATAGGAAATTGAATTTAATTTTTGAACTACTAGGCCTTATCTGAAGAAAGAAAAAAATCATTAGTCAATATTTTGAGTTTTGATGCAATAGTACAAAAAATTTAGGACAAAAATAATAAATAGGCGTATGTGTGACCATCTTAACAAAATATATATATATATATATATATATATATATATATATATATATATATTGTAATAAGGTTCTAGACATAAGAAGTAGACTCATGCTTGAATGTGAGACCTATTTTTTGGTTATTTTATTCCAAAAAGATAATTAATCATGAACTTTCTACTATAGTATTTTTAGAATAATAAAACTCTTGTGTCTGATAACCTTAACTAATTCGAAACTTTACATAATTTAATTTTTATTTTATTTCTATTATAGTAGAAGAAGTATATAATGTGACACATTTTTTGGATTTTAAAATATTATATCATTTGAAAGTTATATTTGATTTGCAATCAGTGTGTCACTAGCACTTTATGTGTAACTCCATTATAAAATGAATAATAATTACTTACTAAAGTTGTAATTTGATAGACATTACATTTATGGAAAGATAAGAACATGCTTTAGAAACCCTTTTTATTTCATCAAATTTGGGTGAAATGAAGTCATCAGACACATGTTTGAAGTAAGAAATGCACAAGAACAGGGCAAAAATATGTTTTTGAGACTCTTTTTAAGTAGACCATTAGGATAGATATCCAAAGAAATACTAGGCCTTATAAAGCTATTAATATGTTGTTCTGGTATTAGGATATGTTGGAAAAAATCAAGATTAAATTTTTAAATGCGTGAGGCATTTTAGTACTACATATTTTTTAGATCGTCACTTTTTGGCACACCATGATCCTACACATTCCCATATCCTAGAACAAATGTAAGAAAACATACCCCTGAACCATAATCATACATAACCTATGTTGTGTAAATTGAAATGACAAGATATCTAAGGTAAATATAGCTAAAATAAACCTTGAAAAATATCCATCAATCAACAAGGCCAGAGACAAATCAAGTTTTATATAAAGATGTAGTTCAATCAAAAAATATTACAAATCTTTATAAAATTACCTAAGCAAAAAAGATGCATATTTGATCTTCTCATATAGTGTACACAACTAGATAAAAAAAAAAACACTTTCTTTATTGATACTCACAAGCATCATTTGATAAGTATGATGGAAAAGACTATAAAACATGCATTTGTTAGTAGTGAATGGAGATCCTATTCAATTAAATCTTACCTTTTCTAGTCTTCTCCTATGACATAGGCAATCAAAGAAACCCAAAACACTTTATTTATTTATTCATAGCCACAATCATTATTTGATAAGAATGGTCATTCGATAAGATGGTAAAACAAAAATTATTAGCATTTAATAGAGATGTTATTCTAAGAAAAACTAGTGTAGTTGCTTAATGAAGTGGCTTTAAATTGAGTATCGACTAGACCTTGATAAACATTGGCACTATAAAGATCTATAAACTATCTTCCATACTGAAACTCATACCCTCCATGGAAGGGTAAGCTTAAACACCTACAAGTATTGAAATAAAGATCATGGATGTTACAACTAGGCCCTAACCACATAGTAAATGTACTAACCACTCAAGGTTCTAATGATAAGAGAACTGCAATAAAAACTCCTATACATTTCAAACTATTATTCTTCTCCATTATGTCACTATTTAATGAAGTTGTAAAGATGAAATGTTATGAAAACTGTACTTGTGTGATATATTTGTAGAGGAAGTGTACATAATACATAGAGGAACTTTTCTTGTTTGTAATATCAAGATCAAATGGGATTGGCAATTAGTTTCCATGATCTTTAGGTAAATGTATCTATGAAAAAATATTCCATGAAAGATAGGATGTAATTTTCTATTGTATTTTGGCCTATGGATGTCCAAAAAACCTAGAATTAGTTCTTCTTATGTATTCATATTTTGTTACATGAATACAATACAAGATATTAATATATATTATTTTACATGTTTTACTCTTCTCAAGCATAGAATGTTGAAAATTGGTGGTTTGACACTTGAGCCGAATGCCCACCTACTCGATGGAAACATTAAACATGGTAGGTGAGTTCAATTTCAAAATGAGATGGAAAAATTTTTTGAGACAAGAAAAAAGGGAAGAATGTTCATTCATTATGTAGAACAACAAAACAAAGACCAGTTGAAGAGAGTAGAGTAATCAGAGAGTAGAAGTAAGGTTCAAGAAACCAGGAAGAAGATCAAAGTTTGTAATAGCACATGATTTTTTCTCCTTTTTCTCTATAAGTTCATTATTTTTGTCCTGTCAAAGAAGTGATTGCTCTAGGATTTGTTTTATGCAACCATTTAGCACTAAAAGTTTATATTATTAATAGAGATAGTAGGTTAAAGTATTTTGATTCTAGTTTGAAGCCATATGCTCCAAGATTTGTAATAATTGAATAAATTTTTAATAGAAATTAAATCTTAGTCAATGTCTAGTTATTTATCTTGTTATTGTCTTCATTTCTATCTATTCCACATTGTGGTTGTCATTTGTGAAAAATAGAGTTGCAAGTCTATGTTCTCATCTCTATGATTTAGTGGTGGAAGAAACTAAACTGTAAGTTAGTCATCAAGTTACCTAGTACCCATTTAACCAAGCTCTTTGGTTCTAAATTGGTTCAAGTGTTGACTGAGTTCTTCCCATGTTTACTAAACTATTTGGTCTTTGTGTTGACTAAGCTCACTTAGTCTTCTGCCTGACCAAGTTGACGTAGCTCACTCTATTCCTTTGTTAATTGAGTTTACTTGGCTTAGTGTTTATCAAGCCCATTATTTCCAAGCAATCTCCTTTGGTGATTGAGTAACTCATCACCCATTGCTACCAAGAAACTTGACATTATCTCTCACTTGACTCCTTAAGGTTTCATGTAGCTTGACACCAATTGTGTCACTTGATTGGTGAGAAAAAAAATTCTTGAATTTTTTTCATGGTATCAAAGTTGTAAGGCCCCACAACCTCATGAGCTTGGGCATTATTTTTTGAGTGTTTTTGACATTATTGTGCAATAGATATGCTATAGACACCATCCTATAATGGATAAAAATATGACATTTGGGAAAAGAAAATGAGAATCATAATGGCTGTAAATGACTTGTGGGATGTTGTGATGAATGGGTTTAACGGTGTAACTAACCTAGAACAATATTCTTCCCTCACAAACCATCAAAAGACTTAGCTAAAGGAGTAAAGAGGAAGGGATGCAAAATAATTAAGCTTGATTGAGATAGTCATGCAAAAAATAATCTTTCCTAAGATAGAAGCAAATAATTATTGAAAGAAAGAATGGGATATCATTGATAAAAACTTCAAAGGGACTGATAAAGTCTAAATAGTGAAGCTACAAATGATTAGAAGGTATTTTGAGAACCTTCAAATGAATGATAATGAACCTATTGTAGATTTCACCTCAAGAATTTGTAGTTTGATAAACCAACTCAAATCAAATGGAGAAGAGTATGAAGAACAAAGGATAGTGGAGATGATATTGAGGTGTCTACCTCAATAGTCTAACAATCTTGTGATGACCATTGAGGAAGAAAAGGACCTCACCACATTGACAATGTATGAGTTGATGTGTACTCTTCAAAACCATGAGTACTAGATTAACAAGTTAACTACATCTTCCCTAGAACAATCTTTCAAAGGTCAAGAAAATTGAAGAGGTGGGGGGAGAGGAAGAAATGGTTCTAGTAGAGGCTCAATAAGTAGAGGTTATGAAAGAAATGGTTAGAGGAATGCTAGAGGAGAAATATTAGGATGAGCAAGAAATCAAAAGGGAGAAAGAAACTCTCAAAATAATTTGAAACGAATATGGGGAATGCAAACAATCCCATAGCCTTTATCATGTGTAACATTGGTGAAGAAGGAAACCTTGAGGTACGGTACTTGGACAGTAATTGCAATAACCAAATGAGTGGTAATGAATGTTTATTTTCATTTATTGATAGAAATTTCAAGTCTGAAATAAAAATGGGAAATAACAAAACTTATGGGTAAAATATCTATCATGATCCTCACCAAGCAAGGGGAGAAGATGGAGATACAAAATATTTATTTTTCCCTAGTTATGAAGCACAATTTGATGAGTTTTGGAAATATTATTCAAAATGGTTACAAGGTGTTGATGAAAAATTACAAGTGTGTCATTCATGGAAAGAATGAGAGTAAAAAAATAGTTGTACAAGTGCAAATGACAAAGAACATAATGTTCCCATTAACTATAAAGACATGATTCTCTGCTCAAGTCATTGTTGCATTTTCCAAGCATGCATGTACAATATTACATTAGAAATAAGATCTAAAGAGCATGATTGAAGACCCCTCCAAGATTTAGCATCTTAGGTATGGATATCTTGCCCTTGTTGGTTTAAATTTATTGTCCAAGAAAAAAATGGTAGAAGGTTTTCCAAATATTTTAAATTCATGTGACAAGTGTGAGGCTTGTATTTTGGGCAAGCAACATGGCTTCCCTTTAATTCTAGTAATTCTAGAAGTGCAAGGGCACCATTGGAACTAGTGCATTCTAATTTAGTTGGCCCTATGTAAACCACTTCTACTAGGGGAGTACTTATTTTATGATATTCATAGATGATTTTAGTCATATGGAATGGGTGTTTTTTTGAAAAGAAAATCTGAAGCATTTGATAAATATGTTGAATTTAAAGCCTTGGTTGAAAAGGAATGTGGACACTATGTAAATTTCTTAAGGTTGGATAGAGGATGGGAGTAAACCTACAATTCTTTTGTAAATTTTTGTAGGAAAAATGACATCAAGAAGGAGAATACAACCAGTCATACTCCATAGAAAAATGGACTGGTTGAGATGAAGAATATGACAATTATTGAAATGAGAAGGAACCTGATGAAAGAAAAGGTGCTCCCAACTGAGTATTGGGGAGAGGTTTTAGCAACAACAATATACTTGATAAACAAGTTTCCTACAATGGAAGTCTATGACAAGATTCCTCTTGGGGCATGGTCAAGGCATAGATGGATAGTTGGGCACTTAAGAGTGTTTGGATATGTAACATATGCACATGTGCCAAATGAACAAAGAAAAAATTTAGATGAAAAATGTGCGAAGTACATCTTTAGAGGTTATAGATTGTATGATTCAATCACCAAGAATATCATCATTTCAAGACATGTGGAGTTTCTTAAAAACTACTCATGGGATGGTTTGGTAGACCAATCTTTGAGAACTTCAAGAAAAGTGTTGACTGTTGATGAAGAAGATGAAGTTTGTGATCAACAAGATGATGGAGAAACAAATATACATAGTTGTGGACAAATAAAAAAAGGGGAATCAACATCAATCATGTAGAGAAGTAATACCTAGTAGCTCTAGACAACTCCAAGTAGGTATGCAAAATAATAGAAGTTCAAAAATACTAAAAATTCTAATCCCACTCTTGCCTCCCCATTTCCAAGAAAGACTAAGAGCCTAAGGGAGATATACCAAGATGAAAGGTACAATGAAGACTATGATGAGAGTGTTAATTTTGCATTATTTTCTCATAGTGACCTAATATATTTTGAATAAGCTATGAAAGAAGGGAAATGGTGTAATCTAAGGATGAGGAAATAGATGCTATAGAGAGAAATGAAACATTGGAGTTAACTACTTTACCTCTTAAGAAACCAGTAATTGGAGTTAAATGGGTTTACAAGGCCAAGTGCATTTCTAGAAGAAACATAGATAGGAATTAAGAACAATTAGTGGTCAAGGGGTATAGACAACAATATCGCAGAGATTATGATGAGACATATGCTTTTGTTACAATAACGAAAATTGTGCATGTTGTCATAGAAGTTGCAGCCCAACATAAATGGAGGGTATATCAAATAGATGTGAAGTATGCCTTCTTGAATGGAGTATTGAAAGAAGAGGTATATGTGGAGTAGCCACCTAGTTATGAAGTTGTAGGTAAGGAATAAAAGGTATATAAGTTGAAGAGAGCTCTTTATGGGCTCAAGCAAGCTCCACAAGCTTGGTATAGTAGGATTGATTCATACTTGATGAGAAATGGCTTTAGAAAAAGTGATGGTAAGCCAACACTTTATATCAAGAAAACAAATTGCAAGGTCTTGATTGTTGTCTTGTATCTAGATGGTTTAATCTTCACTAGAAATGATAATTATGTAATTGGTAAGTTCAAAGAGGCCATGAAGAGTGAATTTGAAATGATAGACCTGGGTCTCTTGAAGTACTTTCTAGGCATAGAAGTAAAAAAAATGCATGATGGCATCTTCATCTCTCAAGAAAAATATGAAAATTAGATCTTGGAGAGATTCAAAATGAAAAATAGTAAGGAAACCCCAACACCAAAAATTGTATGTTGAAAGTTGAGAAAGGAAGATTGGAGAAAAAATGTGAACCTAATATTATAAAAAAAACATTGTTGGAAGTTTAATGTATTTGATAGCAACTCATCCTGACATAATCCCTACACTAAGTGTGATTTCCAAATTCATGGAAACTCCAAAGCATTCCCATTGGCAATCAATAAAAGGGATCCTAATGTATGTGAATGGTATTAAGGGATATGGAATCTTTTATAATACTAATAATGATTTTAGGTTGATTGGTTACACTAATAATGATTGGGACATAAGTCTAGATGATAGGAAGAGAACTTTTGGCTATATGTTTCATATGGGTTTAGGTGTGATTTCATGAGCAACCTACAAGCAACCATTTTTTTCTCAATGTACAGAAGAGGGTGAATACATAGTAGCGAATGCAACAATGTGTCAAGCTATTTGGCTACGAAGAATTTTGGCATATTTAAATGAAAGGTGAGAGGATGGAACCACAATCTATTGTGATAATATTTCCTCAATTGCATTGTCAAATAATCAGGACATTCATAAAAGAAGAAAGGACATTAAGATCATATAACATTTCATTAGAGACTTAGTGGAGAATGGAGAAATCAAGATGGAATTTTTTAAGTTTGAGAAATAGCTAGAAAACATTTTTATTAAGCCATTAGGCATAGAAATTTATGTGTGTTTAAGAAGAACTCTTAGTGTAGTTGATTTAGATTAGGAATGATCCTTATTTGTTTGGCTTGGGACAAAGGGGGAGTGTTGAAGACTGGCAGTTTGTCCCTTGAGCCAAAAACCCACCTACATAGAAGAAACATTAAACATGATAAGTGAGTTCAAATTTAAAATGAGAGGGAAAAAAAATTTGAGACATGAAAAAAGGGAAGAATGCTCATTCATTATGTAGAATAGGAAAACAAAGATCAATTGAAAAGAGAAGAGTAATCAGAGAGCAAAAGGAAGATGCAAGAAAGAAGGAAGAAGATTAGAGTGTGCAACAACATAGGATTTTATCTCCTTGTTCTCTATAAGCTTAGTTTGTTTATCTTCTCAAAGCAATGATTGCTTCAGGCTTTATTGTATGCAACCATTTAGTGCTACAAGTATATTATCAATAGAGAGAATATGTTAAAGTGCTTTGATTATGGTTTGAAGCCATATGCTCCTAGATTTGTAATAGTTGAATAAGTTTTTGAATAGAAAGTAAGTAAGGAATAATATTAGTCAATCTCTAGTTATTTGGCTTTTTTTGGTCTTCATTTCTATCTATCATGCATTGTGGTTGTCATTTGTGCAAAATAGAGTTGTAACTCTCTGTTCACATCTCTATGCTTTAATGGTGGAAGAAACTAGACTATAATCAAAAAGTTACTCAATACCATTTTCAATTGAGCTCTTTGATTCTAACTTTATTGAAGTGTTGACTGAGTTCTTTCCATGTTTACCAAACCATTTGACCTTAGTGTTGACCAAGACCACTTAGTCATTATATCAAATGAGCTCACTCAGTCGACTACATGATTGAGTTGACTGAGCTCACTTGGTTCCTTTATTAACTAAATTTACTCAGTTAATTGTTGACTGAGCCCATTGTTACTAAGGAATCTCCTTTAATGACTGAGTAACTCAGTGCCTACTATTGCCAAGCAACTTGGCATTACCTATCACTTAGCTCATTAAGGTGCCAAGCAACCTGGCGCCCATTGTTTCACTTGGTTTTCGAGAAATTTTTTTCGTTGAAGTATTTCTTCATAGAATACAAGGCCATAATAGAGACTATTATAAAATAACTAGAACATATGTGTCATTCATTGTAATTCCAATAATATGAACTTTATAATCCACATCTTGCCAAACTTCTTATAGTTGTTTATTTTTCATAGCTACTATTTTCATCAGAAGCCTAAATTGTTTTATTTTGTACTAAATATGTACTATTTTGTTGCAAATTATTATTTTGTAAAATATGAAATTAAATTTAATACTATATTCGGGCTCTTAATTGATAGCTTGTTGGGGCTTTGCATGTATCTAGTTTTTATCAATTTACAAGTTGTAGGAACCATTTAAGTAGTTAAGGTGGACCTCAATATTTATTATAGGTTATTTTCTTATTTTATCTTTTAAATAATTGGTTTAACCTTTGAATAGTTTCTCATTTTAGAATTATTTTATTGATTGTGGGACTTTTTATATAGACCTATTTATGAAAGGTACCAAGAAATTAAACACATTCATTTTAAAGATAATTTATGAAGAATGCTCTTGATGTTTTACAAAGATGAACTTTTAAACTTTGATCTTTTCTAGATTTTCTTAGTGTCTAGTTAAAAGATTTTATTTTGATTAGTTATTTTGTGTCACTTTACCTCTAAAACATTACTTTTTTTTAATCAACTAAACTATACTAACTTATACAACATTTAAAATAATTTTAGAAAACTCTCCATTGGAAGGGGTTTCCCCAGTCATACTTTGTAGAAACCAATCGTGTGATTTTCATTCTCAAGCATGGATATTGGTAGGTTGAACATCTTTTCTACTGTTTGTTTCTTTATTTTGATTCTTTTCCTTAGACCAATAGGCTGCTATTCTAGATTGGTTTTAGTTGTTTAGCATTGGTTCACATGCCCTTTCTAAGCCATATGAAAATAATCATTATTTAATATAATAAATATACAATTAAAATAAATGCTCAACTTACATCAATTATATATTTTAATTTAATTTCAACTAGGGTGTTGAAAAATGTGTAGAGATCACAAGAAATATATTAATATTCATATAAGGATTTGCCTAATATCTAAATTTTATTTACATCAACCTACCAAATAGTTTTCTGTTAATTATCTAAGGTAAAGAGAGAGATGCATTTTGTTATATCAATGTCTAACTACATCCACCAAAGTATATATTGTATGTCAAAAATAAAAAATATTTGTGGCTCTGGGTAAAAGTACAAACCTGTGTCACCCTTTTATAAAGGGAAAGGCTAACAAAAGTATAATTGTTCATCTTCAATGACATAAAACTGGTAGTATTAATTAGAAATTGATAAAGAAGTAAACTAATGAAATGTGTAGAAATGGATGAGTTTTAGGATTATAATTTTTAATAATTATTTGGGATGAGAATTGATATATTTTCCTAATTTTAAATACAATTTTTTACTTGCTGGAAAATGTTGAAATTTAGGGATCTAGTTCCCACCACAAAATAATGTGAAAATAAACTTATTTCCATTTGATCTTAGATTATTTCATAGATAACATAAATAGCTAGAGCAATCAAAAATAAAAATTGGCTTTAAATCTATATTTTATCTTTTATAATGATTCAAAATTAACTCATCTGAAATCAATAGTTTTCATCTCCCACCACATTTTTGGAAACAAATCTTTTTTAACCAAAAGAAAAATTATACATTCTTAAAGAGGATTTTCTCCTCTAGAATGTGATGTGATTTTTAATTTTTTTTGATATGATTTAATATTTTTACATTTCTCAAACTTGACATCTTCTCAATCATTAAAATATGTACTTGTAGAACTCTTTAATTACAATATACTATATCTAATTAAAACAATATAAAATCTATATGAGAATATTCTTGACTTTGAACTCTATAAAATTATGTTTATATATTATTAAAAAATATCATAAACAATAGTAAGATTTATTGAAACATTATTTTTCTAAGATAATTATATTTCTTTAGTAATTGTATACAAAGTAGTATAAAACATGCATTTAATAGACACTTCCAATTGGAAAAGTGTGAGACCATATATAACTTAGCTAGAGTGAACTTTTCTAGATCATATGTTTCAACAAAATTGGTTTTTAGATAGAAATACTCAAATTCAATCATTTTGATAAGTCAGCTTGAAAGGTGACATAGCTTTGTACTTTTACCCCTCAACTAGATCTACCTTTGCATACATATTTGAGAGACAATGCCAAAATTATCCTAATAATATTACACATAGTTTTCTATCTATTTTAAACTAGGAGTCCATGCAAGAAGGTCATCAACCTACTTAAGATTTAGCCCATTTAATATGATGAAATTATAAGGATTCATCATTTATGCTTCCCATGGAAGAGTTGAAGGTTCTAGAGTGGTCCTTGAGACCAAGCATGGTTACTATTGTCTCTAGTAGGTGTAGCAAGAGCTATTGAAGGGGCTTTTAAAAATGGGGGAGAATTAGAGAAGGTAAAAAGAGAGAGATATATATAGTTTTTTACATGAATGTCCATATACATACACCATAGTATATATTGTATAACAAAAACCAAAAATATTTGTGGCTCTATTAGATCTATCTTTACGTACATATCATCAAGCCAATGCCAAAATTATACAAAAAATATTATACATAGTTTTTATTCTATTTTGAACCAAGTGGTCCATGGAAGAGGACCATCAACCCAATTAATACTAAGCCCATCCAATATGATGACATTGTAAGGATTCATTGTCTATGCTTCCCATGAAAGAGTTGGAGGTGGTGGAGGGGTGCCTACAACCAAGCATAGTTGAATCTTATTGCTAGTATGTGTCGCAACAACTATCTAATGGGCCTCTAAGAGTGAGGGAGCATTGGAAGAGGTCCCCATAAATATATTATTCCTTATTTGATCTAAGAATTAATTTAATGAGAAGTCAAAGTCAATGTCCACCTTATCCTTGGACTTGAGCTCATAAGGAACTCCCTCTATTTGGAATATTGTAATACTATCATTAATGACTTTGAGTAGTGTCTCTTTTGTAACTTGTCAAGTCATAGTAACATGAGAGGAAATATTAAATAATACAAGTCTCTAGATATACTTAGTAATAATTATAAGACTATACTTGAAAATATTCCCATTCATTAATTTCTAGATGTACCAAAGAAAGAGAGGAGAAAAAATATACTAGAATATATTGCATGTGTTATCGATTCCAAATATATATCTATATATATGATTTGAAAAATAGAAAATTCATGACACAGAGTAATACCAAAGATATTATAAACTCCCTTGAAAAAGAAAAATTAAAAATTATATGCAAAATAGATCTACGGAGCTAAGGAAAAAAGAAAGTATTGGGCTCATCATTAGGCTTAGACAAAATAAGTATGTGCATATGGATATGTCATATCTTGACCGAACTATAGGTTCAATGGGTGAATGCAAATTCTTAAAAAGAGTCTTATTATAGATTTGTGGGTCAATGTTAGTAATCAATTTACATTTGAGGTGGTCAGAATCACCAAGGGTATTGGAAAGGAGATTCTAAACAAACTTGGACTTGGTGTAGTGTAAGGGGATGCCATCTAGCCACCTCATCATAAGGATCATATGAAAAACTTTACTGCAGAATCTAGGGATCCTAACAACAACAAAATCCTCCTTTACAATAAAATATGCCCTCAAATATCAATGTGGAATGTCAATTTTTCTCATAATTTAATGCCACTGCATGATCTTACCATCAAGGATGTAGTGCTTGCCCTCATTCACATCTTTCTAGACACATTGTTGCTATTATTATTAGACAATGCTAGACTACTTTTATGGATTTTTGATATTGTTTTGAGACTATTAGATATGATGTTATGTATTCAGTTGATATATGATGAGATCATTTAGACTTTACATTTCATGTATGCATGATGATTATTATATTGCTTCAAGTTATTGATGATGATTAGTTAGATGGTTTATTATCTCATGTCTTTTATTAAGGATACTTACCCCATACTTGCATGTGTATGGTGTGTGTGTTTGTTCTTGTTGTATGGCATTTCTGATGTGGTTAAGGAAGGGAGTCGTAGTCACCTGTTAGTTGGGACCTACATGATGCACCACTTCCTGCCATTGCCTATTTAGCTTAGTATTATATATATTGTATGTACATGCATGGTTTTTATGTAGGTTGCAGGTACCAGGTATCGACTTCCCTAAATTGCTAGGATGAACATACCCTATTACACTATCTCAATGATAAGAGAAGGGAGATAAATTCTCAAGTCCAAATCCCAAACCCTTAAACCATTTGTCCTAGTGAGGTAGGACAAGTATCTGGATATTTACCCACCAAATGTACCGGATGACATATTCCATGTTTCTTAACCCTTTAGACTGATTTTGTGTGCATTCTTCTATGATGGGTTTTTATATTTTATTTTGGAGGTCTATGGTGAATTTTCTATTAATTAAGTCTTAATAAATAGATTTAATTAATAAATTAATTATTTGGAGAAAATTAATATAATATCATGATCTTTGATATTTTGATTATAATTAATTAAATGAGAATTAATTGAGAAAAAAAAAGAATTAAATAAAAGAAAATTAGAAATTAAATTAATAATAAGAAATTAATAAATAAATACTAATAATAAAAGTTATAAAAATTAAAATGAAAGTTATATATAAATTAAATAGGAGTTATAAGCTTGCCTAGGAGTTAACGTGCCTTTTGATTTCTCATATGTCAACAACACGGGGGTTAGTGAACCAATTAAGCACATGGTGTCTACAACCTTATGACTCATCTAGAAGGTTGGAAAAGACACATGCTTAGTTTGTGACACCTTCTACTTGTTTCTAGAGACATTCTAGGTGCTTCCTGAGAGCTCTTTATGTTCAGGCATTCCTAAAAGCTTAGGGAGAGCATTTGGAGAGTGTTTTGGAGCATTGGAGGACTCAGAAACTTTGGAGAAGGGAGGAGCTTGCTCTGCGGGTTTTTTGAGGAAGAGCGAATTAGCATCAAAATCTGGGTAAACTCTTGTGATTTTACTTATGCTATTTCTGCATCTTGCACTTCCTATCTTCTTTGTGTCTTCAAAATGTTTTATGAGGAATTTCATATTTTGGTTGTATGCTTTCTCAATATAGGTAGTTAAGATTTATTTGAGAAAACTTCATATGCATAGATCTGAAGAGAACATGGGGCTAGGGTTTAAATTGTAGCCAAATCCATTAGAAAATTATTGAGTAAATTTACAAATCAAATAGTTTATAGGAAAATTCTAAAAATTGAAACCTTTAAATAAATTATGTATATGTTCATTGTAATATATATGTTGTGATACTTGATAAAACTCTGCATATATATATATATATATATATATATATATATATATATATATATATATATATATATATATATATATATATATATATATATATAATTGAAAAAGTCAAATGCCATATATCGCAGTGAGCGAATTCATAAAATCGCATCGCGATTAATTGAATACATTTTAAAAATGTTATTCAAAATGTATTTTTTAAAAATATATATAACAAAATGGTATAAGTTATGATGCAAAGTGGGGACGAAATTTTCGTCCACCCACACTTGTTTGCAATAGGGTACCTGCGGTCACAAGAACTGCGACATCAGCAGGTACCATGTACCATTATCTCTGCGGGCCCTGCAACCGTAGAGTACCGACGTGCGTGCCACAATTTATATTCATATGTGGCAACGTTTGTACAAAGAGAGCATCGCATTCATTTTTAAATTTCATTTTTTATGAAATGTTAGTATTAATAAGTATTTATATATATTTATATACGTCTGTATATATATATATATTTATATATACGTATATATATATACATATATATGTGTGTGTGTGTGTGTGTGTGTATGTATATATGTAAATAAGTAAATATGTTATTAATAAATTTAAATTATTATTGATAAATGATTTAAATTAAAGGTTCATTTTGATAATGATGAATTATTTTATAATATTACAGTTCAAGTATTAAGATTTAAAATTTAATTAGTAGTTGATGGGGGAAGTTTTCAATATAACATTTATACAAATAAAATATTATTGGAAAATAGATTTTTTTTAGAGTTATAAAGGAAAACCTTTATCCATCTAAACAATACATGGGTTGGGAAAAACATACAAATGTTCCTCCATTTATTATCTAAAATTTGGAAACAGAAAACTGGAAACCTCCACATTTAATTTAAGTATGTAATTTTAGCAAAACCAAAACATGTGCTTGCATTGTGAATTTCTTTATGCTTTTGTTTTGGGTTTTGGGTTGACTAGTGTTGACCAGTTATAGGACATCTACCAGAGTCTTGGGGGATATGAATGTGATGTTGTGATGATGTCTTATTTTCAATCTTTATTAACCCAACCATGGTTATGTGATGGAATGATCTATGTAGTGTTTGGAATTATTTATTGTTATAGCTGAAATTGTTATGTATGAGACATTTGACCTAACCATTTTTGAGTCATCTATCAGTTATCCTTGGTTATTTTCTAGTTGCCATGATGGGACTGAAATGTTGATTTATGATGTCATGTTCTGACATGTTTTGACTCAACCATTTTGGAGTCTTCGATTTGTATGATTTAAGATATATTTTGGTTATTGAGAACCAATGGATACTTTTGATTATCAGTGATGCTTCAGTTGCCAATAGGGAGCTGTTGTGGTTATGATTTTCTATGGATGCTTGCTCATGGAGATTTGAAGCTTTTATTGTGCATATTTGATGTTCTTATTATGGACTATCTTTTATGATTTTGAGATTTATGATTCCATGAGCTTAGGGTAGGTTATCTGCTTGTAGTGTCTAGAAGTGGCTTGCAATGGGGGTTGGGGCCCTAAGAGGCTGCCCGGGTAACTCATTGTAAGTTGTTTGAAAAGTGAAAACATTCACACCTAATACTAAATAAATGAACCTAAAAACATAATTGTTTTTTTCTCGCCCATGCCTCAAGTGCCTGTACAGACTAAGATGGGAGTAGTGAGAATGCATGGTTGCAACCTTGCATTCCATAGTATGGCTCATCAGTATGAGAGGATACTAGTGGCCGCATGAGGATCAGTAGGGACCCGTAGAGTTTAGCTAACTGCTAGGGTAACTTCTACATGATATATGCAATGACACTTTACTGCTCGCATAGTAGGTTCCTACATGTGTTTGTACACCTCTGGGAATTAGATGTCAATTTTGTGTTTGGAACCTTTGAGTTAGTATACTTTTAGGATTCTTAGACTTATAAAGATTTATACTAAATGTTTTGGATAGCCTATTTGGGACTTGAGGTTATCTCCTCAGCACAGTGGGTGTGGACCACTTAGGTACCACGTGGTCGGGTGGTAGTATTTTTCCACTCTTATCATTTGAGATTTATTGAGACATCATGGCTGATGCGTCCTTCGTGATGGTGGATATGTGTCCTTTCTTTGATGATTAGCATATGTTAGATGATTTTATCTTATGCTTATATTTGCATGTTAGATTACTTTCTACATATGATGTAGTATATGTTAGGAGTGACATTCCTTCTATGTTAATATCGATGATCTCTTTGGTGATATGGAATGTTACGCATGGATGGATGGCTAGGATCCATGATGGTCTAGTGACGCTATTAACGGTTGGGAGGAACCATGCACTTAGTTTATTATGTTTGATCTTTTATGATGGATGTTTATATCTTCTATGATGATGTATCATGCGTATCATGTGATTATCTTTACTTTGATGTATCATGGATTAGAATAGGATGATGTACTTTATTCCACATATGTATATTCTTTTAAGCTTTTCATACTCTGTGGCATGTATAGTGGATGATTGAGCATTTAGAAATGTAATGTATAAACATTGGACTTATCATTATTATTTCATGTGGTTGTTGTGATAGATGGATTCAATAATGTTAGTTGATTTACATGCAATTCAATGCTAAGGGATCCTTAAAGAATGTAATCTATTGTGTATGTTATGTTTACTCTTAGATGGACATTGCTATTGCTCTTGTTAGTGTGTATAATTTATAAAGCGGTATTTACTTTCATGTAAAAAAAAAAGGCTACCAAATTTAGTGAAATTCTAGGTTAATTCTTTGGATCCCTTGGTGGGGCATTACATTTGGTATCAGAGCCCGAGTTTCTACAGTGGGAACTCTGGGTATTTTAGAACAACTAGAACTTTGAACTGATAAGTGTATATTTTCAAACTTGAAACTAGGTGAACTGAAATAGAACTTGATTGTAATAGTACTTTGTACTATTGTAGGATGGTATTTGGGACTAGGTCTTCTATTAGAAGCCATGGTAGAGGTTGTGGTTATGGTAGAGCTATCAGTTTCCATGAGTCTTCCCATGGGGAATTTTCTCATGACGAGAGCAAAGGAGAGCACGCTAGTAGGTAGCAGGAAGAGAGCCATAGAGAGGACCAAGCTAAGTCTAAAGAGGTTGATTTGAGACAAATGATACAAACTATTCTTGAACATCTACCTCCTATTCAAGATCAGCCCAAAGCATCTCAGACAGAACAAGAGCATAGACCTAGGTCTAGAGCCCTCAAAAGGATCATTAGAGGTCCATTGTGTCCACTTGGATGAAGGATCTTTCGAGATCCAAGGTCAAGCCTTTAAATGGGCAAGGTTCTAGTTATGTGGTTGAACACTGGCTTATTTCCCTCAACAAGATTTTTGCCATGCAGTATTTCGACAACAATGTTAAGGCAAGATTTTCGATCACCAATTTGGAGAATTTTGGGGCCACTTGGTGGACAATTGAGGAGAAGAAGCTAGGAATCAATATGACCAATGTCATGTGGGAATTATTCTTAGAGAGTTTCCATGAATGATTCCTACTAGATGAATGGAAACAACAAAGGGTAGATGAGTTTCATAATCTCAGACAATATACTATGTCAGTGACCGAGTATAAGCATAAGTTTTATGAGCTCATGTCCTTTTTAGGATTCAGTGAAAATTCAACTTAGTTGACACAACACTTTATTAGGGGTTTGAATAATCGTATAATTGGGGGTGTCAAGGTATTTGAGCCAAAAATCCTCAAGGATGCGGTATGTTGAGCTATCCTTGTTGAGAAAAGTCTCAACCTTGGTCAAGGGGGCTTTGTAGGAGCACCAGCGGCATCAGGATCTAAAGGAAACTACAATTCAGGTGGTAACATGAAGCCTTCTTTTTCTAAGGGGAATTAGTATCAGTAGAAATCTAAGCAGATGCAATAGTAGAAGGGATCAAATTCTTAGGCTCAAGGTGGTGGCAAAGGTTCTAACTCCAAGACCAACTGCAATGCTTAGCACAATAAACAAAATCAGCCCAATCAGCCAGCTTAAAGCAGTTAGCCTTTTGTTAGCAGGAACAATCATTAGCAATCGAATGTACCACCTATGGGTAAAAGATCTGGCAAAAATACAGAATGTTTTTCATGTCGTCAAATTGGGCATTATGCATCTCAATGTCCACAATGAGCACCTCAGTTTTCAAGACCTAGGCCTACAGTTTCAGAGCCTACAGTTGGTGAAGCAGGTAGAACTCATAAGGTATTTGTAGCAGTAGATCACCATCAGGCAGATCATCAGGGAATAGTGGTTGAGACCACAGGTGCTATTCAAGGTATATCTCTTTTAGTATGGTTAGATTAAGGAGCTACAAATTCATTTATTTCACCATCTATAGTTTTTAAGTGTAAGCTAGATGTGGTGAAGCAAGATCATGTTTGGTAAGTGGAACTAGCTTTGGGCATTAAGGTCTCCACAGATTCTATAGTTCATAAGTTTGGGCTTAGCTTAGGAAGCTTTGTTACTATAGTGGATCTTCGAGTCATACCCCTTGGTTCCTACAATGTGGTTTTAGGCATTGATTGGCTTGGATCTCATAGAGCTAGTATAGATTGCAGGAAGAAGATTATAATATGCCAAGATGACCAAGGGAATGATGTGAAGATAGTTGGGATACCAAGGCCTATATCTATGTGGATGATTTTTGCTATGCAATTGAAGAAAAGTTTCTGTAAGGGATGTCAGATATTTGTTGTTATGGTAAATGATCTTGATGAGGAAGATCATGTAAGGAAGACTTTAGATCACCTGCTTTTACAAGAGTACATAGATGGTTTTCCAAGTGAGATTCTAGGCATGCCTCAGAAGAGGGACATTGATTTTAGTATTCATCTGATTCTTGGAGTGGAGCCTATCTCTAAATCTCCTTATTGTATGTCTACATAGGAATTGGGTGAGCTACGTCTTCAACTAGAGGAACTTCTGGCCAAAGGGAGCATTCGACCTAGTGTATCACCATGGAGAGCTCCAGTGCTCTTTGTGAAGAACAAAGATGATTCTTCACACCTTTGTATTGATTATAGATAGTTGAATAAGGTGACTAATAAGAATAGGTATCCTCTACCTAGGATTGATGACTTATTTGATTAGATCAAGGGAGCTACAGTATTCTCCAAGATTGACCTTAAGTCAGGATACCACAAGCTTCACATTAAGGAAGCTGACATTCACAAGGTTGCTTTTCAAACTCGCTATGGGCATTATGAGTTTACAGTGGTACCTTTTGGGTTGACTAATGCTCCATCGGTTTTCATGAGTTTGATGAATGGTGTGTTCTGATCTTATCTAGATAGGTTTATACTTGTGTTTCTTGATGACATATTGATATATTCTAAGTCTCAAAAGGAGCATGAGGAACACTTGCGATTGGTTTTATAGTGTTTAAGAGACAATCAACTTTATGCCAATGCCGCTAAGTGTGAATTCTTCAAATCAAAGATTCAGTATTTAGGGCATGTTATTTTAGGTGATGGTATTTCAGTGGATCCTATAAAGATTTAGGTGATAATAGATTGGGCTACACCGACTAATGTTTCAAAGATTCATAGTTTCATGGGTCTAGCTGGTTATTATCATAGATTTGTCCAAAACTTCTCTAGGATAGCGCATCCTATCACTTCTCTTCAGAGGAAAGGAAAGAAGTTTGTGTGGATGGAGAAATGTGAGGAAGCTTTTCAAAAGCTCAAGGAGCTTTTGACCAATGCACCAATCTTAGTAGTACCTGATCTAGAAGGTGATTTCATGGTGTGTACAGATGCTTCTCTAGAAGGGATTAGAGAAATTTTGATGCAGAATGGACAGGTGATTGCGTATGAATCATGCAAGCTCAAGGATCATGAGCTAAATTATCCTACGCATGATCTTGTGTTAGCAGTAGTAATTCATGCTTTGACAAGGTGGAGATATTTCTTGTTGGGGCACAGATTTGAGCTACACAGTGATCATCGCAATCTTCAGTACATTTTTCACTCAGCCTAATTTGAATGCTCACCAGAGGCGATGGATGGAATTTCTATGTGAGTATAATTTTGAGGTAAAGTAATTTTAGGGAAAGGAGAATGTGGTGGTAGATGCTTTGAGTTGTAGGAGACATGTGTTATCATCTATGACTCTTAGTGTGGATTTGAGGAGTTGGATTCTTCAGGTACTTCCTACAGATTCTTGGTATCAGGAAGTGTGCAGAGAGATAGATTCAGGAAGACCTTTGGTGGGTAAGTTTGCAGGCTACATTCAAGAATTACATGGTCTTTTGAGACATTTGGGAAGGATTTATGTGCCATTTTTGGATGAGCTACACACCTTGATTCTAGCAGAGGCCCATCGTACACCTTACTCAGCACATCTAGGTGTCAAGAAGGTGCATGCTGATTTAAGACATTTGTTTTTTTGGTCTGGGATGAAGTGAGACATTGCTGATTTTGTGGCTAGGTGTCTTGAGTGTTAGAGAGTCAAGGCAAAACACCAGCACTCAGCTAGACTTTTGCAGCCAAATCTCATTCCTTCTTGGAAGTGGGATATCATCTCCATGGATTTCATTGTAGGATTACCTATGACTGTTTGTCGTTATGATTCTATCATGGTCACCGTTGATCGATTGACTAAGGTGGCACATTTTTCACCAATCAAGTCTTCCTACACAGCAGCTTCTGTAGCTAATATCTTCATGCGTGACATTGGGAGATTACATGGTATTCCTCGAAAGATCATTTTTGATAAGGATCCTATTTTCACATCTGCATTCTGGACATCGCTATAGCATGAGCTTGGAGTGCAATTAAATGTTAGTTTGGCATATTATCCAGAGACAGATGGTCAGATAGAGAGGGTGAATCAGGTTTTGGAGGATATGTTATAGATGTATGTGATGGATAGGAAGACACATTGGGAGGACTATCTCTACCTAGTGGAGTTTTCTTACAACAAAGGGTATTATAGTTCTATTGGCATGGCACCATTTCAAGCATTATATGGACATCCTTGTCGTACACCATTGAGTTGGGACAATCTTGAGGATCGCATCCTATTGGGTCCTGAGATGCTTCGTGATATGGAGCAACAAGTAGTGCGTATCCATGAGCACTTGACTATGGCATAGGATAGGCAGAAAAAGTATGTTGATGCACATAGGACAAATAAGCAGTTTGCTATGGGAGACAAGGTTTTCTTAAGAGTGCATCCGCAAAATAATTCGATTTGATATGGAAAGGGTTCTAAGCTAGCACCTTGCTTTGTGGGACCATTCAAAATCCTAGAGAGGATTGGCTCGGTTGCTTACCACATTGCTCTATCACCCAACCTAGCTCGCATTCACGATGTTTTCCATGTTTCAGTACTTAGGTAGTATATCCCTGATGTTGTACATGTTCTTGATTGGAATGCGTTGCAGGTAGAGGACAGGAAGCAGGCTTTGGAGCCTGTTCATATTCTTGAGCAATGGGAGTTGACCCTCAGGGGTCGAACCATCGAGCAGGTAAGGGTCCAATGGGACCCTACTGATGATTCTTCAACTACTTGGGAGGATGCAACTAGATTATGGGAGTTATATCCCTACTTGTTTGTAGGCTTCCAGGAGTAAGCCTAATCCAAGGGGGCATAGATGTAGTGCCTACCCTCATTCACATCTTTCTAGATACATTGTTGCTATTATTATCAGACTATGCTAGACTACTTTTATGGATTAGTGGTATTGTTTCGAGACTATTAGATATGATGTTATGGATTCAGTTGATATATGATGAGATCATTTAGACTTTACATTTCATGTATGCATGATGATTATTATATTGCTTCCAGTTATTGATGATGATTAGTTAGATGGTTTATTATCTCATGTGTTTTATTAAGGATACTTATTTATTAAGGATACTTACCCCATACTTGCATGTGTATGGTGTGTGTGTTTGTTCTTATTGTATGGCATTTTCGATGTGGTTAAGGAAGGGAGTCGTAGTCACCTACTAGTCGGGATCTACACAATGCACCACTTCCTGCCATTGCCTGTTTAGCTTAGTATTATATATATTGTATGTACATGCATGGTTTTTATGCAGGTTGCAAGTACCGAGTATCGACTTCCCTAAATTGCTAGGATGAGTGTACCCTATTACGCTATCTCAATGATAAGAGAAGGGAGATGCATTCTCAAGTCCAAATCCTAAACCCTTAAACCATTTTTTCCTATTGAGGTAGGACAAGTATCTAGATATTTACCCACCGAATGTGTCAGATGACATATTTCTTGATTTTTAACCCTTTAGACTAATTTTGTGTGCATTGTTCTATGACGGGTTTTTATATTTTATTTTGGAGGTCTATGGTGAGTTTTCTATTAATTAAGTCTTAATAAATGGATTTAATTAATAAATTAATTATTTGGAGAAAATTAATATCATATCATGATCTTTGATATTTTGATTATAATTAATTAAATGAGAATTAATTGAGAAATAAAAGAATTAAATAAAAGAAAATTAGAAATTAAATTTATTATTATTATTAAATACTAAGAAAGTAATAAATAAATAATAATAATAAAAGTTATAAAAATTAAAATGAAAGCTATATAAAAATTAAATAGGAGTTATAAGCTTGCCTAGGAGCTAACGTACCTTTTTATTTCTCATATGTCAACAACACGGGGGTTAGTGCACCAATTAACCACATGGTGTCTATAACCTTATGACTCTTCTAGAAGGTTGGAAAAGACACATGCTTAGTTGGTGACACCTTCTAGTTGTTTCTAGAGACACTCTAGGTGCTTCCTGAGAGCTCTTTATATTCAAGCATTCCTAGAAGCTTAGGGAGAGCATTTGGAGAGTGTTTTGGAGCATTGGAGCACTCAGGAACTTTGCAGAAGGCAGGAGCTTTCTCTACGGGTTTTTTGAGGAAGAGCGAATTAGCATCAAAATCCAAGTAGACTCTTGTGATTTTACTTATGCTATTTCCACATCTTGCACTTCCTGTCTTCTTCTTGTCTTCCATATGTTTTCTAAGGAATTCCATATTTTGGTTGTATGCTTTCTCAATATAGGTAGTTTAGATTTATTTGAGAAAAATTCATATGCATAGATCTGAAGAGAACACGGGGCCAGGGTTTAAATTGTAGCCAAATCCATTAGAAAATTATTGAGTAAATTTAGAGATCAAATAGTTTATGGGAAAATTCTGAAAATTGAAACCTTTAAATAAATTATGTATATGTTCATTGTAAAATATACATGTTCATATTTTTAAATCTACATATATATATATATATATATATATATATATATATTATACACATATACATTTATATATATATATATGTATATATATATATATACATATATAAATATGTATACATATATATATATATTTAATTGAAAAAGTCGAATCACATATATTGCAGTGAGCAAATTCATAAAATCACATCATGATTAATTGAATACGTTTTAAAAATGTTATTCAAAATGTATTTTTAAAATATATATATAACAATATGGTATAAGTTATGATGCGCAGTGGGGATAGAATTTTCATGCACCCGCACTTGTTCGCAATAGGGTACCTGTGATCGTAGGAATTGCGACATCAGCAAGTACCACGTACCCCTGCAACTGCAGGGTACTGGCATGCGTGCCATGGTTTGTATTCATATGTGGCAACGTTTGTATAAAGAGAACATTATATTCATTTTTAAATTTCATTTTTTATGAAATGTTAGTATTAATAAGTATTTATATATATATATATATATATATATATATATATATATATGTATGTATGTATGTATATATATATATATATATATATGTATGTATATATATATTTATATATAAATAAATATATATATGTATATATGTAAATATGTAAATATGTTATTAATAAATTTAAATTATTATTGATAAATGATTTAAATTAAAGGTTCATTTTGATAATGATGAATTATTTTATAATATTGCAGTTCAACTATTAAGATTTAAAATTTAATTGATAGTTAATGGGGGAAGTTTTCAATATAAAATTTATACAAATAAAATATTATTGGAAAATAGATTTTCTTTAGAGTTATAAAGGAAAACCTTTATCCATCTAAAAAATACATGGGTTGGGAAAAACATACAAATGTTCCTCCATTTATTATCTAAAATTTGGAAACAGAAAATTGGAAACCTCCACACTTAATTCAAGTATGTAATTTTAGCAAAATCAAAACATGTGCTTGCATTGTGCATTTCTTTATGCTTTTGTTTTGGGTTTTGGGTTGACTAGTGTTGACCAATTATAGGACGTCTACCAGAGGCTTGGGGGTTATGATTGTGATGTCATGATGATGTCTTATTTCTGATCTTTATTAACCCAACCATGGTTATGTAATGGAATGCTCTATGTAATGTTTGCAATTACTGATTGTTATAGCTGAAATTCTTATGTATGAGACATTTGACCTAACCATTTTTGAGTCATCAATCAGTTATCCTTGGTTATTTTCTAGTCACCATGATGGGACTAAAATGTTGATTTATGATGTCATGTTGTGACATGTTTTGACTCAACCATTTTTTAGTCTTCGATCAGTATGATTTGAGATATGTATTTTTTATTGAGAACCAATTGATACTTTTGATTATCAGTGATGCTTCAGTTGCCAATAGGGAGCTATTGTGGTCATGATTTTCTATGGATGCTTGCTCATGGAGATTTGATGCTTTTATTGTGCATATTTGATGTTCTTATTATGGATTATAATGATTTTGAGATTTATGATTCCATGAGCTTAGGGTAGGTTATTTGCTTGTAGTGTTGGGAAGTGGCTTGGAATGGGGGTCGAGGCCCTAAGAGGCTACCAAGGTAACTAATTGTAAGTTGTTTAAAAAGTGAAAACATTCACACCTAATACTGACTAAATGAACCTAAAAAGATAATTGTTTTTTTCTCGCCCATGCCTCGAGTGCTTGTACAGACTAGGATGGGAGTAGTGAGAACGCATGGTTGTGACCTTACATTCCATAGTATGCCTTATAAGTATGAGAGGATACTAGTGGCCGCATGAGGATTAGTAGGGACCCATGGAGTTTAGTTAACTACCAAGGTAACTTCTACATGATATATGCGATGATACTTTCCCGCTTGCATAGTAGGTTCCTACATGTCTTTGTGCATCTTTGGGAATTAGATGTCGATTTTGTGTTTGGAACCTTTGAGTTAGTATACTTTTAGGATTCCTAGACTTATAGAGGTTTATGCTAAGTGTTTTGGATAGCCTGTTTGGGACTTCAGGTTATCTCCTCAGCACGGTAGGAGTGGACCACTTAGGTACCACGCGATTGGGTGGTAGTGTTTTTCCACTCTTATCATTTGAGATTTATTGAGACATCATGGCTAATGCATCCTTCATGATGGTGGATATGTATCCTTTCTTTGATGATTAGCATATGTTAGATGATGTTATCTTATGCTTCTATTTGCATGTTAGATTACTTTCTCCATATGGTGTACTATATGTTAGGAGTGACATTCCTACTATGTTAATACCGATGATCTCTTTGGTGATATGAAATGTTACGCACGGAGGGATGGCTAGGATCCACGATGTTCTAATGATACTATTAATAGTTGGGAGGAACCATGCACTTAGTTTATTATGTTTGATCTTTTATGATGGATGTTTATATCTTCTATGATGATGTATCATGTGTATCATGTGATTATCTTTACTTTGATGTATCATGGATTAGAATAGGATGATGTACTTTATTCCACATATGTATATTATTTCAAGATTTTCATACCCTGTGACATGTACAATGGATGATTGGGCATTTAGAAATGTAATGTATAAACATTGGACTTCTCATTATTATTTCATGTGGTTGTTGTGATAGATCATTTCAATAATGTTAGTTGATTTAGATGTAATGCAACATTAAGGGATCCTTCAAGAATGTAATCTATTGTGTATGTTATGTTTACTCTTAGATGGACATTTCTATTGCTTCTTTTATTGTGTATAAGTTATAAAGTGGTATTTACTTTCTTGTAAAAAAAAATTGCTACCAAACTTAGTGAAATTCGAGGTTAATTCTTTGGATCCCTTGGCGGGGTATTAGAAAGGATGATAGCATTAAACTTGATAATACCAGATGTGCTCCATTTTCTTTTAGATAAATGCTAAATAAAATAAAGTGGCTTATTATTATTCCTAAGATTCTATGGTAATGATTTCATCCCACAGATCTTATGATCTTGATCCACCAAGTTTTTCCCTATCAAAAACTGCCTAACTTCCTCCCAACCCTTCTATATAGATTGAAACACTAGGGGACTTACTAGTTTTAGCTTCATTTTATATGATGACATTTTTTGATATACAATCCTTTCGAAGTTATTTCTATAAAAATACCACCCCTAGAAATTTTATTCTTGGTCATAAATTTTTAAGGATCATTCCCTTTAATATACTTAGACATCCATTTGATTACAACTTTTATACACTACCACCTTACATCCTCTAAAGCTAGGAAACCTTTCTCAATTTGTATTATACCCCATTCCACTTAACAACATTCTTATTTTTCCTACCCTTTCTATTAGACCATCTTTTGAACATAGTTAACATGAATTTTATTTGAGAACCATATTGAGTAGTAGTAAACAATGTGTTTAAAAGGATCCTTCTATCAAAATTGAATTCTCACAACCAAGGATAGAAACCTATTGTTCCACTTGGATATTCTCTTCTCAATATTATAGTTTAACCACTCTCACATTTCATTTTGGCTAGGGTTAACCAAAAAAAGAATCCACAAGTATCTTGCTTATTGATTCATACCTCCCAAGGAAATCAAAAAGCCATCATACCAGTTTGGCGGATGTTCCTCCCAACCTACTATGGTAGATTTTAGTTATTAATATTTTTTTTCATGGATTAGAAAAAAAGGTATCCAATTTGGCTAGTAGGTTTTTAACATTCATTTTAGCTAATTCTACCACAATACCTATATCTTCTAAAAACTGAATATTTTCCAATTCTTCTTGGTTGGGAAGTCCACTCTCTTTGACCCTTGGTAATATTAAATTGTCTCTTTGGATTTATATGTCACAATATATTGCTATGAAAAACAAGGTAGGAGTCAAGAAACAACCTTTATAAATGTATATAGATAGGGAAAAAGAACTCAATCTTATCCCATGAATATTAACCAAGGATGTGGAATTAATCATGAGAGTAAGAACAATCTTATTAATGAATCTTAGGAAACAAAATCCTTCTATCATCATCATGATAAATTCTCATTCGATTTTATCATAGGATTTCCATAATCTTTAAAAAATATGCATGCTTGTTGTCCTAAATAATTTTCCCAGTCCATGTCCTTCCAACAAGTAATCATATTTTAAAAGTGAATATTCATTTGACAAACCCAATTTGGGTGGATATGATCACTTCATGGTGAATTATTTCCAATCTCATAGCTAGGGTCTTAGTAAGGATATTATAAGACACATTAAGTAAGTTGATTGGTCTCCCATTATTGATCAATGTTTTATCACCATCTTTATGTATGATTTTATAAGGCTTAAGTTGATATAATTGAAGATTATTTCAAATCCAATCTATATTTGTCTTATTGAAGTCAATGTCAAATCCATTAGGTCCTAGGGCCTTTTTATTACTTGCATTCATAATAGAATTATAATTTCCTCCCAATGTATAGGTTGTTTGAGTATATGACCATCATCTTCAATCGTCATCCTAGGAATAGGTCTATAGATGTTATCCCTCATTATTTCCATTGAAACCATATCAACTTTCAAAGTGAAGAACTTTGATTAGAAATTTAAAAAGGCCTAAGGAATGTCTTCATTATTACAAATGTGATTTTCCACCTTCACATATATGATAAATCTAAACTTAGAAAATAAAAGAAAAATTCATACCCCTTTCTCCATTCTCCAACTAGTTGATGATTTCTTTCATTTTGGCTCCCTATATCTTGGAATTATATAATCATCTCAAGGATTCTTTGGTTAAGGTAAATGATTCCAAGGCATCCAAGTTTAAGGGATGATTGGATGCATTATTAATTTTCAAAAAGAGCATTGTGAAGTGCACATTGCCTACTTGTCAAGTCCTTGGCTTTCTTCCTCCCAACTACTTGAAAAAAAATATTTCAAAATTCTCACCATAGTTTCCCATCCTTTGATAGTGTTAATATCATTCCCAAATTTTGAACACGACACACACACACACACACACACACACACACACACACATTATTAAATTTTAATTTTTGAAACACTTTAAGAAATTATATCAAATCATTAACAAATTATTGATATAAATTTTAATTACTTTCACATCATATTGAAAGAAAAATTTAGAAGTGAAATTTATTCACATATTGAAATTTCTTTTCTAATATTGTCACCATATTTGGATCTTTACAACAAATCACAATTGCATAAATGAAGATCTACATGTGATCTTTGCATACATAACTTTTACAAATAGTCATAATAATTCATCCTTAATACTCAACAAAGAGTGAAACCTTCCAAGCTTTTCTTCAATGAAAACCTATTTTGAGAATATGTAGAAAACAAAACTTAAAACCATGGAGAGGTCACCTCCCAACCTAGGTCTTTATGAGACCTCCCACTATGCATGGAGAACTGATAGCAACTGGATAATAATCAAGAAAAAAGACATCAAACAACTATTATAGGATATAACATTTAACACCATTTTTTGAGCCAATACAATAGATTACCATTGAAGCCAATAGAATGGGTGAAGGTGTGCTTAAAAGCTCAAGGAAAATCTAAACAAAAAAAATCAAATTTTCCTTTAGAAGGCATACAAAATAAATACAAACTCTCACAAAGATTCTCCCCTGACCACTACCAAACTACATAACAATGTATTTACACATGCAACCCATACTAGATGCCTATACATCTTTCCTTTAGGGAAGATATTATGCACATAGGAGAAAGGCCTAACTAACCTCTTCACTCGAAGGCCTCTACTTTCCTTCAAAGGCTAAGTGATGTCCTTCCACACCCATGAAATCATATTCTCAAAATTAAAGTGAAAAAAAGACAATAGAAATTTATCAACATAGAGCAATACAACATGGACAATGAACAATACACAAAGGCAACTATAGAAAAATTTACAAAACTTTTATGTAGAAAAAAATACAATACATAACTCCTCAAATATAGAAAAAGTTTCAACCTTTCTCTAAGTAATGGAAAATGAACCGAAGTGAGAAGAGACCTCTATCCTTCCTCAATAAAATCTCCAAAAATAGAAAATCTTTAAAAAGTAAAGAGTGGGTGAATCCCAACCCTATTTTCAAATTCACCTCTAATAGGAAACTAAACTACTAATTTTCTTCCATCATGAAAGAAAATAATCACTTTAGGGTAAAATTAAAAACGTGTGTCATGTTTTACAATGGAAAAGGATATTAGAACTTAAATTGTTCAACTATAATGACAAAAAAGGGGTATTTGTGTTTAGGATTTGAAGATGATGTAAACTAACAAAATGTGTAAAATTGGATGAACTTGCATTTTTTTTTAAAAAAATTGAGAGAAAATTTTATTATTTAAAAAAAAACCTTTGTTTTCTATTTTTTTGAAAATGCTAAAAATATAGAGTTTCATTCTTGCTAAACAAATATATGCAATTGATCATATTTTGGTCTTATTTTGTAAAAATTTATAGTTGACATGTATACCTAATGGACAAAAAAAACCAAATTTGATTTTGGATTTATTTTTTTCAAGTAGTTTACCTAATAGAAACATTTAGAAAATTCTTGGAAATGGACATTGTGCTTAAAGGTGAAAATTATGGTCTTACCACAGTAAATCTATTGGTGAAATTCAAATATACCTTATTAGAATCTCAAAGAAAACTTGTAAGCATGATACTTTTATTTCTTTGATGATCCTATTTCATCAAACTAAATCTACAATAATTAAAAATATAGAAGTGAGTCATATCTTGAAATTGTCTTCATATACTAAGAAAAATAAGTCAAAGGAAAAGAAACAACAAATAACTTTCATTCAAAGCTGAATTTCTTTTTCTTTTGATTTTAGTCGCATGCCTTAAAAAATACATTTCACATCCTCCACTTAAGTAAATGACAAAATTTGAGGAATCATACCATTTGCATCCAGTTATTATAGAACTAAAATTAATTGCATATTTATTTGTTCTAGTAACTCACAAAGGCAAAGAAATTACCCATTGTACTTAGCAGTTACATTTTCTTGGTAAATAGATTTGTTCTTTTTAATTATAACTCTTAAATACCCAAAACATGGAACAATATCTAATGACAAATACTTGAAAAGCCACTTATGGATGGATTTTCTTTTCTCTAAATTGCTAGGTATAGCTCCCTAGAATAGATTTGCAATCAATTATGTTTTCCTCCTAAAACTAATTTGGGGTGGTTTCTTGACCCAAGAATAGAAGAGGTATAACCAAGTCAGACCTAAATAGGATCTAACTTAGGCAACTACATTTTTTTAAAGACTTAAATCAATTTATGAATCCACATGTCCTATGAATTCACAAAGCTTAACAGAGTAATAGCTACTACTAAGCTAAGTTAATTTGAATCTAAAATGTTATTAACAAATGGAAAATGTTGAAGGGATTTCTCTTTGAATGAACAATGACACTACTTATCACATTCATTCATTGATTCAAAATAGGGGAGTGAAACTCTATTCTTTCCTCTCTTCAATTCAAACAAAAGAGAAAACAAAAGACTAAATCTAATAGAAATAGAACATAAAATAATTGATATAAAATACCATTCAATTGTCTCTACAACATAAAGTACTTCACACCAAAAAAAAATTGACCTTTTATTAATCTTTTAATCTCATACATATACAATTTCGAGATGAACATTACAATGGAAGTTCAATTAGTTCATCTTCTCAAAAATGACAAATGGCAAGGCACCATTTTATCACATTTCAATTATTAAAAAAGAAAACAAAAGAAAAGGTAGAATGTGAATACTTATGACTTCTTCCCCTTTTCTTCTTTTTCTCTATAGGCCTTAGTGATAACTATGATTGGGATGAGCTCTTCATGCCTAGGCACATGTATATTGGTATACCTTAAGACCCATTTGGAATGTTCTCTAGCCAACTCCTTTACAACATTCAGTTGATTTGGTGGTTCTTCTGTGGCCACATGTATGCATCCACTAAGTGCTTGGAGTTTAGTAACCCTATTTTGACTATTGGAAGATACATCAGACAAACTATTCAAAAATTTAGAAAAGTTCTCCTTCATGACATTGATCCCAATGAGTTCTTTTCCTTGGCCACTAGTTTGTGAATCTATATGTAATCCCTTCATAGGTTCAAATCCTTTGTCTTGTGTCTTCCTCACTTTATCCTCTTTTTCTTTAATCCCTTTCTCTGTTAACTAGATCATTTCTATCTTGAACTGCATGCTTTAAAGCCACTCAAATAGAGCTTTGTCTTGCTTCGGCAAGATTTTTTCTTCAACTACTTCCTTGGCCTTCATCTAAATAATCAACTTCAAGAGGGAGATGCAATCATTACACTTCACCCTTTCTCCAGCCAGAGTATTGCTATTTGATATGATGTTATCTTTTTCCATTTCCAACCTTAAGATAACATTACCAATCTATTATACAATAGCAACTCCTTCTGATTTGAGCTTCCCAATCCATTCCTTACTAATCTAACCAAAATTCCTATCTTCTTGAAGTTGAGAGATGAGGGCCTAAACCTCAGTAGCAGTAGAATTTTTGGTCACTGATACCCTAGAAATGGTTGCCAATGGAGTGACTAGCTATCTAATGAACTTATTCAATTCATCTATCTCAGCTTTCGTTTTGGTCTTGCACAATTTTAGACATTCCAATTTTCCCTCAATCACCTCATTGGTTGACTTCCATAATCCAACTTCGTTGTCATGCCTACCTTCTCCAAGGTCCATAGAGTGAAGAGTAAAATCATCGGCATTCATTTCTTCAATCCTTCCTCCTTTTTGGGGCTTGGCAATCTCCATTGTTAGGTGCCCTATTCCTAGATCTTGCCCAAGTATAAATAAGGTTTTATGCTTCTTTACTTTTGCCAATATAGATCTAGAAAAAACTACAAGGGATACAGTATCTTTGATGGAAGTGCTTTCATCTTTTCTTTTCCTCTTCCTTTATAAAGTATCCTCCAACAAGGAGTCTATACTTATCACCTTGGAGGCCATCCCAAGTGTTTCTATACTAAAAGTCTTCCTCTTAGCTAGATTGATTGTCACAATAGTCAAAGAGAAAGGATTCTTTGGATCTCAAGAGATGAGCTTGGAAGAACTCTGACCTTTAACTACTTCTAGAGTTTTCTTTTCTACTTCATCAGACTCAGTAGACTCACTACTACAACTCTTTCCATCTCCCAAATCTACTATTTTTATTGTAGAGCCACTTGGTTGTAGAAGTGTAGCACTTGCTAGCAGAATAGGGTTATGATGAGGAGATGGAACTGGAGTGGTATGGGGAGAAGGGACTAGAGAAACATGAGGTGATGGAACTGGTGTGACATGTGGGGATGGAATAGGGGTAGTAACACTATTCTTTGTCTCCTTCATCTTCTTTCCTTCAACACCAGTGTAGGTTCCAATGATCAAGAGGGAGCCATCATGAAAGGTCTTTGCTAAGGTGACATTCTTGTTGAGAAGTAGATCACCTCCACCTAAATGTTGAGTTGGTCCTTGAGTGGTAGCTATTGTTATGCCTAAGTTAGCACTCTTGGATGAAAAAGGTGTTGCAACTACTAGAGAAGCTTGAGTGGTTTCACTTTTGCTCTAGCTCCTCTTGGTTGTCCATTCAACCAACTTCCCCATTCTCTTGATGATCCTAGTCAACCTAATATCCAAATTTTTCTCAACATCTACATAAGGATCTAAACTAATAGGAATGCCCCTAAACTTAGTTAAATATGTATTACTATACATATTTTGGCCATTTTCTTCTAAGCCTTCTACATCAAAGTTGATACCATATGTTCTAATCTGCTCCACTATGAGCCTAGAAAAAGCACAATCTCTACCTTCAAGCTTATCATCACAATTTTCCCAATAGTCTTTGATAGTGGTAACATGTTTGACCATACTCCCAATCTACAACACATCACTTGCATAACCATTTGGATTGAACATAGGTCTCATGATCTCTATCAGCACAATCATATCAATCAGATATCTGGGAAGCTTCAAAGCAAATCCATCGAAATCTACAAGATTCAAATATGAGAAGGATGAGAACTAGATAAAATAACTACTAAATTGACTAATAACCATCATTACCTCTGAGCTAAACCTCCTCTTTGGGAATCCTTAGAGTTCCCTACAAATTCTCATTGTAAGTGCATCATTAACCTTGACATATTCTGCATAACTATTCTACAAGTGATAACATGGATAGAACTCATAGATTTTCACATCATCATTAAAGTTATTTATTCTTAGAAGGCCTGGCCACAATTGTAGAGAAGCTAGCATATAAATTAGAAATGAAGACATATAAAAAGTGTTGTAAAACTTTGCAGTGCTAAGGGCTCTGGATAGATGCTCACTTACCTCAAAGGCCCAATCAACATACTGTATATCTGAACAAATAACTTGTACCAAAAAGAAATATTATTGAATAAAATTGAGTGCTTCTACCTCACCTTTCAATATATATGAGAGAACTAGAATGTTTACTATCTCAGGCTTGACATTAGTACTAAATAGAGTTTTAGGAACCTTACTCTTGGCACCCCATGACTTTTGAAACTAGGATCACATAATTTCTTTTCTCTACACCATCTTCTTCAAGGAGAACTTAGACATTGCTCCTCCTACTATCAACTCAAAAAAATCCTCCCATTCTGGGACTCAGAGGTAATTCACTACAGTTTGTGTATCAATAGAGATTAGAACTATATGGTTAGGTAATAGAATTTGTCTGGTATCTAAGTTGTAGTGATTCATGCATTCAACAATCAATTCAGGAGCTTGAACTACCACCAAAAAGCTAGCTACCTCTACTAGCCCACTTCCTCAGAGCTTCTTAGTTATAGGATGAATTGGCTTCGACCTCAACCTCCTCCTTTGAAAATTTTGCATGTCATAGAAATAGAGTGAGGTATTTGTGAAACTCTGCAATATGGATTTGATTCCATTGAGTCTGTCAAATCGAACAAATTTGGTTACCATTTTATCTGAGAAAGAAGTGAATCAAAACTTTGAACTTTGAATGAAGCATAGAGGATAGAATTTGTAAGTATAAGAGATTTGAAAATGTTGTGTAATTCAATACCATAAAAATTCAAGAAAAGGCGGTCATTTGAAAAACTGTTATGTTTCCCTCTATATAGAAATCCTAATTCACCTGTTAATCTTCAAGATCCACACCACATGAACGAATTGAATGATAAATCCATTGAATTAGTATATGTGGGAGCCTCTAATGGAAATTTTGGTGTCCTTTCACTATTTCCATTGGCCCAATAGTAACTTTCTTTCCTTTCATATTTACCTTCCCATTTTCCATTTGGTTTCAAAAAATTAAGAATAGACTACTCCATAAGGAAATATTAGCTTAGCCAGATTCTGTCTAGTATATCTTTCCAAGAGTGATTAGATTATTTCTATTAACATCTTGAGATGCCTCATGTGTAATTTTCAAACCCAATCTATTTAAAAAGTTGATCTCATTATGAATGTGGAAAATCATCCTTGTGGGTTGAAAACCCAATAAGGAGAAGGTAATCTTCAATTTTTCACTCAAGCTTTATTTACATTCTAACTCTTGGGTTAACCTTTTCTCTAGGTTCAAAAAACCACAAAAAGACTATGAAATTTGAAAAGGGGGCCCACTTCTTTGCCTCTTTCCTTTACACTTATTTTTGGTGGAAAATGGACTTCATGGGTCGCAAGCGTGCTAAGGAGATGTCATCTTTAGGTTTTCTACTTAAGATTATTTTGAGCATCATGATGAATCCCAAGTGTTTCTCACAGTAAAACCAATAAAAACAAAGATTTTCCATAAAACAACATGTTATCTTCTTATCTTGATCCATGATCTTCATTTGTTAACCACTGCAGGGAATCACCTTCATTGATTAAAAACCTATCAAGGAGAAGGCAATATTTGATTTTTTGCAACTATCATTCTTTCATGGGAAAAGTAAACAAGTCACAAAAAAGTCTAGTTTTGAAAATAACTTCATGAAATGCAAGAATCTCCATTAAATTAGGTACTAAGCTACCCATAGGACATCAAGGAGAAACCCACTTGGCCATGAAATGTGAGAGGAGGAAAGGATGGAGAATCTTTCCACCTAAGGAGGAAAGACTAGGCCTAGACATGCCTAGACCAAACTAAGACACAAAATTTTCCACTTTTGCAAAATGGGTACAAGACGAAAAATGGGGCAATAGCTAGCTCTGACTAGGGACTTGAGTAGAGCATACCCAAGAAAGGAACTCAAAATATTTGGTTTTGAAAAAATAAAAGATGGTGATCACAACAAAACAAAAATAAGAGAAAAATAGGAAAACAAAGGAAAGAGGAGAAACTAACTAGGAAATGTGAAAGGAAACTAAACCTAAGGATAATACAATATAGGGGTTATCTATTCTCAATTTGCAATTTGATAAAGCTTTAGATCCTACCCATTATAGGTCAAAAGTAGTACTTTTCTATCTTGATAAGCCAATTTGAAAGAATTATTCTCAAATCCTTGATGAATTTTGAATAGACCTTTCCACAAGGTGTCAAGCTTTTTATGCATACCCTTTGGAGCACTTCACTTATCCCAAAGTAACAAACTATCTCCTATCATGAATTTATGTGGTCTTAGCCTTCTTATCAAATAGATCCTTCACCCACATCTAGAATTGTATGATGCGATGCACCATTTCTTTTCTTTCCTCTTCAAGCTTTCTCAGATACAAAATTCTCTTCTCTAGAGCATTTTTATAGATATCATCTTTGATTACTATTATGAGTTTATTTGTAGCCAATTCTAAAGGTAATGGTAGATTAACTTCAATTCCATATACTAATCCAAAAGGAGATATGCCAATTGCTCTTTTAGGTGTCACCCTGTTTGACCACGGTGCCTCATGAATTTTCTTGTGCCAAGTCTTTTGATTATCTAAGACCAGTTTCTTAACAATATTTATCAAATTCTTGTTACTAGATTTGGCTTGACCATTTCCTTGTGGAAAATAATCACATGAATGACTAACAGTGATTCCATACTCAAAAAAAAAATTAGTAATCTCAATTGAAGAGAAGTAGGTCACATTATCCATTACTAATTTGATAGGAATGCCAAATTTGACTAGTATGTTCTCCTTAATGAATTCACACACTACTTTAGAAGTAGTTTCCTTTTTCACTTTAGCTTCCACACACTTAGTGAAGTAATCCATTGCAATTATCATGTAATAGTGGCCAGCATTGGATGTTAGACTAATAAGACCAATAAAATCAAGACCCCATTGTTGAAAGGGTCCTTCAATGATGACATGCCTTAATGGTAGAGTAGCCAATTGAGGATGCCTAGTGAACATCTTACATTTTTCAAACTTTTCCACCTAGGAATAGGCATCTTTGAACATCCCAAGCTAGTAATAGCAATGTCTCAATATTTTAAAAGCTGTGACTAAGGATGAAAAATACCCTCTACAAGCTTCATCATGAAATGTTTTAAACAACTTTTCTTGCTATCATTTGTCTACACATCTTAGAAAAGTGCCATCAATAGCCTTTTAAAAAAAAATTCCGTCCCAAATTATGTACTTAACTACTTTCAAGTTAAGATCTCTTATTTGTCTTGCATTTAGGCCCTCCAAACACTCTCCATATGTTAGCAAATAAGTAATATTTTCAAACCATGAATCATGAAGACCTACTGCCAACACTAGTTGCATTTCTCCTAATTCTTCTAATTCTTCAATGATCTTGTTTTCTACAATTGCTTTACACATTGTATTATCCCTTTCTAGCTTGGTAGGCCTAATTTCTACTATCCACTGTCAACACACTTTTCACTACTACATCTAGGACATAAACAACAAAATGTGAATGCAATATATAAAACCAAATTTTTTTATGTGCTTTAACTACTACAAAAGCATGCTTCTCTATCTATGAGTATTTCAATTCATGATTTTTTAGGGGTATGCTCATGAAAGCTATTGGAGCTTGTACACCTTCATCATTGTCTTGCATAACTATTGCTGGTAAATTAGTTCATAAGCATAACAGTAAACAAAGAAATTTCACTTATAATTTCGGGTGACTCAACATTGGGTCATTAGCAATAGTAGTTTTTATATCTTGAAAGGCTTGCTTTCCTGCCTCATTACTTTTGATATTTGAATTTCCCTTCATCATGTCCACAATATTTTTGGTGGTTTCTGTGAAATTTGATAAAAACCTTCTGAAGAAATTCACCTACCTAAAGAATGACTTAACCCGTATTTTATTTGAGGGAAGGTTTAACCTTTGAATGGCCTCTACTCATTCAAGATCAATTCTAATGCCCTCTTGAGACACTATATGACCAAGGAGCTTTCCCTCTATGACACAGAAAACTAATTTCTTTGGATTGAGTGAGATTCCATGTTCTCAACATCTCTATAAGACTTTCCTTAAATCTTCCATGTGATTTTTTAAATTTTTTTTGAAAACATGGTGAGGTCATCTAGATATATAACTATAATCCAATCCTTTAGATCAACAAACATTTTTCTCATATATATTTGGAATGTGGCACCAGCATTAATGATTCTAAAGGGAATTCTATGGTATGCAAATGTACCCCAAGGAGTGGTAAATATCATCTTATGATGGTCTTTCTCTTCTACCTCTACTTGATTGTAACCTGAAAACCCATCAAGCATAGACATCATTTCAGATCCAGCCACTGTTTGTAGTAAGTAATCGATATTGGGAAGGGAAAAATTATCCTTCAGAGATGCCTAGTTCAAATTGTGGAGATCAATGTAGATCCTTATTTCTCTATTCTTCTTTCTGACTGGTACTATCTTAGCTACCTAGGTGGAGTGATGGATGGGGTAGATGATTCTTGCTTTCAAAATTTTATCAACCTCCCAAAAAGTGGCATTTGTGACCTTAGGATTATAATTCCTTTGTATTTTTTTAGAAAAGAATTGCATTAGGTTTGAGTGGAATTTGATTTTTTACCTCCCCACCTTGATAGCTTCTTAAATCTTCATAACTCCAAACAAAAACATCCCGATATTCCATGAAGAGGTGTTTTGTAGTTTCCTTCTCTTCAGATCAACAACATTTCCCAATATTGATCATTTTAGGATTATGAGTGTCTCCAATATTTAACCCCTCATATTCTCCAATGGTAGGTCCCCTTTCTTCCCTTTTCTACTTTTTGTAGGAATCATGTCTATTGAACAATTTTTCCAAGGCTACAAAGTATGGGGGAATGATATTACTTCGCAATTGAACATTATCATTTTGATTCTTCTCAACTTTAGAAATTTCTTGATTATCATTCTTAGACTTGTGTACAGAGCTAAATTTGTCATTTTGTAGGAATAGTTGTAAGCTCTTATCATCTTCAAAAACTTGCTAGGACTCTACATTGTCTAGAACAAAAGCTGGACACAAAACCTCAATCTAGTATTTCTTATCCTTGAATTCTAGATGAGGTAATAGAAAAGAAGTAGAAACTGCTAGGGAATTAACTTTGGTGTCCATCTCCCCTGGCATTGCTTCAATAGGAAAGGCATCTATACCTTCTATTTCATCCCAAGCTCTATTTCTATAGTTCTTTAACTTGTGATTTTTCATGAAATATTGTTCTTTAATTTGCCTTGACAATGAGTTTTGCATCACCTCAAGCTCTCAAGATATTTACTCCTCTTTATTTTGCTGATATTATCCCTAATAGAAAAGCCTCATACTCTATAGTATTATTCATATTCCCAAATTCTAATTTGAAAGCCAAGGGCTCAGGTTCTCCCTTAGGGGGTATCAACACTACACCTGTGCTAGACCTTGAGGAGGCACAACTTCCATCAAATTCAAGTGTCTATATTCTTGTTACATCTTTGTCCCCATTTAGAATTCCTTTACTTTGATCTCCATCTCTTTTTTCATCTAGAGGCTCTTCAGTAAGTAACATGTAGTTGCCAAATTCTAGCTCTTGATAGAGGATTTGGGCTTTAGGATCATCTGATTTTAGAACCATACATTTTTCCTTTTCTTTGGGTTCTAACTTGAATTTCTTATTCCTAAAAGGTATAACTACATGAGACCAATCCATTTTAATTTCTCCTCCTAACAACCTAGTAGAAACTCCTACTTAAAAGAAGTCCATAGCTTGCTAGAATACCTACTACTAGAATGGTTAATAAGTGTTTCTTCTCTAGATGTGAGGCCAAGGCTACTTAAGCATCTTTGATTTTCCCAAGCAAAGGGACTTGTTTAGGATCCATAAAATAACACCTCCTATGCACTTTAGTAAGGTTGAGACCTAGGGCTCTAGCTACGAAATATGACATAACATTGTCTGATGAACCTGAATGTATTATGCAATTGCTTAGCTTGCACCCATTGATATACAATGAAATATAAAATGGGTTAGGTTTTTTCCTAGGAGATGTTGCTAAAATAGTAGAATCCTCTTGATTAAACAAGCTAGATGTCAAAGTTTCATCTCCTTTTCCAAAAATCACACTGTGATTCAAATTTGATATGTTCTCTTTACACCAATCTACTAGTCTTTTTGACTTAGAAGGGTGAGATTTCAAATAATCTATAGGGGAAATTTGCATTTTTAATTCTTCATAGAATTGAATAAAATCAAAAGGTATTTTTTCCTTACCCATTTGGAAGGTGTATATTCCTTGATGAATATGAACATTACTTGTTGAAGAATTGGAATCATTCTTGTGAGCATGACTGGAGGATTGATTCTTTAGTCTTTGGCCCCAAGTAAGCACTATATATGAAGTTCCATCAATGGTTGCATAACATTCACCTTTTGGTTCAAAATTTAATTCCTATTGCAAAATTAAATTTCCAAAGTCACCATTTGAATATGAATTAGACTCTAAACAAGGAGTTGTAGTGTTCAATTTATTGGTAGATAATAACTACATCATATTACTAGTCTTTGGACAACTCTCACTATTGTGATCTATGGTCAAGTGAATGATGCACATGTTTCCCTTCTTTGGTGCTACTTCAATTTGCAACCTAGGTTGTGTTCCTATGAGTTGTGGATATTTTCCATCATTGTTCTTTCCTAGAAAATTTTGATAATTCCACTAACAAGAGTTACTTAATCCAGGTAATTGTCTTTTTATGACTATCAATTCATTCAAAAAATTTTGAATCATTTCATCAGATGATGTAGTATTACTGGAACTTCATTTAGTTTGAATTCTAACTTCCATTTTCCTATGGAAATGAAATCATCTTCAAATTCAATTGCCTTCTTTTGTGTGTCTACTAAATCTATGGGATGTTCTCTTCTCAAATCATAATTGACATCTGGAGTCATTGCACTGATAATGAAGGTTTTCAAATTACTAGTTGTAGGTCTATCAACAATTGGAATTGTGCTAATAGTCTTATTGAACTTGGCAACAGAATCTCTCATACTCATGGTGGATTTCTTTTTAATGGAAGTCAACTATGTTAACAAGGCATGTTCATCTTTTACAGTTTTCAACCTTGTCTCAAAGGTTGTTCTCATTGTATCCCAATTAGTTATTAAGTCATCATCTAGATGATAGAACTAGTCTACTACACTATCTATTAAGGTTTCCACAAATAATCTAATGACAACATCCATGTGTCTGACACCTAAGACATGAGTAGCTATGATGAAGGCCACTTTAATATGTTCATCTATAGTAACCTTCCAATCTCTTGAGAATTTTGGGAAATTATTCCTTGAACCACCTCAGAGGGTATGGTAATCTATTAGTGCTAATGATCCTATTATTGTGGTCCATGGAGAATCCATGATTGTTCTAGCAGTGTGGCAAGAAATTAACAACTTGAGGAGTAGCAATTCCATGCAGGGCCAATACCTGACAGGTAGAATGCGAAGTACTAGTGTCTTGATTACTAATAAGGTAAGGTGGTCTACTTTGACTTTTATTTTTTCCTTTCCACTTTGGAATGTATAATATGGGAAAACCAAGCTTTGTAAGTTTATCAAACATAGGGTCTTGCTCACCCTATTCCTTGGTACTTCTGAGGAACCTTGCTTGTTCCGAGATGCTAAGTTAACTTTGTCTCTGAGTTGCTTGTCTCAATTCTCTTTCTACTCTTTGGATGTCCCTCCTTTGAATAGCTCCTTCCAAAGCTTCAGCTCTTTTTTCCTCTTTTCCAATACTTGGCTAGTGTTCATATAATGTTTAGTGTTCCTCCTATATCTCCAAACAAATGTATTAAGGGATGAAATTATGTCTTCTTGATTATCTTGAAAACCAAGATTAGGTTGGAGTGCTAGAATAATGTTCTCATGAGATAGTACCTTTTTTCCTCATGAGATATGATTTTTAGTCAAGAAACTATTTGTATCCCTAGTAAAGATGCCAAAAATCTATTGGTAAACAGATTTGTTCTTTTTAATTATAACTCTTAAATACCCAAAACTTGGAACAATATCTAATTACAAATAGTTGAAAGCCACTTATGTATGGATTGGCTTTTCTCTAAATTTGTAGGTATAACTCCCTATAATAGATTAGCAATGATTTATGTTTTCCTCCTAAAACTAATTTAGGATGTATTCTTAACATGAGAACAAAAGAGGTAGAACCAAACCAGACCTAAATAGGATCTAACTTAGGCAACTAAAAATTTCTAAAGATTTAAATCAATTTATGAATCCATATGTCCTATGAATTCACAAAGCTTAATAAAGTAATAAGCAGTACTAAACTAAGTTAATTTGAATCTAAACTATGATTAACAAATGGAAAATGCTGAAGGTATTTCTCTTTGAATGAAAAATGTTACTACTTATCCCATTCATTCATTGTTTCAAAATAGGGGAGTGAAACTCTTTTCTATCCTCTCTTTAAATCTGATAGAACTGGAACAAAAATAAATTGATATAAAATACTATTCAATTGTCTCTACAACATAAAGTATCTCACACCATAAATTCTTCTACCTTTTATTAATATTTCAATCTCATACATTTACAATTTTGAGATGACCATTACGATGGAAGTTCAATCGCTTCATCTTCTCAAAAATGACAGATGGCAAGGCACCAATTTGTCACATTTCAATAATTACAAAAGAAAACAAAAGAAAAGGTAGAATGTGAATCACTTTGACTTATTCCCCTTTTCTACTTTTTCTCTATAGGCCTTGGTGGCAACTATGATTGGGATGAGCTCTTCATGCCTAGGCACATGTATATTGGTATACCTTAAGAGCCATTTGGAATGCTCTCTAGCCAACTCCTTCACATGGTTTAGGTTATTTGGTGGTTCTTCTACGGCCATGTGTATGCATCTGTTGAGTGCCTGGAGTTTAGTAACAATGTTTTGACTATTGGAAGATACATCAGACAAACTATTTAGAAATTTGGAAAAGTTCTCCTGCATGACATTGATCTCAATGAGTTCTTTTCCTTGGCCACTAGTATGTGAATCTGTATGTAATCCCTTCATAAGTTCAAATCCTTTTTCTTGTGTCTTCTTCACTTTATCCTCAATTTCTTTAAGCCCTTTCTCTACTAACTAGATCATGTCCATCTTGAACTGCATGCTTTGAATGCACTCAAATAGATGTTTATCTCCTTTTGGCAAGATTTTTTCTTTAACTACTTCCTTGGCCTTCATCTGAATGATCATCTTCAAGAAGGAGATGTAATCATCAAACTTCACCCTTTCTCTAGCTCGAGCATTGCTATTTGATATGATGTTATCTTTTTACATTTCCAACCTTAAGATAACATTACCAATCTTCTCTATAATAGCACCTCCTTTTCATTTGAGCTTCTCAATCCATTCCTTACCAATTTGACCAAAATGCCTATCATCTTGAAGTTGAGAGATGAAAGCCTGAACCTTAGCAACAGTAGGACTTTTGGTCACTAATACTCCAGAGATGGTTGCGAATGGAGTGACTAACTATCTCATGAACTTATTCAATTCTTCTATCTTAGCCTTCATTTTGGTCTTGAACAATTTTAAACTTTCCAATTGTCCCTCAATCATCTTGTTGGTTGACATCCATAAGTCAACTTTGGTGTCATGCCTAGATTCTCCAAGGTCCATAAAGTGTAGAGTAAAATCATCAGTACTCATGTCTTTAGTCCTTCCTCTTTTTTGGGCTTGGCAATGTCCATTGTTAGGCACCCTATTTTTGGATCTTTCCCAACTATGGATAAGGTTTTCTACTTCTTTACTTTTGCTAATGCAAATCCAAAATGAACTACGAGGGATACAATGTCTTTTATAGAAGTGCTTTCATCTTTTCTTCTCCTCTTCCTTTGCAAAGTATCCTCCAACTAGGAGTCTATACCTATCACCTTGGAGGCTATCCCAAGTGATTCTATACTAAACACATTCCTCTTAGTTGGAGTTATTGGCATAGTAGCTGAAGAGAAAGGATTCTTTGGATCTGAAGAGATGAGCTTGGAAGAACTCTGACCTTTATCTACTTCTAGAGTTTTCTTTGCTAATTCATTAAACTCAGTAGACTCACTACTACTACTCTTTCTATCCACCAAATCTACTATTTTTATTGTAGATCCACTTGGTTAAAGAAGTGTAGCACTTGCTACCAGAATAGGGCTATGATGAGGAGAGGGAACTAGAGTGGTATGGGGAGAAGGGATTAGAGAAACATGAGGTGATGCAACTAGTGTGACATGTGGGGATAGAATAGGGGTAGTAGCACTAGTCTAGGTTCCAATGACTAGGAGGGAGCCATCATGATAGTTCTTGGCTAAGGGGGCATTCTTGTCTGGAGGTTGATCACCTCCACTTGAAGGTTGAGTTGGTCCTTTAGTAGTAGCTATTGTTATGCCTTGTGTAGCACTCTAGAATGAAGAATGTGTTACAGTTGTTGGAGAAGCTTGAGTGGCTACACCTTTGCTCCAGCTCCTCTTGGTTGTCCATTCAACTCACTTCCTTGTTCTCTTGATGACCCCAACCATAATAATATCCAAATTCTCCTCATCATCTACAAAATACTTTGAATTGATAGGAATACCCCTTCACTTCGTTAAATATGTATTACTATATATATATTTTGGCCATTGTCTTCTAAGCCTTCTACATCAAAGTTGATACCATACATTTTAATCTACTCCACTATGAGCCTAGTGAAAGCATGATCTCTACTTTCAAGCTCATCTCTATAGTTCACCCAATAGTCTTCAATAGTGCTAACATGTTTGATCACACTCCCAATCTACAACACATCTCTTGCATAACCATCTGGGTCGAACATAGGTCTCACGACCTCATACACCTCTAATTCATATTTATTCTCAAATGCTTTGAGCATTTTTTTTACATCAAAATGATACTCACAACTATAAGGTCCACTCTTCATAAGGAATTCATACCCTTTCTTCTTTAGGCTTTCACTTAATGCACTCACCTGGATCACCTGCCTCATGATCTCTATCAGCACGATCATATCACTTAGATACCTAGGCAGCTTCAAAGGAAATCCATCAAAAGCTACAAGATGCAAATAGGAGAAGGATGAGAACTAGATAAAATAGCTACCAAACTAACTAATAAGTGCCATTGCCTCTAGGCTAAACCTCTTCTTCAAGCATCCTTGGAGTCCCCTATAAATTCTTACCATAAATGTGTCATTAACCTTGACATATTCTCCATAACTATTTTGCAATTGCAAACATGGATAGAACTCATAGCTTTTCACATCATCAAGAAAGTTCTCTATTCTAGGAAGGCCTGGCCACAATTGTAGAGAAGCTAGCATATAAATCAGAAAAGAAGACATATAAAAGGTGTTGTAAAACTTCACAGTGCTAAGGGCTATGGATAGATGCTCACTTACCTCATAGGCCCAATTAACATACTATGTATCTAAATAGATAATTTGTGCTAGAAAGAAATATTGTTCAACCAAATTGAGTTTTTCTACCTCACCTTTCAATCTATGCAAGAGAATCAGAATGTCTATGATCTTAGGTTTGAGATCAGTGCCAAATAGAGTTTTAGGAACCTTACTCTTGGTGCCCCATGGTTTTTGAAACTAGTATCACATAATTTATTTTCTCCACACAATCTTCTTCAAGGAGAACTCAGACATTGCTCCTCCTACTATCAACTCAGAAAGCTCCTCTCATTTTGAGACTCAGAAGAAATTCACCATAGTTTTCCTATCAATAGAGATAAGAACTATATGGTCAAGTTGAAGAATTTGTTTGGTATCTGAGTTGTAGTGATTTATGCATTCAACAATGAATTAAGGAGCTTGAACTTCCACTAGAAACCTAGTTGCTTCCACTTGCCCATTTCCTTGGAGCTTCACAGTTATAGGATGAATTGGCTTTGACCTGATCCTCCTTTGAAAATATTTCATGTCATAGAAACAAAGTAAGGTACCTATGAAACTCTACAATGTAGATTTGATTCCATTAGGCTTGTCAAAAAAAACAAATCTAGTTGCCATTTTATCTAAGGAAGAAGTGAATCAAAATCTTGAACTTTGAATGAAGTGTAGAGGATTGAATTTGCAAGTATAAGAGATTTGAAAACATTGTGCAATTTAATAGCATAATAGTTCAGGAAAAAGCATTAATTTGAAAAACTATTATGTTTCCCTCTATATAGAAATCCTAATTCACCCATTAATCTTCAAGATCTGTACTGCACAAACAAATTAAAGGATAAATCTATTGAATCAATAGATGTGGGAGCCTCTAATTGACATTTTGGTGTCCTTTCACTATTTTTTTTGGCCTAATGGTAACTTTCTTTCCTTTCATATTTACCTTCCCATTTCCATTTAGTTTCAAAAAATTAAGAACATAGTACTTTGTAAGGAAATATCTACTTAGGTAGATTTTGTCTAGTATACCTTTCCATGAGTAGTTATATTGTTTCTATTAACATCTTGAGATGCCTCATGCGTAATTTGAAAACCCAATCTATTTAAAAAGTTGATCTCTTTTTCAATGCAAAAAATCACCCTCATGGGTTGAAAACCTACCAAGGAGAAGGCGATCTTCAATTTTCTTCTCAAGCTTTATTTACATTCTAACTCTTGAGTTAACCTTTTCTCAAGGTTCAAAAAACCACAAAAGGATTGTGAAAGGTTAAAGGGGGGCCCACTTCTTTGCCTCATTCCTTTGCAATTATTTTCAATGGAAAATAAACTTCATGGGTCGAAAGCCTGTCGAGGAGAAGTCATCTTTAGGTTTTCTACATAAGATGATTTTCAGCATCATGATGATCCCAAGTTTTTTTCAAACTAAAATTTTACAATAAAAAAAAGGATTTTCCATAAAACAACTTGTTATCTTCTTATCTCAATCCATGATCTTCATTTGTTAACCACTGTGGGGAATCACCTTCATGGGCTAAAAACCCACTAAGGAGAAGGCCATATTTGATTTTCTACAAGTGTCATTCTTTCATGGGAAAAGTAAGACAAGTCGTGAACAAGTCTAGTTTTGCAAATAACTTCATGAAATGCAAGAATCTCCATCAAATTATGTACTAAGCTACCCATACAACATCAAGGAGAAACCCACCTAGCCATGAAATGCAAGAGAAGGAAAATATAGGAAATTTGATGGAGAATCTTTTCACCTGAGGAAAGACTAGGCCTAGACATACCTAGACCAAACTAAGACACAAAATTTTCCAATTTTGCAAAATGGGTATAGGATGAAAAATGGGGCAACACATTTTAAAGGTATATCCCAAAATGTAAATAGCGAATGGTTTCTCAAATTCTAAGATACATGATAATTCACTTAAAATTCATAATCCAATTGGTCCCATAAAAGAATTAAGCCTATTTACCTCAGATTAGGCTATTGTTTATGAGGTACCTAAACCTCAGGTGTCCATATAAGAATGATTAAAATACAGATAAGAAGGGATATTCAAGGACACATCCCTAACCTAATTTCCCATATCCTAGTACTAGGGAGGTTGTTGGGACTTGGGAACAACAAGAAGACCTAATCTCTTTATACACTAATAGACCTAGTTGTGCAATAACATAAGCATTAGCAGACCAAAACGTTGGTCATCATATGTACTCAAAGTTGTAAAGTTCAAATTCAAGTTTGTTGATCATAAAATTTGAATAAAACACATGGTAAAAAATTCAAAAATAATTGATATTCAGCTTAACACATAAATTTACTTATTTTTAAATATATCTAATATATCCACAAATTTTTCAAAAATAGTTCAACATTACTAAATAATTAAACTAAATAACTCAATATTTTATTTTGATTGGAAAGAAGCCAAAGGAAAGGTTAGTTATTATTTATTTTGATTAGTTATTTCAATTATTAGTTGAATTTGAGCAAGTTTGAACCTAAGACCTCCTAATTAAGAGGCTCACAATTCACCATTGTGTTGCAAGCTCTTGCCTAACTAAATAACTCAATATTATGTTAAAGTAATATAATATCATTATAAATAACAATATTATATTAAATATCATAAAATTTGGATGAAATTTAGAATGGGTAAAAATTCACTAAAATTTGAACTTCATAGATAAAATTTGGTGAATCTTGTGACTTAGAATGCACTCATGAACCAGAATAGATTCCCTTCAAACCTACTTGTCCAATACTTTTTGCTTCAAATAGAGCTATTCTTTTTTCTTTTTTCCCTCTGCCTTCAGATGACTTTGATTCTAATGTAGAGTTGATTGAATCAAATAGGACTAGCAATGTAGTTTGTTTTTATGTTTTTTGATTTTTATATTGAATGTGAAACTATATGAAGGAACATAGCCTTTGGCTATTTTTATTTTGTATATCAAACTTATTTCCCTATTATTTTTTATCACATGCATATATGATATTGACAATGAACACTGAATTCTAGTTTCTAAATTTTGAATGCATATTGTGTTTTGAAATAACGAAATGTTGTAAACTTGTATGTTCATGTTCTATGATGTTTAAATGGCATGCTTCATCCATATTTTTGTATAAATTTCATTTATATTTTCAATTACCAGTGTAACACGGGGATGTGTTCCCCCACTAAAACTAGGCTGCACCCGAGACAAGGACACACCCAAGATGGGTTGATGGTGTCTCAGCATCTCAAGTGGGGCCACTCAAAGTGCCACTTCCACCAAAGATGGTAAGATATCTTTGAGACGTCTAGAATTCCCTATGGGTGGGAGGGGACATGACCACATCCCCTTTAATGCAGGGCATGCCGAGATGTCTCCTAGAAAAACAAATGGGGGGCATTAAAAAATAAAAAATATAGGGAATTATTTTAATATTTTTCTGTTATATTTTTGTTATAATGGGTTGTGGGGCTCATTCCTTCCTCCTCCTTTTTTCAAAATCCTTGTACTCTTAATTTTTATTCACATTTGTATTTTTTATTATTTGCAATAGCAAGTAGAAGAAGAGTGAAGAGTTGAGATAAGGATTTATGCAAGAGTGAAGATATTGATTGCAAGTTGAAAAGGAGAGTCTAGGAGAAAGAAGAAGAAGAAGAGGGCTTAGCATCTTGTTGAAGGATTTTTTTAAGGAAAAAGTAGGTTTTTAAACTTATATTTTCTAATTTTCATATGCATGTTTATAAATTATTTCTCAATGTTTTTAGCTCTAAATGTGTGTTGTTTCATTTTGCAAATTCTTGTTATTTAGTTTCAAATTTTATAAAATTTAAAGTAGGACATAGGCTGAAAGTTTGTTTATTAATTATTTTTCTTTCATTTTGTGAAATGTAGTGTCAAAATGACCTCTAATATTGATTATCATAGTGATGATGAGGTGAAATTTCATTCAGATAGTGGTAGTGAATCATAATATGAATTGAAACCTAGGGTTGGGTTGAGGATGATGATGACACCATTCAGAGGGGTGAGCATGAGAGTGACATTAGATCTAGGACAAATAAAAAAGGGGCTCAAACTAGTTCCACTTCCATGAGTAGTGAATTCATCTATTTGGTACTCCATCTATTGATTGCCCATCCCCATCTTTGGCATAGTGGGCTAGGGGAAAGTTTGATCCAAAATATCCTCTAAAACAATTTTCCACTAGACTAAGAAGCAGATCAGCTTCAAGTGGCACAAGAAAGTGGACATGTAATATTTATAGTGATGTATGGTATGGTAGCATTACTAGAGTGAATACAAACCTCCTCTTTTGGACAGGTAAAGGTGTTGGAACATGTAAGTTTTTACCTTGGCTGGTAGGCAGCAAATTTTAGACTATACAACAGGTGCATGAGAAAAAAATAAAAGGGCAACAACACCACCACATGTCTTCCTCTAGACCATAGTATAGAGCTTCAAGTACTACATTTCTATGGGTAGCCTTCACACCTTCCTCTGCTTATAGCTCTATGGGTGTAGCAATAGTGAAAATGAGCAAGGGGAAATGTAGTACATAGTCTAATAACAAAAATCCTATCGCATATTTTTTTATAGCCTAGACGAGAGAGAATTTAGATGCATGCATTGGGAAAATGTTATTTTCCAACGGCATTCCACTTCACATTTCTTGGTCTCCTTTTTTTAAGGAGGCATTTTAGAATGTAGCAAAGGTGGGGTGACCATCATATGTGCCACCAGGTGAGCACAAATTGAGGACTAAAATCTTGGATGGTGAGTATTCCAAGATTAGATAGTCCATGGAGAGCATGAGGGTTGTTTGGGAGGAATTAGGGTGCAACATTATCATGGATGTGTTGATGGACATTAGACACCATCCACTCATCAATGTTATAGTCACATGTATAGAGGGTGCATTCTCTTTTAGGGAAGTTGATTGTTTAGGGCATCAAAAAGATGTTTATTTTCAGTTTTAGATTCTTCGAGAAGTCATTGAGGAGATTGGGCCATAAAATGTGGTCTATGTAGTGAAAAATGTAGCTCATGTGTAGAGCTACAAGGAGGCTTGTTGAGGCTAGATATTAGCATATTTGGTGGAATCCTCATTGTGTGTGTTCTATGAAAAATGCTCTAAAGGAAATGGGAAAGATTAGTTGGATAAAGGGAGTGGTGAGTGTTGCTAGAGATGTGCAAATGTATATCTAAAACCACCACACCTCACATGCACTATTTAGGAGCCCTTACAAGAAGGAGTTTCTAAAGCTAGTTGAGACATGGTATGCATCTTATTTCATTCTCTTGGAGAGATTGCTGAGATCAAATTATTTTTTTGTTTACAAGTATATCAAATGAAGTAAGGGATCTTCATTACTCGATATAAATACATCAAGGAGATACTGAAAACTTTTGGAATGGAAGATTCAAGACTAGTTTTACACCTATGGCCACTACACACAAGTTATCTAAGAATGATTATTCTTCTATTATGAACTGAATATTGTATAGATCAATGATTGGAAAACTACATTAAGTTTTTCATAAAAAAACTAATATTGTATTAGCGGTTGGGATAGTTGCAAGATTTTCTACGAGTCCTAAGGAAAATTGCATGATGGTAGTGAAAAGGATACTAAGATACCTAAAAGGAAGAATAGAATGGATTGCATTACAAGAAGAATGGTAACTTTTAACTAAAGGTGTTCACTAATTCAAATTCGATAGGAAATGTTGAGAGAAAAAAAATGCAATTAGAGGATCTTTCTTTCTAGGAAAGAGGCTAGTTTTATGGACAAGCAGTAAGTAGAACTATATTCCTCATTCAATAGTTTAAGATGAATATGTTCTAGCAACAATGAATTATTCAAAGATCATATAGACCAAGAAATTGTTTAAAGGTATGAAGGAAGAGGTCATTTATCTAGTTGTTTTCTATTGTGATAACACTAGTGCTACAAAGATATCAAAGAATCGTGCAATCCATACAAAAGACTAAGCATATTGCTATCAAGTATCATTACTTAAGAGAGCTAGTTCAAGAAAAGGATCTGAGATTGGAATATGTGAATACCATGGAATAAATATCTAATATTTTCACTAAAGATTTACCTAGGGACTCTCATAAATATCTAAAAGGTAAATTAGGGGTGATTCACCTAGATAAGGATACTTATGCTAAAATGGTGCTCTGCATCAAATGGATTGATCAAAATATCTTACAAGCTATTGCAAATAGTCCTAATTTAGGAGTTTCGTAAGGTAGTAGTGGAAGAAGAAGGAAAAAATCAAGTTATCAGTCAATTTCTTGTTTGGTTTAAATGTTATCATTTATTTTATTGATGAAGAGGATTTGATAAGATGAGATAAGAAGAGCACCTAGAGTGAAGGTTGAGTAATTTCATATATAAATGGATCACTAAGATCAAGTAAGACATGCATGTTATGATGCATTGTTTATCTACTTAAATCTGTAGTTGATGGATACACTGGCTAAGTCTTGAAAAGAAAAAATACAAATTATGTCTACTAAGCTTGACCAAGTGATCAGTTGAAGCTAAGAAATGTTAGTTCAAGTCAAGAAAAAAATAAGCTAGTGCCAAGCATAGTAAAGATACAATGTATGCCAAGTAAAAGTTAGTATGTGTTGAGTGACAATAAAAGTTAATATATGTTCAGTGATAGTAATAGTTAGTATGAGCCGAGTGAATTTTAGTGGATGTCGAGAAACACAGTATGTATCAAGCATCAAAGGTTAGTTGATGTTGAGTGGCAACATTATGAATTTGATCAAAGATTCATTAAATCTAAGATGACAAAGTTAACTTCTTGGATTATGTGAAGAGTGTGGAAGATAAGATTGATGAGATGGAGGTATAGAATTAAAGATAAAGCATTTTGAGGTAAATTTGAAGTGGATTTTAGAAGAAGTTTCTAGAGGGAATGAAATAGAAAAGAGGGAGGATTGGATGAATCTTACCTACCCCTAAAATGAAAGATTGTTATTAAGTAGAAAAGGACCTAAATTCTCTATATTAGGTGATACAAGGCTTGAAGTAACATTAGGCATGTGTGAGAACCTAAGGAAGAGAAGGATTCTATGATTTTTCTTCATATGGTGGCCAAATTGTAGAATATTCAAGGGGCATGCTAAGAAAGAAGGCTTAAGAGGATGAATGCTTCAAGGGTGAAAAAGCTATTAGAGGTGAAGTGCGAATGCCAAGCAGAATGGAGAACTAAAATAAGGATCTGTAACCAACAAGTGAGTTGTGATTTGTTATCAGATCAAGTCCTACTATTACTTTCTAGCTATTGTATCAATTTAGGATAAATCATTTGGATTAAGGTTGAGCCAAAATTAATTTCTCAATCATTTAATGACATAAAATTCTAATGGAATGTACTAAAATCCTCTATCAAATATCACTCCTAATAGGATGATTGAAATCTTTTAACCAAGTCACATTTAATAGTGTGTATTGTAACCTTTAACAAGGTTGGCCTTTTACCAGGTATCACTTTAGAAGAGTGAGAACTAGTAGCATGTTACTATTGGTTTTTTCCAAATTGGGTTTCTACGTAAAATCCTTGTGTCAAAATGTGTGAATGATTTTATAGTTTTTTATGTTTACATTCCTACAAAGTGATTCTAACATAGGAGAATGGCTTAAAAAGTTGATGAAATTTTAGATGCATGCAAGATACATGATAAGGATATATATGTATGAATATTGTTAAGAGTTCAAAAGTTTCATTGAGAAATTTTGACCTTAGATAACTGATTCACCCCAATCTCAGTTATTCTAAAGTATTCCAAAAATCCTATGACACCTTTCAACCAATTCAAACAAATGAAATAGCTCCATAAGGCTTCTAGGATCCCTAAGGACATATGTTGACATGAAATGCATCAAAAGGGGTCATAGATTATCCTATGACCCCTTTCAACCAATTCAAACAAATGAAATAGGTCCTTAGGGGTCCTAGGAATGCTAGGGACATATGTTATCATTAAATGTGTCAAAAGGGGTCAAAGGTTATTCAATGAATCCTTTAGATCCATTCGAACAAATGAAATAGGTTCCTAGGATTCCTAGAACACCTAGGGACATATATTATCATGAAATGTGTTGAAAGTGGTCATAGGTTATTTGATGATCCCTTTTGTCCCATTTGAACAAATAAAATAAGTTCCTAGGCTTCCTAGGACACCTACGAACATATGTTGTCATAAAATGCACTATAATAGGTCATAGGTTATCCTATGACCAATTTTAACTCATTCAAACAAATGAAATATCTCTCTAGGGATCGTAGGACCCCTAGGCACATATGTTGTCATGAAATGTGTATATTATCCTATGACCCCTTTCGACCCATTTGAACAAATGTAGGACCCCTAAAGACATATGTTGTCATAAAATGTATCAAAAGGGGTCATAGGTTATCCTATGACCCCTTTCGATCCATTTGGAAAAATGAAATAGGTCTCAAGGAGTACTAGGACCCTTAGGGACATGTATGTTGCCATGAAATACATCAGAAAGGGTCATAGGATACCCTATTATCCCTTTCAACCTATTTGAACAAATGAAAAAGGTCACTAGGGGTCCTAGGACCCCTAGGGACATATGTTGTCATGAACTAAATCAAAAAGGGTTATAGGTTATCCTATGAGACCTTTTGATTCATTTAAACAAGTAAAATAGGTCACTAGGGGTCCTAGGATCCCTAGGGACATATGTTAGCCTAAAATGACTCAAAAAGGGTCATAGGTTATCCTATGACGCCTTTCAACCCATTTAAACAAATGAAATAGGTCCTTAGGGGTCCTATGACCCCTTGGGGCATATTTTGTCATTAAATGCATTGAACGGCATCTTAGTTTACCCTATCACCCTTTTGACCCATTCAAATAGATGAAATCAGTCCCAAGGGCTCCTAGGACCCCTAGAGACGTATTTTATCGTGAAATACATCAAAGTTGGTCATAGTTTATATTATGATCCCTTTCAACCCATTTATACAAATGAAATAGGTCCCTAGGTGTCCTAGGACCTCTAGGGACATATGTTGTCCTAAAATGTATTGAAAGGCACCATAGTTTATCCTATGACCATTCTCGACCCATTCAAACAAATGAAATAGGTCCATACGGGTCTTAAGACCCCTAGGCACATATGTTGTCATGAAATGTGTAGGTTATCTAATGACCCATTTTAACCTATTTGAACAAATGAAATAGGTCCCTAGGGCTCTAAGGGCCCCTACAGACATATGTTGTCATGAAATATGTTGAAAGGAGTCATAGTTTATCCTATGACCCTTTGAAACCATTCAAAAAAATGAAATAGGTCCCTAGGGGTCCTAGGACTCGTAGGGACATATTTTGTCATGAAATGTGTCAAAAGGGGGTCATAGTTTATCTTATCACCCCTTTTGACCCATTTGAATAAATGAAATAGGTCCCTAAGCATCCTAGGACCCCTAGGGACATATGATGTCATGAAATGCATTAAAAGGTGTCATATTTTATCCTATGACCCTTTTACACCCATTTGAAAACATTAAAAAGGTCCCTAGGGGTCCTAGGTCTCCTAGGGACATATGTGCTCATGAAATGGGTCAAAATACATCATAGTTTATACTATGACCCCTTTTGACCCATCCATACAAATGAAACAATTCCCTAGGGGTCTACATATGTTGTCATGAAATACATCAAGAGGGTTCATAAGTTATCCTATGATTTCTTTTGACCCATTCAAACAAATGAAATAGGTCCCTAGCTGTCCTAGGACCCCTAGGGACATATGTTCTCATGAAAAGTGTCCAAAGAGTTCATAGGTTATCCTATCACCCCTTTAGCCCATTAAAACAAATGAGATAGGTCCCCAGTGGTCCTCAAACCCCTAATGACATATGTTGTTATGAAATGTGTCAAAAGGGGTCATAGGTTATCATATGACCCCTTTTGAGCCCTTTCACTAGCTTATATATTTTACAAAAAGGAGTCGATATTTAATCACCTTAAAAGCACATAATTACCTTTCCCTTATCAATGGGCCCTGGCTCACCCTTGACACTCTCGTACCTACAAGGGAAAAAAAATTAGAAACCATATATGCTCTAATATCAAATAGAAAAATAATGTGAACACAATATAATGTACCATAGACGTCTCATGTCCAAATGGAATAACGAAGAGCGTGACATTATCAACCTATCTGATCTCCTCATTAGTCATCAAGTAGACATGAATGAAGATCACATACATGTATAAGTTAGTATGGGTTAATATTAATATATTATAAAGATTAAATTTAAATCACATATACCATAACAAAAAAACATATACATGTACTAACACAAAATGATTCCATGCCTCTACATGCACGTCCTCTCTCAAGTAAGGGTGTGTAGTCTCTATACATGCATCTAGTGTATCATCCTCCTCAAATAAAAATTGATACTTAGAAAGATCAACTATGGAATCCAAAAAAATATTCTTTACATTATACAACTATGGGGCACTCAAACATGTGATGAGTTTAGTGATGATAACCTCACGCTAGCATCATCAACATGGGGAGGCAATAGTAGCCTAGCTTGGGATATCAATAGACTACTCAATCTATGGATGGCTCTAATAGTCTTAGAGCTAGTCTCTACAATGATATCAAGATGCTACACTGGAGGAGGGGGGAGACATCAATATGGGGGACAAAAGTGTCATCTTTCTTCCATTAGGTATATCCTGAAGAGGTTCTCCTCCTACACCCATGTTGGGCCTCATACTCTAGTAGCTCACCTTGAGGTACAATACAAATCATGGATAAAGTGTTTAAATGAAATAGAGTGACACCTCTAAATTTTTGTGTGGATGTTTGTCAAAACCATCCACCAACTATTCCAAAACTTTGCATCCACAGCCTCATTTGTGCACCATTTAATTGATAATTTGCGCTTTGTGCTTTCTACTATTTTACCAATTTTTGGTTTTGCAAAAAGTTTAACAATGTCATTTTTAGTTTTTTTTAGGGCTACAACATCATCATAGTCCAACCTATCATTAAACATGGCATGTATTTTCTCACTCTAGTGCATAGTAGCATTTTGTTCATTGCTAAGTGTTTGAATATTATCCACTATGGTGTTTAACATGGATAACATGGGAGCCAATGCAAGTATATTGTTATATGTGGTTTGCAAAACCCTTTGTCTGGTAAGATTTTCATATATCAAATCTTCAATTTGAGGATGGTTTTCATGGGGTAGGGGATCATTTGGTGGATGGTTTTGAGGGGGTACTAGATCATTTGGTGGAGGGTTATGAAAAACATTATTTCTTGACTCAGTTTCATCATTTAAGTTAGCCATACCTATTAAATTGCAAAACATAATTTCTATTTAAAAACCCAATTTTCAACCATTTCTATTAAAAAACCTAATTTTTAATCATTTCTATTTAAAATAATTAATTTTTATTAAAATTCAATGAAAATCATTAAAAAATACAACAAAAGGTTCCTATATCTAATACTCATTTCTATATTAGATACCAAAAATGGAGTAGCACAAACCAAGCTTAAAACATAAATACCTAAAATTCTCTCAGGTTTTTTTAATTCCTAGTTGAAGGTTTTAGGTATCCAATCTCATATCGAACTGATATAATGTCGGGTAACCAATAATGGATCAAATACTTGATAAGGTTTGGCCCAACCTTTTTGCCTTGTTATAAAGATGGGAGGAAAAAAGTCAAAGTAGATTTTGAAATGCTTTTAGACATTTTCTAACTCCACTTTTTTCACATCACCACTTTTTGGCACACCATGATCCTATACATGCCCACTTCCTCAAAAATTCTTGCAAACTAGATATAGTTTTCCTTATTAACAACATTATTCATCATTATAGTCGCTATTTCTTTCAAACCATTTCCTAATTTGTCTTCATCTTTAATAATTCTAAGGCCCCTTGGCACATGAGGAAAAGGATCAAAATTCCTACTAAGATACTTAGAGAATATGTTGTCATATTTCTTCATACTATATCTCTCCTTTGATCAAAATCTAGTAGGTTATTTGCTCAATCCTATTTTTTTCCAATCTAATAATCAATATTGTCAATGATGGTAAAAAATATAGTAGTGATATTATCCTCCTTATTGATCCATTTATTCAAAATTGCTTTCAAGGTAGAATCATTATTTTGTAATTCCTTTCAACCTAAGCTTGACATCTTCAAATAGAAAAGAGGCCAGTTTATTTTACCTACATGTGATGCTCTAAGTTTAGCATTTTCCTCACACAATTAATCTACTATGTAAAACTCTTTATGCTAAGTTTTATCAAGGATTTCAATTATTGGCCCAATGGAAGGAGGTGGAGAAGGATAAGTTGTAATCATCAGCTAGCTAGACTTCTCCCCCACTTTTCTCTTTCCTTTTTTCTTCTGCAATCTTGAAATGATATTCTCCATTTCATAAATTTTCTTCCCACTTTCATTGTAAGCTTCTCATGACTTTTCAAATATAGAATTTATCTCAATAAACTTATTCCTATCTTTTACAACCTCTTCCACACCAAAGTCAACTACCATTTTATTTATGCTAGCAACTTTCTCACTATCTACTTCTCTCTTTGTGTATGCTACCAAGACCCCTAACTATTCTCCATCTAAAAATTCCTAGAGTTTGGATTTGTCTTTCTTCTAAATAGACCATATCACTAGGGCCTTATGATAATTATTGTATTTTACCCCTTTGTGGGCCTCCTTCACCTCTTCTTCTATATTAAATTTGGTCTCTTTCTCCTTCCTAATAGCATAAAAAAACTATTGTATTAGCAATATCCCATTCTGGGAGTCTGAGGACATTTGAATCCTTTAATAATTACATTCCCTCTTCAAGGGTTATTTGACTGAAATTTTAAATTAATTTATCTTTTATCTCTTCCTCTATCTTAAAGTCATATTTATTAGGTTTCTTTTCCTTTCCTTTTTTGTATTTTGGCTCAAAATTAGACAAATTGTTTCTCCATAAAAAGGAATAAAAGCTAGGTAGACTTCACAAAGTCATCATCATTCAAAAGTTTCTTAGCAACATGTTCTACATCATGATCCATCTCTTGCCCTTTGATATCTTGAACTGTGATGCCTAAGAGTGGCATTGGGGGTTCTTCAGGCATTCCCTCCTCCATTTCTAATGATGTTATTAGAACATCATCTTGACTTCTTATTTACTTCAATTTCTCCCTCAAGGGTTCTTCATTATCAAAATTAATAAGGGTCATACTTTCTATCTAAAGCATTAATAAACTCCAAAATTGTACTATAAATTCTCTATTTTTCTTTCTTTACTTTCTGATCTTGCAATGAGAAGCCATTCCTAATTATATCCTGAGGAAAGTCAAAAATTATTCATATGATTTGGCACTAGTTCTTTCTTTAAAAATCTTAAAAAATCCTTCTAAACCTATGAAAAGAGAATGAGATTGGGTCATTTGACATCTATCAAGGAACTTACCCAAGTGTCTCCATCATCCTTTGGTCAACTCAAAATTGTGGACAACTATAAAATTTAGTATGATTATCCCCCTAGATCTTCCCACCAACTCCCTCTCTTCGAGTCCTTCAATCTTCCAGAAGAATCCAACAACTCCTATCTTTAAGGGCACTTGGTAGAGAAGGAAATGAAGCTTCCCTTAGAAACCATACACTTTGAAAATGGTAGATATTAAATATGGGATAATGTCTCCCTAGTTGTGGCTCACCTTTGAACCCTTAACATTATCCTTAGGCTTGATCAACTCTAGTAAGGGTCTAGGAATTCAAGCATTGTCTTGATTCAAAAACAACTACGTGTTGGATGAAAAATATCTAACAAAATGAACAAAACTAGTTTGTGTGACTTGAAAAGTCATGTTTGCACTCCAAAGTTTGACTGGTAGCTTGTCTCCATACTTTTCTCACTCTCGTTTCATTTCTTTTGCAAAGACAAAAGCACCTTATATAAACACATACACATTATAGAAGAATGCCAACCAAAAGGTTTGTCAAAATTAGCCTTACTTATCCCAACTAGACCATTATATATTTCTTCAACCAAATTTCTTCAACCAAATAGGAAGAAAAATAAATAATAGAACTTATTCCATACTATAAAATTTGAGCCATCATAACAATTAAAAATCGTGGGATGTGATCTTGCTCATCCATACAAAAAAATTTATAGAGGGAAATATAGAGGGCATGTTCCCTAGGGTTAAAATATTTCTTCAATAAGGGCTCTGGGGTGGAAGGTGTTACTAGTGTCAAATGCCCTACCTTTCTAATCTACTCTTATAATGGTCACCCTTGAAGGTATATTCTCTGACCATCATACTTATACTACAAATCATCCAAATTGATCTTCTCATATAGAGAAAGGTTAGGGTATAACATAAAATCCTCTTTGATCACCTCTATTGTTACCCTAAACAAATTGTCTCCAACATGGTTCTTCATGACCTATAGCATAGGGGCTTAATTCATTGTCAACATTGTAAAATCATCATCCATGAAGATTTCTCGTACAACCATCTTTCTAATGTCAAATTCTCAAACATTATTCAATGGTGTATTATTGTTTCTTTGCAAAATCCATTTCTTGAGAAACTCAAATCCCTCCACTGATGTTTCCATATCTCTCAACTAATTTATTTTCTCTTAAAAACACTTGTCAATTCTCAATCTAGGGTTCTTTGGGACCAATTCCTCTCCCTTTGTAGTTTTGTTTGTGGAAGCAAGCAATTATTTGAGGAAATCATCATGCACATTTATGCATTGATAGTCTATCTTTCCAAAAAAGTTTCTTCATGAAGGCATCTTATCAATTTAGCTATAAAAAAAAAATAAATAAAAAATAAATAAAATAAATAAATAAATAAAACTTTCACAACAAATGTCCAGGTAATTACTTGCAGAACTTTGATCAAAGCTAGAAAAAATTTCTTACAACAATTCGCAATATGAAGTCTCATAAATCTAGCCTTTGACCACTTTTCTTCAATTCTATTTTGCATTATACCATATCATGGAATGAATTACATATTTTATACCAATTTTTTTCATACAAGGTCTCCAAGAAACAACATTAATTCTCTAATACTCAAATTGTGAATGTAATGCGGAGAATCTGAAAAGTGGTCATTCGACTAAGTGAAATCTGATAGCTATGATTCAAACTTGATATTTCATCACATTTTTGTTTTGTGGTACATGTGTTAGCTTCTCATATTGTTGCTTTTGTTAAAAAGATTGCACTTCAATTTTGTGAGATCATGACAACCCTTGATCAAACTTACATCAAACAATTAGAAAATAACCATATTTTCTTAATACTACTTTTGGAAAATGGGTGCACAAAGACATGTGTTATTTCATTGTTTTCTCACTTTGATTAATTATATTGCATGTTTATTTTTTGAGAATGCAACCACCATAGATCTTTGGATACTAGACAATTTTTTTTTTTGCATGCTAGTGTGTTAAGAAGCTAGCCTATAGGATATAGGGTGATTCCTCACATTCTCACTATGGTTAAAACTTGAGTGCCTTTTTTTTTTCAAATAGAGTTAATTTTAGCTCACCCTTTGATCTAATAGGGTGGAAAAAGTTTTTAATGTTGTTATGCATAACACTAAGAGTCAATTAGAACATGCCACTTGGTACTATGTATTGACATCTTCTCTTTGGAAACCCACAATACAAATTGGACCCACCAACTCCACATGTCACTACTTCAGATCTTCACTTTGGTTAAAAACTCTTCATGTTTACTATGAAAGAATATGACTACCATAGATCTTCATCTTAATCTATGGCTAAGAAAAATGCTCTTCAAATTGTTCAATGTAGTGCAAACCCACTAGGACATGCATCAAGAGCTCTCTTTATCATACTTTTCAAATATATTACACCTTCATTTCATTAAAATACAAGGATTGTTGATCTTTTCTTCCATCAAGGGTTTAAAACATTGCATATTACTCCATGGGTATTGTAGGATCATGGTCAACCAAAATATGGCCTTAAGTGGCTGAAAAACTAGCAAATCGGGGTTATGTTGACTTGACATGGGATTTATATCAAAAACTTGTAAGAAAAGAATCTATAGGAAAAAAAATGTAATTTCTAAACTACTAGGCCTTATCTAGAGAAAAAATTATTTGATTTGTCAAGATTTGGATTTCAATGTAGTACTACAAAAATTTCAGGGCAAAAATAAAAAGTAGGTGTATGTCTGACCACCTTAATCAAAATAAAATTATAATATATTTTTAAATAATCATAAATAAATAAAAGTAGACTCATGCTCGGATGTGATGCACATTTTTGGGTATTTTTTTCCATATAAATAATTTAATTTGAATTTTCTACTATAAGATTTCTAGAATAATAAAACTTCCATGTCTGACCACCTTAACAAATTGAAAAATTTAGAAAATTAATTACCTTTTTTTTAATACCAGGTGAAGCATAGAATGTGATGCAACTTTTGGATATAAAAATTTTTATTCCTTTTGAAAGTTGTAGCTATTTTTAAATTAGTATGTCAATCAACAGTTTATAGACTTCTTCAAAAAAAATTCATTAATAAATACTTACCTAATTCAAAATTTGACAACGATTATATCAATGAAATCTTAAGAGCGTTATAAAAAAACCCTTTTGATTTCACTGGATTTTGATGAAAAAAATGTTGTTAGATGGATTCTTGAAGTCCAAATGTCACTGAAACCTATCTCAAACACATTTTTTGAGTTGACCAAATAGGTTTGGTAAATACCAAACCTAATTGGGTACTTGAAAAGTGGCAACCAAAAGTTTTTCCAAAAACTCCTAGCCCAAATTTTGGAAGGAAACCAAAATTTTGGAAGTGTGGACATAATAATAATATATTATATTATGTAATATTGCTATTATTTAAATATAATATAGTAATATAGTAATATATATGATAATTATTACTATTATTATTATTTTATATATATATATAGTAATATTATACCATTATTATTATATAATCTTGTAATATATTATTATTATATTGAAATATAAAGTATTATATTATTATTAAATCTATCAATGTCATGAAATGCATCGAAATGGGTCATAGGCTATCCTATGACCCCTTTCAACCAATTTGATCAAATAAAATAGGTCCCTAGGGGTCCTAGGACCCCAAGGGACATATGTCATTAGGAAATGCATCAAAAGGGGTCATAGGTTATCCTATGGCCCTTTCAAAGCATTCCATCAAACTAAATAGGTTCCTAGGGGTCCTAGGATTTCTAGGGACACATGTTGTCATGAAATGTTATCTTATGACACCTTCTGATACATTTGAATAAACCAATATGTCCCTACGGGTCCTAGGACCCCTAGGGACATATATTAGCATGAAATTTGTTAAAATGTGTTATAAGTTGTCCTATTAACGCTTTTCACCCATTTGATCAAATCAAATAGATTCCAAGGGTCTTAGGACCACTAGGGACATATGTTGTCATGAAATGCATCGAAAGGGGGTCATAGGATATCATATGACCCCTTTCAACCCATTCGATCAAACCAAATAGGTCCCTACGAGTCCTAGGAAATCGAGGGACATATGTTGTCACAAAATGCATCAAAAGGGGTCATACATTATTAATGTCCCCTTTGGATGCATTCGATCATACTAAATAGGTCCCTAGGGGTCCTACAACCCATAGGGACATATGTTTTCATCAAATGCATTGAAAGGGGTCATAAGTTATCCTCTAACCCCTTTCAACCCATTTTATCAAATCAAATAGGTCCTTAGGGGTCTTAGGACCCCTAGTGACATATGTTATCATGAAATAAGTCAAAAGGGGTCATAAGTTATTCTATGAGCACTTTCGACGCCTTTGATCAAACCAAATAGGTCCCTAGGGTGCATCAAAAGGGATCATAGGTTATCCTATATCCCTTTGAATGCATTTGATCAAACCAAATAGGTTGTTAGGCATACTAGGAGCCCTAGGGAGATATGTTGTCATGAAATGTGATGAAAAGGGTCATAGGTTATCTTGTGATAGCTTCCAATGCATCTGATCAAACCAAATAGGTTTCTAGGGGGTCCTAGGACCCCTAGGGACATATTTTGTCATGAAATGCATCCAAAGGGATCATGGGTTATCCTATGACCCCTTTTGTCACATTTGATCAAATAAAATAAGTTTATAAGGGTACTAGGACCCCTAGGGACATATGTTCTCATGAAACACATTGAAAGGGGTCATAGGCTATCCTATGACCCCTTTTAGCACATTCAATAAGACCAAATAGGTTCCTAGGGGGCCTAGGACCCCTAGGAACATATATTGTCATGAAATACATTGAAAGCAGTCATACATTATCTTATGACTCCTTTCAACCCATTCGATCACACCAAATAGGTCCCTATAGGTCCTAAACAAATGTTGTCATGTAATGTGTCAAAAGAGGTCATAGGTTTCTATGACCCCTTTGGACCCATTCAATCAAACTAAATAGGTCTTTAGGGACATATGTTGTCACAAAATGTATCAAAAGTGGTCAGAGGTTATCTTATGACCCTTTTGACCCATTCGATCAAACCAAATAGGTCTTTAGGGGTCCTAGGACTCCTAGGGAAATATGTTTTCATGGAATGCATCAAAAGGGATCATAGGCTATCCTATGACCCCTTTTGACCCATTAGATCAAACCATAAAGGTCCCTAGGGATCCTAGGACCTTTAGGGACATATGTTGTCATAAAATGCCTCAAAAGTAGTCATAAGTTATTCTATGACCCCTTTTGATGTATTTGATCAAACAAAATAGGTCCTGAGGGGTCATAGTTTTTTCATGAAATGAGTTGAAAGGGGTCATAGGTTTCCCTATAACCCCTTTTGAAACATTTTATAAAATAAAATAGGTCTATAGGGGTTCGATGACCCCAAGGGCAATATGTTATCATGAAATTTGTCAAAAGTAGTCATAGATTATCCTATGACGCCTTTCAATGAACTTGATAAAAAAAAAAGGTTTCTAGGGGTCCTAGGAACCCTAAGAACATATGTTGTCAAGAAATGCATTGCAAGGGGTCATAGGTTATCCTATGACCCCTTTCCACACATTCTATCAAATTAAATATGTCTCTATGGGCCCTATGACCCCCTAGGGACATATGTTATCATGAAATGCATCAAAAGGGTTCATATGTTATCCCATGACCCCTTTTAACCCATTCAACCAAACCAAATAGGTCCCTAGGGTTCATCAGAAGGGGTCATAAGCTATCCTATGACCCTTTTCAATGCATTTGATCAAACCAAATAGGTGCCTTGGACACCTAGTGACATATATGCTATCATCAAATGTGTCCAAAGGGGTCATAGGTTATGCTATGACACCTTTTGATGCATTCAATACAACCAAACAGGTCCCTAGTGGTCCTAGGACCCCTAGGGATATATTTTGTCATGAAATGTGTCAAAAAGGATCATAGGTTATCAAATGACCTCTTTTGACACATTCAATCAAACCAAATGACCCCTAGGGATATATGTTGTCATGAAATGCATCAAAAAGGGTCATAGCCTTTTGACCCATTGGACCAAATAGACATATCTTGTCATGAAATCTATTAAAAGGGATCATTGGTTATCTTATAACCTCTTTCAATGCATTTGATTAAGTCAAATAGATTCCTAGGTGTCCTAAGACCCTTAGGGACATATGTTGTCATGAAATGCATCGAAGGGGTCTTAGGTTATTATATGAGCCCTTTTGACACATTCAATTAAACCAAATAGATTAGTAGGGGTCCTAGGACCCCTAGGTACATATGTTGTCATGAAATGTGTCGAAATGAGTCATATGTTATCCTATGACACCTTTTGACCTATTTGATCAAACCAAATATGTCCCTAGTGGTCATAGGACCCTAGCAAAATATGTTGTGATGAAATGTGTCAAAAGGAGTCATAAGTTATCAATGAGCCCTTTCAATGTATTTGATCATAGAAAATATGTCCCTAGGGATCCTACGACCCCTTAGGACATATTTTGTCATCGAATGTGTCAAAAGGGGTCATAGGTTATCCTATGACCTCTTTTGACCCATTTCATCAAACCAAATAGGTTTCTAGGGGTATTAGGAACATATGTTGTTATGAAATACATCAATAAGGGTAATAGGTTATTTTATGAGCCCTTTCAATGCATTCAATTGAATTAAATATGTCACTAGGGTGCATCAAAAGGGATTATAGGTTATCTTATGACCCTTTTTTATGCATTCAATCAAACCAAATAGGTCCCTAGGGGTCCTAGGATCCCTAGGCACATATATCATCATGAAATATGTCAAAAGGTGTCATAGTTTATACTATCACCTGTTTCGATGCATTCCATCAAACCAAATAGGTCACTAAGGATGGACCCCTAGGGACATATGTTGTCATGAAATGCATCAAAATGGGTCATGGATTATCCTATGACCCTTTTTGACACATTCGATCAAAAAAAATAGGTCCCTAAGGGTCCTAGGACCCGTAGGGACATATGTTCTCACTAAATGCATTGAAAGTGGTCATATGTTATCCTTTGACCCCTTTCAATGCATTCAATCAAACCAAATAATTCATTATAGGGCATAAGAACCCTAGGGACATATGTTGTCACAAAATGCATCAAAAGTGGTCATAGGTTATCCTCTGACCCCATTCAACCCATTCAATCACACCAAATAGGTACCTAGTGGTCCTAAACATATGTTGTCATGAAATGTGTTGATAGGGGTCATAGATTATCCTATGATGCCTTTCAACCCATTCAATCAAACAAAATAGGTTGCTAGGGACGTATGTTGTCTTCAAATAAATCAAAAGGGGCCATATGTCATCCTGTGAACCCTTTTGATCCATTCAATCAAACAAAATAAGTCTTAGGGGTCCTTGGACCCCTAGCAATATTTGTTGTCATGAAATGTGTCAAAAGGGGTCATAGGTTATCCTATGACCTCTTTTGACCTGTGACTCCTTTTGACATATTAGATCAAACCAAATAGGTCCCCAGGGATCCTAAGACTCCTAGGGACATATGTTGTCATTAAATGCTTCAAAAGGGGTCATAGGATAACCTATGACCCCTTTCAATGCTTTCAATCAAACCAAATAGGTCCTTAGGACCCATGACCACTTTCAATGCTTTCAATCAAACCAAACAGGTCCCTAGGGGTCATAGGTTGTCATGAAAAGCATCAAAAGGGGTCACAAGTTATCCTATGGCCCCTTTTGATGCATTTTAAAAATTCAAAAAGGTCTTTAGGGATCTAATGACTCCTAAGGACATATGTTTTCATGAAATGTGTCAAAAGGAGTTGTAGATTATCCTATGACCACTTTTGATGATTTTGATCAAACCAAATAGGTGCTTGGGGGTCCTAGGATCCTTAAGAATATACGTTGTCAAGAAATGCATTGAAAGGGGTCATAGGTTATTGTATGACCCCTTTCTATGAATGTTATCAGTCTAAATATGTCCCTATGGGTGCTAAGACCCCTAGTGACATATGTTGTCATGAAATACATCAAAAGGGGTCATAGGTTATCCTATGACTCCTTTCAATGCATTCAATCAAACAAAATAGGTCCCTTGGACCCCTAGGGACATATGTTATCATGAGATACATGCAAAGCGATCATAGGTTATCTTGTGACCCCTTTTGATGCATTCAATAAAATCGAATAGATCCCTAGGGTTCCTAGGACCCCTAGAGACATATGTTGTCATGAAATAAATCGAAAGGGGTCCTAGATTATCCTATGAACTCTTTTACCATATTCAATCAAACCAAATAGGTCCCTAGGGACATATGTTATCATGAAATGTGTCAAAAGTGATCATAGGTTATCCTACAACCCCTTTCAACCCATTTGATCAAATAGACATATGTTTTAATGAAATGTCTTGAAAGGGGTCATTAGTTATGCTATGACCCCTTTTGATGGATTCGATTAAACCAAATAGGTTCCTAGAGGTCCTAGGACCACTAGTAACATACGTTGTTAGGAAATGCATCTGAAGGGGTCATAGATTATCCTATAACCCCTTTCAACACATTCAATCAAACCAAATAGGTCTCTAGTGGTCTCAAGACCCTTAGGGACATATATTATCATGAAATGCATCAAAATGGGTCGTAGGTTATCCTAAGAGCACTTTCAACCCATTAAATCAAAACAAATATCTACAACCCCTAGGGACATGTGTTGCCATGAAATACATCCAAAGGGGTCATAGGTTATCCTATGACCCCTCTCGATGCATTTGATCACACCAAATAGGTCACTATAGGCCCTAGGGACCTTGGGGACATATGTTGACATGAAATGTGTCGAAAGGGGTCATAGGTTGTCCTATGAACCCTCTTGACCCATTCAATCAAACCAAATAGGTCACTAGGGGGTCCTAGGATCCCTAGGGACATATATTTGTCATGAAATGGATTGAAAGGGGTCATAGTTTAGCCTATGACCCCTTTCAATGCATTAGATCAAACCAAATAGGTCATATATTATATTTAATAATAATAATCATAACAATAATTATATATATTACTATATTATATTCAATAATAATAGTCATATATATTACTATATTATAATTAATAAAATACTAATTTGTAATAATATTCAATTTTCTTCACATTTCCCACACTTGCCAAATTTTGACTTCCATCCAAAATTTGGGCATCCATATTAGGTATTTGTACCCGTAATACTAGCATACTATTTGCAAAATATTTTGTCACTGTAGATTCAACAATGACATTTTTTTGGGTCAATTTTCATGGGTTTGAAGAAAATGATTTCTTGGGGCCCATACAATTGAAAAAATTATTATAAAATATGATTAGGTATTTGATATGGTTGTCTAAATGGGGAGTAGTAGTTGTCGAAATGCGAAATGCAAAAGGAAGGGATCAAATGAAGGCATTGAACCATATAGGGAAAGGGACAAGCTAACTAGTACAAAAACAACAATATATGACTAAATAAACTACTAATAATTGTAGATATATGACCAATTTTAATCATGTGACCATTGGTAGTTTATTTCTAGTCATTAATATGGTAGCCAAATTTATGACTAAACTATTTTAATCATTAATTTGGATGTTGATTTGACCATTGATTGGGTCATTTATTATTATTTTTTGGTAGTTTATTTGGTAGGTTATGTGGTATATTTGGTAATATATTTGGTATTTGATTTGGTAGTTAATTCAGTAGTTGATTCAGTAGTTTATTTAGTAGTATATTTTGTACTTTATTTGGTGGTATATTCGGTTGTATATTTGATAATTTATTTGGTAGTTGATTTGGTAATTTATTCAGTGGTAGATTTGGGTATATTTGGTAGTTTATTTAGTATTTTATTTGGTAGCATATTTGGTAGTTTATTTAATCACTAGTTTAATCGTATTAGGGTATGATGGAATCGAACCATCATCCTCCTCCTTGTAAAGTAGGTGCTCTTCCAGTGAGCTAGTACCCTTTAAAGAATAATGGAAAAGATTGTCAAAGTTGCAATGACTATCCTTTTGTTAATAAATACTATACATATATAAACAAGAGACATTCCTAGAACCAAACTCTTGAATATGGTTCTTATGGAAAAATTCAAAATGGCTCAAAAATATAAATGCATTTTCCCAAAACTATAATAGTCATATATTAGTTCTACTGATAAGATAAGTTTATTACTCAACTATTAACAAATATCATTTTTATGAGATCTCAATCTCATAGCTATTATGAAATCGTTGATGGTTTTTGTTGGTACCTTCTCCATTGTGGCCCTCTCTATGTAACTTCTAAGAAAAAAGATCAAAATGAATTTGTTGTTAATGTCAAGAAAATAAATGCATTTACTACTACCTACTAATCCAAGCAATCAAGAAATGCCTATAAAATAAGAAATTAAAATGTCATGATTCTACCTAATTAGCACTAGTGGATAAGAAATCTAAATAAGACAAGTACCATAAGACTGCAAACATAAAGGCAAGTTGCAAGATGCTCATGATATATCTTTACAATTTTTCTAGCCTTAAGATTAGTTAAAAAAGGCAGTTGTATTTCAAATAGTTTCAGTGTTTCACACTTATCTACATTTTTAATTAAAAAATGTAGTTACCACACTCAATTTTGATTAAGCTAGAGGAGTTTAAAACAATAAAATTAATTGATAACTATGACAGCTACCAATATTTTATGGATTAATCATCTATTCATTACCTGCAAAAGTAATATTAGAACATTGAATGAAAATAAATAAATACATCTATTTCAAGTGTATTTGATCAGGCAATCATTATTTTTTGTGCTTATAAGATGCAATATTGATATGTTCAATTTTAAACTATGTACTCATTTAAAAGATTAATTGATTAGTGAATTTTCTTTTAATTTAATTTATGCATTGATCAACACTGTAAAACTGTTATTCTGGTTAGATGTTTCCTATCTTTAAGGTCCAGACATTTTTCATACTGACTACCTTTATAAATAGTAATAAAATTAAAGGCAGGTTGTGGCTCAATAACTTCAGAATATTCTCAGTAACATTTTAAATTACTTATGCAAGTCAAGGACATGTAGATCATAAAGTTAATAAAACTTCTAGAAGACCAATACTAACAAATGGCCTTACTATATCAACTTACAATTTGCAAGTCAAGGACATGTAGATCATTGAAACATGAAGAATGAGAACCATCACCAAATATCAGAAGATATTTATCACTTTCAATAGCTATAGTGTGATCAAACCTTAGTGATGGAGGAGTACCAATACATAAGCAAAACAAATAAATATGCAATAAATGAGTATTTGATGGCAATAAGATCTTTCAAGACTATGATAGCACATAATTGTATATGGTAAATTTGCTTACACATCTTCTATAACATCCCAAGTCATTGTTTCCAAATTCAAAATATTCAAATCATTCAACAGGCTCCTCTTCGAGTCCTCCCCTCAAAACATGACTAAATTGGACCCAACAAGAGTCATAGTTTGACCTCCACATGCAATCTGATAGTAAACATGGATAATTATCATTAGAATTACAAAATTATTATCTATTATATAAAGAACAAATACTTGAAACAGAATGAAAACTAACAAAAAGCAAATCATGTGATGGAATAGATACTTCTAAACATGTCTTTCAAAACTAAATAAGCATAGAAGAATTTTTTTAAGAACTTAAGAAAAACAACAATAAATACAAAATCAAAATGAACCAAAGCAAATATTGACAAGAAAAAGTACCAGATCCTTTCCATATGACTTTAATATAGACCATGTAGAGGTCTCTATGTCAAAGTATTCAACTACATGTATAAAATAGCCATTTAAAAAAATGAGAGTATGCATATTATTTAAAATATAGACAGTAAAACAAACAACTAATACACATGAAATCATTGCAAGGCAAGAAGACAATGAAATAAAAATCTGATATCCAGCCATCATGGTCCTTTAATCAGAATATAATTTAGAGAAGGAACACTCCACCTATTAATATATCATATGGATCTTTGGTATGTCTAGCTATAGCTAGAAGTTTATCTCCCCATTAGACCTTTTAAAACAAACAGGTAAAATTTAGTTAGGACATCTAAACCATGTTCTATAATAAAATCAAAGCTAATATGTGCATGACTATTTTAGATGTTGCAAAGATATTTATATAGAAATAGGATGACCTAAGGCATGACACTTGGATAAAAAAGTTTGATGACATTCAACAATGTAACAATTGTTTATCATTTTTGTTCTTATACTACACACATTCAAAATGCATTTAAGTAAAGAAAACCTGATAAACATGAATATCAAAATTACCATCATTTTGTAGGTCGTAATATGTGCACATTATTGCAGAGAAGGATTGTAATATGTGCACATTAACCAATTTCATATATTAAAAAAAAAAAAATTACTATCATAAATCAAATAATGCAGAATAAGAATATATTCTTAACTTCCAAAAAATATAAAAATTGTTAATTAAAATATTCTCTAAAGGATAAGAATATGATCACCCTAGGATAATAATTTTTGTTAATTTGCTCCATATGTAATGTCATGTTTGTAGCATTTTGAATTCTTGGTTGTAGGACCTTCTCATACAATAGATGGAACATTAGTCGACCTCACTTAAAGTGTTTTGTTATAGATGCTGAAAGGAAAAAAGCCACTAAGATTTTTGGCACAGGAGAACCAATAGATTATTCCATCTGATGATGTTTATTATAAAGTTAATATTGTCTTGTTAATGATCATAGATTAATTTCATATGCATTTAAAATTACAAACTTCGAAAATTTTATAAATTTTCAAGTTGTGCCAAATGTAACTAGAAATATTTTTTTGAATATGAATAGTCTTATGTAACTATCCAAATATAATTAGAAAAGGGTTGACAGTGATTCAGAAAATAACATACAGTGGAGGAGGCCATATTGTGGTTATAATTCGTTCCCTTGGCTATTACAGTCAATAATAACTAAAATGTTTAAATAGAAAAGTTCAGTTTTTTTTCTTCATTACATTCATATCAGCTTCAGCTCCATGATTTTCTAATTTTTGTTCAAATGATTTCATGTCCTCGATTTTCCAAGATTCATCTTGGAATAAATAAGAATCATTTCTGATATTTTCATGTTTTTGGTCTTGGAGGAAACTGATATATTTAGAGAACTTTTTTGTTCCTGTACAAATGAAATTGGCTTATAAGCCAAGATGGATGGATGCCTAAAGAATTCATTCTAAGAAAAAATTGAAAATGAATGTTTTAAGTGAGATTAAGGTGGTCTTGAGGCACTTGTAGTTATTGGTTACTTTGACCAATTCATGGCTTCAAAATAAGTTATTCAAAAGAAAGATTGGATTAAGATTTAGCTTTACATATCATAGATTTCCATTTCCTTAGAGTAGTTTTGAATTTCAGAAATCTGAAATTTTATAGATTCTTGATATGTGAAAGGAATCGATACTTTATTCCTTATGAATGCAGATTTTTGTTTTGATTTTGATGAATACTAATGGGAATAAATTTCTGATTTAAGAGTTCACTTAGTATGTATTATATTTTTATTGATAAATCAATTTGTGAGAATACATGAGATATTAATCGCTTACTATAATGAAAAATATGGAATTTGTTTTGGTCTAGTATATGGTCAGTGTATTGGGTTTTTTAAAGCATTTGGATATGTAGATTTCAATTATGAAAAACAATTTTGGAATAAGGAAATTTGAAGTATTGAGAAGCATATTGATGTTTATGTTAATAGAATATTGTAATTTTAAGTAGGTTTATTTTATACTTGATCTAAGTCTAATGGAACAGATGAAATATTATTACTTCTTATGTCTATTATTTTTTAGTTCATATTAGATTCATTTCAGTATCAATATATAGATTTGGTTATTAGAGCTCAATTTTGAAAATTATAATTGTGATGTGTTAGTCATATGATGGAGCTCAGTCGAGTGTTAATTCTTCCTAAGCTTTCTAGAGTTGTAAATCTGCATCAAATTTACTTCTAGTTGTATTTGTGCCAAAAATATTTACAAGTGAAGTGATCATTAAATCCTAATCAAGATCTCCATTTTGTGCATATCTACAAATCGTCCCTTTCAATGTGATGGCATTTTTTTTAGGTATTTTGTCAATCATAGATCAATTCTGATGGTCGTCAAATGGATCTAAGCAAGATTGGCTTGTAGATCAGCAAAATTAGCTTGGCAACATTCAAATAGGGAATGCCTATAGCCTAGTAAAAGAATGTTGACATTTTCTTTGAAACTCAATAGGGTGTTGGAATAACCCACAACATGCTACACACGCACGATGAGATGGCCTAAATTGAGTAAACTATTAAAAGGGAAACACTTAGAACCTGATAAGTACTGTGATTCTCAGATCAGGCACCATCCAAGGGAAAAACCCCATACCATACCATTCAATCTTGATGGGTGCTTTAATTTTTTTTTCTTTTGATCTGTGAAAATACATTAATTTATTGATTTATTTTTAGATTTTCTATTATTTACTATTTTAGCCATTGAAATCAATAGAAATACATACTAAAATTTTTGGTGTAATTTATCAAGAGGATAGACTCGACCTTCAATGTGGACTCACCTCATCAAGCATAAATATCACAGTGGGAGGAGACCCATTATCAAAGATTCAAAAGATTCTGCATATAAAGAAAATGAATGAATTTAACAATGAATATAAATAGATTTATATTATAAGGAAGTTTTCTACAAGAAAATATCTAATTTAATAATTAAATGTATAGTTATATAGGCTACCATATACAAGGCATAAAATATACAAAGCCCTAGCTTATAGGGCAAAGCTAACGCTAATTGTTATTTTTTACAAATAGCCAATTGGGACAAATAGAGAAAATCTCACCAGATGCATATGAATAAGTCACAACATCTATACATATCTTCAAAATTATATAGGAGAGCACCAAAACCCATTGTAATTTAACCAATAAGGAAATTTATTGAATGGTCTTTATTGAAATTACTATGATATGTCCCAATTTTGTGTCGCACAAGAAAAATGACTTTTTGTGGAATTTATTTGATCTACAATCCACTATCACACTAGATTTCACCTTCCTCTTCTCACAAGAATAGTTTGCAAAGAAAAACTTTATAATACACTATGATATTGCTATCAGAATTTAGTTGTGTGATTTTGAGTCAAACCAAATTGAAAAGAGTAGAAGAGCTTTCGAAAATGACACGAATATGCTATCGCTACAACGACATATTGGTGCCCTGTATGACTAGCCCCTATTTGCCTTTGTAGTTTGTGTATAGAATATTGTTAGAAGATTTTTGATTTATGATTAAGCCCATTGAAATTCAATAATAGAGCAAGGGTAGTGAAAATGGAAAAAAAAGAAGGCGAAATTGAGGATGCTTTGGGTTAGGATTAGTAAAGCCATAAAGCTCAATAATTTTGATTAATACAAGTAGTTTATTAAAATTTATATTTTATGATTTATGTATTAAAATAAATAAATTAATAAGAACACTTGCTAAAGTTTAAAAATTGAAATTATTAAAAGAATCTTAAGGATGTTATTTGTTATTGAAATTGAAAGGCTTGTATATTTATGTACTATTTTTGTTAAATGGTTATTTTAATTAGAATAATTATTACATATTTGATGCATTTTTTAAATTGAATTTAATATTAAAAAATTATAGCGGTCACTATTGATTTTTAGTTTGTGATAATTGACTATTGACTATTATTATAACTATTGACTATTGTGATAATAGTAATAACTGATTATTGACTAAAATTAGCTTTTCAAATTAATTTGTTGACTATTTATGAAATGTACTCAAATTCATAAGTAGGTCTTTGTGAGACAACAATGCTATATCTATTTGAAAAGCCCTAGGCAAAATATTGTTTATATCGATTGCATTGACTTGTGAAGCACCACCTATAAAAGGCTTCAATAAGGGGAACTCCTAAAAATTTTGAGCAATAGGAGAGATCTACAAACTTATAAATTTATTACCCATTAAGCATGATGTTAACAAAACATTAGGTTTCACCAATATGAAGATTATTGATTTTGGCAAATGAGAAATTGGTGTGGTGAAGAATTACCTTTTGATAAGCATAAACTTGTTGAAGTATGTTTTAAAGATAATTGGGTGGTAATACTCATGATATGAAGGGGCTTAAATCAAGGGAAGTATTGATGTTGAAAGGTCCTATTAGCTCAAGATGAGGATGAGAAATAGTATTAGAAGTAAAGAAATTGGTTCCATTTACAACTGAAGAGTGGTTAAAAATTAAAGTGCATTGAGAACTAGTTATATTTATGAGCACCAACCTATCTACAACATAATTGATACCAACGAGAAGGTTGAAATTCATGGACATGTTGAAGAATAAAATGGAGAAGTTTAATAATATCTAGAGTTGAATAAAGCCTACAAGAATATATGTGTGTCCAATAATAACAGGTAGAAGCTTTATGTGAACATTTGTATTAAAAATAGTTTTCTTCAATGAAAGGCATAATTGTATCATTTTGTAGGCCAATTTCTATATATGAAAGGAAATTCCTACTATATAATAGGTATTTTTGGTGTACCAAGTAACATAGGTGGTCAAATGTGTGACTTAGGTAGCATCTAATGAGGGGGGCTTGAGCTCTCAAGGATATGATAAAATTCAAACAAAAAATAATAGAGAAGCAATCATAGATTATTTTATCATTTCAAGGAAGTCAACTGATAATGATGTATTGATAGGACATAAACTCAATCATTAATTAATTAAAATTATAAAAAAATTCAAGAGAAGTATTGATATGGTAAAAAAATCATCGATTATTCATTTACTCATTTGTTTGGGTGCTTAATTATTAGTGACCAGTTGTTTGGTCATTTATTTGATCATTTATTTAGTCACTTATCTTTGTCTAAAATTTTAATTAAATAGATCACCAAATCAGTCATTTATTTGATCACTTATGCCTATAAATTATAAAACATTGCTAGAATTTAATCATTTTTAGTCACGTGACTAAAAATTTTAGTCACAAGACTAAAAGTTTTAGTCATGTAGTCACTTATTTGCCTAAATTCGACTAGTGGTAAATCTTCAATGGAAGAGATGAGCTGTGATAAATGTAAATCAAGTTGATGATGTATTAATTGAAGGTTAAATCATAGAGTCAGATAACAAATATGTATAGGTGGGGAATGAAAATTTAGAGAATGAAAATTTGGACAGTGAAAATTTACTAGTTCATAATTTAAATTGCATGATTGACCATGTCAAAAATGAAAATGCATAGGAATGTTACATATCTCCTAATTATAATCAACATGAAGGTCCTCGAACACCAAAATGGATAATTGAAATTAATGAAATGATTATTACCAATTTGGAAGGAAAAAATTAGAAAGAACCATTTAGTTATGGGCTTCAAGACTATATGAGATGTTTTTCAAAAATAAGATAGTGGTGGAGTAATTTCAACTCTTTATGCACTTATTAAAGATGCAAAAGATGAGACCTATGCTTTCCAAATTGAAGATTTATGTCAATAAAAAAATTGGAATGAAATGCTATTATTGTGAAGAATCTTTTCAGTGCTCCAATAGCATTGAGAAAAATAGTAGGGAGAAGGATAAGAGAGCTATTGGAAGGGTTATTACAACCTCTTTTATAAGTCATCATTTGAGAAAGGGTAGATATGTGACATAAACTTGTATTAACTTGAACCTAAATCATACTAATTTGAGAAGAGTACTTAGTATATGAGAGAGAATTGATGATTTTCTTTAAAATGAAACATGGGCTTTTAGTGGTAGACTTCCATGTTTTGATAAGAAGCTATCTGATGATGTAAAGGAAGAAATTACATAGTTTTGACATTCTAGCTCAAGAGTATCACCTGATGCTAAAGATGAGTTGAAGTTGAGAATTGGCATCAAAGACTACATGCCACATCCTAAACATTATTTCGAGGTAGGTCAAATTATGTTGTTCAAAGAATTTAGAGATAGTCATCCAAGGTTGCATATATCACAAAGGGCTTTTCAATCTTTGAAGCCATTTTATTGTGTACCACATAAAATTTAAAATACATGTTGTTGCAAATATCATGTTGAGTTTTTTATGCACCATGAACTATTATGCTCCATTAATTCTACTTTGCATAGTAAAGAAATGTTGGAGAATTGTGATGCTAGTGGGCTTCCAAAATCATCAAAAGACTTTCTAGATCAATTTTTATGTCATAGAGTTGATGGTTATTTCTTTTATAGAAATGCTTTCGTAAATGAGAAGTGTTTAGAATGTGGTAGCTTATCCAATTTTAACACATGCTTCTATGAGGGGTACAAACATTATCTTGGGAGGACAATAGTAAAAAAATGGAATATGAAATAGTGAAATGCACACTAAAGGGTGGGGGTGAGGGTTCGAGATGTGAATTAGTTGCAAAAGAAATCATTGTGGCTAGTTTTATTCCAAATTTCAAGACAAATATTTTCTACAAGTATGCAAGGCATTCTTAGAAGTCTCAATGGTTGGATTAGAAATTTAGAATGTGTAAGGAGACTTTTCCCATTGGCACAATTATATTAGTTGTTGACTTTGTAGAGAACTACACATTGTGTCTTCAAAATGAGACACAATCTTAGTATTACAACTCTATTTAAATTGCTATTTTTGTCCACATAATATATAGACATGCCCTTGATAGTGTAGAAGATAATTGAAAGATTACTAAAGAGTACCATTTTAACATGAATGATGATAGATCTCACTCTCATGAGTTTGTACAACTTTTTTTTGAGAATTTTTTTGATTTCTTACAAGAGCATGACATTGCTATGGACAGACATATTGTTTAGTTAGATATTTGCATAGGTCAATTCAAGAATGTTCACATATTTTATTGGTTGTGTAGGATGCATGTAGAGAGGGGGGTGCCTCATATTTGGAGTTATTTTGAGTCCGTGCATGGGAAAGGGGAACATGATGGAGAAGGGGCATGTGTTAAGAGAGTTCTAGTTAAGGACCAATTGCAGATTTGAGGAGGAGATCTTTTAAATGCTCATAGCATTATTGGTTGGTGTAGTTTAGCATTATCATAGGTGGGGCTCTTGATTTATTAGTACACAAGTTCTTTTGGTTGGTTGAAGAATGGTCCATAGGTGATAGATCAGATTGTGCTACAGTGAGAGACTCATCAAAAGTGTATTCATTTCAGAGCTCTTATTCTAGTACATGGACCATTTGGACACGACAACTAGCTTTCTTTTTTTTTAGTTGTTTTCAATGTGATTGGGATTATTGTGAGTCAAGTGAGTGGATGGACATATGAGCTCCACATTACCTTACTCCATTTTCCATCATACCCTCTATTAGAAATGATGACATGGAAAGTTTACTTGAGCATGACTATTTATCAGATCTTCTTCACCTAGGGTAATCTTTGCATTGGTTGCACTATAGGAGAATGATGAGAAATAATATTATTGGTTAGCACATTGTCTAAGAGGTAAGAAAAATCTTGCACAACTAATCATATATGATGATGGATTCACATATCCTACTAGTTCAATTGTTATTCCTAAAACATGGTTCCAGAAATATATGCTTAGAAGGAATGGAATTCCTACATTCAAAATCTATTGGAAGCACACAAAAAATGTCATATATTTACATCTTATTATAAGAGAATATGTGAAGTTGTTGAAGCATCAAGGAAGATCAAAAGTAAAAGAAATTTTTACTATTACTAATATTTATCATGAAGCTCTATTAAAGCCCCTAAAATAGAGAGAGGACCTTACATGAACACTTGACTAGGTATATTTACCTCTTATGTTCTTTTGTTAATAATTATTATGTGAATTAATGATTATCTTTTTTAACACAATAAGTTACTAATATTTTTATGATATTGAATTGTAGGTACATCATGAAGAGTAGCCATCCATGAAGATAAAAAACTAAATAAGGACCAGAATGAAGAAAAATCTATTCTATTTTTTGACACTACGCTTTTTGACACTACTATTTTTGACACTACAATTTTTTATAGTCATTTATTGATATAATAATGATGAAATGCTTGAGATATTGAAAATTTAAACTTTATATTATTTAATGTAAGTGAAAAGATGTTTTTACTTAATGCAATTTATGTGGAGGGACCTAAAAAATTAGTATCTTAATACATACTAACACCAAACTTGCACTATGCACAATGCCAAAAACTTTAAAGAGGTAAAAAATAATGTTTTCATTTAATACTAACACTAGTGAAACCCTTGTTCCAACCAGAAAGATCCTCCATCATTCACGGTCACCCCATATCGAAGAGTCTCCAAGGTGCTCTAAGTGTGTTTCAAAATTGATCTTCTAACAGTCATAACTCAGAGCTTGTGGGGGATATGTATGAAACATAAAATCCTAAAAGATGGTCAAACTGAGGCCTAAAATAGCCTATCTCATTTTTGAGAGATCACATTCTACTAGGATTTTAAAAAGTGATATTGCTCAATGCCAAAACTTGTAGTATGCCTTAGTTCATAGGTGCATCACTGTGTAACTTTGAAACCATTGATCTTGGCATGGAATTGTCAGTATTATTAGCTTTAGATGAGTAGGTGAATTCTAGTGACACTCTTTTATGGCCATAAATTGCCTCCATCATTCATGGCCACCCCGTACCAAAGAGTCTCCAAGGTTCTCTAAGTGCATTTCAAGGTCAATCATCTGACTGTCATAGCTCAAAGATTGTGGGGGCTATCAATGAAAAGTCAAATTTCACAAGATGGCCATGTTGAGGCAAACAATAACCTATCTCATTTTTGAGAGATCACATTTTATTTAGATTCAACATAGTGATCTAACTCGATACCAAAACTCACAATGTGCCTCAGTTCATAGGTACGTCACTACACAATTTTAAAATTACTGATCTTGAGATAAAATCATCAGTGCTATTAGCTCTAGATGGCTGGGTCAACCCTAGTCACACCCTTTTTCTAGCAACAAAGATCCTCCATCATTTTGAGCCACCTCATATCAAAGAGTCTCCAAGGTGCTCTAAATGCATTTCAAGGTTGATCTTGTAAGGGCCATAACTCAGAGCTTGTGGGGGATACTGATGAAATGTCAAATGCTACAATATAATCATATTGACACCTAAAATAAACTATCACATTTTCAAGAGATCACATTATTTTTGGATTCCTTGTAGTGATCTCAATCGATGCCAAAACTTGTAGTGCACCTTAGTTTATAGCTGCATCACTGCATAACTTTGGAACTATTGATTTTGGCATCATCAGCATTATTAGCTCTGGATGGGTGACTTAAGCCTAGTGAAACTCTTCTTCTAGCCATAGAGAGCCTCTATCATTCATATTCATTCCATACCAAAGATTCTCCAAAGTGCTCTAGGTACATTTTGAGGTTGATCTTTTGAGGGTCATAACTTAGAGCTCGTGGGGATTGTCGATGAAATGTGAAATTATACAAGATAATTTTGGAGCTATTGAATCATTAGCATCACTAGCTCTAGATGGGTGACTGAAGCTTAGTGATACTCTTCTCCCAGCCATGGAGAGTCTCTATCATTCATAGTCATCCCATACCGAAGAGTCTCCAAGGTGCTCTAGGTACATTTTGAGGTTGATCTTCTGAGGGTCATAACTTAGAGCTCATGGGGATTGTCAATGAAAAGTGAAATTCTACAAGATGGTCATGCCAAGGCCTCCAATAACCTATCTCATTTTTGAGAGATCATAATCTATTTGGATTTTTCACAATGATTTCATTTGATTCCAAAACTTGTAGTGTGCCTCAATTCATAGGTGCATCACTACGTAACTTTGAAACCACTAATCTTGAGATCAAATCTTCAGTGATATTAGCTCCAGATGGGTGGGTGAACCCTAGAGACACTCTTCTTCCATCAACAGAGAGCCTCCATTATTCATGACCAACCCATACCATAGAGTATCCAAGTTGCTTTAAGTGTGTTTTGGTGGGTGAACCATAGTGACATCTTAAGGGATTGAAAACATCATTTCAAATTAAACATATATAATATTATTTTGAATTTAATATTGCTTCAAAATTTGATACTAAAGATTGTTAAAATGTTATTCACAAATTATTGCATTTGAATTGAATATAACAAACATGATTAAAATGAATGATATTCTGTAAACATGAACAATACACATGATCCATGATAAATTCAACAATACTATACTAAATTAATATGTATATCATTGTGTACATAAATGACAAAAATATATATCAAAATACATGCATTTAGAAAAATTACACTATATATATATATATGTATGTATGTATGTATGTATGTATGTATGTATGTATATATATATATATATATAGATACATACATACATATATATATGTATGTATGTATATATATATGTATATATGTATATATGTATATATGTATATGTATATATGTATATATATATGTATTTATATATGTATCTATATATATATATATGCATATATGTATATCTATATACATATATGTATATATATATATGTATATATGTATATATGTATGTATGTATATATGTATCTATATATATATATATATATATATATATATATATATATATACATATATGTATATCTATATACATATATGTATATCTATATACATATATGTATATCTATATACATATATGTATATAGATATACATATACATATATGTATATATATATATGTATATATATATGTGTGTATATATGTATATATATATATGTATATATGTATATATATATATATCAAATTTCATGTATCCATAGATAAATTATGCAAATATATATCAAAATACATAGATTCATACACAAAATATGGTTGATCATGCCATCAAAATGCATGTATAATATCAATGTTTCCATATACAACATGACATGTGCCATCTCAAAATGTCTCATGACACATCCTATGACAACTATACTATCCCATGCTACTAGTGGATGATTGAAATGCACCCTCTTTGCTACACTAGGTAGATTAGATGCCTCCTACATAAACAAAAAAGGAAAACCCAAAGTTAGGCTACTAAATTTATATGATTCTATCTATCTAACATTGAATTAATCAAATGCATAGTAATCATTTTTTAATGAAGATTTATAGTATTAAAATTATATCATAAATACCTCTCCCGTTGACCTCTTGCATTGGTTAGGATTCCTCGCATATGTCCTTCATAATGTTTGAATCTCGTTGATTGTGACCTATATATGTTCAAGTATGTTTCTTAGATGAATCTACAACTTAAACTATAACATTATAATTCATAGCATACTAAATTATAAAAAATAATCAAGAATTAAAACTACAACTTACCTCTGTCAACTCCTCCTTTGGATATAATGGTTGAATCAACAAAGATACAAAACTCTAGTGTCTAGCCTTCTATGCACTAAGTGTTTCCTATAAGATACAAAATACTAGTTGTTAATATCACAGAAATCATTTTTGAATTTATTTATGAAAATAAGGAAAATAACAAATAAATGATACTTATAGATATGATGCAGCTCTCACTATGAATAGAAATTCTAGAGGGTATGCGATGTTGAATTTACCTAGAGTCAACACTAGTAGCCATGCCCTATACAATAAAGAATGTAATTAAATTTCATTACTAAAAATATTTTACAATAATGTATTGATATTTAATCAATTTAAAAGAACTTAATTACCTTTGCCTTGTCAATGGGTTGTGCCTCACCCCTTGCATTTTGACCCCCAATAACAGGTGATGCCTATAAGAGAAAGGAAAGATTAGAAACCATATATGCTCCAATATCAAATAGAAAAACAATGACAACACAACATAATATATCATAGATATTTCAAGGCCAAATGAAATAGCCAAGAGTGTGACATTATTAACCTGTGTAAGCTCCTCCTTATTCATCAACTAAACATGAATGAAGATCACATACATGTATAAGTCGAAATGGGTTAAAATTACTCTATTATAAAGATTAAATTTAAATTGCATATGTTGTAACAAAAAAATGTATACACATATTGAAATAGAATGATTCCATGCCTCTGCATGCCCCTTCTCTCTCACATTTGGGTGTGTAGCCTCTGTACACATGTTTGGTGTATCATCCTCAAATACAAACTGATACTCAGAAAGATCACCTATGGGACCCATACAAATATTCTTGCATGTTATGCAAGTATGGGGCACACAAACATGTGATGAGCTCATTGATGATGAACTCATGCTAGCATCATCAACACAAGGAGGCAACACTAACATAGCCTAGGATATCAATAGGCTGCTCAATCTATGGATGGCTTTAATAGTCTAAGAGCTAGCCTCCACAATGATACTAGGATGTTGCATTAGAGGAGGGGAGGAGACATTAGTAGGGAGGATCAAAGTGCCAACTTTCTTTCACTAGGAAAAGGATCTATTCTGAGGAGTTCCTCCTCCTACACCCATGTTGGGCCTCATGTTCCAATAGTTCATCTTGAGGTACAACACAAATTCAACATAATTTTTTTTAATGAAATAGAATGCCACCTCTAAATTTTTACATGGAAGGATGTCAAAAACCATCCACCAATGCTCCCAAATGTATGCATGAATTTCCTTATTTTTGCACCATTTAATTGATGAATTTGGCTTTGTGCATTCTACTAGTTTACCAATTTTTGAGTTTGGAAAAAGGCTAACTATATTATATTTAGTTATATTTAGGGCCACAACATCATCATAGTCCAACCCATCATCAAATATGGCATGCATTTCCTCATGCCAGTGAAGAGTAGCATTGTGTTAATTGGTAAGTGTTTCAATATTATCCTCTATGGTGTTTAACATGGATAACATGGGAGCCAATGTGGGTATATTATTAACAAATCTTTAATTCGAGGAGGCTTTTGAAGGTATAGGGGATTGTTTGGTGGATGGTCTTTAGGGGGTACTAGATAATTTGGTGGAGGATTACGAGGAACATTATTTCATGACTCATTATCATCATTTGGGTCAGCCATACCTATTAATCAACAAAACTTAATTTCTATTTTGAAACTTAAATTTCAACAATTTTTATTAAAAAACCTTATTTAAATTCTATTTAAAAAAACTAATTTATAATAATATTCATTCAAACCATAAAAATTAAAATACAAAATTTGCCTTTATCCGATGCCCATTCAGAAATTTGATACCTAAATGGAGCACAACAATAAAACTCAAAAAAATGCAATGCAAAATAGCTCTCATATTTTTTAAAAAAAAAATCTATGTCATAGGTTTCAAGTATTTGATTTCATAATTGATACAAGATATCATATTGGGTATCTGATATTATATTGGGTATCTGATATGAAATTGGATACCTGAAAAGGCTTGGCCCATAGTTTTTAGCCTTGGTATCAAGATGGGTGGAAAAAATTCAAAGAAAATTTTGAAATTCTTTTAGACATTTTCAAACTCCACTTTTTTCACATCCCCAATTTTTGGCACACCATGATCCTAAACATAACCCCATCCTTTTGTGGACCCACATGGACACATGGAGAGTCATTGCAACCTTGTACTTCTTAAACATTTGAATAGGAAAAAAATATGACCTATCCTCAACCCAAATTCCCAAAAGGAATGATCCAAATTGATTAACCACAAGGAAGTGATCAATGCACAAATGGACCAAGAAATGGAGAATATGAAGAGAAGAATAGATCATATGGTCTTTCTATTTGAGAAGTATGAGCTTAAATCCTAAATAAATAATAGAAAAATACTAATCTTGAAGTAGGATAAATCTATTAAATTTTGATTTTTGATTTCTATGTATAGCTTCAAGGAAATCTACAACTTTTTCTAGACTAGAAATGTTGAGACAGAGAAAACTAAGAAATCTTTTGTCATTTTGAAGAGAGGTCAAGCTTGACTAAGATAGAGGGGCATAATCTTATCCTAGGGAACAATTGTGCACCAAAAATTTGACCTTGACCTATACTACTCTGACAAAATTTATATTCATGGATCTTGTAAGTTTGACAAAAAGAGTATCCAAATCTAGTCTTTAATTTGTTGTTCCACGCTTTTATTTGAAAGAAAAATGTTTTTTTTTGGATGGGGGGTTTTCCTTGGTAAACCTCTACTTTGAAATGTAATTGAAATTACATGTATAAAAAAACTAAATGCAACTATTCACCTTTCTTATATTAACAACCTTTTGGAGGATTTGAATCCTTGAATCCACAAGTATAGATGCTCCAAATGACTATAGAAATGTATGTAGGATGTCTCAAATCAATGGAATTAGATCTTCAACATTAATCTTGAATGTATCATTTCATAGGAAAAGGGTTGGATGAATATGGATAGAGAAATCTTCAAAAAAATGGCTCTATAGAGATTAAATCCTTTAATAGCTAACAATGGACCTCCTTGATGAATTAGATCTTCAATGCTTGAATGCTTGAATTCTTCATGAATAGTATATCTTCACTTCAAGTAGGTCGATCATATTATCTCATACAAAGTGAATGCTTGATAATAATTACTGGATGATGGATATCAAATTGACGGAAGAAGGCTTCCTTATATAGAGATCTAGGGCATAAACTTCTAGAGAAGGCCCACACAAGAGAATTAAATCCCAATTTTGCTTAACCCCTAGAGATGGACCTAGATTATATTTAATTTAAGAGTCTACAATTCTAAAACCTGAAATAGCTGACCTGAAAGTGGCAAAATAAAACTTTTTGAAGCCTAATATCCCAAAACTCTCAAAAATTAAAAATTAGACCTTGGGTTAGGGATGAATTCGACCTTGCACTAGGTCAAGTTCAACATTTTACTTGACCTAGGTCATGGACAAGGTCAACCTTGACCCTTCTAATCATCCTTGACCCATAAAGTAAAAATCCTCAAATTCAAAGAGATTTTTTTTACAAATAGGCTAGCAATGGAGGTAGAGAAGGAGAATAGGGGAAAAAGTACTAAATCCATGGAAAGACCCATTCAAGGTGCTTGACATAACCCCAGACCACTTACTGAAAGGGCTAAACACTTTTAACATGGAATTGCTTCTGTTTTAAGACAAGACATTTAGCCCCCACTTTAGCAAGAATATGTACTCAATTCAAACTCTTCATAAAGTAGATCATAATGAAAAGATAATATTATTAAAATCAAATGGACAAAGAGATCATCAAGCCCCTAGAGACTCAAGTCTTCATCAACTCCAAGATCACAATAAGAAAGACATCTCTAGAAAAAGAGAAAATTAAAAAGAATGTGATTATCTTGCCTAATGAGAACTTATGTTCCATTGTGAACCACACATGGAAACTATGTAACTACAAAGATGGAATTGAACTTCCTAGTGAATGTGGCTACTCACTAGTCAACCCATCAAGTGTTTACTCTAAAGAATATTCTATTCCATAAGAGTAAAACCAAAAATTAAAATGAGATCCAATCTTAAGGACACCTTCGACATTAAGGGATCAAAAATATTTGAAATTGGAGGGATCAAGAGATCCTAAAATATAAATCCATTTATTACATTCCCACTACAAGATGCCCCTAGACAAAGACAAATTAAGGGAAATATCACATAAATATACAAAGAACAAAAATGGAATTGTCCTACTAATATACAAAGATACAAAGAAGAATCTTTTCAAACCATGACCTAGAGACAAAAAAGAATCAGGGCTACCAAGTTGCCTATCCAAGAAAATTACCTAGGAAACATATACAAACAATAGCACTAGTATAACATAACATGAAACAAAATATGGAAGTATAAAAATACATATAGAGGAATAATACAATAGGTTAGATTCTTTTATGACCTTGCACTTAATAGAGCAACAAAGATCATCTAAAAGAATCAAACAAAATTTAGTAAATACATCATAGGAGAAATATAGTACAATAGACAGACACACAACAAAGGCTACCATGAAGGAGAGGCCAATCAAGCACACATACTATCCCCATCTCATTGTATATTATTTAGGGAAGCTTAGTAACTCGCAAGAGGGACTACATCAAACATAGTAAGAATGTTAGCCAGTTCCAAACAAGGATCGTCTTGAAAATCACAATGTTTAATACTAGGTGTAAGTGTTAATTGTGAGGAAAGAAAATTAATTAAATCAATCTCAATGTCAATAGTTCTATATTCATCAGTAACACCATCAATATCATCAAGAGTATCTTATTCATATAGATTAATCAAAATAGGATATATGATATGAATGGAATCATCATAATCAGGCATCTTAACATCATTATTAGCAACAACTTCTTCTAACACATCATGCATAGTTATATTGAAAGTGGTAAAGATTTTTGAATAATAGAATTATGAGCTTTTTCTTGAGCACGATGCTTTTTATGATGTTCATTATCAGGTCGATTATGTTTTGTCTTACTTGAAATATGTGGAGAACTAGGAGGAACAATAATTGGATCCTTCATAGGTTCTATATGAGGATTAATTATCTTATCATTAGACTAAAAAGCCAAAGGAGGAGATTAATTAATAGATGTAGAAGCCATAGATAAAGGAGGTATCGACAATGTAGGAAAAAGATCATGATAAAGATCCGTAGGAAGTAAACTTAACTTGAGAATCTTATGATGCTTATAGACTTGATATGAATGGAAAGTATGATCAGGTCAAGTAGGACATGGATTAGGTAATGAAGGCCAAAAGAAATCAATAGGAGTAAAATCCTTGGGCCTAGAAGTGTGATATAAACTATGATTTATAGTGTTGACTTCATCATCATAAACACACTTAAGACATTTATGAATAGGTAAAGAAATAGCATCCATGGAATTTAACCACAACAAACTAAGCTTAACTTGAAACTGATTGGAAGTAGGAACAACAACAAAGGTAGTGTTCACAAGTTTTCCACAAAGTTTAACTAGTAAATCAATAGAACCAAATGATGGATAAAGAAAACCATTACAAGCATGAATCCATACATCTAATTTATCATAAAAATCTCATTGCAATCCTTTCATAAAATGATTTTTTCTGTAATAACATTGACTAAGGAGGTAGGATCAACAAGACAACTATGAGTAGTTATCTGATAAATTTTAGCATAAATATAAAAGGGACCATCAGGAGCTTTAATAAGCTGAGAATCATCAATGGTAATCAAAAGTTCCTGAGGTTGGTTTTTCTTAGGTTGTTGTCAAGTTTAAGGTTGAGGCTTTAGTTTAGGCTTAGGCTTCAGTTGCGGTGGAGCTAAAACTTGAGACTGAAGTGGAGGTTGAGGCTGAGGTGGACATATAGATTGAACCACGTGCTCTGCTTGATTAACAACATGGTTAAGATAATCAAACTTTGAATCATATAAAATATCCATAGAAGATGGCTAAGCAAAAGTATTACTATCATGTGTAGGTAAAGAATTCATGTAGATTTGTAGATTTTGATTAGGAGGAGAAACAAAAAAATTTCCCACTATCATCAAAATGATCAATAGATAAAGAATTAGAATCAATTAAGTCTTCAACCTTATATTTTAGAGAATAACATTTCTTAGTATCATGACCATTCTAGCGATGATATTGACAAAAAGTTGTTGGATCAAAAGATTTAGACATTTATAGTATAAGTTTAGAGTGTAATAATATTTATTTAATTTAATAATAATATATTTAGGAGATCATTTTTAAATACATGCTAAATATTATTACTAATTAAGTTAATAAATATTTTCTCAAAAAAAATGCTTCAAAAATAAATTAAAGTGTGAAAGAGAAATTAATTTATTAAAGATATTTTAAATTGCATAGAGTGTGCATGATTATCCAAAAATGTTAATACAGAGATAAAATATTGTGATCAATGAGTTCCCTCATGTGATCACGCTATTAGTGCCCCAATTTTAGGGAAGAATTCCATATCAGTGATTGAGAGTTCCTTTCACAGGGACTGAGAATTTTAGAGAAGAGAATTTTCAGAGAGAAGGTTTTGAGAGTAGAGATTTCTCTCTCAATATGTGGGTGATTGCAAATTAGCATTAGAATTAGGTAGACCCTCCTGTTTTATTCATCCAATGAAGTATGCTTATTCAAATTCCCTATCTTTTTCATGCTTGTTGAATTGTTTTTCCAAATTTCATTATGAAAAATCTTTCAATGTTTCATTTTGAAATTACTAGTATTCATATCATTTTCTTCCATATTTGTAAGGATTGAAAATATCAGTAAAACCCTCATTCTATAGATTTAAGGGTTGCTAATTAAATTGGGAAGGGTTTTGAAAGAAATGGAAATTTTAGATTATAAATTTGGTTTTTTTTTGTATTTTTCCTATCCAAGTATTGATAGAATATATATATATATATATGCTCTTGTGGGGGGGGTTTGTTTTAAAACAAATCTTATCAGAAAATATATTATAAAAAAAAATATTTGAAGGGAGGTAGGGCCACCAAACCCCCACCTCCCTCCTTTTAAACCTTTTTGAAGGCAAATTTCTATAATGGCTGCTCAAAGTGGTACTGCAATAGCAGTAGCAGTACCTTGTACTCCTACTGTGGCTAAAAGACAACTACGACAATAGCCTAGTCTTTAATGGCCAACCGTGTAGCCCTTAAATGCTTTGCTTATGTGATTGTTTTAAAAATTATTTTATTTTTTAATTATTAAAATTTTTTAATTGTTAATTAATTAATTAATAATATATTATTAATACGCTTTGGGTTTTTAATAGTTATTAATCAATTAAATTAAATTTAGTTTAATTAAATTCAATTAATAATAAATATTATCTAATAAAGATTTTATATTATTTTATTTTTATTATTAATGATTTGAATTTTTTTAATAGGATTGTAATTATTTTATTAGATAATCAATAATTATTTTTCTAATAATTTAATAAATAATTATCTTTTAATTATTTTAGAATATGCAATTGTAATCAAATAAGGGCAATTGTGCCTTATGTTCAAATACGAGAAATGGGTTAGGTTGTAAGGGTAAAATGTAAACATCATATATTCAAAAGCTTACATTGAAAATGAAAACTTAAACCTTACTATTAACTCAAACTATGTGTTTCAAAATCAAAGCAAACTATGAAACTACACTATTATCTGTATGTTGTCTTATGTTTTGGGTTTGGGTTGACTAGAGTGTTGACCAATCTTAGGATGTCTAGTAGAGGCTTGGGAGTTCTGTGTTTGTGATATTATAATGATGCTTTGAATTTTGATTTTTTTTAACTCAACCATGGTAATGTTTCTAGTATGCTCTATGACGAGTTTGGTTATATCGTTCATTATTGCTTTAAGTGTTCTTATGTGATTATGAGATGAATGTTATGACATAGTTGACTTAATCTTTGAGTCATTGATCAATTATTTTTGTGATCCTTTCTAGTTGCTTGTAAAGAATTGAGGTGTGATTGTGAATTATCTTTTGATGATTTTTAGTTAGTTGTATAGGATGTATTAGATTTCCACAATCCATGCTAATGCTTTCAAATTTCTAGCCTTGATTGTGTATAGCTTTTTTACATCAATGTTTTAGATCATACTACATGATCCATCATCATGATGTTAGAGAAATTAACCGATAATTCCCTCACATGCAGGGTATCAATAAGATCTATTAGATTTCCACAATCCATGCTAATGCTTTCAAAATTCTAAATTTAAATATGTATAGTTCTTTTACATCAACTTGTATAGGACTAAGGTGAAAATTATGATCCTTTGATTCATACCTTAATGAGCTTAGGGTAGGTTCTCTATATTTAATGTTAGGAAGTGTCTTACACTGGAGGTAAGGGTCGAAAGTGGTTGCTAGGGTAACCCATTGTAGATCATTTAATAAGTAAAAACACTACACTAAATGAGAGTAAAATGAACCTAATAAGAGTCTTTGTCTTTCCTCACCCATACCTCAAGTACTAGTATAGACTTGGATGGGAGTAGAGAGGACACTTGGTTGTGACCATGCATTCTTAGTATGCCTTGTTAGCACAAAAGGATACTAGTGTTGCATAGAGTCACTAGGGGGTTAGGGTCAAGTTAGACTACTAGGGTAACTCTAGTGTTGATTAGTGTGGTGACACTTGCCTACTTGCATAGTAGATTCCCTACATGTCTTTGTTTGCCTTTAGGTCTAGATGTTGTATTATCTTGGAATCTTTGAGTTAGATTACTTTCAGGGATTTTCTTGACCTAGATATTACTTTTTATTTTTGGGATTGATATCCTCTTTGGGACTTGAGACTATCTCATCAATATGGTGGGAGTGGACCCTTTTGGGTTACCACAAGGTCGACTAGTAGTGCTTTTTACTTTTACCATTGAGATCCATTTGCAGATGTCATGGTTGGAATTCCTTGTTCTACATTTCCTTTCATTCTATCTTTGTGTATTATGGTGGATGGTTATATCTATATGATGGATGACTTTTTTTATTATATTGTACTTTATTTCATGGATCCAAAAGTGATGATATAATCTATTTCATAAATGTATATTCTCTTAGCCTTTCATACCCTATGACATGTGTTGATCTCAAAATTGGTTTTGACAATTAAGTGTCAACACACTGAAGGAATTTACTAAGTTCATGCCAAGCTAATAACATATGTCAAGTATAGTATGTATAAATTCCAAGTTGTAATAAGTGCTGAGTATATAGTAAGTACTAAGCAAATAGACAGAGTTGAGCAAGATTCAAGTGCCGAGTGAATAGCTAGTGTCAAGAAAGCTCAAGTGCTGCGCCAAAAAAAATTATAATATGTGTTGAGTATTAGTATCAACAAATTTCAAGTAATACAAAATTTGCCTAGCTATTTGTGATGGCAAAAACAACTATGTAAACCATTTTTGAGCTGGAATATGGATAGATCTCAAAGCTTTGAAGATAAAATCAAATCTATTTGTATTCCCTATGTGATCAGTGTGCAACCAATCAGAAAAATAGAAGGAATTGAGCGGGAAAGTTGGATGAATCTCAATCATAGATTCATACCTAACCCTAAGCCACCAAAGTCTTTTTAAAGAAAGATAAAGCCCCATAATTTAGTATGAGAGAGAGCATTAGAGAATGCATGTGAGAAGGTGATGATAGTAGTGAAAGGGTTGAATTGATCAACATACATTCAAGGTGACTTAGAAGAAGGACAAAATTGGAGAATCAGTTATCAGACTAGAGGATCAAGGATACAACAATTTCATATTACATAAGAAAGGATTAAGAAGGGCTGAATTGAGATCTAAAATCAACAATACCAGATTGTAAGTGTATTAGATCAAAAATTCTACTATACTTTCTAACTATATGAGTAGGATGAAATCCTTTGTATTAAGGTTGATTTAATAGTCATTGAGAAATCCTTTAATAGGGTGACATTCCAAGTGAGTGTTCTAAAGTCCTTTAGCTAAGGATACTTCTAACAGGGTGTTAAAATCCTTTAATAGGGTAGGATCTAACAATCCTTTGTAAGCCTTTAATAGGGCATGCCTTTCATAGGATAGATCATGAGAATGGTCGAATCATGTAACCTTAATAGGTGAACTTTATTGCTACAATAGTGAAGAATCGTGGGTGTCATACCCACCCCAATTTTACCTTCTCATTGGAGGGTTTTTGGGTAATCATATCTAGTGTCAAGTTTTTATGTGGATGTAGTTACTTTACATGTTATTTCAATATGTTTAAGCATGCAGGATTAAAAGTTTTATTGATTAGAGATTAGTACTTCTAATTCACCCCCCTCAGAAGTAAACATTTCCCATTTGAATTTCCAATAATTGGTATCAGAGCTATGTTCTCATCAAGAGAAGCCTTACAACTTGGAGATAAGATCTTGAGATCAAAATTTACAAGTTGGGAAACACCATTGAGAATCAAGAGATTGAGATACATCTCTTACTGCAACAACTGAATGAATCCAAAGATGCCTTGAGAAGTTCACTAAAGAGAAGGAAAGAGATTGCTATAGCTAAAAATGACACTCAATACAAAGAGATTGACACCACAAAGCTATTTGTAGATGGTAACTCCTATGAATTTGATGTAACAATTGTAGATCGCATGGGTAGGAATAGAACACAAGCTGAGGAGATTAGAAATCTCAAGTTGGAGTGAGAATCCCAAGAAATATTGTTATGTGAGGTGACTGAACAAAAGAAGAAATCAATAGAAGACAAGGCCATGATTGAAGAAGACAAAAGAATTTTGGCAAATAGATTGGAAGAAAAATAACCAGAGTTGTCTAGGATCTCAAACATGCAGTTGGACACCCTAAGCCAAATGATGAATTTTCATCATGAGTTGAATATCGAGGACATTGAGATAACCACATTAAAGTTGAAAAATGAATAATTTTGGAATGACCTAAAAAGAGAGAAGGATTTTGTTGAAAGTTTCAACAAGCCAATTGAAGCCATTAAGTAATTTGAGAAATTATTAAAGTCTCCTAAATCTAGTAAAGACACATTATGATTGGGCTACACAAGCCCTAAAGAAGGAGAATCATCCAAAGTAGTTGAGGAAAGAAATAATAAAGGTAAGCATTCTAAACCTACTTGTCATCATTGTGGAAAGAAGGGACATACAACTAATGTTTGCAATAGCAAGAATGGTAGTTAGAATGCCAAGTCATAGAATATGATTCATTATCTGAAGTGCAACAAACAAGATCATCAGGCATATGCATGTAGAACAAGGACCATGCATGCACCAAGATTTGAAAGATGCTACTAGAATTGCCAAAAACTTAGACACAAATCCTTTGAGTGCAGATTCAAGTCCACATGGTCATCAAACAATGGAAGAAGCCATGTAAATTACTATAATTTGGATTACATTACAAGACATAGTTGTCACTATTGTCAAGAATATGGACACATCCCTGAGAATTGTATAAGAACACATTTAAGAGCTAACTACAACAGATAGTTGAGTCAAAATACGTGCTTTAGTTGTTTGAATACTGGTCATATCAGTAATCATTGCCCAACAAGGACAAAGGCACCTAACTTAAAGTAAAACAAAGGAAAAGGCAAGGTAGATATTGAGCACATTAGAGGAAAGATGAACAAGACATGGAAGAAGAAAGATGGATGTAGCACATCAAATGAAGGGATCACTTCACCTGAAGGGTTAAGTGGTAACACTTCATCAAACTAAGCAAAAGGAGGTATGTAGGACTAATTTTCAAAGTGCCTCATCATACATTACTTCCAGGGTAAGTTAGCACGAAAATAGATAAATTAGTATGAATAAAGATGCAAGTCAACAAGGGAAAACCAAATTCAAACCTTTAAGTTTTCATCTTACTGCCAAGTGTGAAATGTTCACTTCAATTGCCAAGTAAATTTTAGGGTGTGCCGACTTGTCAACTGAAGCCAATTGAAGTTGAGTTAGTAGTATCTTCCAAGTAAAGAAAATTCCTATTGGAGCTAAGTAAGGATAATTCTAGTGGTTTCTGAGTGATGAAAAATCAATGGATGCTGAGTGGTAGCAAAAATTTTATAGAGGCTGAGTTTATAGTTGTACATACACCATGCATTAAATGCTACATTTTGAAAAGGTATAAAGCAGATTTTTATCCATTTTCCATCATTACAAACATAGAGCAATAGCAAGTAGAGCAAAGAAGTGAACAAATAGAGATTGAACCATTTTCAAAAATTTTAGTGAAGATCAAGCATCATTTCATCGATTTAAAGGTATTTCTTCATGTATTGAGTTACACAATTACATAGTTTTATATCTATTAAAACCCTAGCTTGAAAAATGACCTCTACCTCTAAAAATCCTAAGGATAAGGAACCTTTCAAAGTTTAAGTGGTTAGCAATGAAGTTAAGCAACCATCTTTTAGGGCCATTTCTGAGGTTGCATATAAGAATGACTCGGTAGGGGCTTTATCAATTATTCTACCCAATGTCATAATGGTTCAAGATGTAAGGAAATACTACAAGTGCAAGGTTGGAGAGATAGGAGACATGGAAATTCAACAAGCATATGACAAACTATGTGAGAATGGAGTGTTGAAATAAGAATTTCAAATTGTTGATAGGAAGGGCTTAACTCATGCTCTAGATTTCCTCACTATATTTAAGACTGAATGGATAAGAATTATTTTGAGTAAAATCCATGAAGGATTGCTATGGTTATAAGGAGGACCCATCAAGTTGTTAAAAATAATTGTGCATAGGGTTACATGATTTCCAAACCTAGAATGGCCCAAAACCCTAAGGAGCGATTCTAAAGAAGCAATTGAGAAGAATACAGGGGCAAAGTGGAATAAAAGAGGAATGATTATTGATACCATCAAGGATCCACTTCTTAAATTTGTAGTGAGGGTCATATCTCACAAATTCTATCAGTCAAGCTGAATGAACAATGTGGCATGCATAAAAATTGATGTAGGGTACAAGATTGTGAAGAAAGATTACACTTATGATCTTGTAGAGCTACAGTTGCAGCAAATCATGGAGAATTTAGAAGCAATAAGGAGATCCAAAGGTGCTCAATGAAAATTTGGTTCAATTTTGATATGTATATTTTACTATGTCTAGAATGATTTTTCTTCTTTTGGTAAGGTAGGATGGAAGACCAATAGGTCTGTCGCAATACAAATAAATGAATACATTGAACAAATGGGAGATAATTTTGAGTCTGTAATGACTAGCTACTTTGAGGATTTCAAAAAATCCATGAAACAAAGACTGAGAATCCCAATTTCCTTGGTGGAGATGTACTTCAATGACATTTGCTTCTTGGTAGATATTGACTACACATTTATCCAAGCTACAGTACCTAGAGTGAGATGGCTAAGGCCTTTGGGTTATGATATTAACATAGATGAAGAATCAGCAACCATCACTACATTACTTGCTGAGGATGTTGACAAATTACTAAAAATCTTTGGAAATTATGATGTTGTCAAATTCAAACTTGAAATGGAGTTGAACACTACCTCAACTCTCAAAAAGAAGGATAAAATGGTTAAGAAACTAAAAGCCAAATTTTGTAAAAGTGTTGAAGGGGATGATGACAATGAAGAGGAAGAACAAGAACAAGAATGGGGACAAGAAACTCTTGCCCTAACACAAGGTATGGGTGAAGATGAGGAGGAACAAGCCAAGAAAGCATTAGCAGAACTAGAGCCAAAGAGGAGAAAGGCTAAGATACAATTTGCAGCTCAGCCCAAGAGTAAAAAGATTGCAAAACCTAGCCCTACCAAGCCTACTTCTCCAACCACAAGAGCAACTACAAGGGTCACTGCTCATAAGGCTAAAGAGAAAACAAAAGAGAAGAAGAAGGCTACAAGCAACCAAGTCTAGTGTAGAAGAAAATAAGGAGGAAATATGTTGCACAACCTGAATTTGATAAAGAGAGGACTGAGTCAGAAGACACCAGCCAGCTTAGAGTGGTAAGTCATGCACCCAAGTCTAATCTTGAAAACATTTGTGATAATACTAGGCATAATACAATCTTAACTAGTTTGAAAAGTATTTAATTCTATAAATTAAATAGAGAAGATTAGAATAATATCAAGGAATCAATGTAATATATGATGGAAAAATTAAAGAATACCCCACTTGAATTTGATACTACAATGCCCAAGGATTTATATTCCATTGTTGAGAATAAATGGCATTCCTGCCTAAACATGGAAAAGTAAATAAGAGAGTCACCATTGGCACAAGTGATGCCAAAATTATCAAAAGGCCAATTAACAAAGGCAACCAAGAATCATGGAAGAAAATTTGCACGTAAGTACAAGGCCTTCAACATTTTTCAAAATAAGATTGAAGATGTTCTCAAAAAGTTCACTCAAATGTGGAAGCTGATATATGGGCTAACTACTATTAAAGAAGGAGAGGAAGATCCCTTTGAGGGAAGAAACAATGGAGAGGAGGAAGAAAATGAGAAAGAAGGTGAAATAGAGAAAGAAAAGGAAGATAATACAGTGGAGGAGGCACCATAAAAAGAAGATAAAATGGCAATAGTTGATGAGTAGAAAACAGATCAAAGTGTGCAAGACACACAATTGCCACCATTAAGCCCTCCACATGATTTAAACATGCCTATAGAGACAAAAAAAGTAAAGGATGTTCTTGATAGCTTAGCTCAGAACATCAATCCATTGACTGTAGAGGATCTAAATAAGATCCTTGACCAATCTACACTATAGGAAAAATTGTGTGACAATCCAGTATTGGGCTTTGTAGATAAGTTGCAAAAAGTAGTAGCTAACCTAACTAGGGATAAGGTGAAACACAAAAACCACCTTTTGCCATCCCTATAGCTACCAATGGAAAACCTCAAGAACAAGCATCAAAAGATACAATAGCTAAGGTTGATACCACAATGAAATTTGTCATGACTAAACAACAAAATCAAACTGTAGAGGAGCCAACAAAGGAACAAATAGGATAGAAAAAGGTGTCTATACCTACTACACAAATACAAGGTGCACCTCAAATAATTGTGATTAATCAAGGAGGGTAATAAGAAGAGAAGGACATTCCAAAAGAAAAGAAGCATGAAGTAATACAAACATTGGTTAATTTACCAACTACTGTTACTCCTACAAAAGTTCTTTAGAAGTCAAGCACTGATGCAATGCCACTCCAAATTTTAGCACCAGGCTTGAGCTCCACAAAGGTTCAAAGGGTACTTCACTATGGAGACCCTACATTAGATGAAGAAATCCAAGGTGTGACTATGCAACCATTAACTTTGAATAGATTAATGATATGCAAAAAGCATTGGAAAGGAAAAAGAACCAAGGAATACTCAAAAAGGAGTATAAATAAAGGCAATCACTTCATGAAATCAAAGACATCTTTCTAGATGCATTCAGCTTGCAAACACCTAATGAAACCAAGCCAATATTGGAACAATTATCAGAAATAGTTGAATAGGTGCCAAATGAAGACTAGGAAACCAATGTAAAACTCATGGAATGGTCTAGAAAAAAGTTCCAAGGAAAGTTAAATAAGAAGATATCGAGTGGAATAGCACTATCACAAGTAGAATTGGCTACAAAATAGAAAAGGTGAAGAAAGTACTTGAGAATATATTCTCACTATACACTAAATTGCGTGACCCCACACTCTTCACACAAGAAACAAATAGAAGGATTTTGAGTCTAAAGATAAATATGAAAATATCTGGTATGATGTTACCAAAAAATCTAGCTCAAAGTGAGAATAACTTTCATTCCATGCTTCACACACAAAAGCAACTAGTTGTATTGACAGCAAAAGAGGCTAACACAAGAGCCCAGTTAGTTCAAATTTAAGCCTCCTTGACCCCACACATGGAAATCCTACAAAAAGAACTAGCCCATGTTGAGACGGTACTCAAGAAAGATCCTAATCTTTCAACAATAGATGGCTTAGTTCACCTTGTAACAAAGATGACCATCCAAATCAAATCACTAGATGTTGCAATAGATAAATGGAATGCCGCTCTCAAGATTGTAATGGAAGTAAATAAGAACTTGGATAAATACATATTAGGATTAAACCATGGATAGAAATAAAAATTACATGAAAATATAAACAATATCAAAAAATAATAGATCACACAGAAAGGAACACAAGACACCAAGATTTAATGTGGTTCACCCAATCCCTACATTACATCCACCAAACAACAAGTACAATATTGTTACAATCTATTAATTACAACTTGATTACAATTTGTAATCCCTTACAACTCAATACTATCATAAGAACCAATTTTGCATCACAACTATGAAACAATCCCTAACCCTAAGCTCTTTTATACAAATATTTTTACCGCTTTAGGGTTATAATTAATAATTACATATTGGCCCAAAACTCCAATAAAATAGGGCCCAAAGAATTTATGAAGTATGTACAATACTTTCTTGATCAGTCACCACAATCTAACAATCTCCCACTTGGAGAATGATCAGGCTCCACACTAAACAAAAGTCTCCCACTTGGAGATTGATCCTATAGCTATGCTACTACTCCATGAGGCTCCCACTAGATCAAACCACCCTGGACTTTGCTATTCTTTTATTCATCTTTAGTTTATAAGACCAACTGAAGCTGAAGAGGATTTCATCTTCTCCCTTGTTACTACCTTTGTCAACATATCTATTGGATTTTCATTTGTATGTATCTTCTCTAGCTTGAACTATCCATCCTCCAAAATTGACAAAATGAAATGGTACCACAACTGTATGTGTTTGGTCTTTGAATGTAGAGCTAAATTCTTTGCAAGATGAATGGTTTTTTGACTATCTATGAAGAAATAATTATCCTTTTGAGGATGTCCCAATTCTTCTAAGAATAATTGAAGCCATATCATCTCCTCAATTGCCTCTGTAGTAGCAACATACTCAACCTCTATAGTGGATAGATCATTAATCTTCTAAAACCTAAAAACCTAGCTCATGGTTAGCCCATCAATAGTAAAGACATAACCTATAGTACTTTTCCTAGTATCAATATCCTTGCCAAATCTCAGTCAACATAGCCCTATAAATCAGTAGTAGAGCTCCCAAAGAGTAGACACTTATTGGATTTTGCTCTCAAATATCTAAGAATCCATTTGACTACATTCCAATGCTCAATTCCAAGATGACTCATATACTTGCTAACAACTCCCACTACATGTGCAATATCTCACCTTGTACATACCATAGCATACATCAAGCTTCCTACAACTAAAGCATAGGGTACCTTGGATATCTTATCTTCCTATTCTTGTGTCTTGGGACACAACTCCTTAGTCAACTTCAAATGACCAGGTAAAGGTGTGCTCACAGCTTTAGCATTCTCCATAGAGAAACATTTCAACACCTTCTCAACATAATTAGCTTGAGATAGAATCAATTTCTTGTTCTTCCTATCTCTACAAATCTTCACACCAAGGATTTGTTTTGCTACCACTAAATCCTTCATAGAAAATGCCTCTGCTAATTGGCATTTTAGCCCCTTAATGTGATCCATGTTAGACCTAGCTACAAGCATTTCATCAGCATATAAACATAAAACAATGTATCTATCATCATCTAGCCTCGTAAATTATACACAATGGTCTGAATGACACCTACTATAACCATGCTCATGCATAAAACTGTAAAATTTTAGATACCATTGTCGAGGTGCTTGCTTCAAACCGTATAAACTTTTCTTCAATTTACACAGGGTAAGTGCACAAAGTTGTGGTGCCAAAAGGGGGTATAAGTGGACACCTTTTTCCTGAAATCTACAAATTTTGAACTTCAACAAGAGTTTGAAGATAGTTACACTCAAAATTTTCAGATATGACAAAAAAAAGTTGTAGTCCTTTGAATCTAGTTTCTAAACTACTAATTTTTTTTCAAAATGGCTTAGTTTTAGGTCCTCAAAAAAGGGGGCCACAAAAAGTGGTACTGTTTATTCCAAAAAAACATAACATAGTACAAAGTGTGGCCCCCCTAAAATTTTAACTTTTTTTTTGAAAATTTTTAATCACTCTAGTCAAAAGTTACTTAAAACTATGTAGTTTATCCTAGATTTTTCGGGTAATTTTATAATGTGTATTTTTTTTTAATGAATTTTTTAACTGGACACATCCCAAAAATGTGAATTATCTGTGTGCTCCCCCTAGAAATAATTGAAAACTAATCTAAAATCAAAACTTTTTTTTTGAAAGTGTGTAGAATGGAGTCTAGTTTCTAAAAAACTAAGTTGTTACAAAATTCGATGAACGAGCTAAAATATAAAGCCCAATTAGTACGTGGTGGTTTTTGACAAAAAATGAACATACATTCAAAAGAAATTATAGATGAAAGGCTTGAAATAGTTCAAATTAAAAATAAATTATATGGTTAGATAGCTAACACAGAGACCTATAATGCTATGTAACCTGATCTTATCGATACCAAACTATGAGAAATCTTGGAGGGGAGCACAAAAGAAAAAACAATCAATTTTTGTATGTTTGCTGGAAAACACATCTCAGGCCTGTTCATCAAATCCAAACCTTTGGGTTGGATCTCCAAGGAAAAACCAAGCCTTAGGCTTGGGTTTGATTAAGGTTTAAATAGTGTGTGTGCCCTATAGCATGCACATGCTATAGCGGGCACATCCTATTTAAACCTCAGTTCTAAATAGCACGTGCGCACTATAGGGCACATGCACTATAGTACGCATGCACTATTAAGATGTAAGTTGCAAAAGAGAACTAGGTAGGCGGGGATAGGGGAATGGCTATGTGTGTGCATGAAAGAGATAGAGAGAAAGTAGGGGATAGGAGATGGGAGAGAGTATAGGATGGGAGAGAGAGTAGGGGTGGCAAAGAGAGGAAGTGTGAGAGAGAGTAGGGGTGGAAAAGAGAGAGTTCAAGATGGGGGAAAGAGATTTAAAGTAGGAGATGGGAGAGAGAGGAAGTGTGAGAGAGTATATAGGTTGGGAGAGAGAGATTAAGAGTAGGGGATGGGGGAGAGAGAGAGTAGGCAATGGGAGACGAAGTGGGAGAGGAAGAACTCGAGAGAGAGGAGGATGGGAGTGCATGTGTGTGAAAGAGAGAGAGTATGGAATGGGAGAGGGGGAAGAAAAGGTAGCTCAAGAGAGAGTAGGGGATGGAAGAGAGAGTAGGAAATGGGAGAGGGAGTGGGAGAGGGGGAGACAGGGGGGGAAAGAGAAATGTGTGTGTGTGTGTGTGTGTGTGAGAGAGAGAGAGAGAGTAGGGGATAGGAGAGAGTGTGAAAATTTAAGAGAGACCAGAGGGTAGCAAAGAGAGAGAGAGAGTGGAGAGGGAGAGAGTGAGAGTGAGAGTGACAGAGAGAGTAGGTAGTGGGAGAGGGAGAGCAAGTGAGAGAAAAAGTAGAGGATGGAAGAGGAGAGAGGGGGGATGGGTGTGTGTGTGTGAAAGAGAGAGAGTCAAGAATGAGAGAGGGGAGAGAGAGAGAGATAGAGAGAGTAGGCAATGGTAGAGGGATGGGAGAGAGGGAGAGAGTGACTGAGTGAGAGAGAGAGAGAGAGAGAGAGAGAGAGAGAGTAGGTGGTGGCAGAGGGAGTGGGAGGGAGAGAGAGGTGGAATGGAAGCATTTAAGAGAGATAGAGTAGGGGATGGGAGAGAGTAGGCAGTGGGACAAGGACTGTGAGAGAGAGAGAGGGGGGGGGAATGGGAATGTGTATTTATTTATAAGAGAGATAGAGTAAAGGATGGGAGAGAGTGTGAGAATTTGAGAGAAAGTACTAGGGGATCAGAGAGAGAGTGAGAGTAAGGGAGAGAGAGAGAGAGAGAGAGAGAGAGAGAGAGAGAGAGAGGAAGAAAAAGAACTTGAGAGAGATAGACAGTAGGCGGTAGGAGAGGGAGTGAGAGAGGAGAGGGAGAGGGAGAGGGAGAGAAATAGGGGGGATGGGAGTGTGTGTGATAGATGTAGAGAGTAGGGTATGTGAGAGAAGAAGAAGAGTGAGGGGATAAGAGTGTGTGTATCTATAAAAGTGAGAGAGTAGGGGATGGGAGAGAGTGTGAAAGTGTGAAAGTAGGGGGTGGCAGAGAGAGAGTACAACGATAGGGGAGAGAAAGTAGGCAGTGGGAGAGGAAAAGAGAGAGGGGGGATGGGAGTGTGTGTGTAAGAGAGACAAAGTAGGGGATGGGAGAGAGTGTGAGAGTGTGAGAGTATGGGGTGGCAGAGAGAGAGAGTACGATGATAGGGGAGAGAAAGTAGGCAGTGGGAGAGGGAAAGAGAGAGGGGGGATGGGGGTGTATGTGTAAGAGAGATAGAGTAGGGGATGGGAGAGAGTGATAGTATGAGAGAGTAGGGGATGGGAGAGGAGAGAGAGAGTAGGGTATGGGGGAGAGTGTGAGAGTGTGAGAGAGTAGGGGATGGGAGATGAGAGAGAGAGTAGGGGATGGGGAGAGAAAGTAGGTAATGGGAGAGAGAGAGGGAGAGGCAGAGAGAGCTTGTACAAGATGGGGGAGAGAGAGAGTAGAGAGGGAGAGAGAGAACTTGAGAGAGAGAGATAGTAGGTAGTAGTAGTGTGAGTGTGAGAGAGTACGACGATGGGGGAGAGAAAGTAGGTAGTGGGAGAGGGAGACAGAGGGGGAATGGGAATGTGTGTAAGAGAGACAAAGTAGGGGATGGGAGAGAATAGAGAGAATAGGGGATGGGGGAGAGAAATTAGGTGGTAGGAGAGGGAGAGGGAGAGAGATAGGGGGGATAAGAGTGTGTGAGAGAGATCTAAAGAGTCGGGGATGGGAGAGGAGAGGGGGTGAGAGAGGTAGAGAGAGTAGGTGGTGGGAGAGGGAGAGTGAGAGAGAGTAAAGGATGGGAGGGAGTAGGAAGAGAGAGAGGGATGGGATGGGAGAGAGAGTAGGGAGGATGGGGAGTGATGTGTTTTGAGAAAGTAGGGGGTGGCAAAGAGAGAGTACGACGATGGGGAGAGAAAGTAAGTGGTGGGAGAGGGAAAGAGAGAGGGGGGGATGGGATGTATGTGTAAGAGAGATAGAGTAGGGGATGGGAGAGAGTGAGAGTGTGAGAGAGTAGGGGATGGGAGAGGAGAGAGAGAGTAGGGGATGGAGGAGAGTGTGAGAGTGTGAGGGAGTAGGGGATGGGAGATGAGAGAGAGAGCAGGGGATGGGGAGAGAAATTAGGTAATGGGAGAGAGAGAGGGAGAGGCAGAGAGAGCTTGTACAAGATGGGGGAGAGAGAGAGTAGAGAGGGAGAGAGAGAACTTGAGAGAGAGAGAGAGATAGTAGGTAGTAGTAGTGTGAGTGTGAGAGAGAGTAGGGGGTGGTAGAGAGTATACGATGATGGGGGAGAGAAAGTAGGTGGTGGGAGAGGGAGAGAGAGGGGGAATGGGAATGTGTGTAAGAGAGACAAAGTAGGGGATGGGAGAGAAGAGACAGATTAGGGGATGAGGGAGAGAAATTAGGTGGTAGGAGAGGGAGAGGGAGAGAGATAGGGGGGATAAGAGTGTGTGTGAGAGATCTATAGAGTCAAGGATGGGAGAGGAGAGGGGGTGAGAGAGGTAGAGAGAGTAGGTGGTGGGAGAGGGAGAGTGAGAGAGAGTAAAGGATGGGAGAGAGTAGGAAGAGAGAGAGGGAGGGGATGGGAGAGAGATTAGGGAGGATAGAGAGTAGGGAGGATGGGGAGTGATGTGTTTTGAGATAGTAGGGGGTGGCAGAGAGAGAGTACAACAATGGGGTAGAGAAAGTAGGCGATGGGAGAGGGAAAGAGAGAGGGGGGATGGGGGTATATGTGTAAGAGAGATAGAGTAGGGGATGGGAGAGAGTGAGAGTGTGAGAGAGTAGGGGATGGGAGAGGAGAGAGAGAGTAGGGGATGGGGGAGAGTGTGAGAGTGTGAGAGAGTAGGGGATGGGAGATGAGAGAGAGAGAGCAGGGGATGGGGGAGAGAAAGTAGGTGATGGGAGAGAGAGTGGGAGAGGTAGAGAGAGCTTGTACAAGATGGGGGAGAGAGAGAGTAGAGAGGGAGAGAGAGAACTTGAGAGAGAGAGAGATAGTAGGTAGTAGTAGTGTGAGCGTGAGAGAGAGTAGGGGGTGGTAGAGAGAGTACGATGATGGGGGAGAGAAAGTTGGCAGTGGGAGAGGGAGAGAGATGGGGAATGGGAATGTGTGTAAGAGAGACAAAGTAGGGGATGGGAGAGAAGAGAGAGAGTCAGGGATGGGGGAGAGAAATTAAGTGGTAGGAGAGGGAGAGGGAGAGAGATAGGGGGGATAAGAGTGTGTGTGAGAGATCTAAAGAGTCGAGGATGGGAGAGGAGAGGGGGTGAGAGAGGTAGAGAGAGTAGGTGGTGGGAGAGGGAGAGTGAGAGAGAGTAAAGGATGGGAGAGAGTAGGAAGAGAGAGAGGGAGGGGATGGGAGAGAGATTAGGGAGGATAGAGAGTAGGGAGGATGGGGAGTGATGTTTTTTGAGATAGTGCGTACGCATTATAGTGCATACGCGCTTTATAGTGTGTATGCACTATAGTGCATATGCACTATCTCAAATCACCAAAAGACAGTCAAAAACCAACCTTGGGGCCCATTTCATCCATTTTAAACTTTTGGTCTGTTATGCTCTCTGTTATTTCGACAGAAAACACGAGTTTCAACATCTAGCAAACACTATTTCAACACTTTTGGAAGCTAGAAAACACCAAATTCAATCATTGGATACATGATTTGAAGAATTTTTGAATATTCCTTTAATAGAAAAGGTTAGTGCAATCCATTTTAAATATTTTTTTTTGATATATAGATACAAATTTGATTATAATTTGATATGTTATGTAATATATAGTGAATTCATTGAAAATTGTATGTTTGAATGAAATGTTATTTCAAAATGGTTAGAAATTTGACAAGTCATTTGATATATATTGTCTATTCATTCAAATAATTATAATTTTTATATGTAATTAAATAATTTTTAATTTACACATTTTAAGTAATTCAGATGTTTGAATAATTTGACATGTAGAAATAATCATCATGCCAAGGAAGAAACCAAAGATTCAAACAAATGTAGATAGGGAGAGAGATTTGACAATTAAAAGAGATAAAATGAAATTACTATGTGAACAAAGAAAATTGCAAAGCAATGATGAAGAATTAACTTTTGAAGAGGATCAAGAACCACAAGTACAAAGAAACAAGAAGGAAGAATTAGAAAGACAAAGAGAATGAATGAGATTGTTACGCTCAAGAAGACAATTGAATTGTGAAGCTACACCATCCTCCAATGTTGGAATCATATCGTCTGCTACACCATCTTTGAATGTTGGAGTCATATCATCCGCTACACCATCTTCCAATGTTGAAGTCATATCATCCTCTCATGTTGAAGAGACACTAATTTATAGATCCGATGATATACACACTCCATCATGTCATGTTGAAAGAACAACATCAACACATCAAGTAGGTGACATTCCATCTTTTACATCTTATTGCTAAGGCACATCATCTTCAATTCAAGGTACGCAATACACTCAACCTTATATTGATGTTCAAAATGTTGAGAGAATTGAAGAGATTAGAACACCTTCTTGAATTCATTTTAGAAAACCAAAATATTTGATTGATATTGATACTAACATTTTGAAATCAATGTCTGATAAGATTAGCAAGCGTACTTGTCAAAGAAAAGTTAATCATATGTGGAGATTATTTTTTGAAGAATTCAATATTACAGGTCAATGCCAATTATTTGTTGAAATGATGAGGAATTTAAAATTTAGGCCTATCATGAAGATTCTTGGGCTAAGAACGATGGATGGTTCAAATAAAAGAAATATTGTAAAGAATCTAATGAGTGCTTATGACAAAGTGGGTTCTAAATCACGCACGAAAGATAGTAATATCACAAGACGAGTACTCACATCGACAATAGTAAGTAGCCAAATGAAGAAAGCTTGACTCATGAGAAAGACAAGAAAAACATTAAAAATTGGTAGAGGTACCTTAAGGTGAGCCATGCTAAGGCGTGAGAGATTAGAAGATCCAACAAAAAATGAGTTATGGACATTTAGCGGTAGACTACTGCGAAAGGATAAAGAAATTAGTGAAGCCTTGAAATCATTGATCGAAGATTTTTGGAAAAATAACAAACGCGTTTCTCCTAATCAAAGAGATGTTGTAAGGAGGATTGGTAGCCAAAATTGCGAGCCACATGCGAAACATTTTTTGGACTCAACTCAGACACAATTTTTTGCAAAATTTATTGGTATGTATCCTCAAATTTGAATAAGTCAAAGATTTTTTGAGATGGGTAAACCTTTTTATGTGAAAATAAATCACACATGCACAACTTGTTGTTGTAGGATACATATTGAATTTTCTAACCATTTTGATGGTTTTAGGCACATATGCGTAGTTTTGCATTCTCAGTTTGTTTTGTAGGATTGTGACATAAAAGAGCCACCAAGATTTTTAAGGGAATTCATATCCAACATTTTATGTGAAATAGGGGATGGCCAAAATTTTTACAAGACATCATGCTTGGATGGTACGTGCTTATTTTGTGGTTCTTTGCAACTTTTATCAACTTGTCAACATATGGATAGTACACATACAATTGGAAATGAAATAGTAGATTACATAAAATTCAAGATAGTGACATATGCTCTAAAAAATGGGAAACATGGTAAAAGATGTGATCTAGTTATTGAAAAGATTCTAGTGTATGAGTTCATGAAGATTTTTCGTGAAAAGATTATGTACCAGTATGCAAGGCATACCCATAGAGCTCGATGGTTGGATTTTCAATTCAAGTTGTGCAAGGATACGTTTCCATTGGATACCATTGTTTCGGTTGTAGATTTTGTAGAGAACTACACACTACAACCACAAAATGAGGTGCAAGAAAAGTATTATACATCTCAATAGGTTTCCATATTTGTTCACATAACATTCATGCATTCACTGACAAGTACAGAGGATGACAGGAAGATTTTGAGGGAGTACCATTTTTACATCAGTGATGATTGATCACATTCTATGAAGTTTGTACATGGTTGTTTTCAACTATTTTTTGGAGATTTGGCTAATAGGGGCATATCATATCATCAACACATTATTTGGTCAGACAATTGTGCATCTCAATTCAAGAATGCATGGATGTTATATTGGTTGAGCAGAATGCACAGGTTGTGTAGAATTCAATATATGTGGAATTTCACAGAGGCTGGTCATGGTAAGGGAGAGCACGATGGTGCAGGCACATGCATTAAAAGAGCCTTGGCTCATGAAGAACTAAAGTACAAAGATGGAGCAATATTGATAGATGCAAAATCTATCGTCCAATGGTGTAACGATACAATGGGTCCAGGTAAGGAAGGTGAGTCTATAGTTCATAGATTTTTTTGGTTGATAGATAATACTAACATTGCACCGTATCAGGATTGTTGCACACTAATAGGATCTAGTGAGTTACACTCTTTTAGAAGCTCTGATGCAGGTTCATGGAGTATCCACACATGAAAAATGGCATGCTATTGTCCATCATGTAAAGAGGAAAATTGGGATGACTGTGAGTCAACTAAATGGGTGGACAAATGGGATATATGGGTTTTGGACCCAATTGACACCTATCGTCCCCCACAAGCATTGAAAATGGTAGATATGGATTCATCTATTGACTTTGACCGCTTGTCAGATCTAGTGCAACCTGGTAATATATATATCTTTGTAATTTCAATATGTAACTATATAACTTTTACCCAAGTATTTTCTAAATTAATGACCGCATTTTGTACATTTGTCACTGCAGGCCATGTTTTTGTTGTTATTACACCTAAAGACAATGAAGAAGGGATAGATTATTATTTGTATCATTGTGTTGAAGCCAAACAAAAATTGGATCACTCAGTTATAGATGGTGAAGGTTTAGAGTACCATGTTGGTGCGGTGGTTGTAACAGGCACATGGCTTAGACGATATCCTATGAAGAATCCTAACTTGTGGTTATTTGAGGATAGGCAAACAGAGAGGAAGATTCTTCATTATTCAAACCTTGTTGTCGCATCAAATGTCCACTTGATAAAATATGGTGGAAAACCACATAATAAGATGCTTTGAAAAGTTCACAAGTTAGACCATGAGGCAATACTTGAGACATTAAAATGTTGAGTAGATCCAATTGGCTCATTAGATTGAATTGGGAGAGAGAGAAAAAGTGATCAATTGGATCCAAATAAAATGTTACAACCTCTTCCCCAAGACTATCACATCACTAAGGTGGACCGTATTGTTATGATGTGTAAGTGATGAGATTTAGTTTTGATTTGTTTAGAATCTAGATACATTATATGAATTTATATAAGATTCTTTAATAGGACCCTTTTTTTTAATCTTATCTTAGATTTTTTACTGTGCTAATTCTCCATTTGTAGGTCACCAAAGAAGAGGGCTAATAAAGTTGATGCACAAGTGATAAAGGGTGAGATGCCAAAATCATCTGTGAAATGGTATTATCAATTCACATCCTCAATATTTATTAGTGTTCTTTGTTCAAGTACCATTGTATGCTAATCATCTTATGCCTAGAATTGCAGAGGTTAAATTATGTCAATACTAAGGTTTGTAGCATCAATACTAAGGTTTTTAGCATCAATTGGTCACGCTAAGTATAGTAGTTGTATCATGAATCCTTCTGAACCAATATGACTAAGATTCTCAGAAGAAGACTAAACCATATCATCTGTCTACTCCCTCTTTATATAAGAGTTTGTCAAACAATAAGAATGAAACATTGATTATTACTCCCCCCTCAATGTAAAATTCTCATTGATTGCATTTTGTAAAGTTTTAAGTCACTATCAACCTCTATATCATTGTATTCCTCTTATCATCAAATTACACAACAATGAGAATATGTACGATGACTTCTTCACATGAACTTGACAATTATAAATGATACACCTTAGTAAATGTTTGGGCTTGGTCTTTACCATTTGAGCTTATAATATAATACATTGGCTTCATTTGCATTTGGAAGAATTTATTATGTTTGTTCCAAAAGTCATTCTTCATTTGCCAATATGAAAATGCGACTATCATGAAAGGCACAGTCTTATAAATTGTAATTTGTATAATGGTATAAAAGCTAGGTTGTGGGTTTGAATCCATACAACCTATGATAAGTGAATAGTGTCATTCAAAACACCCTTTGTTTCTTTTTCTATTTCAAACACATTCAACCATAATTACCACCATTACCACTGCCAAGGGATGAAGTCTTGTAGGCTTATAGGTAAAATTCTGATCGGTAGTGATCTCCTTAACAAGGTGATCTTGCTATGAGGCAGACTAGTATCAGTGTCCAATACAATATTCTCCTTCTAGTTGAGAAGCATATTTGACCAATTCTCCTAATTGCTTCCCTCCCCAAATTTTCCATTGCCCCCATGATCCTCCTTCTCATGCATTTATTCTATTTATTCTTCTACCTCCTCCTATGCTTGGCCATTTTGCAACACCATCTGGATGAAACTCTAGCCTTCCTCAAAACCATTATATATGACCTCTCCTTCTTCAAGATATTCTATAAAAAGTTCCTCAACCCTTGAACCTTTCAAAACCCCAATCTCAATGGAAGGCTTCTAGACCAAAGAAACTAGTAGATCCAGTTCTTTAAGAGAAAGAGACAACAAATCCAATTTTCTAGTGACTAAATGAAAAATTGGGGAAATCATTTCAATTAGTTGTAAATTGAAAGGAATTATAAGTAAAATATATCAATACAAAAAGTAACTTAGTAATTATATCAATATAATTTAATTACTAAGAAAATGAATTTATTACTCTAACATATAGTACATTATTTTGCACACAAAGGTGTTGAATTTGATGCTTAACAGATTTACATACATGTGTAATAAATAATAAGTGTTGTAGCTTTGGGATCAACACTATAAAATGAAGGATGTCATACTACATTCACAGAGGTACCAAAATATTTTATTTGATATGGAGACAAAATAAAATGTGTATTCTTCATAACTGCATTTGAGTCTCATGTATTATCATTTTCAGCTATTGACATCAGAGATTCCTTTACATCTTCATCATTGTATTGATCAATGAGTCCTTATTGAACTCACTAGTTCTAAGCCAATGACTAAGGTATGAAAGAGTTTATATTAAAATTTTATTAGTACTGAAATTCAATATAAAGTTCATATATAATTTTGATTGTAACATGTCGAGTTACAGAAGATTCTAGACTAATGGACTAGTGAGCAAGTTAGGAAGACCTCGTTATATACACCATCTCCCACTTGTTGGAAATTAAAGACAATTAGGGATTTATTTTGTTGTCCTAGTTGGAAAGAGTATATATCTAATGATGTACATTTTACACTCTATGGCATTATTGGGCATATGTTTTGTATAATTTTTTCTATGTATGTCATTTTTTACATATATTTCATGTATGACATTATTAAACATATGCTTATGATGTTTCAAATTATTGATAAATGAATTATATGATATTGTTAGACCTTATGGAATCAACTTTGATTTTTTGTTATCACATTGGTTTGATGCTTGTATTACTGGATTAGTTGATTGGATGCTAAGCTTTGATGATTGTGAATTTTAAGATATAATATTTTAGAAAATCAAGAAATTCCATAATGCATATTACCTTAGACCCATACAATTTTTTTTATATTTAAAGATCAATAGTTATCCATAGCTTACAAAGTTTAGCACCTTTATGTTGGTTGAATTCTTTGTTGAAATTTGTGACTATGGCTACATGAATGGTTTGAATGTAGGATTTTATCACATGTTCTAGATGTTTTTGCATGTGATTTTATGCCACTTTAATTTTATGCCTATAAAACACTATATACAATGATGCTTCTTGTTAGCTTCAATAAGACCCTATCTTGCGCAACATGCTAAAACCTCAATAATGATGTTTTTTTTGTTCATAGTTTGAATACCCATGTTTGTAGAGTTTGATTCTATTAGTTTGATTTTATTAATAGCCCCATGATATATTTTTAAATATTCCACATGTTTGGTTTTATATTCAATCAATCAACATATTTTCCTTTTAATTCTTCCACATTTGGCATATTTATCTAACAATGAACTTATGATACTCCCATCAAGAAGTGCATGATTGCATGGTTTTATGGTGGATATCCCTCTCTTTCTTAAATTCCAATTTTATTCATCTACATGAGTAAGGGAGATCAATTCCATTTCTTTCAATTGTATTTAAATGTCATTAAAGTTTTTTCAAACAATGTGATTAAATAAATATTATTCAACATTTACCTCTATCATCAAGGTTTATTCATTCCTCCTCTTATTTTACCAAATAATTTGGATGAATAACCCATGGCTCCTTACATTTCTTGAAGAAATTTTTCAAAGACTTTGCAACATGTCTTCTCTTCTTCCATATAGTTCATGTTCATTGAAGACATTTGGTCAAACAATATATATGCTTTGTATATTCTCACAACACCAATAGTCATGGTACAATGCTTACAAGATCCATAGTTGAAGAGAAGCTATGTGAAGCTTCTAGAACCATGGACCTATACTTAATTTAGTATTATTACATCCATGTTACTTATGAAAGTGGAAGTTTCACATAGATAAGTAGGGAAACCAAAATTGAAGGCCAAACTTAACATAGAAAAGTAAAGCAAGCCTCAACTATATTCTCATTAAACACTGTGAATTCAAATATCTTTGATGGGGCATATCTTGGAGCTCATGCAAGATATGGATGATTTTATAGTTCCTATAGGACTATGTTTCAGAGACCTACAATAACCTTTCTCTCTTTTTGGAGATCACATTCCATTTTCATTATACAACGCCATCTCGGGTGATGCTGAAACTTGCAGTGTTGGCAAGTACAGAGTTGCCACTTGCCAAATCTCTCTCATCTTTCATTGTGGGATCAAACTGTCTACTCCATTAGCTCCGAGTGGCCAAGTAAACCCTATCTCCAACCTCATCTTTTCCCCTTCAGTGCTCGAACGTTCTCAGGTGCGCTGAATCGGAATGTCCCCAAGGGTCACTAAATGCCACAGGGCTGCAATCTTTGACAGGGCATATCTTAGAGCTTGTGTCAGATATGGATGAGACTCTAGTTGCTACAAGACTATGTTGTAGAGATCTACAATAACCTCTCTCACTTTTTGGAGATCACATTCCATTTTCATTCTACAACGCCATCTCAGGTGATGCTAAAACTTGCAGTGTTGGCAAGTACAGAGTTGCCACCTACCAAATCTCTCTCATCTTTTGTCGTGGGATCAAACTGTCTACTCCATTAGCTCTAGGTGGCCAGGTAAACCCTATCCCCAACCTCATCTTGTCCCCTTCAGTGCTTTAATTTTCTCAGGCGTGCTGAACCGGAATGTCCCTAAGGGTCACTAAATGCCATAGGGCTGCAATCTTTGACGGGGCATATCTCAGAGCTCATGCGAGATATGGATGAGATTCCAATTCCTACAGGACCGTGTTGTAGAGACCTATAATAACCTCTCTCACTTTTTGGAGATCACATTTCATTTTGATTCTACAATGCCATCTCAGGTGATGCTAAAACTTGCAGTGTTGGCAAGTACAAAGTTGCCACCTGCCAAATCTCTCTCATCTTTCATCGCGAGATCAAACTATTTACTCCATTAGCTTCGAGTGGCTGAGTAAACCCTATCCTCAACCTTGTATTTTCCCCTTTACTGCTCGAACATTCTGAGGCACGCTGAACCAGAATGTCCCTAAGGGTCACTAAATGCCACAGGGCTGCAATCTTTGATGGGGCATATCTTGGAGCTCGTGCAAGATATGGATGAGATTCCAATTCCTACAGGACTATGTTGTAGAGAACTACGATAACCTCTCTCACTTTTTAGAGATCACATTCTATTTTCATTCTACAATGCCATCTCAAGTGATGCTGAAACTTGCATTGTGTGATGGAAGGATCTTAATTATATTGTTGGAAAGCATATCTAGCATGTCATTTTTGGAAAGAAAAATCATGGAACTTGGTAAATGTTTCATAAGTTAATGAAATGTGTTACTACCAGATTATGTAAATTTAGGATTATATGATCTCCAAGAATTTGGTTATGTTCTTTACCGCACCTTGGACGCAAGGTAGTGTGTAGCTTCTACTCCCTCTTTGTGAGTAATGTTAGTCACTTTGTATATGTAAATTGGTTTTCGATTGGGTATGTTATTTTCAACCTTAATGGTGATGAAGGATTAGCTTGAATCAACTTATAACTATCTAACCACCAGATTTTCTTTGATTCCATCAAATGTGGATTTTGTTTGTATTTATTTATTTATTTTTATTTGTTGTGCTCTTGACCTTTGAGGCTTTGAATTTAAACTTGTGCACTTTGGTTTTTGAAATTTTATGTTCTTGAGGTGGCTAGGAGGTATGTTCTATGTTGCTAGTTATGTGTTGTGATGTTCTCTATCAGGTTCAATGTGGAACATTGATAGAATGTATAAGGGAGTAGATTGCAAAGAACATACCATTCTCCTTTTTGTAATACACTATTTATTATGTTTTAATTCCACTTGGACCCGTTCCTCTTTTGGCAATCCCTAAGATTGCCAATTCTTATTAATTTGAGTAGAGACAAGATGAACCAGATTAATATAGTGACCTATAGATCGAAGGAGGATGGTTAAGAAATGGTCTACCAAAGTTCAGCCAAGGATAAGGATAGCATAGTAAGAAAATGATTATTTATCTGGTGGATATAAGTCTTTTATATAACAAACCATTTATATGCATAGTAAAAGAACTGAATATAGATTTGAGACATATTGATCACCTGCAGTCTGACCATCTTCACAGGTATGCAACTTTTGTTTCACTGTTTCATGCAGGTTTATTGAACTTTCTTTATGAGGTCATTTATAGATGGGATGTTCAAAGGTTGAGTTCCTATGGGCTGTCAATACTTTGACTATACTTTAAGTCAACGATTATCAATATGGGAAAAAATGGAACTCGTTGTATTTTGAAGTACTGAGAAGATGGCCTTGTCCTTCCCCGGGAGTTTTAGAAATGGGAGACATTAGGTAAGAGAGTGAAAATGTTACTATCGCTTCAACACACATGACACAATTGGAAATGCAAATTTTGATGGTAATCATTTTGTGATAAGGGAGAGACTAGGGATGATCATTGTTACTATCTCTTTAGTAGTGGATTTTTGTTTTCTCTTGAATTTTTTGTTGGGGGATCAGTGGTAAGTCTCCTTGGATATTCCTTCTTATGATGTTAGTGACAAGTGTTGCTCTTTTAAAACACTTGTACAATCTTTTTTAAATTATTAGATAAAAATAGAGAATTGTAGGTATTAAACATGATTAGCCTTTAGTTCCTAGAAGATCTTTATTTCCCCATCAATGCATTTAGAAAGTTAAGTTTTAAGAAGATCATAAATAGAAAAAATTAGAGAAGCGATGTAAACATTTATATTGATTGGAAACATGTGAGTCTTGAGTTTCCTCTGCCTTTTAAAGAAAGTTCCTTAGCTAGCATACCTAATTCCACATTCCATAAGAGTGTCATTACGCTAAAGATTTAGGAAACCAACTGCTCTAAGATAAAGCTTCCCGATCAATAATAATCTAGCCTATTGAGGTACAGAATACTTCTTAATTAAACTTGTGTTAATTCAGTATTAATTTTTTAATTAACTACAATTTCAGTATCTATGTATAGGGGTTGATTGAGAAAACTATTTGAGGTCCAATTTGAAAATATATTTGTAAGGATCTCGACCAAGGTTCACAACTTCGATGATTAATACATTCATTCAGGCTAGAACCTCACTACAAAAAAATAATATATAAAAAAGGTAGTGAATAACGTCATGTCTAGACCCAAATCAACCAATGAAAGTCAAATCAGGATAATGTGGAACAAAAATATATGCATTGAGTGGGTTGTCATAAAAAATCTTCAGAATAAAATTCATGTCTAAAATTAAAAGACCTTAAAGAACATTTATGCTTGTAACACAAATGGCCATTCAAAACTGAATATGATTACAATATGTGAAATAGCATTACAAGAACTTGTAATGCTCTTGTGAACATCGTGTTAATTCTTGTAAGAATCCCTAAGATGCTTTTTATACTCAAAATTTTGTTGAAATTGAATTAATTTTTATCCTGTCGATTAATTGGCTTAGGGTGATATATGCTTCTTGGATGGAATAATGAGTTCGTGATTAACTCTATATTAAGATTCATAGCATCTTCTAGTTATTTGCAAAGGAAATTTATAAATTAAGCTAATGTCATATGGCTTGCTTGAGAAAGATGTATGTGTTCTTATTGATGGGTACTAATGACTATCCACATTTAGTTCTTCAATATCCTATTTGACAAGCTTTCCATAGACATTTCTTTGCCATACTAAGTATTTTTCAAAACATATTTGAGTAGAAGCACTACAGTAGATACTACATGATGTTTTAACAAATAAAGTAATGGTTTAAAGACTATTATTTCCAAGGTATTATGTAATAGTATTTTAATTGTAATGATCTTAGACTAATGATATTCTTGAAGGTAACTTTGACATGCAGTAAGAAAGACAACCTACAGCCAAGGCTATATTGTTCCTACAACCAAAGCCATAAATGCTCATAGCCAAAGCCACTAGTGCACATAGCCAAAGCCATGGATGCTTATAGCCAAAGTTACAAGTGTTCATAGCCAAAGCCATGAGTACATGAAGTCAATGATCACAATTGTTTACAACTATTCACCAGAAATAGCTTCTTTGCAAGTTTTGAGAAATACTAATAAAGCAAAAAAGAACATCTACTAGTTGGTAGACATAATGGAAACTCTCTAGCAATTGAATTTAATTTCATACATGCACATATCTAATTTAATATCATACACGAACATATCTAATTTAACGTTATACATGAACAAACATATAATATAAAATGATAACCAATAATGTCTGTCATATACATTAACAAACACATAATATATTATGATAACCAATAATGTCGTATATGAACAAACATATCATATATTAACCAATAATGTCATACATCAAATATAGAATGTCATATGTACATCAAATGTATGTCGAATATGTCTCTCTGATGCCTATATATATACATGGGGAAGGAAACAACTCTCTCTCTCTCTCTCTCTCTCTCTCTCTCTCTCTCTCTATATATATATATATATATATATATATATATATATATATATATATATATATATATATATATATATATGTATATATATATATATATGTATATATATATATATGTATATATATATATATATATATATGTATATGTATCAAATATCTCAACTACATCTTTTCCTTCCCACGAGGGGAAGGAAACAAGTCTCTCGATGTCCTCTGTCGTAGTGTGGAGGGAGACAGTGGAGATGACGGGGCCCTCCTGACACACTCACTTGACCTCTTGTTGAGGCTCTTCTCCAGGTCCAACTGATACAAGGAAAGTAGATATGAATCAATATTTATTATACGTTGAAATCAAATATATGTACACACAAAATCAATTCTTTTCTTACCGCAGAAAAATAGTCACTCTGTAAGTCCACCTCAAATGCTCGTGGACGATCAGGCATGACAAGACCCTACAACAATTCAATAAATATAATCACTTATAAATAACATTAGAAATTTTGAGATTAACTTATAAACAACAACTAAAATGAAGAAAAATCTTTCATACCTTCGTCAGTGGCTATGAGCTAGCCATAGTTGCGGCCACTCCACTATCAACAGACTGTCGCAAATGAGGAGGTGTGTCTGACATCATGAGCTGCATGTCATACAATACACATTATATCTAACATGAAACATGGAATAAATATAATCAAATGAATTAAATTAACATGAAATAACTATACCTGTGTGAAGCTCGTATGATGTCTCTGCTTTGTGTCTATGGTAAAGGTTGAGGGTCCTGTGGAGAATTGATGCACATGCATAATTTTTTTTGTCAATCCTTAATATGATTACATAATAAATATATGTATTAATTAAAATGATTAAATTGATACATACCTCAGTACTCGTCGAAGGGACAAAAAATGGGCCTGGAGGATTGCTGCTAGGCCCAACAACACTTTGACCCTAAATTTTGAATAATGTCAATAAATGCTAATTAATTAATCATTCACTATACATATGAAATGTGATCAAATTAGTAATTTACCTATGTGTCAATGCCAAATTTCTCATTCAGGAACTGATCAGTGACAAGCCCATCATCTGCACCATCTCCGGCATGAGTGCCAAATGTGCATAGGGATCCACATGAAGTACACATGTGACCATGACGCATAGAAGGCTCCCCCTCAACTAATGGGCTTGTGAAATGGATGAGGGTTTGTGTCAAAGCATTAATGGTCCCTAGAGTGCTGGCCTCTACATGTTCCTTCACAACTGAAGGAATAATCACATGCTTGTGCTATGGATGGACCACAGGTGCCCTAACTACATTAGGGTCACGACGTGCTCCTGGCCTCTCAAATGATGACTCCCCACCTCTACCCTGGGAGTCTAACGTATCAAAATAATTGGGGATCTCCCCAAGGACAAACTAAAAATATAATTTCTTCAAAAAATACATGGGGACCTCGTGATTGTTGCAAGGAGGGGCATCAGAAACCATCCACCATCTATCCCAAAAATTATTTCTAATAGCATCGTGTATGCACCAATAGATGCGAAATCATTTAGTACCCTCTCTAACAGTATTTTTCTCACCGAGTTTTCTAAATAATGCACATATACTACCTTCTGGTATTTCTTTTTTTTTAACATCTTCATATGACAATTTATTTGCATAAAATCTTTTTTGTTCATCCCTCTTAGCCTGCCAAATATCTAACTGACCACTAACTGAGGCTATCTGAGTGTTAATGGATTCGAGCGATGATGCCAATTGAGCCCTCATTGGATTGGTTTGTCCAGATTCTTTCAACCGAGCAATGAGTCTTTCTAATTCAGTTTTGCCTCTCTCTATTTCATTTATCATATTTTCTTGTGTGCCTGGCGGAGGTCTTGTAATTGGTTCGGGTTGTGGAATTTGTTGTTCTTCTTGAGGAGAGTTTTGATTTTGAGGTTCTTGAGGGTTTTGTGGATTTTTTGGTTGATTATGGATATTTCCTGATAAAAAATCAATTGAAATTCAACTAAATAAACAAATCTAAATGAAATTTGTAAAACACTACAAAAGAATATCAAAATCCAATAAAACAATATGGAAAAGATATAAAACAATGCAAAGTTAAGTTCATATCACTTACCTCATTGTCGTGGGTGTGCTTGTTGTCTTGGATTTCATCGGTGAGGAGGCATTTTGGCAAATGGTGGTAAAATTTTGTTGTCAAACCCGTGTACGCATTGTTGGAGAGCCAAAAAGCAAAATAAAAATGATGGGCCGCGGGTCTGCAGCCCATCATATAAATTTTTAGTCATAGAATAGTGCGTATGCGCTATAGCACATATGCGCTATTGAAAATTAGAAATAAAATAAAATACTTGTCATCTTTTTGGCACCATAACTCGGTGCATATGCCCCACACTAACTTCTCCTTACCTTTGAGCTCAAATCCATGTGGTTGAGCCATATATATATATATATATATATATCTTCATCCAAATCACCATGAAGGAAGGTTGTTTTAACATCAAGCTACTCTAAATGAAAATCTTCAGTAGCCACAATACTTAAAATAGTATGGATAGAAATCATTTTAAAAATAGGAGAAAATATCTCATCAAAATCATTGCCCTTTTTCTATGCAAATCCTTTCACAACTAACTGGGCTTTAAATGTTTTCCTACCTCCTTGCTCTTCTTTTAACTTGTAAACCCAATTATTTTGTAAAGCCTTTTTACCTATAGGAAAGTTGCATAAATCCCAAGTCTTATTTTTTAGCAAAGAATCCATTGCTTCTTTCATTGTAGACTCCCACTAAATCTTAGTATCCAATTGCATAGCTTCATCATAACATTCAAGTTCACCAGCATCTGTTAATAAAATAGAATACAAAGAGGGAGAAAATCTTTCTAGAGGTCTAATTTCCCTTGTTGGCCATCTAGCATTCACTAGTGTGTGTGGTATTTTTTTTTTCTATTGTTACACATCTTGAGAAATGGTTGGAAAATCATCTTTCAGAGTATCATCCAACACTATATATTCATCTTTTTTCTTGTCATGTTGTTGCAACAGATCTTTGTATAGTACTTTGTCATTGAATATGACATCCCTGCTTCTTACAATTTCATGATTTTCAAAATCCAAAAGCCTATAACCAAATTTATTAATGCCATATATAAAAAATACACATTTCTTTGACTTAGCTTCTAGCTTGGTTCTATTTTCAGAATCTATGTGAGCAAAAGCTTCACAACCAAAGGTTATGAAAAAAGAATAACTCAACTTCTTACCAGTCCATGCTTCCTCTAGAATACCACAACCCAAAGGACTAGAGTGACCTCTATTAATCAAATGTATAGTAGAATTGATAGCCTCTGCCCACATGTGTAAAGGCAACCCAACATGTAACCTCATGCTCCTTATGTGCACCATTATAGTCTTGTTCATGCGTTCAGCCACTCCATTTTTTGTGGAGTCCTTGGAATATTTTTCTATCTATAAATACCATTAGTAGAGAAATAATCTTCAAATTCATGACTATAATACTCACCACCATTATCAGATCTAAGAAATTTTAATTTCTTACCAATCACATTTTCAACCAAGCATTTCCATTTCTTAAAAGTTTGAAATACATCAAATTTCTATCTAAGGAAATAAACCCATACTTTTCTAGTTGCATCATCAATAAATGTAACATAATAATGAGAGCCACCAAGGGAAGATACCTAAGCTTGTCTCCATACATATGTATGCACAAGCTCTAATTTCTCCTTTTTGTTTTACTTTCTAGTCTTCACAAAACTCACTCTCTCTTTTTTTCCATACACAACTTTCACAGAAATCCAAATTAACACATTTTAGACCTAGTAAAACTTTTTTTGAATGAAGTACTTTCATACCTTTCTCACTCATGTACCCAAGTTTTTTATGCCATAGCGTTGTATCAAAATTTATAGTAGCTATTTGTTCTCCCTACTCAACTATAGCAACTGTTCTTGAACATTCATTTTTCTCTAAAACAATTAAAGTAGAAGGAACAATATGACCTATACAAAGATAAAAGGTGTCTACTTTCACACCTTTTGCTACTACAAGGGAACCTTTTGAAACCTTCCAATTTTTATCATTAAAAGTAACTACACAACCCTCATCACTGAGTTGCCCTCTTGAAATTAAATTCATGCTCAGCCTTGGAACATGTCTTACATCATGTAATAGCCAATAATTCAGATTCTATAACTTAATCTCAACTATTCCCTTTTCAATAATCTGACAGGGTTCATTATCCCTCAAAATAAACAACTCCAAAATCCCCTTGGACATAATCAATGAAATAACCTATTTGAGGTGTAGCACGAAATTAAGCACCAGAATCTAAAACCCATGAATAATCAAAACTTTCTAAAGATAGAACCAAAGAATCCTCTTTGGATTTGTTACTTACCACATTTTCCTCCTTGTCTCCATCTGGTTTATCTCCTTCATTTTTATTTTGATTCCAATAATCTTTCTTTTTGTGCCCTGGTTTCCTATAGTACCAATAGGCATTCAATCCTCTTCATTGAGACCTCCTCCCCTTTAACTTTCCCCTTAATTTCCCATGATTTCTAAAATTACTTCCTCTCTCAGTCATTATGTCCATGATTTGTGCATTCAAAGCACTTCCTGATGTACATCCACCTAAGCTTTTCCTATGATTTTCCTCACTCAAAAAAACACCAATCACATCATCATATTCTAAGGTACTAGATCTAGGAACAAAATTACTCACAGCCATTACCAAGCCATTCTAGCTTTCAGGCAAAGAACACAAAACCAAAAGAGCCCTAATTTCTTCATCAAAATTGATACCCACAAAAGATAACTAACTAGTAATAGTATTAAACTCATTTAAATGATCTATAATAGATTCACCTTCTACCATTTTCATATTAAATAAATGCTTCATGAGAAATACCTTGTTTGAAGCAGAGGGCTTTCCATACAGTGTCGCCAGGGTTTTCATCAACTCTTTTGTTGCCTTCACTTTTGTAATATTAAATGCCATTGATGGTGTCATGCATAATAAAATGCTTCCAAGTGTCTTTCTATCACCAAAAAATCTCATTTGTTATTTGACATAGATCCCTAATTATTTCTTTTTCCTTGCAATGAATTCCATAAATATTTTTTGATAAAGATAGTCTTCCATTTGCATCTTCCATAATTGGAAGTTTTTCCCATTAAACCTATCAATCCTCAACTTACCCTCATCTGCCATCACTCCTAGTCAACCGTGAGACTTTTCTACTAAGGATAACTAGAAAAAAACCTCATTATGATACCACTTGTTAGGATTAAACCACATATAGAAATAACAATTATATGCAAATATAACCAATATTAGAAAATAATAGATCACATAGAAAAAAACACAAGACACCAATATTTAACATAGTTCACCCAATCCCTGGGCTACATCCACTTAACAACAAGTATAATGTTATTACAATCTAGCAATTACAACTTGATTACAATTTGTAATCCCTTACAACTCAATACCACCACAAGAACCAATTTTGTGTCACAACTATGTGTTAGATTATGGTGACTGATTAGAAAAGTACTGTATATACTTCATAAATTCTTTGGGGCTTGAGATTATGGGCTGACATGTAATTATTAATTATGACCCTAAAGTAGTATAAATACTTGTATAAAAGAGCTTAGGGTTAGGGATTGTTTTATAGTTGTGATGCAAAAATTGATCCTTGCGGCAGTATTGAGTTATAAGGGATTACATATTGTAATCATGTTGTAACCACTAGATCATAATAATATCAAACTTGCTATTTGGTGGATGTAGCCTAGGGATTGGGTGAACCACGTTAAATCTTGGTTTCTTTTGTTCTTTCTTGTGTGATCTATTATTTTTGAATATCATTTATATGTGCATGTAATTGGTATTTCTATCCGTGGTTTATTCCTAACAAGTGGTATCAAAGAGAGGCTATCTTTTAGTTGTCCTCTGTAGGAAAGTCTCATAGCCAAATGGGAACAATGGCAGACGAGGGTAAGCTAAGGGTTGATAGGTTTAATGGATAGAAATTTTAGTTATGGAAGATGTAAATGGAAGACTATCTTTATCAGAAAGATTTATGGAAGCTGTTAGAAGAAAAAAGAAAGAATTATGGATCTATGTCAAATGACAAATAGGATACTTTGGACAAAAAGGCACTTGGAAGCATTCAATTATGCCTGGCACCATCGATGGCATTTAATATTACAAAAATGAAGACAACAAAAGACTTGATGAAAGCCTTAGTGACATTGTATGAAAAGCCCTTCACTTCAAATAAGGTATTTCTTATGAAGCATTTATTTAATATGAAAATGGTAGAAGGTAGATCTATTGTAGATCATCTAAATTAGTTTAATACTATTACTAGTCAAGTTATCTCTTATGAGAATTAAATTTGATGAAGAAATTAGGGCTCTCTTGATTTTGTTGTCTTTTCTTGAAAGCTCGAATGGCTTGGTAATGGTTGTGAGTAATTATGTTCCTAGATCTAGTACCCTAAAATTTGATGATGTGATCGGTGTTATTTTGAGTGAGGAAACTTGTAGGAAAACCTTGGGTGGAACTATATTAGGAACAGGTTTGAACTCACAGAGTAGAGGCAAAACAACTGAGAGAGGAAGTCATTTCAGAAATTATGACAAATCAAGAGGAAAGTCAAAGGGTAGAAGGTCTCAATCGAGAGGACAAAATAACTACTGGTACTATGGGAAACTAGGGCATAAAAAGAAAGATTGTTGGAATCAAAAGAGAAATGAAGGAGATAAACTAGATGGAGACAAGGAGGCAAATGTGATAAGTAACAAATTTGAACAAGATGCTTTGCTTCTATCTCTAGAAAGTGTTGATGATTCCTGGGTTGTAGATTTTGGTGCCTCATTCCATGCTACACCTCATAGAGGTTATTTCATTGATTATGTCCAAGGGGATTTTGGACTTGTTTATTTGGGGGATAATGAACCTTGTCAAATTTTTGGAATGGAAAAATGTTAAGATTAAGTTGCAGAATGGGAATCATTAGCTACTACATGAAGCAAGACATGTTCCAAGGGTGAGTAGAAATTTATTTTCAGCAGGACAACTCAGTGATGAGGGTTGTGTAGTTACTTTTAATGATAAATATTAGAAGGTTTCAAAAGGTTCCCTTGTAGTAGCAAAATGTGTGAATGTAGGCACCTTATATCTTTATACAGGTCATATTGTTCCTTCTACTTTAATTGTTGTAGAGAAAAATGAATGTTCAGGAATAATTGCTATAGTTGAGCATGGAGAACAAGTAGTTACTATAGATTTTGATACAACGTTGTGGCACAATAGACTTGGGCACATGAGTGAGAAAGGTATAAAAGTACTTCATTCAAAAAAAATTTACTAGGTCTAAACTGTATTAATATGGATTTCTATGAAAGTTGTGTATGGAGAACAAAAGAGAGCGAGAAGAAAAACTAAAGGAAGAAATTAGAGCTTGTGCATATAGATGTATGGGGACTATCCCAAGTATCTTCCCTTGGTGGCTCTTATTATTACATTACATTTATTGATGAAGCAACTAGAAAAGTATGGGTTTATTTTCTTAGATAGAAATATGATGTATTTCAAACTTTTAAGAAATGGAAATGCTTGGTTGAAAATGAGATTGGTAAGAAATGAAAATGTCTTAGATTTGATAATGTGGTGATATTATTGTCATGAATTTGATGATTATTTCTCCACTAATGGCATTTGTAGACATAAAACTATTCCAAGGACACCACAAGAAAATGGAGTGGTTGAACACATGAATAAGACTATAATGGAGCATGCAAGAAGCATGAGGTTTCATGTCGGGTTGCCCTTGAGGCTATCAATACTATTGTATATTTTATTAATAGAGGTCCCTCTACTCTTTTAGGTTGTGGTATTCTAGAGGAAGCATGGACTAGTAAGAAGGTGAGATATTCTTTTCTCAAAACCATTAGTTGTAAAGCTTTTGCTCGCATAGATTCTGAAAATAGAACCAAGCTAAAAGCTAAGTCAAAGAAATGTGTATTTTTTGGATATGGAATTAATGAATTTGGTTATAGGCTCTGTGATTTTAAAAATCATAAAATTGTAAGAAGCAAGGATGTCATATTCAATGAGAGAGTGTTGTACAAAGATCTATTGCAGCAATATGAAAAGAAAGAAGATGATTATGAAGTGTTGGATGATACTCCAAAAGGTGATGTTCCTACTATTCCTCATGATGTGCAACAACTACAAAAACAAATCCCACACACACCAGTGAATGTTAGACGGTCAACAAGGAAAATTAGACCTCCAGAAATATTTTCTTCCTCTTTGTATTCTATTTTATTAATAAATTTTGGTGAACTTGAATATTAGGATGAAGTTGTGTAGGTGGATACTAAGATTCAGTGGGAGTCTATAATGAAAGAAGAAATAGACTCTTTGCTAGAAAAATAAGACTTGGGATTTATGCAAATTGCCTGCAGGTAAAAGGGCTTTACAGAATAAGTGGGTTTACAAGTTAAAAGAAGAGGAAGGAGGTAAGAAATTATTTAAAGCCAGGTTAGTTGTCAAAGGATTTGCATAGAAAAAGAGTATTGATTTTGATGAGATATTTTCTCTTGTTGTTAAAATGACTTCTATCTGTACTATTTTAAGTATTGTGGCTACTAAATATTTGCATTTAGAAAAGCTTGATGTTAAAACAACCTTTCTTCATGGTGATTTGGATAAAGAGATATATATGGCTTAGCCATAAGAATTTGAGGTCAAAGGTAAGGAGAACTTAGTGTACAAATTGAAGAAAATTTTATATGGCTTCAAGCAAGCACCTCGGCAATGGTATTTGAAATTTGATAGTTTTATGCATGAGCATGGATACAATAGGTGTTATTTAGATCATTGTGTTTATTTTAAGATCTTGGATGATGGTAGCTACATTATTTTATGTTTATATGTTGATAATATGCTTGTAGCTGGGTCTAACATGGATCAGATTAAGGGGCTAAAATTCCAGTTAGCACATGCATTTTATATGAAGGATTTGGGAGTAGCAAACAAAATCCTTTGTATGAAGATTTGCAGAGATAGGAAAAATAGGAAATTGACACTATCTTAAGTTGATTATGTTGATAAGGTGTTGCAACATTTCTCTATGGAGAATGCTAAAGTTGTTAGTACACCTTTACCTAGTCATTTGAAGTTGACTAAGGAGATGTGTCCCAAGAAACAAGAAGAGGAGGATAAGATGTCCAAGGTACCCTATGCTTTAGTTGTAGAAAGCTTGAGGTATGTTATGGTATGTACAAGGCTAGATATTGCACATGAAGTGGGAGTCGTTAGCAGGTATATGAGTCATCTAGGAATTGAGCATTCGAATGTAATCAAATGGATTCTCATATATCCAAGAGGAACATCCAGTAAATGTTTATGCTTTGGGGGCTCTACTACTAATTTACAGGACTATGTTGACTCAGAGTTGGCTGGGGATATTGATACTAGGTAGAGCACTACAAGTTATGTCTTTACTATTGGTGGGGCAACCGTGAGCTAGGTTTCTAGGTTATAGAAGATTAATGCTTTATCCACTATGGAGGCAGAGTATGTTACTGGTACAAAGGCTACCAAGGAGATGATATGGCTTTAGTTCTTCTTGGAAGAATTGGGACATCCTAAGAAGGATAATTATTTATTTATAAATAGTCAGAGTGTCATTCATCTTGCAAAGAATTCAGCTCTGCATTCAAAGACAAAACACATATAGTTTTAGTACCATTTCATTCGATCAATTTTGGAGGATGGACAATTAAAGGTGGAAAAAATACATATAAATGAAAATCCAGGGTATATTCTTACCAAGGTAGTGACAAGGGAGAAGTTGAATTCCTTTTTAGCTTCAATTGGTCTTCTAGACTAAACATGAATAAAAGAACAATAGAGTCTAGGGTGGTTCATCCAGTGGGATCCTCATGGAGTAGCAGCATAGCTACAGGATCAGTCTCTAAGTGGAAGGATTTTGTTTAGAGTAGAGCATGATCAGTCCCCCTATGGGAGATTGTTAAATAATGGCAACTAGTCAAAAAAATACCATACATACTTCATAAATTCTTTGGGGTTGAGGGCATCACCCTGGAAAAAAAAATTGGGCCCTATTTTATTGGAATTTTGGGCTGACATGTAATTATTAATTATAACCCTAAAGCGGTAAAAATACTTGTACAAAAGAGCTTAGGGTTAGGGATTGTTTTATAGTTTTGATGCAAAAATTTATTCTTGTGGTAGTATTGAGTTGTAAGAGATTATGGATTATAATCAGGTTGTAATCACTGGATCATAATAATATCGGACTTGTTGTTTGGTGGACATAGCCTAGGGATTGGGTGAACCATGTTAAATCTTGGTGTCTTGTGTATTTTTTTCTATGTGATCTATTATTTTCTGATATTGTTTATATTTGCATGTAATTGTTATTTTTGTTTGTGGTTTATTCTTAACACTATGAAATAATCCCTAACCCTAAGCTCTTTTATACAATAATTTTTACCACTTTAGGGTTATAATTAATAATTACATGTTGGCCCAAAATCCAAATAAAATAGGGCCCAAATTTTTTTTTGAGGTGATGCCTCGAGCCCCAAAGAATTTATGATGTATAGTACTTTCCTAATTAGTCACCACAATCTGACAATACACACTTAGTGTATTAATCCTTTGACATCATTGTCAAAAAGGGAGACAGATACTTAAAGGGGGAGAAATATCTATGCAAGGGGAGAGATGTGAAAGGAGGCGTTACAAAATAAATAAAGAGAAGAAAGGGGGAGCAAATAGTAGGAAGCATATAAGATAAAGAGTATCAGAATGAAGACAAAGAGTTATAGCAGAGGTAAATCTACTCAGAGAGATTTTGGATATAGAAAAGGCACATAAACTCACAGGGAGTCACAAAATTTTGCAGTATATAGTTCTTTACAAAATTTTGGACACCTTTTTGAAGTTTTGTACATATGTTGAAATTGATGTATATTATACTCAAAGAGAATAGATTCATCTTGTATAGTTAAGTGTTTTTACCACTCATGTCAAAGGGGGGCATTGTTGATCTCAAAATTGGTTTTGACAATTGATTGTCAACACAGTAAAGGAATTTACTAAGTTCATGCCGAGTATAATTTGTATAAATGTCGAGTTGCAATAAGTGTCGAATAAATAATAAGTGTTGAAAAAATAGATAAAGTTGAGCAAGTTTCAAGTGCTGAGTGAATAGTTAGTGTCGAGAAAGTTCCAGTGTCGAGCCAGACAGAATTATAGTATGTGTCAAGCATTAATATCAACAAGTGCTAAGTAACATAGAATTGGCCTAGTTGTTTTTGATGGCACAAACAACTATGTAAACCATTATTGAGCTGACATATGGGTAAATCTCAAAGCTTTGAAGATAAGATCAAATCTATTTGGATTCCCTATGTGATCAACATGCAACCAATCATAAAAATGGAAGGAATTGAGTGGAAAAGTTGGATGAATCTCAATCATAGATTCAAACCTAACCCTAAGCCACCAAAGTCTTTTTAAAGACAGATGAAGCCCCATAATTTAGTATGAGAGAGAGCATTAGAGAATCCATGAGAGAAGGTGATGATAATAGTGAAAGGGGTCAATTTATTATTAACATTCAAGGTGACTTTGAAGAAGGAAAAAATTGCAGAATTAGTTATCTGAATGGAGGATCAAGGATAGGATACAAAAATTTCATATCATATTAGAAAGGATTAAGAAGGACTAAATTGAGATATGAAATCAGCAATACCAGATTGTAAGTGTATCAGATCAAACATTCTACTGTACTTTCTAACAACTATATCATCAAGATGAAATACTTTATATTAAGGTTGATTTAACAGTCATTGAGAAATATTTAATAGGGTGAGATTCCAAGTGAGTGTTCTAAAGTCCTTTAGCTAGGCACACTTCTAATAGGGTGTTAAAATCCTTTAACAGGGTTGGATCTAACAATCCTTTGTAAGCCTTTAACAAGGCAGGCCTTTCATAGGGCAGATCATGAGAATGGTCAAATCATATAGCCTTAATAGGTGAACTATATTACTACAATAGTGAAGAATTGTGAGTGTCATCCCCACCCCAGTTTTACCTTCTCATTGGAGGGTTTCTAGGTAATCATATTTGATGTTAAGTTTTTATGTGGATGTAGTTACTGGACATGTTATTTCAATATGTTTATGCATGCAAGATTAAAAGTTTTATTTATTAGAGATTAGTACTTCTAATTCAACCCCCCCACACGTGCCCCCCCCCCCCCCCCCCCCCCTCCTGCCAAAAAAAAAAAGTAAACATTTCCCATTTGAATCTCTAAAAACATGTATAGTGGATGATTTTGCATTCCAAATTTTATTGCCAAGTGGCATTCAGAAAAAATTTATATTATTTAAATGGACTTGAACTTGTAATTATTCTTTCATGTAGATGTGTTATTTATTAGACTTAGTATTATTTAAATTTAAATGTGATTCAACATCTTGGGATCATTAAGGAATTTAATCTATTATATCTTCTTATGTATGATTCTATGTTATTGCTTTTGAAACTTTATGATTTTTGTACGTCATTCTTATTAAAATTTTTTTAGCTAACTTAGTAAAACTTTAGGTCAGTTCTTTTGGATCCCTTGGTAGGGTGTTACAAGAAAACCAGTTAAAAGCCTTGTCCCAAAATGTTCAAGCAAACAACCTGGCTAAAATCCTATGATCATGAGCATAATCACTACAAAGGATTTGAAATATTTTAACATTATGAAAAGGGACTCCCTTTCCATTATAATTTTTAGGATGAGGCATACTAACTTCTTAAGGAATGGGAGTATGACTAATATCCTGGGACTATGGACTTCGCATGTCACACATAGGAATACAAAAAAAAGATTAGTCAAAGATGCAACTTGTTGTTGTCAAGATGACATAGTTTTAGCAAAACTAATAAGTGTGGAATCATGAGAGGAAATAGGAGGAATAACATTATTAGAAACATTATGTAAAGTGTAGGAAGTTGTAGGAATGGAAGACACAACTCAAGAAACACTAGAAACTATAGTTGTTAGAGGAGTAGAATAAGTAAAAGGAACATTATGATAAGAAGGTTGTGATAAAGAAAGAGACACAAGAGGAACACTCATAGGAATAGAGGGAACTGTCACAGTAACCGAAGAACCTGAGTATAAGTAGGAACACTAGGGAAATGAACAAAAGAAGGTTCTACACTAGTGACAGGAGGAATCAACCCTAAATCATGACCTTCTTGAGTTAAAGGCTTAAAATTGGAATGCACAAGGTGAGTAATACCACACAAGAGATTAAAAACCTTGGTCACTATCATGAAGAACTTTCTTAAGAGTCTCTATAGTTGATCAGAATCTTCATTATGCTTTCTTGAATAAGACAATTACCCATTTTATCAAGTTCTATTGAAAGTTTTTGGACTTATTCACACGGAACTCTTAAAGTATCATCCTCATCATGAGTTAAGTGAGAAGAATTTTTCTCCATAAGAGGATTAGAATCAAGAAGAGTCAAAGTCTCATCTAGAATCCTAAGGAAAGGAGAAGAAGACCGTGGCTCAAAGGTACCCATAAGTCTACAACTGCATCTAATCTGAAGATTAGAAGAAGCACTAGAAGTAATAAAGCTCATAAACCAATGCAATGAACTAAACTAACAAAACAAAAAGCATAAATATTTTTTATTTTGAAAGAGATTTTGTAATTTTTTATTGTATTTTTCAATTTTAAAATGTAAGAAAAGACCTAACCAATATGAAATTAAATTTAACACCATGAAACACAATATAACATCTAATTCAAAAAAAGATAGGAGGTAAGTGTATCTAGTTCGCCAAAATGAATAGAAAGAAAATAGGACTGATTCTCAACCCAAATTACCTAAATGAATGATCCAAATTAATTAACCACAAGGAAGTAATCAATACACAAATGGATCAAGCAATGGAGAATATGAAGAAAATAATAGATCGTATGGTCTTGTTATTTGAGAAGTATGAGTTTAAATCCTAAATAGATAACAGACAAATACTAACCTTGAAGTAGGATAAATCTAGAAAACATTGATTTTTGATATCTATGTAAAGTTTTGGGGAATTCTACAACTCATACTCAACTAGAAATTTCAAGACTGAGAAAACCTAGAAATCTTTTGTTCTTTTGAAGGGAGGTAAACCTTAACCTAGATAGAGGGGCACAATCTCACCATGGGAAACAACTGTGCCCCAAAAAGTTGACCTTGACCTACATTGCTCCAAAAGGGTATCCAAATTTGCTCTTTAATTAATTATTTGACACCTATATCTACATGAAAATAGTTTTTTTTTTTGGATGGGGTGTTTTCCTTGGTCAAGCCCTAGTTTGGAATCAACCTTAAATTTTAATTGAAACTGCAATATTTATAAACAAAGTAAACGTTACTATTCACATTGCTTATATTGAAATTCTTGTGGAGGATTTGAATCCTTGAATCCACAAGTATCGATGCTCCAAATGAATGTAGAAATATATGTAGGATGTCTCAAATCAATGGCATTAGATCCTCAACACCAATCTTGAATGTATCTTTTCATAGGAAAAGGCTTGGATGAATATGGATAGAGAAATCTTCAACAAGAGGGCTCCATAGAGACTGGATACTTCAATACCTAAAAATGGACCTACCCACTGAATCAAATCTTGAATGCTTTAATGCTTGAATTCTTGATGAATAGTATATCTTCACTTCATGGAGGTGGATCTTAGATTCTCTCATAGAAAGTGCATGCTTAATAATAATAAGTGGATGATGGATATCAAAATGAGTGAAGAAGACTTCCTTATATAGACCATTAAATCCCAATTAACCTTAACCCCTTGAAACTGATCTAGATTAAATTTAATTTAGAATTATACCACTCTAAAACTTGAAATAATTGACCAAGAAGTGGGAAAATGAAACTTTCCAAAGCTTGATATCCCAAAACTCTTGGCTTTTAAAAAATTAGACCTGGCCTCATATATGTTGCCATAAATGTAAAAGGAGGAATTTAATAGCATGAATCCTAATGGAATTCCTTTGGGGGATTATCCTATGCATTGCTAGTGAATTTGAAAGATAGTTAGAATGAATTTGTGTGGCATTCATGATAGTATTTTTCATTGATGTCAAGATAGAATTTTTTTTGTAAAGCCTGACAGAGTGGTGGATAGAGAACAAGGAAGAAAAGCTTGTGGTTGACAAATGAGGATGTGTGTAGTTGAGGAAGTATTCTATGGAGTGTCCTAATCATGTGTCTAATTGTTCAAGTAGAAAGTTGAAGATTAGTGATAGTTATTTGAGATCTATTAGAGACAACATGTAGATACAGGTTACACAAAGTAGTACTTGTAATCAGCATATATCTCCTAACAAACATAGAATCTTGTTATCAAAAGTTAGATAGAGGAAAAATAAATTTTAGTGATATCCTAGCTTAGAGTGCTAATTATAGAAGTGCACATGTTAAAAGTTGTGATAACTATGAGCCAACTATTTGTTGTAATAATGGAAGTGTAATGTAACATGTGATAAATTAAATCTCGATGAGGCACTATATTATAATTATAATTGGGAAAGTCTCAAGGTTGACTCAATCATTAATATTTGGACTTGGTATAAAGAAAACATTTTTCCTTTTTGGTTATATGAATAATGTGATATTATATGCGAAAGAGGTGATTATAAGTGTAATGTGAGAGGGAAAACTTGGTTACAAGTTTCAGTTATCCTAATGTTGAGATCGAGCAAGATTTTTTGTGTAGTTTACATATGATGGATAGTTATTCTATGAAAGATAATTCAAGATCAGTTGACCAATGAATTCAGTCATCTTACCCCATAAGCTACTTGGATAATGGGTCCTTCTTCCTTCCACAACTCCTAGTAGACTTTCCATGACTCCTAACAGGGTTGGAATCTCATTACAAGGATTCAAAGTCTCATAACAAGGACTTATATATACTAAACGCACTTCATTGACTCCTAACATGGTCTATCCTTTCACAAGGACTTTATACATTAGTGCATAATTTTGTACTTATCATTCCCACTAGAGTTTTCCCTTTGAGCAAGAGTTTCCTTAGTTAATAGATTGGGTGTTATTATGTATATCTTTATGTGGTTGTTATATATTCTTATTACATGTTTAAGAATTAAAAAGGTTATTAAAAGTTGTATTGGTTAGATAAAAATTCACGGCCAACCCCACCCCACCCCTTAGTTATCTTGGTGAACTTTAACTACTAATAAAGAGACTCAAAGAACTCCCAAATTATACCAAGGTAGAATTCTTATTGGTATTCAGGAAAGAGGATTAAAACTTAGGGTTTTTCAAAGAAGAGAAAGGGAAATCTTGTAATGAAGAATTTTCCCTCTCCTAAATAATAATTCTTAATAGATTCTAAAGAAATTCTATATAACAAATATCATTTCCAAGTTGAAAAATAATTACCTGACCCACATATGAAGAGTTTCACCAATTGACAATGTTTAAAAGATTATTTTCCTTTCCAATATGACAATAGTCTAAAGGAGTTAGCCCTTGGGTGAAACAACTAAATTTGGTTGGGGGGTGAGACTATCTACTCAAGATTTTGGTGTAGAGGGTTAGGATTTATGATAGTAGGGATATCCTTGGGTGACAAGGAAAGTGGGGATCCACATGACGAGGAATCCATGGGGCCACCAAAATGAATTTTTTTTTCTCTTGATGAATATTGAGGACTAGAAGAAGACAACAAGATTGCTCAAATTAAATTCATTTGTATGGTAGGAAAAGATTGAGAAGAATGGGTTGAGTCTTCTTGAAAATCTTGTTTGTCCTAGAATGACTGAGTTGGTCTCTCCTCATCATGATTATGGAAACTTTTTTTCTAGATTGAAGCTGAAATTAAAGAGATATTTTGATTCGATTTAGATGAAGTTATTACTTCTATTTTTTCTAAAGACTCAAAATCAAGGGCTCTAGGTTAGGGGATGACAAGTATTGTCATGTGGGGGAGAAAAAATGGATAACTTCATCCTCCATATAGGTATAGTCCCTTTGGAGGAGGTGTATGTTCAAATGACTAGCATGGTAGTGCAAGTGAAGGGAAAAGAACCAAAAAAAGAGGAGATAGAAAATAAAGAAATTTTACATTAATTATGATCTTTCTAGGAGTTACTTTTGCAGGTTACGAAAAATGTAAAATTTCAAGATTTCAATTTTTTTCACCAAAAGGATTTTTTTTTTTGAATATTCTAGTTTAATGAGCTTTTATTTATTTTAGAAATTTTTGAATATTCTAGAAGGTTGGTTGATGAATGGAGAATCAATGAGATTTAAAATGTATGTATTCCATCTATGTTTTTTCATCTAGTTTACATTTTGAATCATGCTTTAGTGTGTATAGAGACTTCTATGTTCCAACAATTAGACACTTGTGAAAGAAAAATATTTCTTAAAGCCTATACTACTAGTGGACAAAAGTCTCCTTTTTGAAAATTTAAATAAATTTTAAGTTTAATTCCTTTATAGGGTTTTAACTAAGATAAACACCTTTATTCCAATATTTTTCACATTTTCTATGTGCATGTGTTATATGAAAGAAATACAGATTGAGTTCTAGGACTAGGTTATATTCTTATAGAGATTCACTATCTCTCCATAATGTTTTGGTAGATCAAGAGCCTCTTCTACTATCATATATGATTCTAGTCACCCTCTACACCCTTTGTCACTCTTCATAGGTGATTTGGGTTAAAATATCAAGTATGCAAGTAAGTTAAAACATGTTTTTACTCATATCTAGTCCACAAGACCACTTATTAATCTATTATTTATGATCATATAACAAATTTTCATTCATTTCACCCAATCTCACCATATTCATTCATTTCTTAATTACAAATTACATTAATCATTTCTTTGAATTTTTAGACAAAGACAAACCCTAACACTCATTCAACTCTTCTGTTCCATGAAGCATAGAACAATTATTTTATCATTCTTATTGTAACTAGATAGGAAAATAGAATTTGGATGTAATGGGTTCAAGTTTGATTATTGAACCTAGTGACTATTCCTCTTACAAGAAAATGTTTTATGATCATTTCATTTCTCTTGCATTACAATAACATCATTCATCTAATGTTTTAATACTAGAGTGCCTTATATTTTACTTGAACATGTTTACAATTAAAGAGAGTACACTATCTTTATATTTAAAAAATAATTATTTTATAGATTTATGCTCTAGACATGTAAGTTCAAAAATATTTTTGATCAAGATAAAATCATATAAATCATTTTAGAGAACATGTGAATCTCTTTGAAATCTATCAAAATATTATTATTTTGATTTAAAACACCTTTAGAAAACATCCATTACTTTATAAAATATATATTTTAGTAATCTAAAATATGGCGTGTAACTACACCTTATCATATGTATAAGTTATATTTAAACTACATTTTTATAGATGCAAATATATCTATATATCTTTGAAATCAAAACATATTAAAATTATTTGTAATGTATGTATTTAAGAATCCTCCTCCATGATTGTTCTGCTCTCTCAAAATATTTCTATTCAGTTGGAGCTAGTTAGGATCTCAAAAATGAAAATCCATAAAGTATCCCTTATTTTCTTCCAAGAACAATAGCTTTTCATGGATAATCAGTTATAGGATTGATTAGGATTTTCATTATGTCATCATTTGTACCCTTGGATGAATGGTAAAATCTATCAACATTTCTCCATATCAAACTAACCCATTTATACATATAGTCAAAATACACCCTTTTGCAACATGTTGGTATATCATTCTCATAGAACAAGAAATGTCTAGTTAATTCTTCCATATGTAGTTGATTAGTGATGTTTCCATAATTCAAAGCTTGCTCCCTTGTGGTTCCAGGGTTATCTGCTATATAACAATCTAGCCAAGAAGCACTCTCTACTATATCTTTCAGGTCCTTCAATAGAAAACAAGCCCATTAAGAACAATAACTAACTTTTACATATTATTTGAATATATGCAATTTATGGATAATAAGATAGGTTTAGCCAAGTTTGGTCAATAGATACCTTAAACTCTTGGTAATCATTGATTAGTCGACAACCCATTCCTACATCATATTCAAATTTACTAATCTTTTCTAGAATATCATCAGGGAGATATGTGTCAATAAAAAGCATTGGATATAGTGTGACCATGGGCACAAATGTGGAGTCGCAAAAATTCTTTAAAAATTGATTTAGAGTTGGGAGATAATCATCAGCATTCCATTGTGCATCTTGCCATTGTGCCAAAATAAGATTTTTCCACAACAATAAAAGACATACAAAACACAAGAAAATATTTTAAAATATTTTAAACATTTATATTCCAACATCAATTGATTGATATATAAATCTGATCTAATGACTTACGTAATGTTGCATCCACATTCGTGCATGTGGACCATGTATTTTCTCAGCGTCATTGACTAATTCGGTGTATGATTCATGGAGGAATTGAAAACTAATTTGCATAATTCTAGGAAGATTAGCCATCATCGATATATCCCAACTGAGCACCACAAAATGGGGATAAATTAATTCATTGGTTAATGTTAAGCATAATAATTTCAAAAAATGTTAATGAACATTATTACAAGGCATCACAAATTATAAATTAAAAGCACTAGAATTACTTGATCAAGGCTATCTTGAAATATGCAAGGTCATCAATAGTTCCATATGTGTCAAACATGTCATCAATGATGGTACACATGACACCAAGTTTAGCATATCCAACTCGAGTTAGAGAGAGAGAGAATTCAAATTCATACAATCCACATGCATATGCCATATAATACTCCAAATGTCGATGTTGGAAAAAATGAAGTTCTTTTAAATTTGATTCACTCCACCATCTACATATTTATATTGTCCCACGCATGTTAGTCCAATCTAATATTATTAGTAGCAATCCACCAGGACATAATGTATTATTTTACGAAAAATAAATCTTCTTGAAAAATATTACTTGGAAAGAATCTTGAGCTCAATTTGATGTTGAGCATGTTCTATGTTGAAATCTAATATTGCTGCTTCCAAAATAATTTTGGAAATCTCATTCAACATCTTGAAATAAAGAAAGAATATATTTAAGTAGGATAAATCGAATTGGCTATTCAATTTTCGTCAACTCTTGTGAACTTATATCTATTAGGATCACACTTATGATGACTTCATAAATTATAAAACCAAATTATTACATATTTTAAATCCAACTAAAATTCTAGATACTTGTTCCATATACTCCATGAAAATTAAAAATATTGAAAACAATGCAAATGGATCTAATTTCATATATCTAACCATTAAAAATATTTCTTGTACCAACCTGTAGATACCCTCCATTGACATCCAATAATCAATATCTTGCCTAAATATATTGATGGAGCTCCAAGCTTCCCATTATGGATTTTTGGCTCTCCATGAATTCTTCATGAAGTATTCAACCTATAGATTTTTATGAGATTATGATTCATTTGCTAATATCAATAAAATGGAAAATATTATTATTATTTTATAATAACCTTGTTAAAACAACATAAAATTTGGAAAAAAAAATCACTGTGGCTTTGGTGAATGGGAAAAAAAAGGATTTGATTTTATTGTGTCTTTAGTACATTTCGGCTAGAGATTAGCCTCTCCCAAAATAATTGAAAACAAATATGAAAGCTCTTACCTATACCAAAATTTGGATTTTCTCTCTTATGTTTATGTTCTCTCTTATGTTTACTTTCCAAACCTTGATATCCCAAAACTCCTAGAAATTGAAAATTAGACCTAGGGTCATATATGTTGCCATCAATGTAAATGGGGGAATTTATTAGCATGAAACCTAATGTAATTCCTTTGGGGGATTATCCTACACATTGCTAATGAATTTGAGAGATTGTTAGAATGACTCTATGTGGCATTGTTGATAGTATTTTATATTGATGTCAAGATAGCATTTTTTTGTAAAGACTGATAGAGTGGTAGATAGGGGAACAAAGAAGGAAAGCTTGTGGTTGACAAATGAGGATGCATGTAGTTGAGGAAGTATTCTATGGAGTGTCCTGATCATGTGTCTAATTGTGCAAGTAGAAAGTCGAAGATTGGTGATGGTTATTTGAGATCTATTGCAGACAACATTTAGACACATGTTACACAAAGTAGTACTTGTAATCAGCATATATCTCCTAACAAAGATAGAATCTTGTTATGAAAAGTTAGATAGAGGAAGAATAAATTTTGGTAATATCTTAGGTTAGAGTGCTAATTCTAGAAGTGCACATGTGAAAAGTTGTGATAACTGTGAGCTAACTATTTGTTGTAATAATCGAAGTGTAATGTAACATGTAATAAATTAAATCTCGATGAAGCATTGTATTGCAATTGTAATTGGTAAAGTCTCAAGGTAGACTCAATCATTAATATTTGGACTTGGTATAAAGAAAATAGTTTTCCTTTTTTTGTGATATGAATAATGTGATATTGTATGTGAAAGAGGTGATTGTAAGTGTAATGTGAGAGGTAAAACTTGGTCACAAGTTTCAGTGATCCTAAGGTTGAGATTGGGCAAGGTTTTCGTGTAGTTTACATATGATTGATAGTTATTGTATGAAAGATAATTCAAGATCAGTTGACCAATGAATTTAGTCATCTTGCCCCATAAGCTACTTGGATAATGGGTCATTTTACCTTCCACAACTCCTAATAGGCTTTCCACGACTCCTAACAGGATTCGAATCTCTTTACAAGGATTCAAATTTCCAGCCTAGTGTTCAAGAGGGAGAAAAAGAAACCTTGAGAGACATGATATCCATTAAAGCGAAGAGCTCGAAATTTCAAAGCAGTAGCGTGCAGATCTCTACTGGAATTTTGGCTTCCCCATGAAATACCGTTTTCATTCCAATGCCTGTTTGAAAAGATAAATATAAATGTACTGATTCAAAAGGTACAGGTAAATGTATTGACTAAAAAGATAGTTACTTCTAAGTGTAGTGAAGAAATGCTTTGATATCTTCTTGAAAATAACGATGAATTCCTAATCGTTGGACTGCATCAACTAGGAAGAATCTCTGTGGCAGATCGTAACGAGAGGCACATATTTCTCTTCTTTAATCAGAGGATTAAATGCCTTCTCCTTGATCTCCTCAATCAAACTTGCCACCCTCTCGCAATATGCAGGATCCTGTTCAAATATAAATAAGAAAACATTTTTTGACTGTTTCATGCACTTTAATATCTTAATAATAATTTATAGACTGTGTAGTATTTGAGTCAAATTCATTGAGTCATATTTCATAAGTAGCGATTCAACATGAATAAATGGAACAATTAGCATGACTCATTAGATCTAGTGCTAAGTGTTCCATTTATTTTCATGAGAGATGGATTAGTGTTGAATCACTATTATAGATCAATGAAATATGAATGAATGAATTTGACTCAAATACCACACAATTAAATCGACAATATCACAATTTGACAATTTGACTTACAGTACTTATCAGATCATGGACTCACAGACTCCTATTTGGAATGTAGAGGACCAAACTTTGATACAGTTATAACCAGAAACTAAAAGACTGAAGTTGCCAAATGCATATATGTATACAGAAATAATAAATCAGCACCACATATGGCGACGACAGAGATTGCAGAAACTCGTCGTACCAGACATTGGGATGAAATTTTCCTATCTCTCGATTCTCTGATTTCTTGCAGCTTTGTACTTTGGCCATCCTTATTCTTTCTTGCACTCGCACCGGGCTATGTTTTTGTTTTAACAGGGAGTGTGCAGAGAGCCATCCTTATTATATAGAAGCGCGCCAACATTGTTCAACACTCGTGTTTAGGACCGAAGAAACTATTTTTTTCCACTGTTTTGTTTAAATATGCACAAATAATAGTTAATCCTGTAATTGTGGTGGTTGATGACTTTTAAGTGTATCAATTTAATAATTAATTCATTAGCGGAGATATTTTCCATATACGGACAAATTTACGCACGTGGAACCATGGACTGTATTATCTAAAACTACTAAACTTGGAAATATGGACCGTATTATTTAAAAACTGTAACATTAAATATAAATATATTGAGTTTGCTTTAGTTTGAATAACAAATATGAGGAATTATATAACAGTAATTTTTATATAATTATAATTTTTTAATTTTACAAATAATTATAATAAATATGATATTTTGATTAATTACAAAATTATATAACAGTAATTTTTATATAATTATAATTTAATATCAATATGTTATGTTTTAATTATAATTATATATTGATAATTATTTTTTATAGTTAAGCAATTAATAAGGTAGGTAATTCTTTATGACGAAAAAAAAAATGGACAAGTTAATGAACAAAACAATTGAAGTATTGCTCTATCAAGGCTGTGATTGACCAATAACAATGTAGGTGCCAAAAGAGGCACATAGGGTAACAAGAAGCCAACAAAGCCGTTTTAAAACTAGTATACATGACCAAAAAAAAAATCCATATTTGTCCACTTATGAAACTTGAACAACCTTGACAAGAGAAAAGTCCACCAAATGTGAAAGAAAACATCTCATAGATCCACCTTCAAGCTGCACAACTCCTTTCCACTTCAATAATAACATCAAAGAGGTACACCAAAAGGAAGAGGAGGAGACACCAAGCCTCCTTCCTAACCATCCAAGCACTAGGGTCAACAACAAGGTTAGGTAAAGCCCCAAAACCAGCTACCCAAATTACCCAAAATACCAATCTAGAATGAGTCCTTGAAAACTAGCAACAACAAAGTAGAACTACTACCCTCGAAAAACACATTAGAGTAAAATAGGTAAAACCATAATATTTCCCATCCCAACATCATCAACCCCAAAGAGCTACATCCAAATACAAAAAAAAGCTATTCACATTTTTTTTTTTAAATGGAATTTTTTTTTTTGTTGCCTTGTCTTTTTTGCCTTCAAATTGGGTAATAACCATTTGAAGAAATAATGGCCCACTAAAAAGTATAGTGTTAAGAAGACACCACAAGTGGGTTGCCAAACAACATATATTAAGCAACTAACATTGGGGAACCAAAACCAAAGCCCCCAACAATTCCTCCAATAATAGTGCTTGAAAAATCAAGCAGTGCATTGTCAACCACAATCATATTCTAGGTGTAAATATTAACCCACGCTAACCCAAGGAACTTGTCAAATATATTGTTTGAAACCCTATCACAGTCCATAGGCACAAGATTGGCTTTCTACTACTAAAGAAATATGTAATCACCATAGGTGAAAGAAATAGTAGACACCATAAATGCAAAGAATAGATACACGTCCCATAGAAAACTTACCCCACAAAAATTGCAACAAAGGGGAGGATCAAAATATGAGCATGACAAAAGTCATGCCCCATCATCATGGTCAAGGAACATCCATGTATAGTAGTGCCAAAACTAATCAACACCTCAGATACAAGGGAGGAGATCATGTCAAGCTAGTCCAAAAAGTAGGCTCCAAATGTAACGATGACATTTCTAACCGAAGTAGTTCTTCCCACTTGTATCATAAGGTCTCACAACAACAAGGATGAAATAGAGGGAAAGATAGTGAGTCAAAACTTGCCCAAAATGGCCACTGATGACTATGTCTAAAGCTCGAAGACTGAAACTCGCAAGTCCTTTTCAAGAAACACATTGAGTATGATTGTGAAAGCTTGACATGAGAAGTAGGAAAGTCAACTTTGTAGGAACCCAAACCAGTGAAAGGTTTAGAAAGCTACGAACAAAAAGAAGCACACAAAGCATCCTTGGTAGAAGACGAAGATAACAAAACAAATCTTTCTGAATGCAATTTCCAACCCTGGCAAGATAACTTTATATGGGTCCTAACAAGGGATAAGTGGACCAAGTTGTGGTGCCAAAAAGGGGGTATAAGTGGACACCTTTTTTTTGAAATCAGCAATTTCTAAACTTCAACAAGAATTTGAAGATAGTTATGCTCAAAATTTTAAGATATCACAAAAACAAAAGTAGTAGTCCTTCGAATCTAGTTTCTAAACTACTATTTTTTTTTCAAAATGGTTTACTTTTAGGTCCTACAAAAAGGGGGTCACACAGAAAGTGGTACTATTTATTCCAAAAAAAATAATATAGTACAAAGTCTAGCCCTCCTAAAATTTTAACTTTTCTTTTTGAAATTCTTTAATCAATCTAGTCAAAAGTTACCTAACACTATGTAGTTTATCCTAGATTTTTCGTGTAATTTTATAATGTGTATATTTTTTTTTGAATTTTTTAATTAGACACATCCCAAAAACGTGAAATATCTATGTGCTCCCCCTAGAAATGATTGAAAACTAATCTAATATCAAAACTTCTTTTTTTCAAAGTGTATAGAATGGAGTCTAGTCTCTAAAAAACTAAGTTGTTGCAAAATTCGATGAACAAGCTAAAATCTATAGCCCAATTAGTGCATGTTGATTTTTGACAAAAAATGAACATGCATTCAAAAGCAATTATAGATGAAAGACTTGCAATAGTTCAAATAAAAAATAAATTATGTCATTATATAGCTAATATAGAGACCTACAATGTCATGTAACCTGATTTTACCAATGCTCAACCACGAGGAAACTTGAAGGAGAGCACACAACAAAAATCAATCACTTTTTGTATGTTTGCAGCAAAACACGTCTTAGACTAGTTTATAGACTCCAAACCTTTGGGTTGGATCTCCAAGGCAAAACCAAACCTTAGGCTTGGTAGAATGCAAAGCTTCAAATAGTGCATGCGCCCTATAGTAGTGTGCATGCACTATTTAAAGCTTTTGAAATTTAATTCTAAATAGTGCATACGCGTTTTATATTAAAAAATAAATTGAAAATCATGTATGCACTATACTGCATACACACTATAGCGCGTGTGCACTATAGTGCATACATTGTTTCCAAAAGTAGAAAAAAAAAAGGTGTCATCTTTTTGGCACCACAACTTGGTGCACTTATCCCAAGTCCCTTTCTAAAATGAGAATGCAACCAAAGAGAAGGGGTTCACCCATAATGAAGGGCACATGACTAAAGAAGCTCACCGAGAAAATAGTGCAAGTCTCTAGACAAGCAATTTAGTGCCCCAAGTAGGGTAGAAGATCAAAAAACCACCTACAGGACTCCATGGAGGCCAAGAGGGCATCATAATCATAAACCCTATCTGAGACCACAAAGAATAGCAAATATGGGTTGCAATAGAGAAAACACTACATAGATAACATTACAAGGCCACAAGAATCATCTTCTACATTAGCATCATTCTCCACAATGGACTCATAGTTTGAAAGCCCACCTCCTCTCCTCTTCTCACTCAATCGATCATACTACTTTTTTTGAAGTGTTTTGTTATATATATATATATATATATATATATATATATATATATATATATATATATATATATATATATATATATATATATATATATATAGTTAGTTAGTTAGTTAGTTAGTTAGTTAGTTAGTTAGTTAGTTAGAAATATATAGTAGGCTAGGTGATTGGGAGAGGGGTGGGGGGGTGTGAATTAGAAACCAATACAACTTTAACTTTAATTCACCAATAAAACCTTTATAAGCTATTCTAATCTAATTGTAAGCATGAAAGACTAAAAGTAATAAAACATTCATAATAGTTGACACAATATATGGTGACCCAGAAACCTTCCAAATATAAAGTAAAACTAGGTTAGGGATGATAACACTATCTTCTACTTGGTTTACATTGTGAGGGTTAGTTTGTACTATGAAGTTTGGCTAACACTTCAACAACTTGGCTTATACTATAAAGCTCAATTTACTTTGCAACAGCTCAGTTTACACTATGAAGCTCGGTCACAATGTAACCAACCAAATGATTAAGTGTCAAGGCACTAATTGACAAAGAATTTGACCATAATGTCAATAATTTCTCCCTTTGGAATTAGTGACAAAAAAACTTATCATAAAAAAATTATGAATACTCAAAAATATAAGTCAAAACTCTACCTATCAATATACTTGGGTTTGTAGCTCAGTTTTGACTACTATGCTAACACTCGACTAACACAAACTCTATTTTTTATCTTTCAGTGTTGTTGTTGTAGGTTTTTTACTTTTCTATATACGTAGATTCCTACTATGCAACTATATTTCCCACTTTATATCTATAATTATCCTTTTTATGTGATATAACTATATTTCCCCCCATTTTTTTACATAAATACAAGAAATGCATATTTTTGTGTAACACCAAAATGTCAAAGGAAGTCACTATGTACCTTCAAAATTAGAGACAATGTTTTGTCCCAATATTCTTGCAAAACATAGAGGTATGCATAGCTACTTGCACTTAAACTAATAAGTCCATCATATGATCAAAAATAGAGAAGTTGGTGTCATGGATTGATGTCTTTGCATAAGCAATGTGTCTTTGCATTATATCCATGTGGATGTGTGGAATCATCATACTCTGAATATCATTCAACGCAACCCAGATTCTTGCTTCTTCTCTTAACAACTCTACCTATAGGTTAGTTAGATACCTGATCTTCACAAGATGTGTAGAACTAGTGCTTGGGTCAAGTGACAACTAGTGTGTGTTGGCCTTTAGATTAGTAAATATCTTGTCAACTTACCTTTGATTTCCTTGGTGAAATTTGTAGAATCACTTAACTTTACAAACAAGGAAACAACATTATTAACAAAATTCCCAAAAGTTACACAAATAGTGGACAATTCCACTTGATCAATGGCAATTGTCTATGCCACCCTCTCCAAAACATTGTTATCAAAATTCCTTTCAGCCCTCTGTAGTAGTTTTTCTTTTCCATTTAGATCTTCACTAAACTTGTGAACTATGTCAATAAGTTGATCTAATATAGGTTTCTATTCATCAACTTGAATACTAAGTGCATCAACAAATATACCTTTTTTATGCCCTCTAGCTCTTGATTCCTTTTCTTCTTTTTACCTCTTAGTTTCTACTATTTTTCCATTTTCTTCCAAATCTCAACTAGGTTTTCCAATTGATAAAGAGTGAGCTTGGATAGATCCCATTATAGAATTACTATATCTTCCTCTAGATCCACTTTATCAATGGAGGCTTCTACATCTTTACCCTTTTCCTTTGGAATAGATGAAGGAATAATTTCCTTTTCTTTATTCAAATCACCTATTCTTAGTTGAGGCTTAACCTCAACTATCATTACACTTATAGTAGAAACACTAGTAGAGACAATATTACTAATCTGAGAAACATCAACAATAGAAGGGTTTACTTACAAAATCATTTTGTGACTTAGTTTGGCTTGCTACTATGAGGAGTGGAGCTTTCTACTTGGTAGATGAAGTGGTAGTAACAACACTCATCGTTGAACTCAGTAAAATAGCTCCAATAGCCAATTGAGTGATTGGTGTAACAATATATAACTTGATTATCTATGACTCAGTTGTCGCTTTCTCTGAACTTGATATAACTAATGTTTTTCTTAGAGAATTAGGAAGGAGGTGCATTACCTTTTTTGCAATATTTTCAAGATCAAAACCTTGAGTATCCTAAACCTTAGAAAGATGCTCACTTACTATTAGATTATCCTTGTCCTCTTCATCATCCTCTTCCTTATCATCTTTCTGGTCATTCACATCATCAATTTACACAACCTCCACAGTAGGATTTACAATGTGTAATCCTTAGATTTTCTTCCATGCATTTGTATTTGATTTTAGAACAAATTCAACATCATTTGACAAAATTTGGAATGCATTGAACTTCAAAGTTAACTTTTGTTCATTCTTGGTAAATGATTCCTTTACTTCCTTGTTTGATAGATTTGGCATAGGTTTTCTCAAGGTTTGTTCCCTAATATCCTTGGCAACAGTCACTTCATTGTCTCAACAATGTGCAACTTCCTTTAGTAGAATATCTAGAACCTATTTGGTTAGCTCCTCTAGACAGTATTTCCACTTAGGCATTTTTGTCACTAAGGCTTCTTCTATTTTCTTATGCTCTTCTTTAGCATGTTCCTCTTATCCTCCTTCATCTACAATATCATCACCCTTACCTTCTATGAGAAGAAGAGGGGAACCAAATTTTTTGCTTTGCTTCTGAATCTTTTCAACTTTCTTTATTCCTCTCTTCAAGATATAAGGAATCTTAATTTCTAGAGAAATCATAGAAATCAGTTTTGAATTTATTTATGAAAATAAGGAAAATAACAAATAAATGATACTTATACATATGATTAGACTCTCAATACAAATGAAAATTCTAGAGGGTATGCGATGCTGAATCTACGTAGAGTCATCACTAGTAGCCATGCCTTGTACAATACAAAATGTAATTAAATTTCATTACCAAAAATTGTTTACAATAATGTATTGATATTTAATCACTTTAAAAGGACCTAATTACCTTTACCTTATCAATGGGTGGTGCCTCACCCCCCACGCTCTGCCCCCCATTGGTAGGTGATACTTGTAAGAGAAAGGAAATATTAGAAACCATATATGCTCCAATATCAAATAGAAAAGAAATGACAACACAACATAATGTACCATAGATATTTCACGGCCAAATGAAATAGCCAAGAGTGTGACATTATCAACCTTCTTGAGCTCCTCCTTTTTCATCAACTAAACATGAATGAAGATCACATACATGTATAAGTCAGTATGGGTTAAATTACTCTATTATAAAAAATAAATTTAAATCACATGTCTTAACAAAAAAATGTATACACATACTAAAATAGGATGATTCTATGCCTTTGGATGCCCCTACTCTCTCATGTCAGGGTGTGTAGCCTCTATATGGATTTCTTGTGTATCATCCTCAAATACAAACTGATATTAAGAAAGATCACCTATGGGACCCATACAAATATTCTTGCATGTTATGCAAGTATGGGGCACACAAACATGTGATGAGCTCATCGATGTTGAACTCATGCTATCACCATCAACATCAGAAGGCAACACTAAATTAGCCAAGGATATCAATAGGCTACTCAATCTATGGATGGATCTAATAGTCTAAGAGCTAGCCTCGACAATGATACTAGGATGTTGCACTAGAGTAGGGGGGGGAGACATCAGTAGGGAAGATAAAAGTGCCAAATTTCTTCCACTAGTAAAAGCATCTATTTTTAGGAGCTCCTCTTCCTACACCCATGTTGGACCTCATGTTCCAATAGTTCACCTTGAGGTACAACACAAATTCAACATAAATTTTTTAATGAAATAGAATGGCACCTCTAAATTTTTGTGTGGAGGGATGTAAAAAACCATCCACCAATGATCCCAAATGTATGCATGCATTTCCTCATTTGTGCACCATTTAATTGATAATTTTGGCTTTGTGTGTTCTACTAGTTTACCAATTTTTGGGTTTGGAAAAAGGCTAACTATATCATATTTAGTTATATTTAATGTCACAACCTCATCATAGTCCAACCCAACATCAAATATGGTATGCATTTCAGCATGCTAGTGAAGAGAAACATTGTGTTAATTGGTAAGTGTTTCAATATTATCCTCTATAGTGTTTAACATGGATAACATGGGAGCTAGTATGGGTATATTGTTATATGCGGTTCACAAAACCCTCAGTTCGGTGAGATTTTGAATTATCAAATCTTTAATTTGAGGAGGCTTTTGAGGGTGTACGAGATCATTTCATGGATGATCTTGATGGGGTACTAGATCATTTGGTGGAGGATTATGAGGAACATTATTTCTTGACTCATGATCATAATTTGGGTTAGCCCTACCTATTAGTCTAAAAAACTTAATTTCTATTACAAAACCTAAATTTCAACAATTTCTATTAAAAAAAACTAATTTTAAAAAACTCCTATTTAAAATAGGTAATTTATAATAATATTCATTCAAATCATAAAAAATAAAATATAAATTTACCTTTATCCCATACTCATTTGGAAATCCGATACCTAAATGGAGCACAATAATAAAACTAAAAGAATTGCAATGCAAAATAGCTCTCGGGTTTTTTTTTTAAATCTATGTCATAGGTTTTGAGTATCCAATTTCATATCGGATACGAGATATCATATTGGGGATCCAATATTATATTAGGTATCAGATATGAAATTGGATACCTGAAAAGGCTTCATCCATACTTTTTATCCTTGGTATCAAGGTGGGTGGAAAAATGTTAGAGTGGATTTTGAAATGCTTTTGGATATTTTCTCCACATTTTTCACATCACCACTTTTTGGCACACCATGATCCTACACATACCTCCATTCTTTTGTGGACCCACATGGACACATGGAGAGTCATCGCAACCTTGCACTTCTTAAACATTTGAATAGCAAGAAAATATGACCCATCCTCAACCCAAATTCCTGAATGGAATGATCCAAATTGATTAACCACAAGGAAGTGATCAATGCACAAATGGATCAAGCAATGGAGAATATGAAGAGAAGAATAGATCCTATGGTCTTTATATTTGAGAAGTATGAGTGTAAATCCTAAATAAATAAAAGAAAAATACTAACCATGAAGTAGGATAAATCTAGAAAAAAATTATTTCTATTTGTACAAAAGGGAATTAAGGCTACCAAGTTGTGTATCCAAGCAGATTACCCAAGGAAACATATACAAACAATAACGGAAGTATAACATAACATGAAACAACATATGCAAGTATAGAGATACATATAGAGGAATAATACAATTGGTCAGATTCTTTTATCACCTTGCACTTAATAGAGCAACAAAGATCATATAAAAGAATCAAACAACATTTAGCAAATACATCACAAGATAAATATAGTACAATAGACTGACACCCAATAAAGGATGCCATGAAGAACTAGCCACTCAAGCATGCCTACTATCCCCATCTCATTGTACATCATATAGGGAAGGTTAGTAACTCACAAGAGGGACTATATCCAACATAGTAGGAATGCTAGCCGCTTCCAAACAAAGGTCCTCTTGAGAATCACAATGTTTAATACTAGGTGTAAGTGTTAATTGTGAGGAAAGCATATTAGGTAAATCAATCTTAAAGTCAATAGTTTCATATTCATCATTAACACCATTAGTATCATCAAGAGTATCTTATTCATATAGATTAATCAAAATAGGATCTAAGATATGAATGGAATCATCATAATCATGCATCTTAACATCATTATTAGCAACAACTTCTTCTAACACATCATGCATAGTTATATCAAAAGTGGTAAATATTTTTGAATAATAGAATTATGAGCTTTAGCTTAAGCACGATGCTTCTTACTACATTCATTATCAAGTCAATTATGTTTTGTCTTACTTGAAATATGTGGAGAACTAGGAGGAACAATTATTGGACCCTTCACAGGTTCTATATGAGGATTAATTGTATTATCAAGAGACTAACAAGACAAAGGAGGAGATTGATTAATAGATGTAGAAGCCATAGATAAAGGAGGTATTGAAGGTGTAGGAAAAGGACCATGATAAAGATCCATAGGAAGTAAACTTAACACCAGAATCTTATGATGTTTATAGACTTGATATGAATAGAAAGTATGATTAGGTCAAGTAGGACATGGATTAGGTAATGAAAGCCAAAAGAAATCAATGGGAGAAAAATCCTTGGGCCTAGAAGTGAGATATAAACTATGATTTACCATCTTCACTTCATCATCATAAACACACTTAAGAAATTTATGAATAAGTAAAGAAATAGCATGCATGGCATTTAACCATGACAAATCAAGCTTAACTTGAAACTTATCAAAAGTAGGAACAACAACAAAGGTGGTGTTCACAATTTTTCCACAAAGTTTAACTGATAAATCAATAGAACCAAATGATGGATAAGGAAAACCATTACAATTTTGAATCCATACATCTAATTTATCATAAAAATCCCATTGCAATCCTTTCATAAAATATTTTTTTCTGTAATAACATTGACTAATGAGGTAGGATCAACAAGACAACCGTGAGTAGGTATCTGAGAAATTTTAGCATAAATATAAAGAGGACCATCAAGAGCTTTAACAAGATTAGAATCATCAAAGGTAATCAAAAGTTCCTGAGATTGTTTTTTCTTAGGTTCTTGTTGAGTTAAAGGTTGAGGCTTTAATTTAGGCTTAGGCTTTAGTTGAGGTGGAGCTGAAACTTTAGACTAAAGTGGAGGTTGAGGTTGAGTGGACATATAGTTTGAAACACATACTCCACTTCATTATCAACATCATTAAGATCATCCATCTTTGAATCATATACAATATCCATAGGAGATGGCTAAGAAAAAGTATTAGTATCATGTGTAGTTAAAAAATTTGTATAGATTTGAAGATTTTGATTAGGAGGAGAAATAAATTTCTTCCCACTATCATCAAAATGATCAATAGATAAAGAATTAGAATCAATTAAGTCCTGAACCTTATATTTTAGAGAATAACATTTCTCAGTATCATGACCATTCTGGTGATGATATTGACAAAAAGCTATCAGATCAAAAGATTTAGACATTTATAGCATAAGTTTAGTGCATAATAATATTTATTTAATTTAACAATAATATATTTAGGAGATCATTTTTAAATAAATGCTAAATATTTCTATTACTTAGATTAATAAATATTTTATCAAAAAAAATGCTTCAAAAATAAATTAAAGAGTGAAAAAGAAATTAATTTATTAAAGATATTTTAAATTGTATAAAGTGTGCATGATTATCCAAAAAAAGTTAATAAAGAGTTAAAATATTGTGATCAACGAGTTCCCTCGTGTGATTGTGCTATCAGTGCCCCAATTTTAGGGAAGAACTCCATATCAGTGATTGAGTTCCTTTCAAATGAATTAAGAACTTCAGAGAAGGGAATTTTCAGAGAGAAGGTTTTGAGAGTAGAGATTTCTGTCTCAATCTTTGGGTGATTTCAAATTAGCATCAAAACTAGGTAGAGCCTCATGTTTTATTCACCCAGTGAATTATATTTCTTCGAATTCCCTATCTTCATCATGCTTCTTGAATTGCTTTTCCAAATTTTGTTAAGAAAAATCTTTCAATATTTCATTTTTATTTTATTGGTATTCATATCATTTGATTCTATATGTGTAAGGATTGAAAATATCAGTAAAAACCTCATTCTATAGATTTAAAGTTTGTTAATTAAATTCAGGAGGGTTTTGAAAGAAATGGAAATTTTAGATTATGAATTTGGCTAGTTTGCCATATTTTCCCTATCAAAGTACTGATATGTAATGCCCCGCCAAGGGATCCAAAGAATTAATCTTAAATTTCACTAAGTTTGCCAAACAATTTTTTTTTTAAACATGAAATATAAACCATTCACAACTTATACATAGTAACGGAAGCAATTTAGTAGAAATTCAAATGAAAGTAAACATAACATGCATAATAGTTACATTCTTTAAAGATCCCTTAGCATTGTATCACATCTAAATTAACTATTCATCTAACATCACATCCTTAGCAATGTTACATCCAATGTTCTTAAACAATATTACAAGTATCCTTTTTTGTAATTACATTTTAGATTGCTCAATCATCCACTGTACATGTCACAAGGTATGAAAAACTTAAAAGAATAAACATCCATCATAAAAGATAACCATATATCACAAAACATAACTAACTAAGTGCATGGTTCCTCCCAACCGTAAATAGCATCATTAGACCATCGTGGATCCTAGCCATCCCTTCGTGCGTAACATCCCAAAGCACCGAAGAGATTATCAATATTAATATAGTAGGAATGTAACTCCTAAATCATACTACATCAAATACAAAAAGTAATCTAACATGCAAGTAAAGCATAAGATAACATCATCTAACATATGCAAATCATCTATGTAAGAAACATACCAGTAAATATATCCATCATAGGGTATATTATCTATCATAATGATCCAAGCATAGAATGAAGATAAATAGCAACCAAGAATGCTCCAGCTATGGTGTCTCGTACGGATCTCAAATGATAAGAGTGGAAATACACTACCACCCAACCGTGTGGAACCTAAATGGTCCACTCCCACCATGCTGAGGAGATAATCTCAAGTCCCAAACAGGTTATCAAAACCACAAAGCATAAATACACTCTATGTCCAAGAATCCTAAAAGTATACTAACTCAAAGGTTCCAATCACAAAACTGACATCTAATTCCCAGAGGCACACAATGACATGTAAGAAACCTACTCTGCAAGCGAGAAAGTGTCATCGCATATATCATGTACACGGGTCCATACTAATCCTCATGTGGCCACTAGTATCCTCTCATACTGACAAGGCATACTATGGAATGCAAGGTCGCAACCATGCATTCTCTCTACTCCCATCCTAGTCTGTACAAGCACTCGAGGCATGGGAGAGAACCAAAAAAATTATCTTTTTAGGTTCATTTAATCACCATTTAGTGTGTAAATGTTATCACTTATTAACCAAACTTACAATGAGTTACCCTAGTAGCCGCTTAGGGCCCCAGCCCCCATTGCAAGCCACTTCCTGACACTACAAGTAGACAACCTACCCTAAGCTCATGAAATCATAAAATCACCCCAGTCCTATACAAGCGACTGGAAAGAAAATCCAAAAGATAATCCATAAAAAGAATCATCAAATATCCATGATAAAAGCATCAAATATCCACAATAAGAATCATCAAATCTCCATGAGCATCTGAAAAGTATCCATAGAAAATCATGACCACAACAGTTCTCTATTGGCAACTGAAGGCATCGTTGATAATAATAATAATCATTGGTTCTCAATAACCAAAATATATCTCAAAATAAATCACAATATTCATTGGTTCTCAAAAAGCAACAAAGAATATCTCAAAATCATAATGATTGATGACTTCAAAATGGTTGAGTCGGACATGTCACAACATGAAATTATCAAGAAATAAATCAACATTTTAGTCCTATCATGGCGACTAGAAAGTAATCCAAGGATAACTGATCGATGACTCAAAAATATGGTTAAGTCAAGTGTCTCAGATACATATAACTCAGCTTCACTCAAGAATACTGAAAACAATAACAATCAGCAATTACAAACATCTCATAGAGCATTCCATCACATAACCATGGTTGGGTTTATAAAGATGGAGACCAAATAAGATCAACATGCCATCACATTTGCATAACCCCCAAGCCTCTGGTAACAACCTAAGACTGGTCAACAATTTAGTCAACCCAAAATCCAAAACAAAAAGCATAGAAAATACACAATGCAAACACATATTTTGGTTTACTAAAATAACCTAGTTGAATTAAGTGTAGAGTTTTTGTTTTTGTTTTAAGTATACTTCAAGTGTCTAAGTTCAATCATTTGACCTACAAGTCAACCTATTTGTTCCCCGATAGCATTATTCTTTCCATCATTAAAATAATATTCTAAGAATAACTTAAGGATAAATATTTTACTCATTAAACTGATCATCATTGACCTTAAACTAAATTGTTCTCTTTATTTTGCTAAGATCAATGGTACTAATTGAATAACTCTTCTTTATCATTAATTCAACTTTTCAACATAATCAAAAGATCATTATTCGTTAAATAAGAGAGCCAATTACCAATCTTTGAATGAGTAGATAACAACAAGACTAACTAGCCTTACTTAAAACGTTATGCTTTATTAAATCATTAAATTAAGTAATAATGCACATAGGTACACAATCCATGACCCTATATCATTTAATTAAAACTTAATTAAATATTACTAAATCTTAAGTCTCTTGATTTAATCGTTGCAATAATTAAATCATCACTAATAATCATTAAATATCTAAAGTTATTAATCAAGCCATGAGAGTACGACTTGTCAACTTCAATGTACATACTCACAACTTTGCTAGAGGAAATCGATATTAGCATATCAATTAAAACTTTATTACATAACTTAATTATTAATTAAATCTAATTAACTCTAATTAATTTAATTAATAATTACATATCCATGGCAACGTTCCAATTAATATTAGTTGACTAATAACTAGCTATAATTTTATAAGTTAAAAGTCAACTATAATCTAGTACACAAATATTCATATTCATAATTCAATAATAATAAATTGTTAATATTTAATAACAATTTATATTAGAAATCTTATTAATAAATCTATAATGACCACATTCGTCATTCTTTCAATGAATACTAATATTTCTTTGATAAAACTATTCAAACTCTATTATCAATTAAATCTAATTAATTCTACGATTAAATTAACTAGTAGCTATGTCAATAACTACATAATTATCAGCTGATAATAGTTTCATTCATTAAGAGTCAACTATGTATCATTCCATCAATGTTCAAATTATTACTTTACTAATAAAAAATTATAATAAATCCCCAATATTAATATCTCAACTAAATACCTCCTATGTTGGTTGATAAATAGATTAATTATACTTCTTCTACTATTAACTAATCTTAATTAAATTAGATTAGTTAATAAATCATATAAAACTAATGCATAAAAATAAGATTCTACTAAGGGAAGATTGCAATAATATCTTTAATTCATTCCATGCTTTGATATATTATTTTTGTGAAGTTTAAGCATAAAGAACTCTTGGTTATGAGAAATGGAGAAATATCTGTCTTTGAATAAAACAATCCTAGTATGAGGGTCATATCTTCCTAATGAACTGTTGGATCAGGCTGAAATTAAAATATGTTGGAGAGGGCCAAGTTACGCTAATTTTGATTGGAATGATCGAATAAATTAGATCACGATAAAAAGTTATGAATGACTGAGTTTGGGTCTATCCAAGGGGCAGCGACAGGGCAGTTTGTGATGAATTAAGAATTTTTCCTAAAAGGTAATTGTTCTCTAAATTTATCCATTCAACCATCTAATAGGTTTGTCCGTACGCATATGAAAATATAATTTGATAAAAATATTACATCTAACCATTCAAATTTTTAACTTAGAATTTCTATTTTAATTTCAAATCTTGTCTATCTAATTTCACAATATAAATTCGAACTCAAACTCGATTCAGATCTAATTTCTTTCTTAAATTGAAGCTAGGGTTTTCTAATGAGCTCTCTATTGATTTCTTTTGCAACCAAATAAATACATATCTAGATTTCAATTTCAAATTATAGATTCAATCATTGAGAAGTTTCAGACACAAATAACAGACACAATGAAGACAAGAAGAGAAAGAGTGCAAATAGAATATGTGATTATCACGAGTGCACCTAGACACTGATGCTAATTTGCCATCCCTCAGAAGTCCATAGCAAATCCCTTCTTTCTCTAACATTCGCAATTCCTCTAAGATCCAAGCCAACAAAAATTTTCACGTGACTAGAAGTGTTTGAAGACGCATAGAAGCATGTAGAAACATATGAGCATGTAGAAGCATATGAGCTTCTCAAATGCATGTAAGCTTTGAAGCTTGTCCAAACACACTAGGAGAGCTTCTATTTAAAGGCCTCTAAGATGCATCAAGAATGTGTTTAGAAACAACTAAAAGATAAGCATGACAACCAAGCATGAGTCTTCTTCAACTTTCTAGATGAGTCATAAGGTTGTAGACACTATGTGCTCAAATAAAATGCTAACTCCTAAGTGTAGACAACTAGTGCATACTTAGAGTGCAAACTCCTGTGTTATCTACATGACAGCTCTCGAGAATTTGCAAACTCGCAAATATTAAAATAATGCACAATAATTAATATAATATTTACTTTACTCTTTTTAATTTTATTTATTTATTTATTAAATCTTATGCACTAACTTTAATAATTCCACTTATTCTTATCTTAATATATTTATATTTTAATCACATGAAATCTAAATTTTTTTAATAATTTTAATATATTTTTCATTTTTAATTTTATTTTCAAAACTTAATTGCTAAAATATTTATTAGCTTTAATAATATTATTATTTAGTCATTTATTTAAAAATGAACTCCAACTATATTATTATTAAAATAAATATTGTCACATTCCAAATTTAAACTTATAACTTTTATTTTATAATTTAATTAATTTTTCAATTAATTAAATAAAATAAATATTAAAATACCATATTAATTTTCCATTAAATTAAACCATTAATTAAATCTTTTAATTAGGCTTAATTAATAGAAACTACATCAAAGACTCACAAGGGTAAAATATGAAAATCTATCATAGCCAAAATACATACAAAATCAAACCAAAGGTTTATATCACGAATTACATTATCCAACATATTCGGAGGGTACTCAACTCAGATACTTGTCCAAATTTTTCAATTAGGACAAATGGCTTAAAAGGTTGGGATTTGGACTTGAGAATTTATCTCCCCTCTCTTATCATTGAGATAGTGTGATAGGGTACGCTCATCTTGAAAATTCAAGGAAGTCGATATCCAGTACCTGCAACCTGTATAAAAATCACGCATGTACAATTACAATATATACTATACTAAACAAGCAATGGCAATAAGTGGTGCATCGTGTAGATCCTGACTAGCAGGTGACTATGACTCCCTTCCTTATCCACATCAGACACACCATACATAAGAACAAACACGCACACCATACACATGCAAGTATGGGGTAAGTGTCCATAAAAAAACACATATGATAATAAACCATCTAACTAATCATTATCAATAACTGAAAGCAATGTAATGATCATCATGCATACATGAAATATAAAGTCTAAATGATCTCATCACATAATAAACTGAATCCATAGCATAATATCTGATAGTCTCAAAACAATGCTGGTAACCATCAACATGAGACTAGCCCCAAAAGAGCTCGACAATGACAGCAAAAATACGACCTAGGGGTAGGCACTACATCCACCCCCCTAGAATTAGGCTTACTCCTAGAAGCCTGCAAGAATAAAGAACTGAGTTACTCACTATGCGGGTCCCATTGAACCCTTTCCCCCCGTAGGGAAATATGATTCAACAGGTGACACTACAACACACTTGGAGCAATACTATTTTCGTTTAATGATAAACTAAAAATCATATCGATCCAACATTCACTCTTTTAACAACTACTAAAATAGATCACTTAATACATTGTAAACAAGAGCAACTTAATGCTTACAAAGATTATCAAGAGCATACTACCTTAAATCATAGATGAAAGATATATGTTTTTGCAACTATAATGAGTTTCAAGTTCCAGTTTTGCCCTCGTTTAGGTTTAAGTATAATTTTCAATTTTGAAAGCTAAGTGTTGAAGTATGAAAAATATGCAAGTAATAGTTTTAAGTTTTGTTTCAGTTCACCTAGTTTCAAGTTTTCAGTTTGAAAAAAAAAATACATATGATAGTTCAAAGTTTTTATTTTGTTCAGCTAATTAACGACTAATGGCATTCAAATATACCCAGAGCTCCCAATGTTGAAACTGGGGCTCTGATACCAAATGTAATACCCTGCCAAAGGATCCAAAGAATTAATCTAAAATTTTCACTAAGTTTGCTAAACAATTTTTTTTTTAAAACATGAAATATAAACCATTCACAACTTATACATAGTAATGGAAGCAATAGAAACAATTCAAATGAAAGTAAACATAACATGCATAATAGTTGTACATTCTTTAAAGATCCCTTAACGTTGTATCACATCTAAATTAACTATTCATCTAACATCACATCCTTAGCAATGTTACATCCAATGTTCTTAAACAATATTACAAGTGTCCTTTTTTATAATTACATTTTAGATTGTTCAATCATCCACTATACTTGTCACAAGGTATGAAAAACTTAAAAGAATAAAAATCCATCATAAAAAATAACCATATATCACAAAACATAACTAACTAAGTGCACGGTTCCTTCCAACCGTAAATAGCATCATTAGACAATCGTGGATCCTAGCCATCCCTCCATGCGTAACATCCCAAAGCACCGAAGAGATCATCGGTATTAATATAGTAGGCATGTCACTCCTAAATCATACTACATCAAATATAGAAAGTAATCTAACACAAGTAAAGCATAAGATAAATCATCTAACATATGCAAATCATCTATATAAGAAACATACCAGTAATTACATCCATCATAAGGTATATCATCTATCATAATGATCTAAGAATAGAATGAAGATAAATACGAACCAAAAATGCTCCAGCCACGGTGTCTCGGATGGATCTCAAATGATAAGACTGGAAATACACTACCACCCAACTGCGTGGAACCTAAATGGTCCACTCCCACTGTACTGAGGAGATAATCTCAAGTCTCAAACAGGTTATCAAAACCACAAAGCATAAATACAATCTATATCCAAGAATCCTAAAAGTATACTAACTCAAAGGTTCTAATCGCAAAACTGACATCTAATTCTCAGAGGCACACAATGACATGTAGGAAACCTACTCTGCAAGCAGAAAAGTATCATCGCATATATCATGTACAAGTTACCCTGGTAGTTAGCTAAATTCCATGGGTCCATATTAATCCGCATGTGGTCACTAGTATCCTCTCATACTGACAAGGCATACTATGGAATGCGAGGTTGCAACCATGTGTTCTCTCTACTCCCATCCTAGTTTGTACAAGCACTCAAGGCGTGGGAAAGAACCAAAACAATTACCTTTTTAGGTTCATTTAATCCCCATTTAGTGTGTAAATGTTATCACTTATTAACCAAACTTACAATGAGTTACCCTAGTAGCCACTTAGGGCCCCGGCCCCCATTGCAAGCCACTTCCCAACACTACAAATAGATAACCTACTCTAAGCTCATGAAATTATAAAATCACCCCAGTCCTATACATGTGACTGGAAAAAAAATCCAAAAGATAATTCATAAAAAAAATCATCAAATATCCATGAGCATCTAAAAGTCATCCATAGAAAATCATGACCACAACAGTTCTCTATTGGCAATTGAAGGCATCACTGATAATAATAATAATCATTGGTTCTCAATAACCAAAATATATCTCAAAATAAATCACAATATTCATTGATTCTCAACAAGCAACCAAGAATGTCTCAATATCATAATGATCGATGACTCCAAAATGGTTGAGTCAAACATGTCACAACATGACATCATAAAGAAATAAATCAACATTTCAGTCTCATCATGATGACTAGAAACTAATCCAAGGATAACTAATCGATGATTCAAAAATATGGTTAAGTTAAGTGTCTCAGATACATATAACTCAGCTTCACTCAAGAATTACAAACATCTCATAGAGTATTCCATCACATAACCATGGTTGGATTTATAAAGATCGAGACCAAATAAGATCAATATGCCATCACATTCGCATAACCCCTGAGCCTCTGGCAACAACCTAAGACTCGTCAACAATCTAGTCAACCCAAAACCCAACATAAGAAGCATAGAGAATACACAATGCAAACACATGTTTTGGTTTTCTAAAATCACCTAGTTGAATTAAGTGTAGAGCTTCAGTTTTTGTTTCAAGTATACTTCAAGTGTCTAAGTTTAATCATTTGACCTACAAGTCAACCCATTTTTTCTTCGATAGCATTATTTTTTCCATCATTAAAATAATATTCTGAGAATAACTTAAAGATAAATATTTTACTCATTAAACTGATCATCATTGACCTTAAACTAAATTGTTCTCTTTATTTTGCTAAGATCAATGTTACTAATTGAATAACTCTTTCTAATCATTAATTCAACTTTTCAACATAATCAAAAGATCATTATTCGTTAAATAAGAGAGCCAATTACCAATCTTTGAATGAGTAGATAACAACAAGACTAACTAGCCTTACTTAACACATCATGCTTTATTAAATCATTAAGTTAAGTAATAATGCACATAGGTACACAATCCATGACCCTATATCATTTAATTAAAACTTAATTAAATATTACTAAATCTTAAGTCTCTTGATTTAATTGTTGCAATAATTAAATCGTCATTAATAACCATTAAATATGTAAAGTTATTAATCAAGCCATGAGAGTATGACTTGTCAACTTCGATGCACATACTTCGCAACTTTGCTAGAGGAATCGATATTAGCATATCAATTAAAACTTTATTACATAACTTAATTATTAATTAAATCTAATTAACTCTAATTAATTTAATTAATAATTTACATATCCATGGCAACGTTTCAATTAATATTAATTGACTAATAACTAACTATAATTTTGTAAGTTAAAAGTCAACTATAATCTAGTACACAAATATTCATATTCATAGTTCAATAATAATAACTTGTTAATATTTAATAACAAGCTATATTGAGAATCTTATTAATAAATCTATAATGACCACATTCATCATTCTTTCAATGAATACTAATATTTCCTTGATAAAACAAATAAAACTCTATTATCAAATAAATTTAATTAATTCTACGATTAAATTAACTAGTAGCTATGTCAATAACTACATGATTATCAGCTGATAATAGTTTCGTTCATTAAGAGTCAACTATGTATCATTCCATCAATGTTCAAATTATTACTTTACTAATAAAAAATTATAATAAATCTCCAATATTATTATCTCAACTAAATACCTCCTATGTTGGTTGATAAATAGATTAATTATACTTCTTCTACTATTAACTAATCTTAATTAAATTAGATTAGGTAATAAATCATATAAAACTAATGCATAAAAATAAGATTCTACTAAGGGAAGATTGTAATAATATCTTTAATTCATTCCATGCTTTGATATATTATTTTTGTAAAGTTTAAGCATAAAGAACTCTTCGTTATGGAAAATGGAGAAATATTTGTCCTTGAATAAAATAGTCTCAGTACGAGGGCCATATCTCCCTAATGAACTATTGGATCAGGCTGAAATTGAAATATGTTATAGAGGGCCAAGTTGCGCCAATTTTGACTAGAGTGATCGAATAAATTCGATCACAACAAAATGTTATGAATTATTGAGTTCGGGTCGATCCAAGGGGCAGCGACAGGGCAGTTTGTGATGAATTAAGAATTTCTCCTAAAAGCTAATTGTTCTCTAAATTTACCCATTCATCCATCTAATAGGTTTGTCTGTATGCATCTGAAAATATAATTTGATAGAAATATTACATCTAACCATTCAAATTTTCAACTTAGAATTTCTATTTTAATTTCAAATCTTGTCTATCTAATTTCACAATATAAATTCAAACCCAAACCCAATTCAAATCTAATTTCTTTCTTAAATTGAAGCTAAGGTTTTCTAATGGGTTCTCTATTGATTTCTTTTGCAACCAAATAAATACATATCTAGATTCCAATTTCAAATTACAAATTCAATCATAGAGAAGTTTCAGACACAAATAACAGACATGATGAAAATAGGAAGAGAAAGAGTGCAAATAGAATATGTGATTATCATGAATACACCTAGACACTGATGCTAATTTTCCATCCCTCAGAAATCCATAGCAAATCCCTTCTTTCTCCAACATTCGCAATTCTTCCAAGATCCAAGCCAACGGAAATTTTCACGTGACTAGAAGTGCTTGAAGAAGCATAGAAGCATGTAGAAACATATGAGCATGTAGAAGCATATGAGCTTTTCAAATGCATGTAAGCTTTGAAGCTTATCCAAACACACTAGGAGAGTCTCTATTTAAAGGCCTCTAAGATGCATCAAGAATGTGTCTAGAAACAAATAGAAGATAAACATGACAACCAAGCATGAGTCTTCTTCAACCTTCTAGATGAGTCATAAGGTTGTAGACACCATGTGCTCAAATAAAATGCTAACTCCTAAGTGTAGACAACTAGTGCATACTTAGAGTCCAAACTTTTGTGTTGTCTACATGACAACTCTCGAGAATTTGCAAACTCTTAAATATTAAAATAATGCACAATAATTAATATAATATTTACTTTACTCTTTTTAATTTTATTTATTTATTTATTAAATCTTATGCACTAACTTTAATAATTCCACTTATTCTTATCTTAATATATTTATATTTTAATCACATGAAATCTAGAATCTTTTAATAATTTTAATATATTTTCTATTTTTAATTTCATTTTCAAAACTTTATTGCTAAAATATTTATTAGCTTTAATAATAATATTATTTAGTCATTTATTTAAAAATGAACTCCAAATATATTATTATTAAAATAAATATTGTCACATTCCAAATTTAAACTTATAACTTTTATTTTCCAATTTAATTATTTTACTTAATTTCCAATCAATTAAATAAAATAAATATTAAAATACCATATTAATTTTTTATTAATTTAAACCATTACTTAAATCTTTTAATTAGGCTTAATTAATAGAAAATACATCAAAGACTCACAAGGGTAAAATACGAAAATCCATCATAGCCAAAATACATACAAAATTAAACCAAGGATTTATATCATTAATTATGTTATCCAACATATTCGGAGGGTACTCAACTTAGATACTTGTTTGAATTTTCCAATTAGGACAAATGGCTTAAAGGGTTGGGATTTGGACTTGAGAATTTATCTCCCCTCTCTTATCATTGAGATAACGTGATAGGGTATGCTCATCCTGGCAATTCAGGGAAGTCGATACTCGGTACTTGCAACCTATACAAAAATCACACATGTACAAGCATAATATATACTAAACTAAATAGGCAATGGCAGGAAGTGGTGCATCGTGTAGATCCCAACTAGCAGGTGACTATGACTCCCTTCCTTAGCCACATCAGACATGCCATACATAAGAACAAACGCGCACACCATACACATGCAAGTATGGGGTAAGTATCCATAAAAAAACACATATGATAATAAACCATCTAACTAATCATCATCAATAACTGAAAGCAATGTAATGATCATCATGCATACATTAAATACAAAGTCTAAGTTATCTCGTCACATAATAAACTGAATCCATAGCACAATATCTGATAGTCTCAAAACAATGTTGCTAACCATCAACATGAGACTAGCCCTAAAGGAGCTTGACAATAATAGCAAAAATACAACCTAAGGGTAGGCACTACATGATAGAATATAATATATATATATATATATATAAACTCTTGGAGGTGGGGGAGTTTGTTTTAAAACAAATCTTAAAAGAAATATATATTAAAAAAAAAATTAATGGGAGGCATGTCAACCAAATCCCACCTCCCTCTGTTTTTACCTTTCTAGTAGTGAATCTCTATCATGGCTACTCATTGTGGTTGCAGGACGACTACGACAGTCGCCTAGCCTTTAATGGTGACCCGTGTAGGCCTTAAACACTTTCATTATACGATTTTTTTTTTTTAAAATTGTTTTTAATAAATAAGGTTTAATTATTAAATTTTTTTAATTTTTAATTAATTAATGATTAATATATTATTAATATAGTTTTGGTTTTTAATATTTATTAATTAATCTAATTATATTTTATTTAATTATGATTATTTAATAATAAATATTATCTAATAAAGATTTATATTTATTTTTTTATTATTATTAATGATTTTGATTTTTGTAATAAGATTATGATTATTTTATTAGATAATCAATAATTATTATTCTAATAATTTAATAAATAATTATCTTTAAATTATTTTAGAATATACAATTGTAATCAAATAAGGGCAATTGTGCCTTATGTTCAAATATGGGAAATGGGTTAAGTTGTAAGGGTAAAATGTAAACATCATATATATTCAAAACCTTACATTGAAAAGAAAAACTTAGATCTTACTGTTAACTCAAACTATGTGTTTCAAAATCAAACCAAACTACAAAATTACACTTTATCTGTATGTTGTCTTATGTTTTGGGTTTGGGTTGACTTGAGTATTTACCAATCTTAGGACGTCAAACAGAGGCTTGGGAGTTATGTGTTTATGATATTATGATGATGCTTTGAATTCTGATCTTTTAAACTCAACCATGGTAATGTGTTTTTTATGCTCTATGATGAGTTTGGTTATATTGTTCATTATTGCTTTCAATGTTCTTGTGTGATTATGAGATGAATGTTATGACATACTTGACTTAATCTTTGAGTCATTGATCAGTTATTTTTGAGATCTTTTCTAGTTTCTTGTAAAGAACTGAGGTGTTATTGTGAATTATCTTTCAAATGATGATTTCCATTTACTTGTATAGGATCTATTAGATTTCCACAATCCATGTTGATACTTTCAAAGTTTTGGATTTGATTGTGTATAGTTTTTTTACATCAACATTTTAGATCATACTACATGATCCATCATTAGGATGCTAGAGAACTTAATAGATCATTCCCTCCCATGAAGAGTATCAATAAGATCTATTAGATTTCCACAATCCATGCTAATGCTTTCAAATTTTGAGATTTCATTGTGTATAATTTGTTTACATCAACTTGTATAGGAATGAGGTGAAAATTATGATTCTTTGATTTGTATCTTTATGAGCTTAGAGTAGTTTATCTATATGTAATGTTTGGAAGTGGCTTGCAATGGAGGTTGGGGCCCAAAGTGGCTGCCACGGTAACCCATTGTAGGTTATTTAATAAGTGAAAACACTAAACTAAATGAGATTAAAATGAACCTAATAAGAGTCTTTGTCTTTCTTCACCCATGCCTCGAGTGGTAGTATAGACTTGGATGGGAGCAGAGAGGATGCTTGGTTGTGACCATGCATCATTACTATTCCTTGTCAGTACAAAAGGATACTAGTATTGCATAGAGTCATTAAGAGGCTGGGGTCAAGCTCGATTGCCAGCGTAACTCTAGCATTGATTAGTGTGATGACACTTGCCTACTTGCATAGTAGATTCCCTACATGTCTTTGTTTTTCTTTAGGTCTAGATGTCATATTATCTTCGAAGCTTTGAGTTTGATTACTTCTAGGGATTACCTTGACCTAGATATTACTTTTTATTTTTGGGATTGATATCTTGTTCAGCACTTGAGACTATCTCCTCAGTGTGGTTGGAGGGGACCCTTTTGGGTTACCACAAGGTTGGCTAGTAGTGCTTTTTAATTTTACCATTGAGGTCTATTCATAGATGTCATGGTAGGAGTTCCTTGTTCTACATTTCCTTTCATTTTATCTTTGTGCATTATGGAGGATGGTTATATCTATACGATGGATGATTTTACTTATTATATTGTACTTTTTCTCATGGATCCAAAAGGGATGATGTAAGCTATTTTATAAATTTATATTCTCTCAGCCTTTCATACCCTATGAAATGTAACGTGGATGATTGTGCATTCTGAATTTTTATGCCTAGTGGCATTCAAAATAAATTTATATTATTTAAATGGACTTGGAGTTGTAATTGTTCTTTCATGTGGATGTGTTATTTTTTAGACTTAGTATTATTTAAATTTAAATGTGACTCAACACCTTGGGATCATTAAGGAATGTAATCTTTTATGTTTGCTTATGTATGATTGTATGCTATTGCTCTTGCTACTTTATGATTTGTGTACATGTTATTCTTTATAAAAAAAAGTTTGGCAAACTTAGCAAAACTTTAGGTCAGTTCTTTTGGATCTCTTGGTGGGGTATTACAACAAAACTATTTTAAAGCCTTGTCCCAAAAAGTTCAAGCAAACAACTTGGCTAAAGTCCTATGATCATGAGCATAATCACTACAAAGGATTTTAAATAATTTAATATTAGTAAAAGGGACTCCCTTACCATTATAATTCTTAGGATGAGGCATACTAATTTCCTAAGGAATGGGAGTATGAATAATACCTTGGGACAATGGACTTCCCATGTCACACATAGGAATACTAATTATTTTTTAGTCAAAGATGCAGGATTTTTTTGTAAAGATTATACAGTTTAAGACAAACTAATAATTGTGGAATCATGAGAGGAAATAGGAGGAATAGAAACATTAGAAACACTAGGTGAAGTGTAGAAAGTTGTAGGAATGGAAGACACAACTTGAGAAACACTAGAAACTATAGTTGTTAGAGGAGTAGAATAAGTAAAAGGAACATTATGATAAGAAGGTTGTGATAAAGGAAGGGACACAATAGGAACACTCAGAGGAATAGAGGGAATCCTCACAATCACCAAAGAAGGAATATAAGTAGGAACACTGGGGAAAGGCACAAAATAAGGTTCTACACTAGTGATAGGAGTAATCAACCCTAAATCATGACCTTCCTAAGCTAAAGGCTTAACATTGGAATGTAAAAGGTGAGTAATACCACACAAGAGATTAAAACCTTGGTCACTATCATGAATGACTTTCTTAAGAGCCTCTATAGCTTGACTAGAATCTTCATTATGATTTCTTGAATAAGGCAATTGCCCATTTTATCAAGTTTAGTTGAAAGTTTTTGGACTTATTTAGGAGGAACTCTCAAAGAATCATCCTCATCATGAGATGAGTGAGAATTTGTTTTCTCCATAAGAGGATTAGAATCAAGAAGAATCAAAGTCTCATCTGGAATCCTAAGGAAAGGAGAAGAAAACTTGGGCTCAAAGGTACCCATAAGTCTACAACTACACCTAACCTGAAGATTAGAAGTAGGACTAGAAGTAATAAAGCTCATAAACCAATGCAATGAACTAAAGTAAGAAAACATAAAGCATAATTTTTTATTGTATTTTTCAATTTTAAAATGCAAGATCATAAACTAAATCTAATCCTAATGCAAGAAAAGACCTAACCATTGATATGAAATGAAATTTAACAGCAAAAAACATGATAGCACATCTAATTCAACAAAAGATAGGAGGTGTGTCTGGTTCACCAAAATGAATAGGAAGAAAATAAGACCTATTCTCAACCCAAATTCCCAAAATGAAAGATCCAAATTGGTTAACCACAAGAAAGTGATCAATGCACAAATGGATTAAGCAATGGAGAATATGAAGAAAAGAATAGATCCTATGGGTTTGTTATTTGAGAAGTATGAGCTTAAATCCTAAATAGATAAAAGAAAAATACTAACCTTGAAGTAGGATAAATCTATAAAATGTTGATTTTTGATGATTGTGTAAAGTTTTGAGGAATTCTACAAATTATACCGAACTGGAAATGTTGAGACAGAGAAAACCTAGAAATCTTTTGTCCTTCTAAAGGGAAGTTAACATTGACCCAGATAGAGGGGCACAATCTTACCCTGGGGCACAATTGTGCCCCAAAAAGTTGACCTTGAACTTCATTGCTCCAACAAAATTTCTATTCATGGATCTCACCAGCTCAACGAAAAGGGTATCCAAATTTGCTCGTTAATTCATTGTTCCACACCTATATCTATAAGAAAATAGTTTTTTGTTTGGATGGGGTGTTTTCCTTGGTCAAGACCTATTTTGGAATCAACTTTAAAATGTAATTGAAATTGAAATATTTATAAACAATGTAAATGGTATTGTTCGCATTGCTTATATTGAAATCCTTTTGGAGGATTCGAATCCTGGAAATCACAAGTATGGATGTTTCAAATGAATGTAGAAATTCACGTAGGATGTATCAAATCAATGGCATTAGATCTTCAACAACAATCTTAAATGTATCTTTGCATAGGAAAAAGCTTGGATGAGTATGGACAAAGAAATCATTAACAAGAGGGATCCATAAAGAATGAATCCTTCAATAGCTAAAAATGGACCTCCCCACTGAATCCAATCTTCAATGCTTCAATTCTTGATGAATAGTATATCTTCACTTCATGTAGGTTGATCTTAGATTCTCTCATAGAAAGTGGATTTTTGATAACAATAAGCGGATGATGGATATCAAAATGAGGGAAGAACACTTACTTATATAGAGATGTAGGGCAAAAGCTTCTAGAGAAGGCTGGCATGGGAGCATTAAATCTGAATTAACCTTGGACCCTTGAAACTAATCTAGATTAAATTTAATTTAAGAATCTACCATTCTAAAACTTGAAACAACTAACCATGAAGTGGGAAAATGAAACTTTCCAAAGCCCGATATCCCAAAACTCCTAAAAATTGAAAATTAGACCTGGAGTCATATATGTTATCATAAATGCAAAAATTGGAATTTATTAGCATGAATCCTAATGGAGTTCCTTTGGGGGCATTATCCTATGCATTGCTAGTGTATTTGAGAGATTGTTAGAATGACTCTATGTGGCATTCTTGACTATATTTGTCATTGATGTCAAGATAGCATTTTTTCATAAAGACTAACAAAGTTGTAGATAGAGAACAAGGAAGAAAAGCTTGTGGTTGAAAAATGAGGATTCGTGTACTTAAGGAAGTATTCTACAGAGTTTCCTAATCATGTGTCCAATTGTGCAAGGGGAAAGTCAAAGATTGGTGATAGTTATTTGAGATATATTGCAGACAAGATTTAGACACATGTTACACAAAGTAGTACTTGTAATCAGCATATATCACCTAACATAGATAGAATCATTTTATGAAAATTTAGATAGAGGAAGAATAAATTTTAGAGATATCCTAGCTTAGAATGCTAATTCTAGAAGTGCACATGTGGAAACTTCTGATAAATGTCAACCAACTATTTTTGTAATAATGGAAGTGTAATATTACATGTAATAAATTAAATCTCGATACGGCACTATATTGTAATTATAATCGGGAAAGTCTCAAGGTTGACTCAATCATTAATATTTGGACTTGGTATAAAGAAAACATTTTTCCTTTATTGTGATATGAATAATGTGATATTGTATGTGAAAGAGGTGGTTGTAAGTGTAATGTGAGAGGGAAAACTTGGTTACAAGATTTAGTGATCCTAAGGTTGAGATTGGGCAAGGTTTTGGTGTATTTTACGTATGGTGGATAGTTATCATATGAAAGGTAATTCAAGATTAGTTGGCGAATGAATTTTTTCATCTTGCCCCATAAGCTACTTGGATAATGGGTCCTTCCACCTTCCACAACTCCTAGTAGGATTTCCATGACTCCTAATAGGGTTGGAATTTCCTTACAAGGATTCAAAGTCTCCTAACAAGGACTTATATTTACTAAATGCATTTCATTGAATCCAAATATGGTCTATCCTTTCACAAGGAATTTATACATTAGTGCATCATTTTTTAGGTATCATTCCCACTAGAGCTTTCCCTCTGATCAACGGTTTTCTTACTTAATAGATTGGGTGTTATTATGTATGAGTATCTTTCTGTGGTTTTTATATATGCTTATTATATGTTTAGGGATTAATAAGGTTATTCAAAGTTGTATTAGTTAGATAAAAAAATTAACCACCACCCCCACCCCAACCCTTAGTTATCTTGGTGAACTTTACCTTCTAAATAGGAGACCCAGAGAACTCCAAAACTATGCCAAGGTGGAATGCTTATTAGTTTTTAGGAAAGAGGACTAAAACTTAGGGTTTGTCGAAGAAGAGAAAGGGAAATCTTGTAAAGATGAATTTTTCCTCTCCAAAATAATAATTCTTAATAGATTCTAAAGAAATTATATATAATAAAATATCATTTTTGGGTTGAAAAATAATTACCTGATCCACATATGAAGAGTTTCACCAACTAACAATGTTTAAAGGTTATTTTCCTTTCCAATATGACAATAGTATAAAGGAGTTAACACTTGGGTGAAACCACTAAATTTGGTTGGGGAGTTTGACTATTTACTCAAGATTTTGGTGTAGAGGGTTAGGATTTATTATAGTAGGGATATCCTTGGGTGATAAGGAAAGTGGGGTTCGACATGAGGGGGAATCCGTGGGGCCACAAAATTGAATTTTGGTTTCTCTTGATGAATATTGTGGACTAGAAGAAGACAAAAAGATTGCTCAAATTCCATTTATTTGTACAGTAGGGAAGCATTGAAATGCATAGGTTGAGTCTTCTTCAAAATCTTGTTTGTCCTAGAATCAATGATTTGGTCTCTCCTCATTATGATTAGGGAATTTCTTTCCTAGATTGATGCTAAAATTAAAGGGAGATTTTGATTCAATTCAAATGAAGTTATTACTTTTTCTTTTTAAAGACTCAAAACCAGGGGCTCTGGGATAGGGGATGTGAAGAATTATGATATGGGGGAGAAAAACAACTTCATCCTCCATATAGGGATAGTCCCGTCAGAGGAGGTGTAAGTTGAAATGACTAGCATGGCAATGAAAGTGAAGGAAAAAGAACCAAAAAAATAGGAGAGAGAAACGAAGGAAAGTTTACATTAATTATAATCTTTCTAGGAGTTACTTTTGTAGGTTACCAAAAATGTAAAATTTCAAATTTTTTTCCCCAAAAAGATCTTTTTTTTGAATTTTCTAGTTTAAAGAGCTTTTTGTTATTTTATAATTTTTTTAATATTATTGAAGGTTGTTTGATGAATGGAGAATCAATGAGATTTAAAATGTATGTATTCTATCTATGTTTCTTCATCTAGTTTACATTTTGAGTCATGCATTAGTGTATATAGAGACTTCTCTATTGCAAAAATTAGACACTTGTGAAGGAAAAATATTTCTTCAAGCCTATACTACTATTGAAAAAAATTCTCCTTTTTGAAAATTTAAATAAACTCTAAGGTCAATTCATTTATAGTGTTTTAACTAAGATAAACACCTTTGTTCCAATATGTTTCCCATTTTCTATGTGCCTGTGTTATATGAAAGAATTATAGATTGAGTTATAGGACCCTCAGAGACATATGTTGTCAGGAAATATGTTGAAAGGGGTCATAGGTTATCCTATGACCCCTTTTGACACATTCAATCAAACCAAATAGGTCCCTAGGTGTCCTAGGAGCCCTAGGTACATATGTTGTCATGAAATGTGTTAAAAAGTGTCATAGGTTATCTTATGACCCCTTTCGACCCATTTGATCAAACCAAAAATATCCCTAGGGGTCATAGGACCCTAGGGAAATATGTTGTCATAAAATGCATCGAAAGGAGTCATAATTTATCAATGACCCCTTTCGATGCATTTGATCATAGAAAATAGGTCTCTAGCAGTCTTATGACCAATAGGGACATATGTTGTCATCGAATGTGTTAAAACCCTTTCGAACCATTTGATCAAATCAAATAGGTCCCTATGGGTCTTAGGGACATATGTTGACATGAAATACGTCAAAAAAGGTAACAAGTTATTTTATGAGCCCTTTTGTTGCATTCAATTAAATCAAATAGGTCACTAGGGTGCATCGAAAGGGGTCATAGGTTATCCTATGACCCCTTTCAATGCATTCGATCAAACCAAATAGGTCCCTAGGGGTCCCAGGACCCCTAGGGACATATGTTGTCATTAAATATGTCAAAAGGGGTCATAGTTTATCCTATGACCCCTTTCAACGCATTCCATCAAACCAAATAGGTTCTGAAGAATGGACCCCTAGTGACATAAGTTGTCATAAAATGCATCGAAAGGGTTCATGGGTTATCCTATGACCCATTTTGATGCATTTGATCAAAAAAAATAAGTCCCTAAGGGTCCTAGGACCCCCAGGGACATATGTTCTCATTAAATGCATTGAAAGTGGTCATAAGTTATCCTTTGACCCCTTTTAATGCATTTGATCAAACCAAATAGGTCCCTATGGGGCCTAAGTCCCCTAGGGACATATGTTGTCACAAAATGCATCAAAAGAAGTCATAGATTATCCCATGATCCCTTTCATCCTATTCAATCACACCAAATAGATACATAGGGGTCCTAGACATATGTTGTCATGAAATGTGTTGATAGGGGTCATAGGTTATCCTATGACCCCTTTCAACCCATTCAATCAAGAAAAATAGGTCCCTAGAGACATATGTTGTCTTGAAATGCAAAAAATGGGGTCATAGGTCATCTTGTGACCCCTTTCAACCCATTCTATCAAACAAAATAGGTCCCTAGGGGTCCTAGGACCCCTAATGACATCTTTTGTCATGAAATGTGTCAAAAGGGGTCATAGGTTATCCTCTGACCCCTTTTGACCTATGAGTCCTTTTGACCCATTAAATCAAACCAAATAGGTCACCAGGGGTCTTGGGACCCCTCAAAACATATGCTATCATGAAATGCCTCGAACGAGGTCATAGGTTATCCTATGACCCCTTTAGATGCATTCAATCAAACCAAATAGGTCCCTAGGGATCATAGGTTGTCATGAAATGCATCGAAATGGGTCACAAGTTATCATGTGACTCCTTTTGATGCATTTGATAAATTCAAATAGGTCTTTAGGGGTCAGATGTCTCCTAAGGACATGTTTCCATGAAATGTATCGAAAGGAGTCATAGATTATCATATGAACCCTTTCAATGATTTCGATCAAACCAAATAGATGTCTAGGGGTCCTAGGACCCCTAAGAACATACATTTTCAAGAAATGCATCAAAACCTATGACCACTTCCCATGCACTCTATCAATCTAAATATGTCCCTATGCTGCTAATACCCCTAGCGACATATGTTGTCATGAAATACATCAAAATGGATCATCGATTATCATAAGACCCCATTCAACCAAATAAAATAGGTCTCAAAAGTTTGTTGAAAGGGGTCATAAGTTATCCTATGACCCCTTTCAATGCATTTGATCAAACAAAATAGGTCTCTTGGACCCCTAGGGACATATGTTATCATGGAATACATCTAAAGCGGTCATAGGTTATCTTGTGACCCTTTTTGATGCATTTGATCAAACCAAATAGGTCCCTAGGGGTCATAGGACCCCTAAAGAAATTTGTTATCATGAAATACATCAAACGGGGTCATAGGTTATCATATGACCCTTTTTGGCAGTTTCAATCAAACCAAATAGGTCCCTAGGGATCAAACTAAATAGCTAAGACCACTAAGACCCCTAGGGACATATATTTTCATGAAATCTGTTGAAAGTGGTCATAGGTTATCCTATGACCCCTTCCAACCCATTCGATCAAACAGACATATGTTGTAATGAAATGTATTAAAAGGGGTCATTAGTTATCCTATGACCCCTTTTAACTCATTTGATCAAACCAAATAGGTCCCTAGGGACATATGTTGTCATGAAATGCATCTAAAAATGTCATAGATTATCTTATGACCCCTTTTGACACATTTAATCAAACCAAATAGGTCCCTACTAGTATTAGGACCCCTAGGGACATATGTTGTCATGAAATGCATCAAAATGGGTCATAGGTTATCCTATGACCACTTTCAACCCATTCAATAAAACCAAATATCTAGGACCCCTAGGGACATATGTTGTCATGAAATACATCGAAATGGGTCATAGGTTATCTTGTGACACCTCTCGATGCATTTGATCAAACCAAATAGGTCTCTATATTCCCTAGGCTCTCTAGGGACATATGTTATCATGAAATGCATCAAAAGGGGTCATGGGTTGTCTTATGACCCCTCTCGACCCATTCAATCAAACCAAATAGGTCACTAGGGGTCCTAGGACCCTTAGGGACATATGCTCTCATGAAATGGATTGAAAGGAGTCATAGGTTATCTTATGACCCCTTTTGACAAATTAGACCAAACCAAACAGGTCATATATTATATTTAATAATAATAATAGTCATTTATATTACTATATTATATTTAATAAAATACTAATTAGTAATAATATTCAATTTTCTTCACATTTCATACACTTTCCAAATTTTGACTTCCCTCCAAGATTTGGGCATCCATATTGGGTATCTATACTCATAATACCAGCATACTATTTGCAAAAGATTTTGTCATTATAGACCCAACAATGACACTTTTTGGGGTCAATTTTCATGGGTTTGAAGAAAAATGATTTCTTCAGGACCATACAATTGAAAAAGTTATTATAAAGTATGATTAGGTATTTAATATGGTTGTCTAAATGGGGAGTAGTAGTTGTTGAAAGGCTCAATGCAAAAGGAAGGAATCGAATGAAGGCATTGAAGCATATAGGGATAGAGAAAAGGTAAATATTCAATGGAAGAGATGAGGTATGTTAAATGTGAATGAAGTTGATGAGGTATTGATCGAAGGTTAAATCATAGAGTCAGATAATGAATATGACCAGTTGGGGAATGAAAATGTATCAATTGATAATGATAATGTTGGGAATGAAAATTGAGAGAATGAAAATTTGGAGAATGAAAATTTGGAGAATGAAAATTTACCAATTCACAATGTAAATTGCATGATTGACCATGTCAAAAATAAAAATGCATATGAATATTACATATCTCCTAATTATAATCAACATGAAGGTCCTAGAACACCAAAATGGATAATTGAAATTGATGAAATGATTATTACCAATTTGGAAGGAAAAAAATCAGAGAGAACCATTTAGTTTTGGGCTTCAAGACTATATGAGATTTTTTTGAAAATAAGATAGTGATGGAGGATTGTCAACTCTTTATTCACTTATTAAATATGCAAAAGATGAGACCTATGCTTTCCAAATTGAAGATTCACATCATAAAAAAAATTGGAATGAAATTCCATTATTGTGAAGAATCTTTTCAATGCTCCCATGTCATTTGGAAAAATGGTAGGGAAAAGGATAAGAGAGCTACTTGAATGGTTATTACAACCTCTTTGTTAAGTAATCATTTGAGAAAGGGTAGATATGTGAGACAAACTTGTATTGACTTGAACCTAAATTGTACTACTTTGAGAAGAGTACATAGTAGATGAGAGAGAATTGATGATTCTCTTCAAAATAAAACATGGGATTTCAGTGGGAGACTTCCACATTTTGCTAAGAAGCTATTTGATAATGTGATGGAAGAAATTGCACAATTTTGGCACTCTAGCAACAATATCACCCAATGCTAAAGATGTGTTGAAGTTGAGAATTGGCATCAAAGATTGCACAACACATCCTAAACTTTATTTGGAGGTAAGTCAAACTATGTTGTTCAATGAATTTAGAGAGAGTCATCCAAGATTGCATATATCACAAAGGGCTTTTCAATCTTTGAAGCCATTTTATTGTGTGCCACTTAAAATTTGAAATAGATGATGTTGCAAATATCATGTTGAGTTTTCTATGCACCATGAACTATTGTGCTCTGTCAATTCTACTTTGTGTAGCAAATAAATGTTGGAGAATTGTGGTGCTAGTGGGCTTCCAAAATCATCAAGAGGCTTGCTAGATCAATTTTTATGTCAGAGTTGATGGTTGTTTCTTTTATAGAAATGCTTGTTTATATGAGAAGTATTCAGAATTTGGTGCATTATCAAAGTTTAACACATGTTTCCATGATGGGTGCAAACAAGATCTTAGGAGGAAAATAGTTTTAAAATGGAATATGAAATAGTGAAATACACACTGAAGAGTAGGGGTGAGGGCTCTAGATGTGAATTGGTTGCAAAAGAAATCATTATGTCTAGTTTTATTTTAGATTTCAAGACAAATATTTTCTACAAGTATGCAAGGCATTCACACAAGTCTCAATGGTTAGATTAGTGATTTAGAATTTGTAAGGAGACTTTTTCCATTGGCACTATTATATCAGTTGTTGACTTTGTTGAGAACTACACATTGCAACTTCATAATGAGACATAATCTTAGTATTACAACTCTATTTAGATTGCTATTTTTGTCCACATAATATATAGGCATGCCCCTGATAGTGCAGAAGATAATCGAAAGATTACTAAAGAGTACCATTTTAACATGAGTGATGATAGATCTAACTCTCATGAGTTTATGCAACATTGTTTTGATTTCTTACAAGAGCATGGCATTGCTATGGATAGAAATATAATTTGGTTACATAATTACACAGGTCAATTCAAGAATGCTCGCATATTTTATTGATTGTGTAGGATGCATTGAGAGAGGGGTGTTCCTCATATTTGGAGTTTTTTGAGTCTATCCATGAGAAAGAGGAACACGATGGAGAAGGGACATGTGTTAAGAGAGTTCTAGTTAAGGAGAAATTGCTTATTTGAGGAGGGGAGCTTCTTAATGCTCATAGAATTTTTGATTGGTGTAGTTCAACATTATCATAGGTGGGACTCCTAATTTAGTAGTACACAAGTTCTTTTGGTTGGTTGAGTAATAGTCTATAGGTGATAAATCAGATTGTGCTATTGTGAGAGACTCACCAAAAGTGCATTCATTTCAGAGCTCTGATTCTAGTACATGGACCGTTTGGACATGACAACTAACTTGCATTTTTCCTAGTTGTTTACAATGTGATTGGGATCACTATGAGTCAAGCGAGTGGGTAGACACATGGGCTCCAAATTACCTTACTCCATTTCCTATATACCCTCTATCAAAGATGAAGACATGGAAAGTTTACTTGAGCATAACCATCTATTGGATCTTATCAGCCAGGGCATATCTTTGCATTGGTTGCACCATAGGGGAATGATGAGAAATCAAATTATTTGTTAGCACATTGTGTAAGAGGTAAAAAAAAAATCTTGCACAACTGATCATAGGTGATGATGGATTCACATATCCCACTAGTTCAGTTGTTGTTCCGAGAACATGGCTACGAAAATGCATGCTTAGGAGGAAAAGAATTCCTGCATTCAAAGTCTATTAGAATCACACAAAAACTCTCATATATTCATATCTTATTCTAATAGAAAATGTGAAGTTGTTGAAGCATCAAGAAAGACCAAAAGTAAAAGAACCTTTTACTATTACTAATATTTATCATGAAGCCCTATTAGAGACCCTACATGAACACTTGACTAGGTATATTTACGTTTATGTTCTTTTGTTGATAATGATTATGTGAACCAATGATTATCTTCTTTAACGCAATAAGTTAGTAATATTTTTTATGATATTGGAATGTATGTACATCATGAAGAGTAGCCATGCATGAAGATAAAAAACTAAATAAGGAGTAGAATGAAGAAAAATCTATTCTATTTTTGACACTACAATTTTTGACACTACAATTTTTATTGATGAAATAATGATGAAATGCTTGAGATATTAAAAATTTAAACTTTGGATTTTTTAGTGTAAGAGAAAATATGTTTTTACTTAATGCAATTTATGTGGAGGGACCTAAAAAATTACTATTTTAATACATACTAGCACCAAACTTGCATTGTGCACAATGCCAAAAACTTGAAAGAGGTAAAAAATAATGTTTTTACTTAATACTAACACTATTAACACCCTTGTTCCAGCCACAAAGATCCTCCATCATTCATGGTCACCCCGTACCACAGATTCTCAAAAGTACTCTATGTGTGTTTCAAGGTCAATATTCTAAGGATCGTAATTTTGAGCTCGTGGGGGATATGTATGAAATGTAAAATGCTAAAATACAATCACACTGAGGCCTATAATAGCCTATCTCATTTTCAAGAGATCACAATCTACTTGGATTTGAAAAAGTGATATTAGTTGATGTCAAAACTTGCAGTATACCTTAGTTCATAGGTGCATCACTATGTAACTTTGAAACCATTGATATTGGCATCAAATTGTTAGCATCATTAGCTCCGAATGAGTGGGTGAACCCTAGTCACACTCTTTTTATTTCCACAAAGTTCCTTCATCATTTGTGGCCACCTTGTACCAAAGAGTCTCCAAGGTTCTCTAAGTGTGTTTCAAGGTCAATATTCTGAGCGTTGTAACTCAGAGATTGTGTAGGCTATCGATGAAAATCCAAATTCTACAAGATGGTCATGTTGAGGCCAAAAACAACCTATCTCATTTTTGAGAGATTACATTTTATTTAGATTCGGCACAATGCTCTAACTTGATGCCAAAATTCACAATGTGCCTCAGTTCATAGGTGCATCACTACATAACTTTGAAACTATTGATCTTGGCATAAAATCATTAGTGCTTAGCTCTGGATGAGTGGTTTGGACCCCAGTGACACCATTTTTCTAGCCGTAGAGAGCCTCTATCATTCGAAGCCACCCCATATTGAAGAGTCTCCAAAGTGCTCTAAATGCATTTTGAGGTCAATTTTCTAAGGGTCATAACTCAGAGCTTTTGTGGGATACTGATGAAATGTCAATGCTATAGGACAATCATATCAAGGCCTAAAATAATCTATCTCATTTTTTAGAGATCACATTCTATTTGGGTTCTTTCTAGTGATCTTTCTCGATGCCAAAACCCTCAATGTGCCTCAGTTTATAGGTGCATCACTACGTAACTTTGAAACTATTGACTTTGGCATTGAATCATCAGCACCATTTTCTTTTGGTGGGTGAGTGTAGCCTAGTGACACTCTTCTTCCAGCCACAAAGAGCCTCCATCATTCGCAACCATCCCATATCAAAGAGTCTCCAAGGTGCTCTAGGTACAATTCAAGGTTGATCTTCTCAGGGTCATAACTCAGAGCTTGTGGGGACTGTCAATTAAATGCCAAATTCTACAAGATGGTCATGATAAGGCCTACAATAATCTATCTCATTTTCAAGAGATCACATTCTGTTTGGATTTGGCACAACATTTTTTCTCGATGTCAAAACTTGTAGTATGCCTCAGTTCATAGGTGCATCACTACGTAACTATGAAACCACTAATCTTGTTATCAAATCATCAGTGATATTAGCTTCGAATGGGTGGGTGAAACCTAGTGACACTCTTCTTCTAGCCATATAGAGCCTCCATCATTTGCGGCCAACCCATATTGAAGATTATCCAAGGTGCTTTAAGTGTGTTTGGGGGGGTGAACCATAGTGACATCTTAAGGAATTAAAAAGATCATTTCAAATTAAACATAGATGATATCATTTCAAATTTAATATTGCTTCAAGATTTGATACTAAAGGTTGTTAAAATGTTATTCAAAAATTATTGCATTTGAATTGAATATAACAAACATGATTAAAGTGAATGATATTCCATAAACATGAACAGTACACATGATCCATGATAAATTGAACAATACTATACTAAATTAATATGTTTATTTGTGTGTACATAAATGACAAAATTACATATCAAAATACATGTATCCATAGATAAACTCCATGCCTCTACATGCCCCTCCTCTCTCATGTTCGAGTGTGTAGCCTCTATATGCATGTCTAGTGTATCATACTCAAATGCAAATTGATACTTAGAAGGATCACCTATGGGACCCATACAAATATTCTTGCCCATTATGCAAGTATGGGGAACACAAACATGTGATGAGCTCATCGATGATGAACTCATGATAGCATTACCAACACGGGAAGCCAACACTAACCTAGACTAGGAATTCAATAGGCTACTCAATTTATGGATGACTCTAATAGTCTAAGAGCTAGCCTTCACAATGATATTAGGATGTTGCACTAGAGGAGGGGGGAGACATCAGTAGGGAGGATAGATATGCCAACTTTCTTCCACTAGGGAAAGGGTCTGTTCTAAGGAGCTCCTCCTCCTACACCCATGTTGGGCCTAATGTTCTAATAGTTCACCTTGAGGTACAACACAAATTCAACATAAATTTTTTTAATGAAATAGAATGGCACCTCTAAATTTATGTGTGCAAGGATGTAAAAAATCATCAAACAATGATCCCAAATGTATGCATGCATTTCCTCTTTTCTATACCATTTAATTGATAATTTTGGCTTTGTGCATTCTACTAGTTTACCAATTTTTGGCTTTGGAAAAATGCTAACTATATCATATTTAGTTATATTTAGGGCCACAACCTCATCATAGTCCAACCCATCATCAAATATGGCATGCATTTCCTCACGCTAGTGAAGAGCAGCATTGTGTTAATTAGTAAGTGTTTCAATATTATCCTCTATGGTGTTTAACATGGATAACATGGGAGCCAATGTGGGTATATTGTTATATGTGGTTCAGAAAACCCTCAATTCAGTAGGATTTTGAATTATCAAATCTTTAAGATGAGGAGGCGTTCGATGGTGTACGGGATTGTTTGGTGGATGGTCTTGAGGGGGTAATAGATCATTTGGTGGAGGATGATGAGGAACATTTTTTCTTGACTCATTATCATCATTTGGGTCAGCCATACCTATTAATCTACAAAACTTAATTGCTATTAAAAACCCTAAATTTCAATAATTTCTAATAAAAAACCTAATTTTTAAAAAATTCTAATTAAAATAGACAATTTAAAATAATATTCATCCAAATCATCGAAAATAAAATAAAAAATCTACCTTTATCGAATACCCATTTGGAAATCAGATATCTAAATGGAGCACAACAATAAACCTCAAAAAAACTACAATGTAAAATAACTCTCGAGTTTTTTTTCAATCTATGTGATAGGTTTTGAGTATCAAATTTCATATCATATACAAGATATCATATTGGGTATCCAATATGAAATCAGATACCCAAAAAGGCTTGGCCCATACTTTTAAGCCTTGGTATCAGGATGGGTGGAAAAAAGTCAGAGTAGATTTTGGAATGCTTTTAGACATTTTCAAACTCCACTTTTGTCGCATTGCCACTTTTTGGTACACCATGATCCTAAACATACCCCCATCCTTTTGTGGACCTACATGGACACATGGAGAGTAATTGCATCCTTGCACTTCTTAAACATTTGAATAGGAAGAAAATATGACCTATTATAAACCCAAATTCCCAAAAGGAATGATCCAAATTGATTAATCACAAGAAGTGATCAATGCACAAATGGATCAAGCAATGGAGAATATGAAGAGAAGAATAGATCCTATGGTCTTTCTATTTGAGAAGTATGAGCTTAAATCCTAAATAGATAAAAGAAAAATACTAACCTTGAAGTAGGATAAATCTAGAAAATTTTGATTTTTGATGTCTGTGTATAGCTTTAGGGAATTCTACAACCTGTTCTAGACTGGAAATGTCGAGACAAAGAAAACCAAGAAATCTTTTGTCCTTTCTAAGGTAGGGCAACCTTGACTTTAGAAGATAGAAGGGCATAATCTTACCCCAGGTAACAATTGTGCACCAAAAATTTGACCTTGAACTATACTGCTCTGACAAAATTTCTCGTCATGGATCCCACAAGTTTGACAAAAAGAGTATCCAAATCTACTTTTAAATTTTTTGTTTGACACTTGTATTTGGAAGAAAAATGGTTTTTTTTTTTGATGGGGGGTTTTCCTTGGTGAACCCCCACTTTGAAATCAAACTTGAAATGTAATTGAAATTACAATATGTATAAACAAAGTAAATGGAACTGTTCATCTTTCTTATATTCACATCCTTGTGGAGGATTTGAATCCTTGAATCCACAAGTATGGATGCTCCAAATGACTATAGAAATGTATCTAGGATGTCTCAAATCAATGGAATTAGATCTTCAACATTAATCTTGAATGTAACTTTTCATAGGAAAAGGCTTGGATGGATATGGACATAGAAATCTTCAACAAGATGGCTCTAAAGAGATTGAATCCTTCAATAGCTAATAATGGACCTCCTTGATGAATTAGATCTCCAATTCTTTTTAATAATAGAATTATGAGCTTTAGCTTGAGCACAACGTTTCTTACAATGTTCATTATTAGGTCAATTACATTTTTCTTACTTGAAATATGTGGAGAACTAGGAGGAACAATCATTGGATCCTTCACAAGTTCTATATGAGGATTAATTATATTATCAAGAGACTGACAAGCCAAAGGAGGAGATTGATTAATAGATGTATCATCCATAGATAAAGGAGGTATCAAAGGTGTAGGAAAAAGACCATGATAAAGATCCGTAGGAAGTAAATATAACATGAGAATCTTGTGATGCTTATAGACTTGATATGAATGAAGAGTATGATCAAGTCTAGTAGGACATCGATTAGGTAATAAAGGCCAAAAGAAATCAATGGGAGAAAAATCCCTAGGCCTAGAAGTGTGATATAAACTATGATTTACCATCTACACTTTGTCATCATAAACACACTTAAGACATTTATGAATAGATAAAGAAATAGCATGCATGGCATTTAACCACAGGAAACCAAGCTTATCTTGAAATTGATCAGAAATCCATAGAACCAAATGATGGATAAAGAAAACCATTACAAGTTTGAATCCATACATCTAATTTATCACAAAAATCTCATTACAATCCTTTTGTAAAATGATTTTTTTCTGTGACAACATTGACTAAGGAGGTAGGATCAACAATAGAACTATGAGTAGGTATCTAAGATATTTTAGCATAAATATAAAGGGAATATAAAGGGGACCATCAGGAGCTTTAGTAAGCTTAGAATCATCAAAGGTAATCAAAAGTTCCTAAGGTTTTTTTTTTCTTAGTTTGTTGTCGAGTTTAAGGTTGAGGCTTCAATTTGGGCTTAGGCTTTAGTTGAGGTGGAGCTATAACTTGAGACTAGACTAGAGGTGGGCTAAGGTGGACATATAGATTAAACCACATGCTCCACTTGATTAACAACATGGTTAAGATCATCCATCTTTAAATCATATACAATATCCATAGAAGATGGCTAAGAAAAAGTATTAGTATCATTTGTAGGTAAAGATTCATATATACTTATAGATTTTGATTAGGAGGAGACACAAAAAAAATCCCACTATCATCAAAATGATCAATAGATAAAGAATTAGAATCAATTAAGTCTCGAACCTTATATTTTAGAGAATAACATCTCTCAGTATCATGACAATTCTGGCAATGATATTGACAAAAAACTATTAAATCAAAAGATTCAGACACTTATAGTATAGTATAAGTTTAGAGCGTAATAATATTTATTTAATTTAATAATAATATATTTAGGAGATCATTTTTAAATAAATTCTAAATATTATTCTTACTTAAGTTAATAAATATTTTATCAAAAAAAATGCTTCAAAAATAAATTAAAGACTGAAAGAGAAATTAATTTATTAAAGATATTTTAAATTGCATAAAGTGTGCATGATTACCCAAAAAAATAATAATAAAGAGTTCAAAGATTGTGAGCAATGAGTTCCCTCATGTGATCACACTATCAATGCCCTGATTTTAGGGAAGAACTCCATATCAGTGATTGAGAGTTCCTTTCACAGGGACTGAGAATTTCAAAGAAGGGAATTTTCAAAGAGAAGGTTTTGAGAGTATAGATTTCTCTCTCAATCTTCAAGTGATTGCAAATTAGCATCAGAACTAGGTAGAGCCTTGTGTTTTATTCACCCAATGAATTATGTTTCTTCAAATTCCCTATCTTCATCATGCTAGTTGAATTATTTTTCCAAATTTCATTATGACGAGTCTTTCACTATTTCATTTTGAAATTACTAGTATTCATATTTTTTGCTTCTATATATGTAAGGATTGAAAATATCAATAAAACCCTTGTTCTGTAGATTTAAAGGATGTTAACTAAATTGGGGTGGATCTTAAAAGAAATTGAAATTTTAGTTTATAAATTTGGTTGGTTTGTCATATTTTCCCTATCAGAGTATTCATAGAATATATATATATATATAATATGCTCTTTGGCAGGGGGGAGGGGGGGTTGTTTTAAAACAAATCTTATAAAAAAAAATATTTTAAAATAAATTATAAAAAAGAAAATTTTGAGGTGAGGCGGGGCCAGGAAACCCCGACCTCCCTCCTTTTTAACCTTTCTACCAGTGAACCTTTTTTGTGGCTGCTCTAAGTGGTATTGTGGCAGTAGTATTAGTACATTGTACTACTACTATGGTTGCAGGATGACTATGACAGTAGCCTAGACTTTAATGGCCGATTGTGTAGGCCTTAAACGCTCTCCTTATGAGATTGTTTTAAAAAATTATTTTATTTTTTAATAATTAAAATTTAATTAATAAATTCAATTATTAAACGTTGTTAATTGTTGATTAATTAATTATTAATATAGTTTGGGTTCTTAATAGTTATTAATTAATTAAATTAAATTTAGTTTAATTAAGTTTAATTAATAATAAATATTATCTAATAAATACTTTATTTTATTTTTTTATTATTATTATTGATTTTGATTTTTTAATAAGATTATAATTATTTTATTAGATAATCAATAATTATTATTCTAATAATTTAATAAATAATTATCTTTAAATTATTTTAGAATATGCAATTGTAATCAAATAAGGGCAATTATGCCTTATGTTCAAATATGGGAAAAGGGTTAAGTTGTAAGGGTAAAATGTAACCATCATATATTTAGAAGCTTGCATTGATAACGAAAAATTAAACCTTGCTATTAACTCAAACTATGTGTTTCAAAATCAAACCAAACTAAGAAACTACATTGTTATCTATATGTTGTCTTATGTTTTAGGTTTGGGTTGACTAGAGTGTTGACCAGTTGTAGGACATCTACTAGAGTCTTGAGAGTTCTATTTTTTTTATATTATGATGATGCTTTGAATTTTCATTTTTTAAACTCAACCATTGTAATGTGTCGAGTATGCTCTATGGTGAGTTTGGTTATATTGTTTGTTATTGCTTTCAATGTTCTTGTGTGATTACGAGATGAATGTTATGACATACTTGACTTAATCTTTGAGTCATCAATCAGTTATTTTTGGGATCCTTTCTAGTTTCTTGTAAAGAACTAAGGTGTTCATGTGAATTATCTTTTGATGATTTCCAGTTACTTGTATAGGATCTATTAGATTTCCAGAATCCATGCTAATGCTTTCAAATTTTTGGATTTGATTGTGTATAGTTTTTTTACATCAATGTTTTGGATCATACTACATGATCCATCATCAGGATGCTAGAGAACTTAACAAATAATTCCCTCCCATGAAGGGTATCAATAAGATCTATTAGATTTCCACAATCTATGCTAACACTTTCAAATTTCTAGATTTGATTGTGTATAGTTTTTTATATCAACTTATATAGGATTGAGGTGAAAATTATGATTCTTTGATTTGTACCTTTATGAGCTTAGGGTAGCTTATCTATATGTAATGTCAAGAAGTGGCTTGCAATGGAGGTCAGGACCCAATGTGGCTGCCAAGGTAACCCATTGTAGGTTATTTAATAAGTGAAAACACTACACTAAATGAGAGTAAAATGAACCTAATAAGAGTCTTTTTCTTTCCTTCCCCATGCCTTGAGTGCTACTAAAAAATTGGATGGGAGTAGAGAGGATGCTTGGTTGTAACCATGCATCATTAGTATGCCTTCTCAGTACAAAATGATACCAGTGTTGCATAGAGTCACTAAAGGGCTGGAGTCATGTTAGACTACCAGGGTAACTCTAGAATTGGTTAGTGTGATGAGACTTGCCTACTTGCATAGTAGATTCCCTACATGTCCTTGTTTTCCTTTAGGTCTAGATGTCATATTATCTTGGAAGCTTTGAGTTAGATGACTTTTAGGGATTTCCTTGACCTAGATATTACATTTGATTTTTGGGATTGGTATCTTGTTTGGGACTTGAGACTATCTCCTCAACATGGTGGGAGTGGACCCTTTTGGGTTACCATGAGGTCAGCTAGTAGTGCTTTTTACTTTTACCATTGAGATCCATTTGTAGATGTCATGGCTAGAGTTCCTTGTTTTGCATTTCCTTTCATTCTATCTTTGTGTATTATGGTGGATGGTTATATCTATATTAGGACGATTTTACTTATTATATTGTACTTTTATTATGGATCCGAAAGGGATGATATAATATATTTTATAAATGTATATTCTCTCAACCTTTCTTACCCTATGACATGTACAGTGGATGATTGTGCATTCCAAATTTTATTGCCAAGTGGCATTCAAAACAAATTTATATTATTTAAATGGACTTCAATTTGTAATTATTCTTTCATGTGGATGTGTTATTTATCAGACCTAGTATTATTTAAATTTAAATTTGATTCAACATCTTGGGGTCATTAAGGAATGTAATCTATTATGTTTGCTTATGTATGATTGTATGTTATTGCTTCCATTACTTTATGATTATTGTACATGTTATTCTTTATAAAAAAATGTTTGGAAAACTTAGTAAAACTTTAGGTCAGTTCTTTTAGATCCCTTGGCGGGGTGTTACAAAAAAACCATTTTAAAGCCTTGTCCCAAGAAGTTCAAGCAAACAACTTGGCTAAAATCCTATGATCATGAGCATAATCACTACAAAGAATTTGAAATATTGTAACATTATGAAATGTGACTCCCTTACCATTATAATTCTTAGAAAGAGGCATATTCACTTCTTAAGGAATGGGAGTATAAATAATATCCTTGGACAATGGACTTCCCATGTCATGCATAGGAATACTAAATTTTTTTTAGTCAAAGATGAAAGTTGTTGTTGTAAAGATGACAGAGTTTGAGAAATACTAATAAGTGTGGAATCATGAGAGGAAATAGGAGGAATAGAAACATTAGAAACACTAGGTAAAGTGTAAGAAGTTGTAGGAATGGAAGACACAACTCAAGAAACACAAGAAACTATAGTTGTTAGAGGAGTAGAATAAGTAAAAGGAACATTATGATAAGAAGGTTGTAATAGAGGAAGGAAGACAAGAAGAACACTCATAGGAATAGAGGGAACTGTCATAGTCACCAAAGAAGGAGTATAAGTAGGAACACTAGGGAAAGGCATAGAAGAAGGTTCTACACAAGTGACAGGAGGAATCAACCCTAAATCATGACCTTCTAGAGCTAAAGGCTTAACACTAGAATGCACAAGGTGAGTAATACCATGCTAGAGATTAACACCTTGGTCACTATCATGAATAACTTTCTTAAGAGCCTCTACAGCTTGAATAGAATCTTCAGTATGGTTTCTTGAATAGGATAATTACTCATTTTATCAAGTTTAGCTTAAAGTCTTTGGACTTATTCAGGAGGAACTCTTAAAGTATCATCCTCATCATGAGATGAGTGAGATGAATTTTTCTCCATAAGAGGATTAGAATCAAGAAGAATCAAAGTCTCATCTAGACTCCTAAGGAAAGGAGAAGACTTGGGCTCAAAGGTACCCATAAGTCTACGACTACACCTAACCTGAATATTAGAAGTAGGATTCGAAGTAATAAAGCTCATAAACCAATGCAATGAACTAAACTAAGAAAACATAGAGCATAAATATATTTTTATTTTGAAAGGGATTTTGTAATTTTTTAATTGTATTTTTCTATTTTAAAATGCAAGATCATAAACTAAATCTAATCCTAATGCAAGAAAAGACCTACCCAATATGAAATGAAATTTAACACTACAAAACAAAGTAGGACATCTAATTCAACAAAAGGTAGGAGGTAAGTGTGTCTAGTTCACCAAAATGAATAGGAAGAAAATAGGACCTATTCTCAACCAAAATTCCCAAAATGAAGGGTTCAAATTGATTAACCAAAAGGAAGTGATCTATGCACAAATGGATCAAGAAATGGAGAATATGAAGAAAAGAATAGATGCTATGGTCTTTTTATTTGAGAAGTATGAGCTTAAATCCTAAATAGATAAAAGACAAATGCTAACCCTAAGGTAGGATAAATCTAGAAAATGCAGATTTTTATGTCTCTATAAAGTTTCGAGGAATTCTACAACTTATACCAAACTAAAAATGTTGAGAAAGAGAAAACCTAGAAAAATTTTATCCTTTTGAAGGGAGGTCAACCTTGACCTAGATAGAGGGGCACAATGTTACCCCAGGGCACAATTATTTCCAAAAAGTTGACCTTGACCTACATTTCTCTAGCAAAATTTGTATTCATGGATCTCACAATTTTAACACAAAGGGTATCCAAATCTTCTCTTTAATTCATTGTTCCACACCTGTATCTACAAGAAAATAGTTTTTTTGTTTGGATGAGGTGTTTTCCTTGGTCAAGACCTAGTTTGGAATCAACCTGAAAATGTAATTGAAATTGCAAAATTTATAAATAAAATAAATGGTACTATTCACGTTGCTTATATTGAGATCCTTGTGGAGGATTTGAATCCTTGAGTCCACAAGTATGGATGCTCCAAATGAATGTAGAAATGTATGTAGGATGTCTCAAATCAACTGCATTAGATCTTCAACAACAATCTTGAATGTATCTTTGCATAGGAAAAGGCTTAGCTGAATATGGATAGAGAAATTTTCAACAAGAGGGCTCCATAAAGATCGAATACTTCAATACATAAAAATGTACCTCCCCACTGAATCAAATCTTGAATGCTTCAATGCTTGAATTATTGATGAAAAGTATATCTTCACTTCATGTAGGTGGATCTTATATTCTCTCATAGCAAGTGGATGCTTGATAATAATAAGTGGATGATGGATATCAAAATGAGGGAAGAAGACTTACTCATATAGAGAACTAGGGCACAAACTTCTAGAGAAGGCTGACATGGGAGCATTAAATAATAGTTAACCTTAAACCCTTGAAATTGATCTAGATTAAATTTAGTTTAGGAGTCCATCATTCTGAAACTTGAAACAACTGACCAAGAAGCGAGAAAATGAAACTTTACAAAGCCCAATATCCCAAAACTCCTAGAAATTAAAAATTAGCCCTAGGGTCATATATGTTGCAATAAATGAAAAAAGTGGAATTTATTAGCATGAATCCTAATGGAGTTCATTTGGGGGATTATCCTACGCATTGCTACTAAATTTGAGAGATTATTAGAATGACTCTATGTGGCATTCTTGATAGTGGTTTTCATTGATGTCAAGATATCATTTTTTTTAAAGACTGATAGACTAGTAGATAGAGAACAAGAAAGAAAAGCTTGTGGTTGACAAATCAGGATTCATGTAGTTGAGTAAGTATTCTATGGAGTGTCCTAATCATGTGTCCAATTGTGCAAGTGTAAAGTCAAAGATTGATGATAGTTATTTCATATCTATTGTAGACAACGTTTAGAGACCGGTTACACAAAGTAGTACCTGTAATCAGCATATATCTCCTAACAAAGATAGAATCTTGTTATGAAAAGTTGGATAGAGGAAAAATAAATTTTAGTGATATCCTATCTTAGAATACTAATTCTAGAAGTGTACATGTGAAAACTTGTGATAACTGTAAGCCAACTATTTTTTGTAATAATGGAAGTGTAATGTAACATGTAATAAATTAAATCTCGATGAGGCACTATATTGTAATTATAATTGGGAAAGTCTCAAGGTTGACTCAATCATTAATATTTTTACTTGGTATAAAGAAAACATTTTTCCTTTATTGTGATATAAATAATGCGGTATTATATGCGAAAGAGGTGATTGTAAGTTTAATGTGAGAGGAAAAACTTGGTTACAAGATTTAGTGATCCTAAGGTTGAGATTGGGCAAGGTTTTGGTGTAGTTTATGTATGAAGGATAGTCATTCTATGAAACATATTTCAAGATCAATTGAGCAATTAATTAAGTCATTTTCCTAATAAGCTACTTAGATAATGTGTCCTTCTACCTTCCACAACTCCTAGTAGGCTTTCCATGACTCCTAGCAGGGTTGGAATCGCATTACAAGGATTCAAAGTCTTCTAACAAGGACTTATATATACTAAATGCACTTCATTGAATCCTAACATGGTCTATCCTTTCACAACGAATTTATGCATTAGTGCATCATTTTTTAGATATCGTTCCCACTAGAGCTTTCCCTCCAATCAATGGTTTCCTTAGTTAATAGATTGGGTGTTATTATGTATGAGTATCTTTTTGTGGTTGTTATATACACTTAGTACATGTTTAGGAATTACTAAGGTTATTAAAAGTTGTATTAGTTAGATAAAAAAAAGTTCACCACCACCCCCACCCCAACCCTTAGTTATCTTGGTGAACTTTACCTTCTAACAAGGAGACTCAAAGAACTACCAAATGAAGCCAAGGTGGAATGCTTATTAGTTTTTAGGAAAGAGGATTAAAACTTAGGTTTTGTCAAAAAAGAGAAAGGGAAATCTTGTAAAGATGAATTTACCTCTCCTAAATAATAATTCTTAATAGATTCTAAAGAAATTCTATATAATAAATATCATTTTTGAGTTGAAAAATAATTACTTGATCCACATATGAAGAGTTTCACCAACTAACAATGTTTAAAGGTTATTTTCCTTTTCAATATGACAATAGTTTGAAGGAGTTAGCCCTTGGGTGAAACCACTAAATTTGGTTGGGGAGTGAGACTATTTACTCAAGATTTTAGTGTAGAGAGTTAGGATTTATGATAGCAGGGATATCCTTGAGTGATAAGGAAAGTGGTGTTCCCCATGAGGGATAACCTATGGGCCCCCAAAATGAATTTTGTTTTCTCTTGATGAATATTGTGGACTAGAAGAAGACAACAAGATTCCCCAAATTCCATTTACTTGTACAGTAGGGAAGCATTGAGATGAATGGGTTGAGTCTTCTTGAGAATCTTGTTTGTCCTAGAATGAATGACTCAATCTCTCATCATCATTATTAGGGAATTTTTTTTTCTAGATCAAAGCTGAAATTAGAGTGAAATTTTGCTTCGATTCAGATGAAGTTATTACTTATATTTTCTCTAAAGACTCAAAATCAGGGGCTCTAATTTAAGGGATAAGAAGGATTGTGATATGGGGGAGAAAAATTGGACAACTTCATCCTCCATATAGGGATAGTCCCATCGGAGGAGGTGTATGTTGAGATTACTAGCGTGGCAATGCAAGTGAAGGAAAAAGTACCAAACAAAGAGGAGAGAGAAGCTAAGGAAAGTTTACATTAATTATGATATTTCTAAGAGTTACTTTTGTAGATTACCAAAAATGTAAAATTTCAAGATTTCAAATTTTTTCCTTAAAAAGATTTTTTTTTGAATTTTCTAGTTTAAAGAACTTTTAGTTATTTTATAAATTTTTGAATATTCTGGAAGGTTGTTTGATGAATAGAGAATAAATGAGATTTAAAATGTATGTATTCCATCTATGTTTCTTCATCTAGTTTACATTTTGAGTCGTACATTAGTGTGTATAAAGACTTCTATGTTGCAACAATTAGACACTTGTGAAGGAAAAATATTTCTTCAAGCCTATACTACTAGTGAAAAAAAATCTCCTTTTTGAAAATTTAAACAAATTCTAAGTTCAATTCCTTTATAGTGTTTCAACTATGATAAACACCTTTGTTCCAATATTTTTCCCATTTTCAATGTGCCTGTGTTATATGAAAGAAATACAGATTGAGTTATAGGACTATATTATATTCCTCTATAGATCCACTACCTCTACATAATGTTTTGGTAGATCAAGAGCCTCTTCTACTATCATATATGATTCCAATCACCCTCTACACCCGTTGTCACCCTTCATTGGTGATTTGGGTTAAAATATTGGGGTAAAAACAAAAACCTGTGTAGCCCTTTTGCAAAGGAAAAGGCCAACAAAAGTATAATTGTTCACCTTCAATGCCATAAGATTGGTATTATGATTTAAAATTTGAAAATGAAGTAAACTAATGAAATGAGTAGAAGTGGATGAAGTTTAGGATTATAATTTTTAATAATTATTTGGAATAAGAAATTATATAATTTTCTATTTTCTAAATATATCTTTTTGGTTGATAAAAAAACATTGGAAATTAGGAGTCTAGTTCCCACCATAAAAACTAGATGGAGATAAACTTATTTTTTGTTGATCTCATACTATGTTATAGATAATATATGTATGTAGAACAATCAAAAATAGAAATTGGCTTTAGACCTTTATTTTTTCTTCTATAATGATTCAAATTTCAACTTACCTCAAATCAATAATTTTCATCTCCCACCACATTTTTCAAAATATATCTATTCCAACCAAAAGAAAAATTATACATTCTAGAAGAGGACTCTCTCCTCTAGAACGTCATATCATTTTTAATTTTTTTTTATGATTTAATATTTGTTCTTTCTCAAAATTGACATCTTCTCAAGTGTTAAAATATGTACTTGTAGAATATTTTAAATACAAAATGCTATATCTAATTAAAACTCTATGAACTCTAAATGAGAATATTTTGGACTTTGAGCTCTATAAAATGGGGTTTATATGTTATTTTAAAAATATCATAAATAATATTAAGAGTTTTTGAAACATGATTTTTCTAAAATAATTTTATTTCTTTAGTAATTGGATACTAACTAGCATAAAACATGCATTTAATAGACATTTCCATTTGGAAAAGTGTGAGACCATAGATAACTTAGCTAGAGTAAATTTATCAAGATCATATGTTTGAAGAAAACAGATTTCTAGATAGAAATACTCAAATTCAATCATTTTGATAAGTCAGCTTGAAAGGTGACATAACTTTGTACTTTTACCCATTGTATCTGAGTTCAAACATTTTTAACTCATATCTAGTGCACAAGACCACTTATTAGTCTATTATTTATGATCATATACAAAAAAATTCTTCATTGAACCCAATCTCACCATATTCATTCATTTCTTAATTACAAATTATATCAACCATTTCTTCCATTTTTAGACAAAGAGAAACCCTAACACTCATTCCAATCTTGTGTTCCATGAAGCATAGCACAAGTATTTTATCATTCTTATTGTAATTAGAGAGCAAAATAGAATTTGGATGTAATGGGTTCAAGTTTGATTATTGATCCTAGTGAGCATTCCTACTACAATAAATTGTTTTATCATCATTTTATTTCTATTGCATTACAATAACATCATTCATTTGATGTTTTAACACTAGAGTGCCTTATATTTTACTTGACATGTTTACAATTAAAGAAAGTACACTATCTTTATATTTAAAAAATAATTATTTTATATATTTATGCTCTAGACATGTAAGTTCAAAAATATTTTTGATCAAGATAAAATCATATAAATCATTTTAGAGAACATGTGAATCTCTTTTAAATCTATCAAAATATCATTATTTTGATTTAAAACACCTCTAAAAACATCCATTACATTATATTAAAATATATATTCTAGTAATCTAAAATATGGTGTGTAACTACACCTTATCATATGTATAAGTTATATTTAAAGTACATTTTTATAGATGCAAATATATCTATATATCTTCAAAATCATAACATATTAAAATTATTTGTAACATATGTATTTAAGAATCCTCCTCCATGCTCGTTCTGATCTCCCAAAACATTTCTATTTGGTTGGAGCTAGTTAGGATCTCAAAAATGAAAATCCATACAGTATCGCTTATTTACCTCCAAAAAAAATAACTTTTCATGGATAAGTAGTTATAGGATTCATTAGGATTTTCATTATGTCATCCTTTGTACCCTTGGATGAATGGGAAAATCCATCAGCATTTCTCCATATGAAACCGACCCATTTATACATATAGTCAAAATACACCCTTTTGCAACATGTTGGTATATCATTCTCATAGAACAAGAAATCTCTAGTTAGTTCTTCCATATGTCGCTGACTGGTGACGTTTCCATAATTCAAAGCTTGCTCCCTTGTGGTTCCAGGGTTATCTGCTATATAACAATCTAGCCAAGAAGCACTCTCTACTATATCTTTTTGGTCCTTCAATAGAAAACAAGCCCGTTAAAAACAATAACTAACTTTTACATATTATTTGAATATATGCAATTTATGGATAATAAGATAGGTTTAGCCAAGTTTGGTCAATAGATACCTTAAACTCTTGGTAATCATTGATTAGTCGACAACCCATTCCTACATCATATTCAAATTTACTAATCTTTTCTAGAATATCATCAGGGAGATATGTGTCAATAAAAAGCATTGGATATAGTGTGACCATGGGCACAAATGTGGAGTCGCAAAAATTCTTTAAAAATTGATTTAGAGTTGGGAGATAATCATCAGCATTCCATTGTGCATCTTGCCATTGTGCCAAAATAAGATTTTTCCACAACAATAAAAGACATACAAAACACAAGAAAATATTTTAAAATATTTTAAACATTTATATTCCAACATCAATTGATTGATATATAAATCTGATCTAATGACTTACGTAATGTTGCATCCACATTCGTGCATGTGGACCATGTATTTTCTCAGCGTCATTGACTAATTCGGTGTATGATTCATGGAGGAATTGAAAACTAATTTGCATAATTCTAGGAAGATTAGCCATCATCGATATATCCCAACTGAGCACCACAAAATGGGGATAAATTAATTCATTGGTTAATGTTAAGCATAATAATTTCAAAAAATGTTAATGAACATTATTACAAGGCATCACAAATTATAAATTAAAAGCACTAGAATTACTTGATCAAGGCTATCTTGAAATATGCAAGGTCATCAATAGTTCCATATGTGTCAAACATGTCATCAATGACGGTACACATGACACCAAGTTTAGCATATCCAACTCGAGTTAGAGAGAATTCAAATTCATACAATCCACATGCATATGCCATATAATACTCCACATGTCGATGTCGGAAAAAATGAAGTTCTTTTACACTTGATTCACTCCACCATCTACATATTAATATTGCCTCATACATGTTAGTTCAATCTAATATTATTAGTAGCAATCCAACAAGACATAATGGATTATTTTACAAAAAATAAATCTTCTTGAAAAATATTACTTGGAAATAATCTTGAGCTCAACTTGATGTTGAGCTTGTGCTATGTTGAAATCTAATATTGCCACTTCCAAAATAATTTTGGAAATCTCATTTGACATCCTGAAAGAAAGAAAGAATAAATTTATGTAGGATAAATGGACTTGGCTGTTCAATTTTCATCCACTCTTATGAACTTATGTCTATTAGGATCACACTTATGATGACTTTATAAATTATAAAACTAAATTATTACATATTTGAAATCCAACTAAAAGTCTAGATATTTGTTCCATATACTCCATGAAAGTTAAAAATATTGAAAACAATGCAAATAGATCTATTTGTACCGACCTGTAGATACCCTCCATTGACATCCAAGAATCAATATCTTGTCTAAATATATCGATGGAGTTCCAGGTTTCCCATCGTGGATTTCTGGCTCTCCATGAATTCTTCATAAAGTATTCAACCTACAGATGTTTATGAGATTATGATTTATTTGTTAGTATCAATGAAATGGAAAAAGCTATTATTTTATAATAACTTCGCTAAAATAATAATAAAAAATTGTGTTTTAATGAATTTTGAAAATGATTTGACTTTTTTTTTTTTTTTTTATCTTTAGTACATTTCTACTAGAAAAGCTCCTACCTCTACCAAAAGTTGGCTTTTCTCTCTTATGTTTATGTTCTCTTGTTGAAGATAGCGAGAGGCAAATGATTTCGCCTCTCTCATGATCGTTTCTCCCGGAAAACAAATCTCTGCAGCTTCATATAAACTCAGCACACTTCTCAACTGAATCTCAGGCCTCATAACGAATCGGCCATTTTCATCACAGAAAGTTTTAAATGCCTCTGTTTAGATCAAAACAAAAAAAACAAAATGTCAAAATTAAATGTTTCTGAATAACAAATTTCCAGCCTAGTGTTCAAGAGAGAGAAAAAGAAACCTTGAGAGACATGATATCCATTAAGGCGAAGAACTCGAAATCCCAAAGCAGTAGCGTGCAGATCTGTAGTGGAATTTTGGCTCCCCCATGAAATACCGTTTTCATTCCAATGCCTGTTCGAAAAGATGAATATAAATGTATTGATTCAAATGGTACAGGTAAATGTATTGACTAAAAAGATAGTTACTTGTAAGAGTAGTCAAGAAGTGCTTTGATATCTTCTTGAAAATAACGATGAATTCCTAATCGTTGGACTGCATCAACTAGGAAGAATCTGTGTAGCAGATCGTAACGAGAGGCACATATTTCTCTTTCTTTAATCAGAGGATTAAATGCCTTCTCCTTGATCTCCTCAATCAAACTTGCCACCCTCTCGCAATATGCAGGATCCTGTTCAAATATAAATAAGACAACATTTTTTTACTGTTTCATGCACTTTATTATCTTAATAATAATTCATAGACTGTGATATTGCTATCAGAATTTAACACTGTAGTATTTGAGTCAAATTCATTGATTCATATTTCATGAGTAGCGATTCAACACGAATAAATGGAACAATTAGCATGACTCATTAGATCTAGTGCTAAGTGTTCCATTTATTTTCATGAGAGATGGATTAGTGTTGAATCGCTACTATAGGTCAATGAAATATGAGTCAATGAATTTGACTCAAATACCACACAATTAAATCAACAATATCACAATTTGACAATTTGACTTACAGTACTTATCAGATCATAGACTCACAGACTCCTATTTGGAATGTAGAGGACCAAACTTTGATACAGTTATAACCAGAAACTTAAAGACTGAAGTTGCCAAATGCATATATGTATACAGAAACAATAAATCAGCACCACATATGGCGATGACAGAGATTGCAGAAACTCGTCCTCCCAGACATTGGGATGAAATTTTCTTATCTCTCGATTCTCTGATTTCTTGCAGCTTTGTACTTTGGCCATCCTTATTCTTTCTTGCACTCGCACCGCGCTATGTTTTTGTTTTGACAGGGAGTGTGCAGAGAGCATTATATAGAAGCGTGCCGTCAGTGTTCCACGCTCGTGTTTAGGACCGAAGAAACCATTTTCTTCCACTGTTTTGTTTAGGACCGAAGAAACCATTTTCTTCCACTGTTTTGTTTAAATATGCACAAATAATAGTTAATCCTGTGAGTGTGGTAGGTGAGGACTTTAAGTGTATCAATTTAATAATTAATTCATTGGCGGAGATATTTTCCACATACGGACAAATTTGCGCACGTGGAACTATGGAGTGTGTTATCTAAAAATACGAACTTGGAAATATGGACCGTATTATATAAAAACTGTAACATTAAATATAAATATATTAAGTTTACTTTATTTGAATAACAAATATGAGGTAGTGGCTACTACTTGTTTTAAATTTTACAAATAATTATAATAAATATGATATTTCGATTAATTACAAAGTTATATAACATTAATTTTTATATAATTATAATTTAATATCAATGTGTTATGTTTTGGAAAAAGAGGGGTAAAAATTTATTAAGACAAAAAGGAATACAATAAGGAGAGCTCAACAAAGAGCTCGATTCTGAGCAACAAGATCATCAAATTCTTGCACCATCTCAAAAGAAAGTTGCCTCCTATACATAATATTCCAACCCGGATCATGACTAGAAGCCCATTTGGCTAAACAATCAGCAGCTCTGTTCCATTCACGAGGAATATATGTGAACCTAATTAATTGAAAAGAGGTAGAGAAGATAATAATCTGATTAACAACAGTGGCCAGCTGCCAACTAACATTGTCAAGCTCTTGCGAAGAAAGCAAGTTCACCACCACCTAGGAATCAGACTCACAGATAATCTTATGCCATCCCCGCAAGCAACACTGTTCCATAGCATATAAAATATCCTGAGCTTCCATGAGATTGTTAGTGAAATCACCCTTATGAACTGAGAAAAAGAATTTAACATCACCAAAACTACAACGAGCCACTCCCCCAATACCAGCAGGGCTTGGATTCCCTCGGGAAGAACCATCAGTCTTAATTTTTAGAACTCCATAGGGAGGAGGAGTCCAAAGCCCATCCCAATTTACGCGACCCTTCCTCTAATGTTGAAGCTGCTTGGACATAGAAGGAAACCTTTGAGCTATAGCCCCATCCTGAAGATGAAAATTGAGGCGATTGCATATAGAAAGATCAACCAGATACATACCCCCATCTAGCTCATACTTCACATGAATAGTTTCCTAAAGAGAATGTGAGATCTTCCACCAAAGATGCAAAACATCTAGCTGAACATCTTGGAATATTTGATGATTCCTCTCCAACCAGATATGCCAAAGCATGAATGAAGGACAAGCAATCCAAGCAGCATGGAGAGGAGAAGACTTGGAGGGAGCACTTCCTAAGCGGGCCCAGAACTCAAGCAAAGAGGAAGCATGCCTACAAGAGCAACCCCAAGCACTCCACCAAAGGTGCCATAGCTGAATAGAATAGGAGCAATGGAAGAACAGATGGCAGACAGACTCCTCCCCATTACCACACAAAACACAATAAGAGGGGCCCTGAAATCCACTTTTACAAAGATTATCCCATGTAAGACAGTGGTTGTGAGCCACTAGCCACATGAAAAAATTGCACTTGGACCAAGAAACTTTATTCCAAACTTGCTTCCACCAAGCGACCTCAGCATCCCCAAATAATTGTCTAGTTATCTCCTGATACCCAGCAGAGACATGATATTTACCAGACAAGGTACCTCCCCAAGCCAAATTATAATTATATATTGACAATTATATTTTATAGTTAAGCAATTAATAAGGTAGGTAATTCTTTATGAGGAAAACGAAATGGACAAGATAATGAACAAAACAATAGAAGCATTGCTCTATCAAGGTTGTAACTAACCAATAACAATGCAGGTGCCAAAAGGGGCACATAGGGTAACAAGAAGCCAACAAAGCCATTTTAAAACTAGTATACATGACCAAAAAAAAATCCATATTTGTCCACTTATGAAACTTGAACAACCTTGACAAGAGAAAAGTCCCCCAAATGTGAAAGAAAACATCTCTAAAGAGATCCACCTTCAAGCTGCACAACCCCTTTCCACCTCAATAATAACATCAAAGAGGTACACCAAAAGGAAGAGGAGGAGACACCGAGCCCGCTTCCTAACCATCCAAGCACTAGGCTTGACAACAAGGTTGGGTAAAGCCCCAAAACCAGCTACCCAAATTACCCAAAATACCAATCCAGAATGAGTCCTTGAAAACTAGCAACAACAAAGGAGAATATATATATATATATATATATATATATATATATATATATAAAGTTTGATCTGTATAGTTTTGAATCAAATTCATTGATCCGTAATTCATTAGGAGAAACTCCTACTAACCCATTTTTCATGAGAAGGAACCATCCATAATTTTATTGTCAAAATTAATGAAATGATTTACTATTCATTAAATTAAAAAATTGACCTCTAAATAAGTAGAAGCCATAAGAAAAATTTAAACTTTTTTGAACTCAAAAGTAACAATACTATCAAGTTTGAATGAACAGAACTTGGCAAGAATAGTGGCAGCTGCTGTTATGGTGGGAGAGTTGTCTCTCATGTCTGCTCTTGCCGCAAGTCAGATCGTCAAGAGTCACATGAAGTACAACCAATCAAGCAAGATGTCAAAGTAGCAGCCTAAACAGAATAGACTTAAATTCAGAAACCATTCAATTGGCATTCACACTACTCTGGAGTTGGTGCAGAGGTCAAGTAGAGGTATACCTCAAAAATAAATTATTGATTATATGTTGTAATTTACTTTTTATTGTTTGCTCCACATGAATTGAAGAGACCTAAAATCATTCACTGTTACTTTTGAGTTCAAACAAGTTTAAATTTCTCTTATGGCTTCTACTTATTTAGAGGTCAAATTTTTTATTTAATGAAGAGTAAATCATTTCATTAATTAATTTTGATAATAAAATCATGGATGGTTCCTTCTCATGAAAAATGAGTTAGTGGGAGTTTCTCCTAATGAATTATAGATCAATGAATTTGATTCAAAACTATATAGATGAAACTTGATAGTAATGTCACTCAATCTATCATACTACTTTTTTTTAAGGTGTTTTGTTACAGTTATATATATATAGTTAGTTAGAAATATATAGTAGGCTAGGTGATTGAGAGAGGGGTGGGGGGGGGGGGGGAGGGGTGAATTAGGAACCAATACAACTTTAACTTTAATTCACCAATCAAACCTTTATAAGCTATTCTAATCTAATTGTATGCATGAAAGACTAAAAGCAATAAAACATTCATAATAGTTGACACAATATTTGGTGACCCAGAAACCTTCCAAATAGAAAGTAAAACTAGGCTGGGGATGATACCGCTATCTTCTACTTGGTTTACACTGTGAAGATCAGTTTGTACTATGAAGTTTGACTTACACTTCAACAACTCGGCTTACACTATAAAGCTTAGTTTACTTTGCAATAGCTCAATTTACACTATGAAGCTCAATCACAATGTAACCAACCAAATGATTAAGTGTCTAGGCACTAATTGACAAATGATTTGATCATAATGTCAACAATTTCCCCCTTTGGCATTAGTAAAAAAAAAAACTTATCATAACAAAATTATGAATACTCAAAAATATTAGTCAAAACTCTCCCTATCAATATACTTGGGTTTGTAGCTCAGTTTTGACTACTATGCTAACACTCGACTAACACAAACTCTATTTTGTATCTTTCAATGTTGTTTCTGTAGGTTTGCTACTTTTCTATATACATATATTCCTACTATGCAACTATATTTCCCACTTTATATCTTTAATTATCCATTTTATGTGATATAACTATATTTCCTCCTTTTCTTGACATAAATGCCAAAAATGCATATTTACATGTAACACCAAAATGTGAAAGGAAGTCATTATGTACCTTCAAAATTAGAGACAATGTTTTGTCCCAATATTCTTGCAAAACTTAGAGGTATGCAAAGCTATTTGCACATCAACTGATAAGTCCATCATATGATCAACAATAGAGAAGTTGTTGTCATGGATTGATGTCTTTGCATAAGCAATGTGTTTTTGCATTATATCCATATGGATGTCTGGAATCATCATACTCAAAATATATTTCAATGCAACTCAAATTCTTCCTTCTTCTCTTAACAACTCTACCTCTAGGTCAGTTAGATACGTGATCTTCACAAGATGTGTAGAGCTAGTGCTTGGGTCAAGTGACAACTAGTGTGTGTTGGCCTTTAGATTAGTAAATATCTTTTTCAACTTATCCTTGATTTCCTTGGTGAAATTTGTAGAATCACTTAACTTTACAAATAAGGAACTAACATTATTAACAAAATTCCCAAAAGTAACAAAATAGTGGACAATTCCACTTGATCAATGGCGATTGTCTATGCCACCTTCTCCAAAAATTTGTGATCAAAATTCCTTTCAGCCCTCTATAGTAGTTTTTCTTGTCCATTTAGATCTTCATTGAACTTGTGAACTATGTCAATAAATTGATCTAATATAGGTTTCTATTCATCAACTTGAATACTAAGTGCATCAACAAATATACCTTTTATGCCCTCTAGCACTTGATTCCTTTTCTTCTTTTTAGCTCTCAATTTCTATAATATTTCCCTCTTTTTCCAATCTCTCCTAGGTTGTCCAATTGATCAAGAGTGAGTTTGGACAGATCCCAGTCTAGAATTATTATGTCTTCCTCTATATCAACTTTATCAGTGAAGACTTCTACATCCTTACCCTTTTCCTTTGGAATAGATGAAGGAATAATTTCCTTTTCTTTATTCAAATCATCTATTCTCAGTTGAGGCTTAACCTCAACTATCACTACACTTACTGTAGAAACACTAGCAAAGACAACATTACTAATATGAGAAACATCAACAATAGAAGGGATTACTTACAAAACCTTTTTGTGACTTAGTTTGGCTTGCTGCTATGAGGAGTGCAGCTTTCTGCCCGGTAGATGAAGTGGTAGTAACAACACTCATCATTGAACTCAGTAAGATAGCTCCAACAGTCAATTGAGTGATTGGTGTAACAGTGTATAACTCGATTATCTATGACTTGGTTGCAGCTTTCTCTGAACTTGATATAACTAATATTTTTCTTAGAGAATTAGGAAGGGGGGGCATTACCTTTGTTGCAATATTTTCAAGATCAAAACCTTGAGTATCCTAAATCTCAGAAAGATGCTCACTTACTATTAGATTATCCTTGTCCTCTTCATCATCCTCTTCCTTATCATCTTTTTGGTCATTCACATCATCAATTTACACAACCTCCATAGTAGGCTTTACAATGTGCAATCCATAGATATTCTTCCATGTAGTTGTATTTGATTGCACAACAAATTCAATATCATTTGACAAAATTTGGAATGCATTGAACTTCAGAGTTAGCTTTGGTTCATTCTTGTTAAATGATTCCTTTACTTCCTTGTCCAAAATATTTGGCATAACTTTTCTCAAGGTTTGTTCCCTAATGTCCTTGGCAACATTCACTTCATTGTCTCAACAATGTGCAACTTCCTTTAGTACAATATCTAGAACCTATTTGGTTAACTCCTTTGGAGAGTATTTCCACTTAGAAATTTTTGTCACTAAGGCTTCTTCTATCTGCTTATGCTCTTCCTTAGTTCTAGTCTCATACTTAAATAACTTAAAATCAGCCATACCTCCACCATCTTGAAGTCTACTTAGTCTTTGGTGATGTCCCCAATTTTAGAATAGGTTTTAATATGGAATAAGGATTAATTACCAATATTAGATTATTAAAATAATATAATTATTATTATTATCTAGTTTAAAAGAAAAAATATTATTTATAATAAATAAGAAAAATAATATTTAATATATAATATTGTATATATATTTAAATGTAAAATATATATAATAATATTAAGGTTGAATATAAATTATAATATATATTTTATATATAATAACATATCATTATAGACATATACATATTAAAATAATAATTTAACATAATATATATAGAAATATATATCAAATATTATTATATTTTACTATACAATAATAAATATTAATATATTAGCCATATAGGTTATGAGTTATCTAATTAAAGAATTTAATATTGTATTAATAAATAATAATATAATATTAATATATAATATAATATACAAATTAAATGAAAAGATGTGTCTCTTCTAATCATATTATATATGTTAGAGAAGTATTAAACTAAGGGAAAAAAACATGAAAAGAATTTTATGAAGTGTATAATATAAATTAAAGGAAAATGAGTAATGTCCCCAAAGGGTACATTACATCTTTGTTCAAATGTGGGAGAAGACCTTTTGAAAGTTATTTGTTGGTCTTCTTCTTCATCTTCTTCTCCATCCTTAAGTTTGAGCTTCTTTTTAGATTTGGTAGGTCTTCTTGTGAATATTGTAGGAGAGGACCTTGTAGCTCTTTTAACTGTAGCCCTTTTATTAGGATGATCTTTTTATTTTGATTCATCTTCTTTAGCATGTTCCTCTTCTCCTCCTTTATCTACAATATCATTACTCTTACCTTCTGTAAGAAGAAGAGGGGAACTAGATTTCTTGCTTTCCTTCTTTCCTTTTGAATCATTTCAACTTTCTTTCTTCCTCTCTTCAAGATATGAGGAATCTTAATTTCTAGGGAAATCACAGAAGTCAATTTTGAATTTATTTATGAAAAAAAGGAAAATAACAAATAAATGATACTTATACATATGATGGGACTCTCACTATGAATGAAAATGCTAGAGCGTATGCGATGCTGAATCTACCTAGTGTCATCACTAGTAGCCATGCCTTGTACAATAAAGAATGTAATTAAATTTCATTACCACAAACATTTTCCAATAATGTATTGATATTTAATCACTTTAAAAGAACCTAATTACCTTTACCTTATCAATGGGTTGTGCCTCACCCCCAACACTCTACCCCCCATTGACAAGTGATACCTATAAGAGAAAGGAAATATTGGAAACCGTGTCTGCTCCAATATCAAATAGAAAAACAATGACAAGACTACATAATGTACTGTAGATATTTCAAGGCCAAATGAAATAACCAAGAGTGTGGCATTATCAACCTGCCTGAGCTCCTCCTTATTCATTAATTAAACATGAATGAAGATCATATTAATGTATAAGTCAGTACATGAGTTAAAATTACTCTATTATAAAAATTAAAATTAAATCGCATATGTCGTAACACAAAAATGTATACACATACCAAAATACAATGGTTCCATGCCTCTGGGTGCCCCTCCTCTCTCATGTTAGGGTGTGTAGCCTCTGTATGCATGTCTGGTGTATCATCCTCAAATACAAATTGATACTCAGAAAGATCACCCATGGGACCCATACAAATATTCTTACACGTTACGCAAGTATGGGGCACAAAAACATGTGATGAGCTCATCGATGTTGAACTTGTCCTATCACCATCAACATGGGAAGGGAACACTAACCTAGCCTAGGATATCAATAGGCTACTATCTCTATGGATGACTCTAATAGTCTAAGAGCTAGCCTCCACAATGATACAAGGATGTTGCACTATAGTAGGGGGGAGACATGAGTAGGGAGGATAAAAGTGCCAACTTTCTTCCACTGGGAAAACGGTATATTTTGAGGAGCTCCTCTTCCTACACCCATGTTGGGCCTCATGTTCCAATAGTTCACTTGAGGTACAACACAAATTCAACATAATTTTTTTTAATGAAATAGAATGGCACCTCTAAATTTTTGTGTGGAGGGATGTAAAAAACCATCCACCAATGATCCCAAATGTATGCATGCATTTCCTAATTTGTGTACCATTTAATTGATAATTTTGGCTTTGTGTGTTCTACTAGTTTACCAGTTTTTGGGTTTGGAAAAAGACTAACTATATCATATTTAGTTATATTTAGGGCCACAACCTCATCATAGTCCAACCCATCATCAAATATGGTACGCATTTCCCCATGCTAGTGAAGAGCAGCATTGTGTTAATTGGTAAGTGTTTCAATATTATCCTCTATAGTGTTTAACATGGATAATAGGGAGCCAATGTGGGTATATTATTATATGTGCTTCACAAAACCCTCATTTCAGTGAGATTTTGAGTTATCAAATCTTTAATTTGAGGAGGCTTTTGAGAGTGTATGGGATCATTTGGTGGATGGTCTTGAGGGGGTACTGGATCATTTGGTTGAGGATTAAAAGGAACATTTTTTTCTTGACTCATTATCGTCATTTGGGTTAGCCATACCTAGTAATCTGCAAAACTTATTTTCTATTAAAAAACCTAAATTTCAACAATTTCTACTAAAAAACCCTAATTTTTAAAAAAAATCTATTTAAAATAGCTAATTTATAATAATATACATTCAAATCATAAAAAATAAAATACAAAATTTACCTTTATCCAATACTCATTTGGAAATCTGATACTAAATGGAGCACAATGATAAAACTCAAAAAAATGCAATGCAAAATAGCTCTCGATTTTTTTTCTAAATCTATGTCATAGGTTTCGAGTGTTTGATTTCATATCGGATACGAGATATCATATTGAGTATCCAATATTATATTGTATATCCGATATGAAATCAAATACCCAAAAAGGCTTGGCCCATACTTTTTAGCCTTGGTATCAAGGTGGGTGGAAAAAACTTAGAACAGATTTTGAAATGCTTATAGACATTTTCAAACTCCACTTTTTTGACATCACCACTTTTTGGCACACCATGATCCTGAACATACCCCCATTATTTTGTGGACCCACATGGACACATGGAGAGTCATCGTAACCTTGCACTTATTAAACATTTGAATAGAAAGAAAATATGACCTATCCTCAACCCAAATTCCCAAAATGGATGATCCAAATTGATTAACTACAAGGAAGTCATCAATACACAAATGGATCAAGCAATGGAGAATGTAAAGAGAAGAATAGATCCTATGGTTTTTCTATTTAACAAGTATGATCTTAAATCCTAAATAAATAAAATAAAAATACTAACCTTGAAGTAGGATAAATCTAGAAATTTTTTATTTATGATGTTTGTCTACAGATTTAGGGAATTCTACAACTGTCTTGGGCTAGAAATGTCGAGATAGAGAAAATTGAGAAATCTTCTATTGTTTTGAAGGGAGGTTGACCTTGAACAAGATTGAGGGGCATCATCTTACCCCAGGGAACAATTGTGCACCAAAAATTTGACCTTGACCTATATGGCTCCGACAAAATTTCTATTTTTGGATCCTGCAAGTTTGATAAAAAGAGTACCCAAATCTACTCTTTAATTATTTGTTCCAGACTTGTATTTGCAAGAAAAATGGTTTGTTTTTTTGGATGTGGGATTTTCTTTAGTGAACCTCCACTTTGAAATCAAACTTGAAAATTAATTGAAATTGCAATATGTATAAACAAGGCAAATGAAACTATTCACCTTTCTTATATTCACATCCTTGTGGAGGATTTGAATCCTTGATTCCACAAGTATGAATGCTCCAAATGACTATAGAAATGTATGTAGGATGTCTCAAATCAATGGAATTAGATCTTCAACATTAATCTTGAATGTATCTTTTCATAGGACAAGGCTTGGATGAATCTGGACAAAGAAATCTTCAATATGAGGGCTCTAGAGAGATTGAATCCTTCAATAGCTAACAATGGACCTCCTTGATGAATTAGATCTTCAATGATTCAATGCTTGACTACTGCATGAATAGAATATCTTCACTTCCAGTAGGTGGACCATATTCTCTCATAGAAAGTAGATGCTTGATAATAATAAGTGGATGATGGATGTCAAAATGAGGGAAGAAGGCTTCCTTATATAGAGATCTAGGCCACAAACTTCTAGAGAAGGCCCACACAAGAGAATTAAATCCCAATTAAGATTAACCCCTAGAGATGGACCTAGATTTAATTTAATTTAAGAGTCTACCATTCTGAAACCCGAAATAGCTGACCCGAAAGTGGGAAAATGAAACTTTTTGAAGCCCAATATCCCAAAACTCTCATAAATTAAAAATTATACCTTGGGTCAAGGACGAATTCAACCCTGCACTAGATTAGATTCAAAATTTTCATTGACCTAGGTTAGGGACAAGGTCAACCTTGACCCTTCTAATCATCCTTGACCCATAAAGTCAAAATCCTCAAATTCAAAGAAATTTTTTTTAGAAATAGGCTAGGAATGGAGGTAGAGAAGAAGAACAGGGGAAAATGAACTAGATCCATAGAAAGACCCATTCAAGGTGCTTGACATGACCCCAGACCACTTACTCAAAGGGCTAAACACTCTTAACATAGAATTGCTTCCATTTTAAGACAAGACATTTAGCCCCCACTTTAGCAAGAGTATGGACTCAATGAAAAATCTTGGTAAAGTAGCTCATAATGAAAAGATAATATTATTAAAATAAAATGGACAAATAGATCCTCAAGCCTCTAGAGACTCAAGTCTTCATCAACTCCAAGATCACAATAAGAGAGATATCTCTAGAAAAAGAAAAAAGGAAAAAGAGTGTGATTATCTTGCCTAATGAGAACTTATGTCCCATTGTGAACCACACAAGGAAACTACATAACTACAAAGATGGAATTGAACTTCCTAGCGAATGTGGCTACACACTAGTCAACTCATCAAGAATTTACACTAAAGAATATTCTATTCCATAAGAGTAAAACCAAAAAGAAAAATGAGATCCAATCTTAAGGGCACCTTCGACCTTCAAGGATCAAAAATATTTGAAATTGTAGGGATCAAGAGATCCTAAAATATAAATCCATTGATTATATTTCCACTAAAAGATATCCCTAGACAAAGACAAATCAAGGGAAATACCACATAAATATACAAAGAACACAAAAGGAATCTACCTACTATAGGGTCAATGTGATCATAAGATAATATATGTATATATATGATGTTATTATAAATGAATTGACATCATTCTCCAAAGAAAGTAGAACTACAATCACAGAGGAGGAAATATCATAGAAGAGATACAAAGAAGAATCTTTTCAAACCATGACATAGAGACCAAAAAGAATCAGGGCTACCAAGTTGCGTATCCAAGTAGATTACCCAAGGAAACATATAGAAACAATAGCACAAGTATAACATAACATGAAACAACATATGGAAGTATAGAGATGCATATAAAGGAATAATGCAATAGGTTAGATTCTTTTATCACCTTGCACTTAATAGAGCAACAAAGATCATATAAAAGAATTAAACAACATTTAGCAAATACATTAGAGGAGAAATATAGTACAAAAAATAGACACCCAACAAAGGATACCATGAAGGACTCGCATATCAAGTGTGCCTACTATCCCCATTTCATTGTGTATCATTTAGGGAAGGTTGGTAACTCACAAGAGGGACTATATCCAACATTGTAGGAATGTTAGCTAGCTCCAAACAAGGATCTTCTTGAGAATCGCAATGTTTAATACTAGGTGTAAGTGTTAATTGTGAGGAAAGCATATTAGGTATATCAATCTTAATTTCAATAGTTTCATATTCATCATTAACACCATTGGTATCATTAAGAGTATCATATTCCTCTAGATTAATCAAAATAGGATCTAAGATATGAATGGAATCATCATAATTATGCATCTTAACATTATTATCAACAACAACTTCTTCAAACACATCATTCATAGTTATATCAAAAGTGGTAAAGACTTCTGAATAATAGAACTATGAGCCTTAGCTTGAGCACGATGCTTCTTACGACATTCATTGTCAAGTCAATTACATTTTGTCTTACCTTAAATATGTGGAGAACTAGGAGGAACAATTATTAGATCCCTCACAAGTTCTATATGAGGATTAATTGTATTATCAGGAGACTGACAAACCAAAGGAGGAGATTGATTAATAGATGTAGAAGCCATAGATAAAAGAGGTATCAAAGGTGTAGGAAAAAGACCATGATAAAGATCCATAGGAAGTAAACTTAGTTGAGAATATTATGATGCTTATAGACTTTATATGAATGGAAAGTATGATCAAGTCGAGTAGGACATGGATTAGGTAATGAAGACCAAAAGAAATCAATGGGAGCAAAATCCTTGGGCCTAGAAGTCATGTGATATAAACTATGATTTACCATCTTCACTTCGTCATCATAAACAAACTTAAGAAATTTATGAATAGGTAAATAAATACCATGCATGGCATCTAACCATGACAAACCAAGCTTAACTTGAAACTGATCAAAAGTAGGAACAACAACAAAGGTAGTGTTCACAATTTTTCCACAAAGTTTAACTGGTAAATCAATAGAACCAAATGATGGATAAAGAAAAGCATTACAATTTTGAATCCATACATCTAATTTATCATAAAAATCCCATTTCAATCCTTTCATAAAATGATTTTTTTCTATAATAACATTGACTAAGGAGGTAGGATCAACAAGACAACCTTGAGTAGGATCAACAAGACAAACTCAAGTAGGATCAACAAGACACATAATGCCTCGTATGCCTAATTTAACTCTAGAGTACCCAACTCTTGAATTTCTCAATGATAAAATGAACTAATATCATGGATCAAAAGTACCTTTAATAGGATTTGTGAGTGTGTGCCAACTAGATCAAGTTCCTTTGTGATCGCAGGACATAGTATGAACTTTGGGGCTTCACACACTATATTCCTCACCAACATCTTAGATCCTTTCTTGGCTTTGTTGCTAGATGAAGATTCCATAATGCTTGGTGGTAAAGGATAATTTATGATAAAAATTTCTCTAAATTAGTCAAGGGGCTCAAGGATTCTCTACTCTTTATTTTATCTAATATTTTTAGGTAAAAAAAACCTTTTATTATTCCCTTTTAACCAAAATATGTCTTTAAGTTGTCATAAATGCATTGTACTATAGACAGCTCAGTGATGGATGATCAACTCAGTAGGCATAAGATCCTTGGTTAAGTCACCAACTTAGTAGATAACTTTGTCAATTAGTTCAGTAACCATTTCCTTCGAAACTCGGCTAGAACTCCAAACTCACCATCTAAACCCAAGCTTGGTTAGCTCATGCAACTTGACCTTTCTTGGTAAAGTCTTGCAAATTGACCTTGCTTAATAAGGTCACAAAACCTAACCTTTCTCAATAAATCCTTGCAACCCAACCTTGCTAAGTTAGGTCTAAGATACTACTTCAACTATCATCCAACTCAGTGATCGCAATGCATCTAAAATTATGATTTAGATCTTCTTGCTTATTGAATGGATCTAATATGAGGTGCTTTCTTTTAATCATAGTTCTAGTAATCTACATGAATAATCATTTTGAGGTGATTGGATCACCCAACACATTGATTTAGATGTCAATACCTTCATGATGTTGGCTTGCATTATTTGGATATTTCTTTATCCATTACTTCCTCATTTGACTTTTGATACTATATGCCTTAGCTTTCTTCTCATTTTCAACTACATCTTGGTCCATACAGTTCTTGGATAGATGAACAAGCTCTTTGCATACAAAAAACTCCTTGTAGAGTCTCTCTTTCTCATGTGAGTCTTCATGAACTTTTGTCCAATGTGACCATACTCACCACACAAGTAACATCTACACCATGTGTTGTAATCCCAACCAAACATAGCTTTCATAATTTTTTCTATGGGGTTCCATTTAATGGTCTTACATTCTAAAGTTTTGTACCCTTGTTTGTTGAAATTTAAAAACTTTCCTTCAAATTTATTTTTCTGTTTGCATTCACTTTCTCTATGTCCTTGCTTGTTACAAGTGTAACACTTTCCACTAAATTTTGATTTACCATTTCTCCAACATTTATTTGATGTATGCCATTTCTTTCCATAATGATTACAAGTAGGCCTTTTTTTCTTCTAAGCTCCTTGCTGAGATGATTGATCTTCATCTGTATAGCATAATCCTCCTTTGCCTTTGTGTCTGACTTGAGTTTTCTCATTAAACTACTTCATGATTTCTTGAGATTTCAAAATCCTTTCATTGGTTTTCCTTTCCATGTTGGGATCATCTTGCAATCTTTTTAATTTTCACAATTGAGTTGATTTATCAAATCTTCTTGCTGAAGAGATGGGTGATGAATTTCATTATCATTTTCTTCTATCTTTTCAGTTGATAATATTTTTTCTTCTTTTTCATTGTCCTTTTGTTCCATATTCTCACACATTCTAGCTAACTATCTCTTGCTCTCTTTTTGTGTTCTCTTACTTATTCATGTAGAGTGGAATTATTTTCAAGTAGATCTTTGATTGCTACATCAGCCTAATTTGGACTTCTATCTTGGCAAATGTCTCCAACTTTTTCTTCTATGTAGAGATTATCATTCATTTGTGCTATAAGTTCTTTCCTTCTTTGCAATGATTTATAGAGTAACTTCTCATTCACTTTTTTGAATTACTACAGGCCAATTGTAGATCCAACTTTTCATTCTCAATAGCTTTCTCCAATTTATATACTTTCATTGCCTCTATGTAATGTCCCCATTTTAGCAGTTGACCAAGTGTGTGTGCGTTAGCCTTGTTCTACATGGTCCCGAGGGCTAACGAAGGGTTTAATGGGATCTTGGAGTGTTTTGGCCTAGTCATTTCCAATTTGGGCCAAAACGAAGTTGATTTACTCAGTTTCAGGCATACTTACTATTTTTAGTAAGTCGGCAGGACACAATGCAGGTCAATTTTGGTGATTGGATTCAATACTCCTTGGTGAGAGCTTTCCGATGAGCTATCACTCGCATTATTCAGAGTTCGATTGCTAATACATTTTAATGCCTGAAGTTTTATTAAAGTAACGTCTAATTTAATTGTAAAATATTAAAGTGTTACTTTAATATTTATTTTATGGTGATGTGTACCCAAGGGAGACATAAGGGGTATTTTAATATATGTTTTATATTACACATCTTTTATCCCACATTGCCCATATGAGTTGAGCGGACCCATGGGAATAGAATAAAAGGAAGCATCTGTGGCTTCATTAGGCAGGTTGAATATGAGAAGAAATTGGTATGTGAGTTGCAGCTCAGTTCTTGGCATTTGAGGACGTCTATCCTCTCTTGTAACATTCTAGACGTCATTCCCTTGGGGTTTGGCCTTTGGAATTCTTTGTTTTTGGCTTCATTATCAGGCAGTTTAGTTGCATTTCCGGCTACAGGCAGATTTGGTATTTTGCTCATATCTTCTTCACTACTTGTCCGACGCTTATGCGCTTTGAGGGAATGGTATTACGAAGGTAGTGGACTGATTGAAGGACAAAGTATTGTAGCAGCAAGTTCGTAAGCATGCGCTAGAGTATTATGACAATATTGCTGAAGTAATTAGTGAGTTGATAAATCTGCCATGTATTTGGTTTTATGAATTCTGAAAATAACATTTTATTAGCAGCAGTTCATTTCCACTTTGCATATTATTGTAGTTCCTTTCTTGTTTATGTTGTATGATACCAATTCCATGCATAAAACACAACAAACAAATAAACGTTTGATTTCCGTAGTTATAAGGGATTTTAAGAAGTTGAATGCAAACTGTTTGACATAATTCCTTTCGGCAATTTGGTTTAGTCTTTTGGGACATCCAGGGGTGCCCATTACAGTGGTATCAGAGCTATAAGTCCTGCCATCCTGTGGAGGTCTTATAGGGAATTTGGAATAGCCGGATAGAGGGAAAAAGTAAGTAAAAAACACAGGCTAAGCATTTATGTTTGAGCATGCGACAGGGGTCTTATAATTTCCGCGATACCAGAGCAAGACAAAATAGGATTTCAGACTTGCAAAGCAAACAGTCTAGTACATCCGTGCAGGGGGACATTGAATTCAACCATACAGACACAGAGGAGATATTCTGTGATCAGGACAATAATATGGGTGATCGAGATGACAGGAATACAGGATTAGGCGGAGGCAGAAATGCTGGTCCAGATCAGGAGGAGGTACTGTTCCGACAGTTACTGGATACATTAGAGTAGGGGCAGCGTATGCAGCAGGAGCAGAATAGGCGAATGGACATGATGTTGCAGCTCATGGCTAGACAAATGTCAATATTAATCCAGGTGATGCCAACAACAGAAACAATAACAACGAGGGAAACAATAACAACGGGGGAAACAATAACCATGAAGGCCAAGGCAACAACAATGGTCCTGAGAATAACATTAATGGTAATAATGGACACGGCAATGATGGGAATGAGGCTGATAACTTTAGACACGTTGCACGCCCAGCACGGACTGCGAGCTCGAGACCTCTTCTACCCACTTTTCCACCAAGAGATCCGGTTCATCCAGTAAACGAACCGCAGATTACCGAGTTACAGGATCAGTTCAGGAGGGACTGGGAGGCTAGTGGACCAGAGTTTCAGGCGGATATTTCTCTTAGAGATTATATGGACTTGAGGATGAGACACATGCCTAAAGCAGGAGGGAGGAATCAAAACTTTGAGCTGAGGAAGAAAGTTGGAAAACTTTCTTTACCTTATTATGATGCTTCAGGGAAGATGACTGCACGAGCTTGGGTGCAGAAGGTAGATACATACTTGCAGCTAAATCCTATGCCTGAGGAGGAGGCTATCAAGTATGCGGCTATGCACTTGGATGGCATTGCACATGAATGGTGACATCATGGCATGGTGACTTTGGGGCATAATCAGATTACATCCTATGAGGAATTCACTGAAACATTGATTGGGAGATTTGACACTAAGGATCTCGAGTTACATTTCAAGGAGCTAGCACAGTTAAAATAGTCAGGTTCTATGGATGCTTACATTGCCGAGTTTCAGCGCTTGTCTGTACTTGTTACTGATATCTCTCCTAGGAGATTGGTGGTGTTATTTTGTGATGGTCTTGCTGATCCATTACGAGGTTGGGTGAAGGGACATGATCCACTCATGTTAGCTGAAGCAACTAAAAAGGCACGAGATTTAGCCCCTTTGGTATACAAAGGAAAAAACCATTCAACAGATTCTTCCTACCGCAAGGACAAAGACAAAAAATCATTTCAGAAAGAGTATAGCAAACCCAAAGAAGGATCAAAAGGACTAGACAATGAAACCTTGAATGAACTTCGAAAGAAGAAGCTGTGCTTCCATTGTAGAGAGCCTTGGGACTTATCTCATAAATGTTCTCTCAAGGCTAAGGCAAATCAAATGGAGTATTTTTCAGCAGAAGAGTCAGAGTCAGAAGGGGAGGATCAGCACTCCGATTCAGATGAGGGTAACACTATAGAGGAGAGCAACATTCCTAAGGATGATAGATTGTTGGCACGCTTGACAGGGGCCCAAAAGGCAATCACATTTAAGGTCAGGGGTACTATCCAAGGGCAGAAAGTGATATCTCTTATTGACACTGGGGCTACACATAACTTCATAGATGCATAGTTGGTAGCCAGGAGAGGGTTACAGACAGAGGAGCATGATGGGTTTAGAGTCATGGTGGCTAACGGTGATAAGTTATTATGCACTCAGAAGATATCTAATCTTCGCATCAAGTTTGGAGATGGCTATGAGTTGGAGGATGAGTTCTATGTTGTGGACATGGGAGATTATGATGTCATCCTCGGCATGACATGGATGGCTTCACTAGTTGAGTTCACACTCAATCTAGCGAAATTGGAGATGAGATTCCAGCATGAGGGGAGAACTGTGGTACTTAGAGGGCTTTCAGATGGAGGTTGCAGAATAGTGTCCTTGAGGAGAATGCAGAGACTTTTTCATCATGATGACATAGAGTGGGCGGCAGAGTACCACATTATGCCAACTTCACTAGAGCCACAAGAAAAGAGTCATCCACTAGATGTCCAGAAGATACTCGATAGACACGCTAAAGTATTTAGCGATATTCCTCATGGGGTTCCTCCTGACAGAGGGATGGAACATGTTATTGAGCTCGAGGAGGGAGCCAAACCAGTTATGATTACTCCCTATCGTCATCCAAAGAAACACAAGGATGAGATAGAGAAGGCGATTAAGGATTTGTTGGAGATGGGGCATATCAGGCCCAGTAAGAGCCCTTTTGCTTCAGCAGTAGTATTGGTAAAGAAGAAGGATGGGACGATGTGCATGTGCATCGATTACAGGGCACTGAATAAGAAAACAATTAAAAATAGGTATCCCATTCCTAGGATTGATGAGCTGATTGATGAGTTGCATGGGGCATGCTTCTTCACCAAAATTGATTTGCGATCCGGATACCATCAGATCAGGATGAGAGCAAAGGACATTGAGAAAATAGCCTTCCGATGTCACTATGGCCACTTTGAGTTCATGGTTATGCCATTTGGTCTAACCAATGCACCTGCTACATTTCAAAGTTGTATGAACCAGGTATTCAGGAAGCAGCTGAGGAGATTTGTCTTGATCTTCTTTGATGACATCTTGGTCTTCAGTAAGACCTGGGAGGAGCACTTACATCATCTAGAGGAGGTGTTATCTATTCTGGAGAGAGAGTCATTGTATGCCAAGGAATCTAAATGTGAGTTTGGCATGACTGAGCTCCTTTACCTGGGGCATATCATTAGTGCAGATGGCGTTCGAGTTGATCCCGAAAAGATTAGAGCTATTGTAGAATGGCCTACTCCCACAAACCTTACACAGCTTAAGGGATTATTTGGTTTATGTGGTTTTTATAGGAGGTTTGTTAAGGGATTCTCACAGATTGCTACACCCTTGACAGATCTTACCAGGAAAGGAGCCTTCGTGTGGACAAGGGCAGCACAGAGGTGTTTTGAGCATTTCAAGCAGGTAATGTCTTCATGTCCAGTTCTAGCTCTACCAGATTTCACGAAGCCTTTTGAGCTTCATTGTGATGCATCTAGTGATGGGATTGGGGCAGTATTGATGCAGGAGAAGCATCCCATTGCATTCGAGAGTAGGAAGCTTCGAGGAGTTGAGAAAAGTTATTCTGTCTATGACCGGGAGATGTTGGCCATAATGCATGCATTGGCCAAATTTCGATCATATTTGGTAGGTGGACATTTTTTGATCAAGACTTATCACAACAGTATTAAATACTTCATGAGCCAGCGTGATCTTAATGATCGGCAACAAAAATGGGTGACTAAATTGCAGGCTTATGACTTTGACATAGAGTTTGTCAAAGGTAAGAAAAATGTGGTGGCTGATGCCTTATCTCGGAGAACTCACTTATGTGCTCTGGCAGAGATTTTAGGAGATTGGAGAGATCGGATTATAGCAGAGTATGTCGGAGATGCTTGGGCTTCTGGATTGATTTCAGGTACCATACAAGATGATCGCTATGAGGTGATAGATGGATTGATCAGAGTTCAGGACAGGGTTTATTTGATTCCATCATCACATTTGAGAGAGGCGATACTGAAGGCATTTCATGATGCACCCACAGCTGGACATCCGGGGGTCTTCAAGACCTACAGGCATATCCGAGAGCAGTTTTCATGGAAAGGGCTCAAGGATGATGTTCAGAGGTATGTCAGGGAGTGTGTGGTTTGTCAACAGAATAAGGGAGAACACACATTTCCTGCAGGTTTATTACAGCCCTTGCCTATTCCTGATAGGAAATGGGAAAGTATTTCGATGGACTTCATCACTGGCTTACCACGAGTACAGGGAAGGGATTGCATCTATGTGGTGGTGGACCGCTTGATGAAGTTTGCTCACTTCATTGCTATTCCGTCCACTTACACAGCAGCACAGGTGGCAGAGCTTTTCTTTAAAGAGATATTCAGGTTACATGGGTTGCCCAGATTCATTGTCAGTGACCGGGATAGTAAGTTTATGAGTGTTTTTTGGCAAGAGTTGTTTAGGTTGTGTGGTACAGATCTTACACCTAGCACTAGTTATCATCCGCAAACAGATGGGCAAACAGAGATTGTGAATAAATGGGCAGAAGGATATTTGAGGAACTATGTAACTACACAACAAAAGGCTTGGATCAGATGGTTGCATATGGGAGAGTATTGTTATAACACCACTTATCATATGTCCATCAAGATGACTCCTTTCATGGCACTCTATGGTTATGAAGCACCTAGCTTCATGGATTTAGTTTTGGGGGACAGTAGAGTGCCCAAAGCCAAAAACTTATTGCAGGATAGTCAGGACATCCTGAAAGTGCTCAAAGAGAATATACAACAGGCCCAGAATCAACAGAAATTGTATGCTGATCAACACCGAATAGAGCGTAGCTTCGAGGTAGGGGATATGGTTTACTTGAGGCTACAACCATATAGACAGTCATCGCTCAAGAAGAGCGGAGCTGAAAAGTTGAAACCTAGATTTTATGGTCCATACAGGGTGATTCGCAAAGTGGGCAAAGTCTCCTATGAGCTTGAGCTTCCAGAAGGCAATCGAGTGCACAATGTGTTTCATGTGTCTAGGCTTAAGAAAGCCATTGGTCAGAGTGTAGTGCCTTCTGCAGATTTACCCCCTTTGGATGAGGAGGGGAAGCTTGTGTTAGTACCTGAGGCTATTCTGGATACCAGAGAGAGGAAGCTTAGAAGCAGGATAGTGGAGGAGTATTTGGTCAGATGGAAAGACCTGCCGGAGGAAGATTCTACATGGGAGAGTGAGCAGGTTATTCAGCAGGCTGGACTGAGGTTGCTTGAGGACAAGCAATTTCAAGGGGGGCGGACTGTAATGTCCCCATTTTAGTAGTTGACCAAGTGTGTGTGCGTTATCCTTGTTCTACATGGTCCCGAGGGCTAACGAAGGGTTTAATGGGATCTTGGAGTGTTTTGGCCTAGTCATTTCCAGTTTGGGCCAAAACGAAGTTGATTTACTCAGTTTCAGGCATACTTACTATTTTTAGTAAGTCGGCAGGACACAGTACAGGTCAATTTTGGTGATTGGATTCGATACTCCTCGGTGAGAGCTTTCCGATGAGCTATCACTCGCATTATTCGGAGTTCGATTGCTAATACATTTTAATGCCTGAAGTTTTATTAAAGTAACGTCTAATTTAATTGTAAAATATTAAAGTGTTACTTTAATATTTATTTTATGGTGATGTGTACCCAAGGGAGACATAAGGGGTATTTTAATATATGTTTTATATTACACATCTTTTATCCCACATTGCCCATATGAGTTGAGCGGACCCGTGGGAATAGAATAAAAGGAAGCATCTGTGGCTTCATTAGGCAGGTTGAATATGAGAAGAAATTGGTATGTGAGTTGCAGCTCAGTTCTTGGCATTTGAGGACATCTATCCTCTCTTGTAACATTCTAGACGTCATTCCCTTGGGGTTTGGCCTTTGGAATTCTTTGTTTTTGGCTTCATTATCAGGCAGTTTAGTTGCATTTCCGGCTACAGGCAGATTTGGTATTTTGCTCATATCTTCTTCACTACTTGTCCGACGCTTATGCCGCTTTGAGGGAATGGTATTACGAAGGTAGTGGACTGATTGAAGGACAAAGTATTGTAGCAGCAAGTTCGTAAGCATGGGCTGGAGTATTATGACAATATTGCTGAAGTAATTAGTGAGTTGATAAATCTGCCATGTATTTGGTTTTATGAATTCTGAAAATAACATTTTATTAGCAGCAGTTCATTTCCACTTTGCATATTATTGTAGTTCCTTTCTTGTTTATGTTGTATGATACCAATTCCATGCATAAAACACAACAAACAAATAAACATTTGATTTCCGGAGTTATAAGGGATTTTAAGAAGTTGAATGCAAACTGTTTGACATAATTCCTTTCAGCAATTTGGTTTAGTCTTTTGGGACATCCAGGGGTGCCCATTACACTCTAATCTTTTCTCAAGATGCTAAACTACAAATGTGAGAACCAATGCTCTAATACCAATTATTGGAAAAGTATAGTAGGCTAGGGGATGGGGGGGAAGGGTGAATTAGGAAGCGATAAAGCTTTAATTTTACTTCACCAATCAAACCTTTATAAGCTACTGTAATCTAATTGCATGCATGAAAGACTGAAAGCAATAACACATTCATAACACTTCACACAATGTTTGATGATCCAACAACCTTTCGAATAGAAAGTAAAACTAGATGGGGATGATACCTACAAGCTTTATTACTATAGTATAAAGTTAGAATTTTAAGGCTTACAATTGATCATTTCTAATGATTTTCCCTATTAGGAGCAATAAGGATTGTTAGGTCCACTTTGTGAGAGGATTTAAGAAATACAATAAAATATGCACTTAGTTAGGAGTTTCTACATAAGACTGTTAAGTCTACCTTGTTAGAGCATTTTTGCTAATGCACCAATTAGGATGAGCTAGTAGATGATCTTTCTCTGCAAATCAATTTGTTGTATGCGATCCTTTGATGTAGAACTACTCCCTTTATGTGATGGATGAGACTCTATTATTCCTAATACTGCTTGTAGCCTTTATCTTCTTATTTACATTCATTATTCTTCTTCCTTGTTATCTTGCTTACAAATTTGGATTAAAAAAGATGTCTTACATATATAGCAATCCAAATAATTACCTTTTTAAGTCAGCTACAACACCTTATTCAACAATTTTCACCAAGTTGGCTAATTGATGATACTTGGGTTCTAAAGACCACTCGGGTAATGTTCTAACCCTCGCAAACACATTTAACTTGGAAAACTCTTTCACTCGATTGACACTGGTGCACAATCTAGATTAATCACTCAAGAGTAGACTTTAGCTTGATTAGCATTAATAACTCAATGAATAGTGTAGAACTCGATTGACACTAAAGGGCTTAGTTTACAATAAAACTTAGTCAACACTACCTTCCTTCTACTTGGTTAACATGACTATCTTAGTTTATATTGAAGCTCAAGAACCACTATCTTCTACTTAGTTTATGATGTTGAAGCTCGACTTACACTGCAACAACTCAGTTTACACTATGAAGCTTGGTAGCAATGTAACCAACCAAATTATTAAGTGCTTATTCAATAATTGACAAATGATTTGATATATATATCCTCTCTCCTATTTAAGTAATATAAATTGCACATTATTTTGGCTATGCGGAGGATCATGGTGTTCCAAAAAGTTACGATGTGAAAAAATGTAATTGTGAAACACCTAAAAGAATTTCAAAATGTGCTTTGACTTTTTTCCACCCATCCTAGTACCAAACCAAAAATGTAATACCTTGCTTGATTGGGTATCCAGTTTGAGAACGGGTATCCGATTTGAGCATGGGTATTCGATTTGGGAATAGGTATATGATTTGAGAATGGGTACCCGATCTATGTTCCAAAATCAAGGCGTCAAATTCAAATTTAAAGGGAGTGGAGACCAATTTTTAAGATAAATATTGATTTTTATTTACCAACCTTAAATGAGGGACAAATTTTTAAGTTATATCTTGTCCTAGTATAATATAGTTATAGCATAATTGGGGGGTACCAATAATTATATATAGTTACGAAAATTTATCATCTAGTATTAAATAATATTTATTATTTATTATATAATTATTTTATATATAGGTCATGGGATACCCTAATTATATATCACATATACTACTATTATATATTATATATATTAGTAACCTAAGTTAATAAACTATATGATGATGTATGTCCCTAGGAGTCTCCCTAGGGACATACATGTACAGTTCCAATGAGTCCAAATGGGTCATGGGATACCTATGACCCATTTTGATCCATTATATGACAACATATATTCCTAAGGGTCAAAGGATGCCTAGGGAAATAGATCATGTGTTTCAATGGGTAGAAAGGGGTTATGGAGTATTGTATAACCCCTTTCAACCTAATACATGATAACATATGTTCCTAGGGTTCCTAGGACCCTTATAGACATATATGTTGTGTTCCAATGGGTTGAAAGGGTCCATAGAGTATCCTATGACCCTTTCGACCCATTACATTACAACATGTATGTCGTCATGTAATGGGTCAAAAGGGGTAATAAGGTATCTGATGACCACATTTGACCCATTGGAACACAACATGTATGTCTCTAGGGTATTAGGACCCCTAGGAACATATGTTATCATGTAATTAGTTAAAATTTGACCTATTGGAGTACAACACACATGATGATAAGGGTCCTAGGACCCCTAGAAACATATGTTCTCATGAAATGTGTCAAAAGGGGTCATAGAATAACCTATGATGTCTTTCTACCCATTGGAATATAACAAGTATGTCCTTAGGGGTCATAGGATACCTGATGACCACTTTCTATCCATTCAAACACAACATATATGTCCCTAGGGGCCCTAGGATCCTAGGAACATAAGTTGTCATCTATTTGATTTAAATGGGTCATACATTATCCTATGACCCCTTTCAACCCATTTCAACACAACATGCTTTTCCTTAGAGGTCATAGGACCCACAATAACATATTTTGTCATGTAAAGGGTGGACAGGTGTCATAAGATATCCTTTAACCCAATTTGACCCATTAGAACACAACATATATGTCCCTAGGAGTCCTACAAGCCCTATGAAGGTATTTTTTCATGTAATAGGTTGAAATATATCATGGCATGCCCTATGACCCCTTTTCACCCATTACAACACATCATGTATGTTCCTAAGGGTCCTAGGTCCCCTATTAACATACATCATGTGTTTGAATAGGCTCAAATGGGTCATAGGGTTCCCTATGACCCCTTTTGACCATCTAATGATAACATATCTTCATAGGGGTTCTAGAACCCATAGAAAAAAAATCATGTCTTCAAATGAGTCGAAAGGGGTCATAGAGTACCCCACGATCCCTTTCAATAAATTATATGACAATATATGTTCTTAGGGGTTCTAAGATCCTTAGAGAAATAAATCATGTCTCTAAATGGATTGAAAGGGGTCATAGGGTAACCTATGACCTATTTTGATCCATTAAATGATAACATATGTTACTAAGGGTCCTAGGACCCGTAGGGACATATTATAATCATTTATATGGGGTGAAAGGGGTCATAGTATAACCTATGAGCACTTTTGAAACATTTTATTACAACATATGTCTCTAGGGGTTGTAGGACACCTAGGGACATATTACAATCATTTATATGGGTCAAAAGGGGTAATAAGATAACCTATGACCCCTTTCCACACATTTCATTACAACATATGTTTCTAAGAGTCCCAAGATCTCTAACGAAATATTATAATTATTTATATGGGTTGGAAGGGGCCATAGGATAACCTATAACCCCTTTTGACACATTTAATTACAAAATATGTCTCTAAGGTTCCTAAGACCACTTGGAAAACATTATAATTGTTTATACCAGTTGAAAGGCATCATAAGATAACATATGACCCCTTTTGACATATTTCATGACAACATATGACTCTAGGGTCCCCAAGACTCCTAAGGATATATTATAACCATTTACATAGATCAAAAAGAGTCATAAGATAACCTTACAACCCCTTTCAACATGTTTCATGACAACATATGTCCCTAGGGGTCCTTGCACTCCTATGGACATATTATAATCATTTATATGGGCCTCAACACATTCCATTACAACATATGTCTCTAGGGGTCCTGCAACCCTAGGGTCCTATTACATTCATGTATATGGGTTGAAAGGGTTCATAGGATAACCTATGACACCTTTTGATGCATTTCATGATATCATATGTCTTTAGGGTTCCTATTATTCCTAGGGATATATTATATTCATTTATATGGATCAAAAGCGGTCATAATACAACCTATGACCCCTTTCGACACATTTCATTACAACAACTGTCTCTAGGGGTCCTAACACACCTACAGACATAATATAATCATTTATATGGGTCAAAAGGGGTAATAGGACAACATATGACCCCTTTCAACACATTTTGTTACAACATCTGTCTCTAATGGTCGACCCCTAGGGACATATTATAATCATATGTATGGGTTGAAAGGGGTCATAGGATAACCTATGACCCCTTTAGACACGTTTCATTACAACATATGTCTCTAGGGTTCCTTGGACACCTAGAAAAATATTATAATCATTTATATGGGTTGAAAGAGGTCATAGAATATCCTATGACACATTTCAACATATTTCTTTAGGGGTCCCAAGACCCTTAGGGACATCATAATCATTTATATGGGTAAAAAGGGGTCATAGGATCACCTATAACCCCTTTCAACACATTTTTTTATAACATATGTCTCCAAGGGTCCCAGGGCCCCTAGTGACATATAATAATTTATTTGAGTGGAAAGGAGCCATAGGATAACCTATGACCCCTTTCAACAGATTCCATGACAACATATGTCTCTAGAGGTCCCATGACCCCTCAGGACATATTATAACCATTTATATGGGATGAAATGGGTCATAGGATAATCATGACCCCTTTTGACACATTTCACAATAGCATGTCTCTTAGGATCATTTATATAGGTGAAAAGAGGTCATAGGATAACCTATGAACCCTTTTGACATATTTCCTTACAACATGTCTCCAAGAGTCATAGGACATCTAGGGACATATTATAATAATTTCTATGGTTTGAAAGGGGCTATAGTTTATACTATGCCCCCTTTCAACACATTTCATCACAACATATGCCTTTAGGGGTCCTAGGAACCCTAGGGACATATTATAATTGTTATATGTGTCAAAATGAGTAATAAGATAACCTATGACCCCTCTCAACACATTTCACGATAGCATATGTCTCTAGGGGTCCCAAGACCCTTAGGAACATATTACAATCCTTTATATGGGTTAAAATGTGTCATAGGATAACGTATGAACCCTTTCAACACATTTTATTACAACATATGTCTCTAGGGATCCCACGACCCCTAGTGACATATTATGATTGTTTATATGTGTCAAGAGGGTTCATAGGATAACCGATGATGACTTCTAGTACATTTCATTACAACATCTATCTCTTAGGGTTCCAAAAGCCCTAGGGACATAGCATAATCATTTACATGTGTCAAAAGGGGTCATAGGATAACTTGTGACTCCTTTCAACACATTTCATTACAACATATGTCTCTAGGGGTCATAAGACACCTAAGAACATATTATAATCATTTATATGTGTTGAAAGGGGACATAGGATAACCTATGACCCATTTCGACACATTTCATGACAACATGTCTCTAGGGGTCCTAGGACCCCTAGGGACATATTAGAATCTTTTATATGGTATGGAAGGGGTCATAGGATAACCTATGACCCCTTTCAACACATTTTATTACAACATATGTCTCTAGGGGTCTCAAGACCCCTAAGGACTTGTTATAATCATTTCTATGGTTTGAAAGGGGTCATAGTATAACCTATTGTAGACACCTAAATTTGATTACACCACTTTAGTAATCCTATTTAGCTATCTCTAAAGGCATCATTAATTTAATTTTTATTTAATTAAACCTTTTCCATCCCCTAGCTAATTAATTTAATTAATCATCTATAGTCCTAATTGATAAGTCAAATAACCTATTATTTGTCAATTAATCCTATTCTCCTATCTAATTCCAAAAACCTCATTTTATTAAATAAATCTATTTGATAAATAAAGCCCTAAAATCTAATAGCCCCTAACCTATTCTAAATCCTCCATTTAGCTTAATCCACCCCATCCACCCATACTAACCTAGCTTAGCCACTAACTCACCCACCCTCATGAATGCCATCCACTTGCACATCTCTAACATCCTTAATCTAATCCTAAAACCAAACCTAATCTCCCCCTAACCTTGTCACCTTTCCTAAGTGAGCTTAAGACTTTCCTAATTCAAGCAAAGTCAACAATCTCAACTCCCGCCAAAATATCCCAACCATAAACCTTCAATGCTCTTACAAAGCCATAAATAGCTCTTACATCCTTACTCATGACCCTTACATCCTCAACCACCCTCATCAAGCCTTTGACCAACCCTTATCCCATCCTCTCACACTCATCCTCCTTGTGACAAGTGTCACCTCCCTATTGGTACTAAACAAGCACAATCCATGAACTTCCCTTTAGGTGCATCCTAACCCTCTCTCACCATCTTGTCATCCTTGAATCTTAGCCCTCCATCCCTCAAGCCCTTGGCCTATAAATTGAACCCTCTCCCTTCACTAAAATCATCCACCTTCCATGCAAAGTTATAATGCTATTTTGAGAGCTCATAAACTACCAAAATACCATTATAATGGAAAAATAACTTTATGAATCCATTGTTGAAACCTTACTTCACTCACTCCACCCATCCATTTGAAGTTTGAAGCATAACTTGTGAGCATACATTCCTACAATAAAGGTCAGATCCATTGCATCATTGTGTTATACCATTTGGAGCTTACAATTCTTGGTTTGCCTCCATTTTTGGTGATAACAAATCGGTCCTATCATAAGTGTTTACTTGTTTTTAGTATTGAGAATCCTTTTTATACATTAGTGTTCATGTTACTCTACTAAAATAGGTGATACACCTATGACCCCTTTCGAGACATTTCATGACAACATATGCCTCTAGGGTTCCTCGCACTCCTAGCGACATATTATAATCATTTATATTTGTTGAAATGAGTCATAGGATAATCTATGACACCTTTTGACACATTTCATGACAACATATGTCTCTAGGGGTCCCAAGACCCCTAGAGAGATATTAGAATCCTTTATATGGGTTGAAAGGTGTCATAGGATACCCTATGACCCCTTTCAACACATTTTATTACAAAATATGTCTTTTGGGGTCCCAAGACCCCTAGTGACATATTATAATTGTTTATATGTGTCGAAATAGGTCCTAAGATAACCTATAACCCCTTTCAACACATTTCATTGCAACATCTATCTCTTAGGGTCCCAAAAGCCCTAGGGATAGACACAGGTCATAGGATAACCTATAACCCCTTTTGACACATTTCATTACAACATCTATCTCTCAGGGTACCAAAAGCCCTAGGGACATATTATGATCAATTACATGGGTCAAAAGGGCTCATAGTATAGCCTATGACCCCTTTCGACACATTTCATTACAACATATGTCTCTAAGGGTCCTAGGACCCCTAGGGTCCTATTATAATCATTTTTATGGTTTGAAAGGGGTTTGAAAAATTTCATTACAACATGTCTCTAGGGATCCTAAGATCCTTAAAGACATATTATAATCATTTATATGTGTCGAAAGTTTTCATATGATAACCTATGACCCCTTTTGACACATTTCATGACAACATATGTCTCTAGGGGCCCTAGGACCCCTAGGGACATATTAGAATCTTTTATATGGTTTGAAAGGGGTCATAAGATAACCTATGATCCCTTTCAACACATTTGATTACAACATGTATCTCTAAGGGTCTCAGGACCCCTAGGGACATATTATAATCATTTATATGACTCAAAAGAGGTCATAGGTTGACACATTTCAGTACAACATATGTCTCTATGGTTCTCAAAACCCCTAGGTACATATTATAATCATTTACATTGGTTGAAAGTGGCTATAGAATGACCTATGACCCCTTTCGACACATTTCATTGCAAAATATGTCTCTAGGGCTCTTAGGAACACTAGGGACATATTATAATTTTTTATATGGGTTGAAGAACTCATAGGATAACCCTATGACCCCTTTCCACATGTTTAATGACAACATATGTCCCTAGGGGTCATAGGAATCTTAGGGACATGCTATAATAATTTATATCGATCGAGAGGGGTTATAGGATGGCTATGACTCTATTCGACACATTTCATTATAACAGATATCTCTAGGTGACTTAGGACCCATGGGGACATATTATAATAATTTACATGGGTTGAAAGGGGTGTTAGGATAACCTATGACCCCTTTTAGCATATTTCCTGATAACATATGTCTCTTAGGCTCCTAGGACCCCTAGGGACATACTATAATCTTTTATATGGATCAAAAGGGGTCATAAGATAACCTATGACCCCTGTCAACATATTTCATGACAAAATATGTCTTTAGGGGTCTTGAGACACCTAGGGACAAGTTATAATTATTTTTATGGGTTGAAGGAGTCATAGGGTAAACTTTTGACCCATTTCAAAATGTTTAATGACAACATATTTCCCTAGGGGTCCTATGACTTCTAGAAACATATTATAATCATTTATATGGGTCAAAAGGGTTCATACAAAACCATATGACCCCTTTTGACACATTTCATTACAACATATGTCTATAGCAATCCTAAGACCCCTAAGAACATATTAGAATCATTTATATGGGTCAAAAAGCATCATAGGATAACCTATGACTGCTTTTGAGACATTTCATGACAACATATTTTCTTTACGGGTCCTAAGACCCCTAAGGACATATTATAATCATTTATATGGATAGAAAGGGGTTATAAGATAACCTATCAACCCCTTTTGAGACATTTCATTGCAACATATATCTTTAGTGGTCCTAGGACCCCTAGGGACATATTATAATCATTTTTAAAGATAAAAAGTGGTCATAGTATAACCTACGACCTTTGTTGACATATTTAATTACAATATATAACTCTATGTGTCTTAGGACCCCTAGGGACATATTATAATTGTTTGTATGGATTTAAAGCAGTTATAGGATAACTTCATGAGACCTTTCAACATGTTCCATGACAACTTATGTCTCTAAGGGTCCTAGGACCCCTAGAGACATATTATAATCATTTATATGTGTTGAAAGGGGTCATGGGAAAACCTATGACCCCTTTTGACACATTTAATTACAACACATATCTCTAGGGGTCCCTGAACACCTAAGAACATATTATAATCATTTATATAGGTCAAAAGGGGTCATAGGATAACCTATGACCCCTTTCGAAACATTTCATGAGAACATATGTCTTTAAGGGCCCTAAGACCCTAAAGACATATTATAATCATTTATATGGGTCACAAGGGGCCATAGGATAACCTATGATGCCTTTCAACACATTTCATGACAACATATGTCTCTAAGGGTCCTAGGACCCCTGCGAACACATTATAATCATTTATATAGGTTGAATGGAGTCATAAGATAACCTATGACCTCTTTCGACACATTTTATTATAACATAGGTCTCTAGGGGTCCAATGACCCTGAGGGACATATTATAATCATTTATATGGGTTGAAAGGGGTCATAAGATAATCTATGAACCCTTTTGACACATTTCGTTACAACATATGTCTCTAGGGGTCCCATGACCCCTATGGACATATTATAATCATTTGTATGGGTCGAAAGGGGTCATAGGATAACCTGTGACCTCTTTTGACACATTTGATTACAACATATATCTCTTAAGTTCCTTGGACCTATTGGGACATATTATAATCCTTTATATGGGTCAAAAAGGGTCATAGGATAAACTATGACCCCTTTTAACATATTTCATTACAAAATATGTCTCTAGGGGTCACAAGACCCCTAGGGACATATTATAATCATTTATATAGGTAGAATGGGGTCATAGGATAACATATGACCCCTTTCGACACATTTCTTTACAACATATGTCTCTAAGGGTCCGAGTGCCTCTAGGGACACATTATTATCATTTATATGGGTCAAAAGTGGCCATAGGGTAATATATGACCCCTTTTGACACATTTCATGACAACCTATGTCTCTGGGGTTCCCATGACCCCTAGGGACATATTATAATTATTTTGATCAGTCAAAAGGGGTCATAGGTTATCCTATGACCCCTTTATACATATTTCACTACAACATATGTCTCTATGGGTCTTAGGACCCCTAAGGACATATTATAATCATTTATATGGGTTAAAAGGGGTCAAAGGATAACTTATGACTCCATTCGACACATTTCATTACAACATATGTCTCTAGAGGTCCTAAGACTCTTACAGACATACTATAATTATTTATATGAGTTTAAAGTGGTCATAAGATAACCTATGACCCCTTTCGACACGTTTTATGACAACATATGTCACTAAGGGTCCTTATACCCCTAGAGACATATTATAATCATTTCTATGGGTCAAAAGGGCTCATAGTATAGCCTATGACCCCTATCAAAACGTTTTATTACAACATATCTCTCTAGGGGTCTTGAGACCCCTAGGGACATATTGTAATTATTTATATGGGTCAAAGGGGTCATACCATAACCTTATCACCTATTTAGACATGCTTAATGACAACATATGTCCCTAGGGGTCCTAGGACTCCTAAGGACATATTATAATTATTTATATGGTCTGAAATGGGTCATATGATAACCTAGACCCTTTTCGACACATTTCATTACAATACGTCTCTAGGTGTCCTACGACCCCTAGGGACATCTTATTATCATTTATATGGGTCAAAAGGCATCATAATATAACCTATGACCCTTTTTAAAATATTTCATGACAACATATGTCTGTAGGGGTCCTAGGATCCCTAGGGACATATTATAATCATTTATATGGGTTGAAAGGGGTCATTGGATAACCTATGACCCCTTTCAACTTATTTCATGATAACATATGTGTCTAGGTGTCCTATGATCCCTAGTGACATATTATAATCATTTATATGGGTCTAAAAGGGTCATAGGGGGCATACATTATGTGTTTGAATGGGTTGAATATGATCATAAAGTTTTCTATGAACCCTTCTGACCAATCAAACAAGAAAGTACATTCTTAGGGGTCCTAGGAATATATATTATGTGTTCAAATGAGTCGAAAGTGGTAATAGAGTATCTTGTGACCCCTAGGCACACTTAGTGTCATTAAATGCATCAAAAAGGTTCATAGGGTATTCTAAGGCCCATTTTGAGTCATTGGATGACATCATTTATTTGGTTAGGGGTCCTAGGAACCATAAGTACACATATTGTGATTGAATGTGTTAAAGAGTGTCAAATGGTACCCTATGACCCCTTCTAATCCTTTGGAACCATTATACATATGGTTAAGGGTTCTAAAGCATTTTAAAAATATATTAAGTATCCTGAAATGGGGTCATACTATTATAAAAAAAATTAAAATTAAAAATAAATAAATAAAATTGGGTATCTGATTTAAGAATGAGTATCCAGTTTGGGAACGAGTACCCAATTAGGCTTGGCTTTGGTTTGGATACCAACACTCCATGGTCAACACCAAAAATGTCCCAAACACATGTTTTTGGCCTATTGTTGTGTGTTTTTTACTTCAATGCTATAGCTAACAACTTTTTTTCCTCCAAATTTGATGAAACAAAAAGGATTTCTTCATAACATTCTTAGCTTTCCATTGATATAATGTTTGTCAAATTATGAGTTAAGTAATTATTACTTATTTTCTAATGGATTTTGCTACAAAGTGCTAATTGACATAATGATTGAAAAATAACTATAACTTTCAAACTATATAAGATTTTTGAAATCTAAAAGATTCGTCACATTCTTTGCTTTGACTAGAATAAGAAAATAAAAATAAAAATTTCAGTTTCATTTTTTTTGAACTAGTTAAGGTGGTCAGACATGGGAGTTTTTCAATTCTGAAAATAGTATAGTAGAAAATTCATAATTAATTATTTATTTAGAATAAAAATACCCAAAAATATGCATCACATCTAGGCATGAGTCTAAATATTATTATTTGATTTTGATTCAAGTGGTTAGACATACACCTACTTTTTATTTTTGCCTTGAGATTTTTGTAGCACTGCATTAAAATCCAAACTTTTGACCAATCAAATCATTTTTTCTACACATAAGGACGAGTAGTTTAGAAACTATATTCAATTTCTTATAGATTATTTTCTTACAACTTCTTGATATAAAGTCTAGAACCACTTTAAAATTATGTGTCAAGTTGACATAACCTTGATTTATAGGTTTTTCACTACCACTTAAGGTCATAGTTTGGTTGACCATGATCCTGCACATGCCCTCCTCCCATTTAAAACTATCCAATATTAATGCACATGGTATTATATTGTCTCTTCACATAAACATATGCAAAAAAAAAACCTAGATACATATAAACATAAACATAAGTACATAAAACATAACATATACATAACCAAAACTGGACTTAAACATAAATGTATATGCATGTAAGCCTAAACATTTATACATAGTAAAAAAATGGACATTTAAGCATACATCAATATAAACAAAAACATGTGTATGTATATGTGTACACATGTGTATAAGTATGTTTATACATGTCTATATGTGTGCAAGTGTATATATACATATATGTATATGTGTGTATATATGTGTGTATGGGTGTGCATATGTATATTTATGTATATGTGTATAAATAAGTGCAATGTACATTTCTACATGTATCTAGTGTTACTAACACTAAACATGATATAAATTAAGTTATAAGTTATGATTATTCTCCAAGGATTAAGGAACTCACACAATCTAATGTACCTCAATGCTTTAAAAATATATCATGTTGAAATGTGAATAAATTTAAATCTCTCATAGTAGTATATAATAATGATATGGTCCAAATGACCTATAAACCATTTTGTCACATATATATGTGTCATCTACTGTTAGGATGAGGAAGTACTAGAGGAGGTGAATCAGTTAAACAATGTTCTTTCACCGTATTCTTAATTCTAATCCACAATTCAACACTTAATGTAAAAGAAATTGATCCGAGCACTTCTAGGGGTTGTAAATTTAATGTGATCTTTTATTGAAATTTTTAGGGTGGCTTCATGAGGAAGAGTTAATTGGTTTCCAAATTATCTTTTCTCTATTGGAGGTCATTTAAATTAATTTTTCAGAGCCAGAAAATCTGTTTGGACCCCTCAAATTAGCTTTCCCTAAATTTTTAAATTTTTTTTAAGTTTTTTTTTTTCTATAATAACTTATAATAGCTTTTTCCAAATTCAAAGAATAGTTGGAAATTTTAGTTGTGATGGTTTAAGGAATATCTAGTTTAATTTCATCTTTCTAGGAGTTACTTTTGAAGGCTGCCTAAAATGCCAAATTTCAAGGTGTGTGAAAATTTGCCAAAAGATGTAATATTCTATTCTTTCTAGTTTATAGGATTTTTAATTATTTTAGAAGCTATTCAAATTTACAGAAGGATGGTTAGTGAATATACTTGGGTATTACATCATTTGGTATCAAAGAAGGAAGATGGCTAAGAGAGGAATAGGAAGAGGAGGAGGAGGAGGTTTTAGTCAAATACAAATAATCATACAAATTCTATAAAGGAAAACCAAAGAACTCACAAAATGAGTGGAGAATCAAGAAATGGAAGGAGTGAATGAATTTGATGAAGTGAAAAAAAAAGTGGTGCTAATCAAAATGAAGAAAATGGAACAAATCAGCTACAAGGATAAATTTTATAGGTCTTTAGAATTAAATAATGAAGGTTTCAAGATTGATGTTTGAGACTATGTAGGTAGTCTTAAGCTAGAATAATTGATACACTAGTTGAATGAGATGATAATTTTTTTAATGGAAGCCTATGATAAAGGAAAATAAGATGGTGTTTGCATGTACAAAATTAAAGGGATGTGTAATGATATGGTGGGATAATATCCAAAATGAATGGATGAGAAAGGGTAAGGAAAATATCAAAGCATGAGAAAAGATGTAGAGAAAGATAAAGGAAATTTTATCTCCTCTAGATTACCCACAAACCCTGTTTCACAAATTCTAAAATGTGAAGGAAAACTTTTCCCCTATGCAAGAGTACATAAATAAATTCTACAAGTTATCTATGGATTAGAGAATGAAGAATATGATGAGGAGATAGCTCCTAGGTATGTTAAAAAGGCCTAAATTTTTTCATTTAAAATGAGTTGAGAATGCATCATATTAATTGTAGGCATTAAGGTCAATTTTTATATTAGTGACTTACACTTAGTCAATTGGCTACATTACTACTAAGATCTATAGTTGCTAGAGAGCTTATCTTCCATTCAACAGTGTTACCCAAGTACTCCAGTCACTCATGAGCCAAGAAGTCAATCTATAGTTGCTAGCAAGTTCTATAGTTTCTATCGAGCTTCATAGTCTATATACAGTTCATGCCAAGCATAGTAGTATCTACAAAGTCATTCAGTGAATGCCATGTAGATGATGAGTGTTGAAAGTTGCTCCCAAGTATCAGAACATCACCAAATTTTTATTTAGAACCCAAGTTACAATAGTTGGGCCTAATTTGTGCATTATGATGAAACTGGTATTGTAGCAGACTCCAATAAGTTGTGATTTTCATAGATGTATGTAATGCATTATATCATATCTAAATAAATGAAAGTGAAGAATATATGATAAGATGAAGTGAAAATAAAGAAGGCTACAAGAAGTACAAGGGACAATGAAGATTTATCTATCACAACAAGGTGATCATCAGTTTATAAAGAATCTCAACCAACAAATCAAAGTTGTAGATCAGAGATTAGCCTAGTCCTAATAGGTGTATCAGTTAAATCCTTTAACAGGGTAGACTTAATAGTCTTTTTATATATCTCTTTATTGAGTGCATACTTCATTGTATGTTTTGTAAATCCTTTCACAAGGTGGACCTAGCAGTCCTTATTGATCCGAATAGGGAAGATCACCATAAGTGATCAATTGTAAGCCTTAACCAACCAAATTTATATTACAATACTAAAGCTTATGGGTATCATCCCCACCCCAATTTCTCTTTCTATTTAGAAGGTTTATGGGTCACCATATCATGTGTCAAAATGTTACTAATGTTTTACTGCTTTCATTATTTCATGCATGCAATTAGATCAGAATATTATATGAAGGATTAGTTGGTGAAATAAGATAAAGTTTTATTGCTTCCTAATTCACTCCTCCCCTCGCAATAACCTTTCCTACCTAATATTTCCAACAATTGGTATTAGAGCTCTTTGGTTCTCATAGAAGAAGTTTAATAGCTTGAGAAAAGATTAGAAGCAATGGAGCTATACAAGATAGAAAAGGATATCGAGAATGATAAGTTGGACTTGGAATTGGCTACTAGAAATCTTAGAAAAGAAAAGGAGAATCTCTCTCAATCTCTGTAAAGAGGGAGTGAGCTAGTAGAACAATCAAATGATAATCTCTACATTGAAGAAAGAATTGAATATATATGTCTAGAAACAAATTTAGATAAAGTTCATCAAGCAATCAAAGATCTACTTGAGAAGAATCTTACTCTCCAAGAAGTAACAAAGATGAAAAGAGAACACGAAACCCAATCAGTCAGACTATTTGAAGTCTTGGAACAAAAGGACAAAGCCATAGGAGACATGGAAGAAAAGAAAAATGAAATCAATCAACTATCCCTTCAGCAAGCGGGTTTTATTGGTCAAGTCACTGGTGCAAATGAAGAACTCATGAATCTAAGATAAAAAAATGAAGGACCTGTGAATGATCTCAACACTAAAAAGAAAACAAAGGAGAGGATGATGAAATCTCAAGAAAGCATAAATCAGTTGAATGAACAAAATCAGTATAGACACAAAGGAAAAGCAAGATTAGGTTGTATAGAAGAAGGAGAATCATCTAAGAAAGGAGCTCAAAAGAACAAAAGGTATACTTGCAATCATTGTGGTAAGATAGGTCATACATCAAAAAAATGTTAGAGTATTGGTAAACCTAACTTCAATGGAAAGTGGTACAATTGCAATAAGAATGGCCATAGGGAAAGTGAATGAAAGGAAAAATCTAAGTTTGAAGGAAAGTGCTATAGTTGCAATAAGAAAGGACACAAATATTCTGAATACAAAAACAAGGAATTGAATCCTTCTACACTACCTTAGAAATTTACAATACAACTTATTCAACACTACCTTCCTTCTACTTGGTTAACATGACTATCTTGGTTTACATTGAAGCTAGGGTAACACTATCTTCTGCTTGGTTTACGATGTGAAGCTTAGTTTGCACTGTGAAGCTCGACTTACACTACAACAACTCTGTTTACACTATGAAGCTCAGTAGCAATGTAATGAATCAAATTATTGAGTTTTTATTTACTAGTTGCCAAATGATTTGACATATATATATTCTCTCTCCTATTTAGGTAATATAAATTGCACATAATTCTAGGTATGTTGTAGGATCATAGTGTTCCAAAAAGTGGCGATGCGAAAAAAATGTAGTTTTGAAATGCTTAAAAGTGTTTCAAAATGTGCTTTAACATTTTTTCCACCCATCCTAGTACCGAACCAAAAATGTAATACATTTTCTGATCGGGTATCCGATTTGAGAACGAGTGATTTGAGAATGGGTACTCAATCTATGTTCCCAAATCATGGCACCAAATTCAAATGTAAAGGGAGTGGGGACCAATTTTTAATATAAATATTAATTTTTATTACCAAACTCAAATGAGAGACGAATTTTTAAGATATATCAAGTCCTAGTATTATATAGTTATAGCATAATTGGGGGGCACCAATAATTATATATAGCTTCTAAAATTTATTATATAATATTAAATTATTATTATTATTTATTATATAATTATTTTATATATAGTTATTACTTATAATATATTATTATATAATTATATATCATATATAGTATTTTTATATATTATACATATTACTAATCTAAGTTAATAAACTATATGATGATGTATATTCCTAGGGGCATACTTGTGTTCCAATGACTCCAAATAGTTCATGGGATACCCTAATTATATATCACATATATTATTATTATATATTAGTAACCTAAATTAATAAATTATATGATGATGTATGTTCTTAGGGGTCTCACTAGGGATATACATGTGTTCCAAAGAGTCCAAATGGTTCATGGGATACCATATGACCCATTTTGAACCATTATAGGACAATGTACATTCCTAAGGATCAAAGGATGCCAAGGCACATTGATCTTGTGTTTCAATGGGTAGAAAGGGATTATGGAGTATTGTATAACCACTTTTGACCTAATACATGATAGCATATGTTCCTAGGGGTCCTAGGACCCTTACAAACATATATGTTGTATTCCAATGGGTTGAAAAGGTTCATAGAGTATTCTATGACCCTTTCGACCTATTACATAACAACATACGTTCTCAAGGGATATAGGACCCCAGGAAACATATGTTTTCATGTAATGGGCTGAAAGGGGTCATAGGGTATCTAATGACCTCTTTTGACCTATTGGAACACAACATGTATGGGCATAGGGTATTAAGAACCCTAGGAACATATATTATCATGTAATTGGTTAAAATTTGACCTATTGGAGCACAACACACATGATGATAAGGGTCCTAGGACCCCAAGCAACATATGTTCTCATGAAATGTGTCAAAAGGGGTCATAGAATACCATTTGACCCCTTTCTACCCATTGGAATATAAGAGGTATGTCCCTAGGAGTCATAGGATACCCGATGACCACTTTCTATCTATTGTACACAACATATATGTCCCTAGGGGCCCTAGGATGCTAGGAACATAAGTTGTCATGTATTTGATTGAAATGGGTCAAAGCTTATCCTATGACCCCTTTCAACCCATTTCAAACAACATGCTTGTCCATAGAGGTCATAGGACCCACAAGAACATATTTTGTCATGTAAAGGGTTGAAAGGTATCATAGGATATCCTTTAACCCAATTTGACACATTAGAACACAAAATGTATGTCCTTAGGAGCCCTACAAACCCTATTGATGTATTATATCATGTAATAGGTCGAAATGTGTCATGGCTGTTAGGATAAACCACGGACAGAAATAAAAACTACATGCAAATATAACCAATAACAGAAAATAATAGAACACACAGAAATGAACACAAGGCACCAAGATTTAACGTGGTTCACCCAATCCCTGGGCTACGTCCACCAAACAGCAAGTCCGATCTTATTACAATCCAGTGATTACAACCTGATTACAATCCGTAATCCCTTACAACTCAATACCGCCGCAAGAACCAATTTCGTATCACCACATATCAAAAATACCCAACCCTAAGCCCTTTTTATACAAGTATTAAACCGCTTTAGGGTTATAACATGTCGGCCATATGTCGGCCATAATATGTCGGCTACCATGTCGATGTCGGCTACTTCCAAAAAAAAAAAATTTTGGGGCGATGCCCCGAACCCCACTATTTATGAAGTATGTACAGTACTTTCCTGATCAGTCACCACAATCTAACAATGGCATGCCCTATGACCCCTTTCTACCCATTAAAACACATCATGTATGTTCCTAGGGGTCCTATGTCCCCGATGAACATACATCATGTGTTTAAATAGGCTCAAAGGGGTCATAAGGTTCCCTATGACCCCTTTTGACCCATTCAATAATAACATATGTTCATAAGGGTCTTAGAACCCATAGAAAAATGTGTCATGTGTTCAAATGAGTCGAAAGGGGTCATAGAGTACCCCACAACCCCTTTCAATAAATTATATGACAATATCTGTTCTTAGGGGACCTAGGACCCCTAGGAAAATAAATCATGTGTTTAAATGGGTTGAAAGGGGTTATAGTGTAACCTATGAATTATTTTGACCCATTAAATGATAACATATGTTCCTAAGGGTCCATGGACCACTAGAAAAATATATCATGTATTCGAATGAGTCAAAAGGGGTCATAGAGTACCCTATAACCACTTTTGACATATTTCATGAAACATGTCTTATGGGGTCATAGGACCCCTAGGGACATATTATAATCTTTTACATAGGTCGAAAGGGGTCATAGTATAACCTATGAACACTTTCAACACATTTCATTACAACATATGTCTCTAAGGGTTCTAGGAGACCTAAGGACATATTATAATCATTTATATAGGTCAAAAGGGGTAATAGGATAACCTGTGACACATTTCAACATATTTCATTACAACATATGTTTCTAGGAGTCCCAAGATCCCAAGGGACATATTATAATTGTTTATATGGGTCAAAAGGGGCCATAGGATAATCTATCACCTCTTTTGACACATTTGATTATAAAATATGTCTTTAGGGTTCCTAAGGATCCTATAAACATATTATAATCATCTATATCGGTCGAAAGACATCATAGGATAACCTATGACCCCTTTCAACATATTTCATGACAACATATGTCGCTAGGCCTACCAAGACCCCTACAAACATATTATAACCATTTATATAGAACAAAAGGAGTCAGAGAATAACCTTAAGATCCCCTTCGAAATGTTTCATGACAAAATATGTCCCTAGGGGTCCTTGGACTCCTAGGGACATATTATAATCATTTATATGAGTCAAAAGGGGTCATAGGAAAACCTATGACCCTTTTTGACCCATTTCATTACAACATATGTCTCTAAGGGTCCTACAACCCTAGGGACTTATTATAATCATTTTTATGGGTCGAAAGAGTTCATAGGATAACCTATGACCCTTTTTGACATATTCCATGATATTATATGTCTCTAGGGGTCCTACAATTCTTAGAGACATATTATATTCATTTATATAAGTCAAAAGGGGTCATAGTCCAACCTATGGCCCATTTCAACACATTTTTTTACAATAGATGTCTCTAGGGGTCCTAACACACCTAGGGACATATTATAATCATTTATATGGGTCAAAATGGGTAATAGGATAACTTATGACCTCTTTCAACACATTTCATTACAACATCTACTCCTAGGGGCCCTATGACCCCTAGGGACACATTATCATCATTTGTATAGGTCGAAAGGGGTCACAAGATAACTTGTGACACCTTTAGACATGGTTCATTGTAACATATGTCTCTAGGATTCCTTGGACCACTAGGGACATATTATAATCATTTATATGGGTCAAAAGGGGACATAAGATATCTTATTACCCCTATCGACATTTTTCATTACAACATATGTCTCTAGGGGTCCCTAGACCCCCAGGGACATATTATAATCATTTATATGGGTAGAAAGGGGTCATAGGATTACTTATGACCCCTTTCGACAAATTTCTTTACAACATGTGTCTCCAAGTGTCCTAGGGCCCCTAGAGACATATTATAATAATTTATGTAGGTAGAAAGGAACCATACGATAACCTACAACCCCTTTCAACACGTTTCATGACAACATATGTCTTTAAGGTTCTAATGACCCCTAGCGACATATTATAACCATTTATATGGGTTGAAAGGGGTCATAGGATAACCATGACCCCTTCTGACACATTTCACAACAACATGTCTCTTAGGGTCATTTATATTGGTTGAAAGAGGTCATAGGATAACAAATGACCCCTTTTGAAATATTTCATTACAACATGTCTCTAGAGATCATAGGACCCCTAGGGACATATTATAATCATTTGTAATTCATTATGACATGTCTCTAGAGATTGAAGGACCCCTTTCGACATATTTCATGACAACATATGTCTTTAGGGGCAATAGGACCCCTAGGGGCATATTATAACTGTTTATATGTGTCGAAAGGGGTCATAGCATAACCTATGACCCCTGTCAACACATTTTCTGACATCATATGTCTCTAGGAATCATGAGACCCCTAGGGACATATTAGAATCCTTTATATGAGTTGAAAGGGGTTGTAGGATAACCTACAACCCCTTTCAACACATTTAATTACAACATATGTCTCTAGTAGTCCCAAGACCCCTAGGAACATATTATAATTGTTTATATGGGTCGAAAAGGGTCATGGATAACCTATGACCCCTTTTGACATATTTCATTACAACATATGTCTCTCAAGGTCCCAAAACCCCTAGGGACATATTATAATCAATTATATGGGGTTGAAGGTGTCACAGGAAAGCCTATGACCACTTTTGACACATTTCATTACAACATATGTCTCTAGTGGATCTAGGAACCCTAGGGACATATTATAACCATTTATATGATTTGAAAGGGGTCATAGTATAACCTATGACCCCTTTCAACACATTTCATGACAACATATACCTTTAGAGGTCCTAGGACCCCTAGTGTCATATTATAATCATTTATATGTGTCAAAATGAGTAATAGGATAACCTATGACTCCTTTCGACATAGTTCATGACAACATATGTCTCTAGAGGTCCCATTACCTCTAGGGACATATTAGAACCTTTTATATGGATTGAAAGGTATCATAGGATAGCCTATGAAACCTTTCAACACATTTCATTACAAGATATGTCTTGAAGGGTCCCATGACACATAGTAAAATATTATAATATTTTATATGTGTCTAAAAGGTTCATAGGATAACCTATGACCCCTTTTGATACATTTCATTACAACATTTGTCTCTCAGGGTCCCAAAAGCCCTAGGGACATAGTATGATCATTTACATGGGTCAAAAGGGGTCATATGATAACCTATGATCCCTTTTGACACATTTCATTACAAAATATGTCTCTAAGGGTGCTATGACCCCTAGTGTCATATTTTAATCATTTCTATGGTTTGAATGAATCATTTCATTACAACACATGTCTTTATGGGTCCTACAAACCCTAGGGACATATTATAATAATTTATATGTGTTGGAAGGGGTCATAAGATAACCTATGACCCATTTCAACACATTTCATGAAAACATACGTCTCTATGGATCCAAGTGTCACTAGGGACATATTAGAATCCTTTATATGGGTCAAAATTAGAACATATGTCTCTAGGGGTCTCCGGCCCCCTAGGGACATATTATAATCATTTATATGGGTCAAAAGGGGTCATAAGATAACCTATGACCCCTTTCAACACATTTCACTACAACATATGTGTCTATGGTACCCAAAACCCCTAGGGACATATTATAATCATTTATTTGGTTAGAAAGTGGCTATAGGATGACTTATGACCCCTTTTGACACATTTTATTGCAACATATTTCTCTATAGATCTTAGGTCCATTAGGGACATATTATAATCATTTATGTGGGTCGAAAGGAGTCATTAGATAGCCCAATGCACAATTTCGATATGTTTCATGATAACACATGTTAAAATAATTTCCATGGGTCGAAAGGGCTCATGGGAGAACCTATGACACTTTTTCACACATTTCATTACAACATATGTCTCTAGGGGTCTTGAGATCCATAGAAACATATTATAATCTTTTATATGGGTAAAAGTACTCATAGCATAACCTTGTGAAATTCTTCGACATGTTTAATGACAACATGTGTCCCTAAGGGTCATAGGGCTCCTAGGGACATATTACAATTTTTTATATGGGTTGAAAGATGTTATAGGATAGCCTATGACCCTATTCGATACATTCCATTACAACATATGTCTCTAGGGGACCTAGCACTCATGGGGACATATTATAATCATTTATATGAGTTGAAAGGGGTCAAAGGATAACCTATGACCCCTTTCGACACATTTCATGACAACATATGTCTCTAAGGGTCCTAGGACCCCTAGGGACATATTATAATCATTTATATAGGTCAAAATGGGTCATAGAATAACCTATGACCCCTTTCAAAACATTTCATTAAAACATATGCTTCTAGGGGTCCTAAGATCCAAAGGGACATATTATAATTTTTTATATGGATTAAAATGGGTCACAAGATAACCTATGACTCCTTTTAACACAATTCATGACATCATATGTCTCTAGGGGTCTCGAGACCCCTAGGTACATATTAGCATCTTTTACATGGATCGAAAGGGGTCATAGGATAACCTATGACCCCTTTCTACACATTTCATTACAACTTATGTCTCTAGGGGTCCCAAGATCATTAGGAACACATTATAATCATTTATATAGGTTGAAAGGGGTCATGGATAACCTATGACCCCTTTTGACACACTTCATTACAACATAAGCCTCTCAAGGTCCCAAAACACCTAGAGATATATTATAATCATTTATATGGGTATAAGTTGGCATAAGAAAATCTATGGCCCCTTTTGACACATTTAATTAGAACATATGTCTCTAGAGGTCCTAAGACCCCTAAAAATTTATTATAATAATTTCTATCGTTTGATAGGGGTCATAGTGTATCCTATGACCCCTTTCAACACATTTCATGACAACATATGCCTCTAGGGGTCCTAGGACCCCTAGCAATCATTTATATGTGTCAAAACGAGTCATAAGATAACCTGTGACCCCTTTCAACACATTTCATGACAACATATGTCTCTAGGGGTTCTAGGACCCCTAGAGACATATTAGAATCCTTTATATAGGTCGAAAGGTGTCATAGGACAATCTATAACCCCTTTTAACACATTTGATTACAACATGTCTCTAGGGGTCCCAAGACCCCTAGTGACATATTTTAATTGTTTATATGTGTTGAAAGGGGAAAGTGGTCATAGGTGATCCTATGACCCCTTTTGACACATTTCATTACAACATCTATCTCTCAGGGTCACAAAAACCCTAGGGACATATTATAATCATTTACATGAGTCAAAAGGGGTCATAAGATAACGTATGACTACTTCTGACACATTTTATTAGAACAAATGTCTCTAGGGGTCCTAGGATCTCTAGGGTCATATTATAATCATTTCTATGGTTTGAAAGGGGTTCGACATATTTCATTACAACATATGTCTCTAGGGATCCTAAGACCCCTGAGGACATATTATAATCATTTATATGTGTCAAAAGTTGTCATAAGATAACCTATGACCCCTATCGACACATTTCATGACAACATATCTCTCTAGGGTTCCCAGGACCACTAAGGACATATTAGAATCCTTTATATGGGTCAATAAGGGTCATAAGATAACCTATAACCTCTTTTAACACATTTCATTAAAACATATATCTATAGGGGTCTCAAGACCCCTAGGGACATATTATAATCATTTATATGCATCAAAAGGGGTCATATGATAACCTATGACCCCATTTGACACATTTCATTAAAACATGTCTCTAGGGTTTCCACAAACTCCTATGGACATATTACAATCATTTATATGACTTAAAAGTGGCTATAGGATGACCTATGACCCTTTTTGACACATTTCATTACAACATATGTCTTTAGGGCTCCTAAGACTCCTAGGGACATATTATAATCATTTATATGGGATGAAAGGAATGATAGGATAACCCTATCAACCCTTTTGATATGTTTCATGACAATATATATCCCTAGGGGTCTTAGTGAGATATTAAAATCATTTTCATGGGTTGAAAGGGCTCATAGGAAAACCTATGACCCCTATCGACATATTTCATTATGACATATGTCTTTAGGGGTCCCAGGACCCCTAGGGACATTATAATCTTTTGTATGTGTTGAAAGGGTTCATAGGATAACTTGTGACCCCTTTTGACACATCTTATTACAACATATATCTCTTGGGTTCCTAGGACCCATAGGGACCTATTATAATCTTTTATATGGGTTATCCTATGACCCTTTTTGACATATTTCATTACAAAATATGTCTCTAGGGGTCCCAAGACCCTTAGGGACATATTATAATCATTTCTATGGGTAGAAAGGGGTCATAGGATAACATATGACCCCTTTCGACACATTTCATTACTGCATATGTCTCTAGGGGTTCAAAGACCCCTAGGGACATATTATAATCATTTATATGGGTTGAAAGGGGTCATAAGATAACCTATGACCCCTTTCAACACATTTCATTACAACATATGTCTCTAAGGGTCCTAGGACCCCTAGAGACATATTATAATCATTTCTATGTGTCAAAAGAGCTCATAGTGTAACTTATGACCCCTGTCAATACATTTCATTAGAACATATCTATTTAAGGATCCTGAGACCCCTAGGGACATATTGTAATTGTTTATATGGGTTGAAGGAGTCATACCATAACCTTATGACCCTTTTTGACATGTTTAATGGCAACATATGTCCCTAGGGGTCCTTGTACTCCTAGGAACATATTATAATTATTTATATGGGTCGAAAGGGGTCATAGGGTAACCTATGACCCTTTTTGACACATTTCATTACAACATATGTCTCTAGGGGTCCTAAGACCCCTAGGGACAAATTATAATCATTTATATGGGTCGAAAGGCATCATAGGATAACCTATGACCCCTTTCGACAAATTTCATGACAACATATGTCTATAGGGGTCCTAAGATCCCTAGGGACATATTATAATCATTTATATGGGTCAAAAGGAGTCATTGGACAACCTATGACCCCTTTCTATGCATTTCATGACAACATATGTGTCTAGGTGTCTAATGATTCATAGGGACATATTATAATCGTTTATATGGGTCCAAAGGGGTCATAGTTTCCTAGAGGTCTTAGGACCCCTAGGGGCATACATTATGTGTTTGAATGGGTTGAATGGTATTATAAAGTTTCCTATTACCCCTTTTGACCCATTAAATAATAAAATACATTCCTAAGGGTCCTAGGAACATAGATTATGTGTTCAAATGAGTTGAAAGTGGTAATAGAGTATCCTTTGACTCCTAGGCACACTTAGTCTCATTGAATGCATCAAAAATGGTCATAGGGTATTCTAAGGCCCATTTTGAGTCATAAAATCACATCATTTATTTGGTTAGGGGTCCTAGAAACCATAAGCACATATTGTGATTTAATGCGTTAAAGAGTGTCAAAGGGAACCCTATGACCCCTTTTGATCCTTTGGAACTATTATATGTATGGTTAAGGGTCCTAAAGTCTTTAGAAAACATATTAAGTATCCTAAATTGGGGTCATATTATTATTATTAAAAAAAATTGAAAAAAAATATTTATAAATAAATAAATAAAATTAGGTATCTTATTTGAGAACAGGTATCCAGTTTTGGAACGGGTACCCAATTAGGCTTGGCCTTGGTTTAGATGCCAACCCTCCATGGTCAACACCAAAAACATCCCAAAAAATATGTTTTTGGCCTATTGTTGTGAGCTTTTGACTTCAACGATGTACCTGATGACTTTTTTCATCCAAATTTGATGAAACGAAAAGGGTTTTTGAGAACATTCTTAGCTTTCCAATTATATAATGTTTGTCAAATTATGAGTTAAGTAAGTAATTATTACTTATTTTCTAATGGAGTTCACTTCAAAGTTTTGATTGACATATTGATTTAAAAATAGCTATAACTTTCAAACCGTATAAGATTTTTGAAATCCAAAAGATGTATCACATTCTTTTCTTTGACTAGTATAAGAAGATAAAAATAATAATTTAATTTTCAATTTTTTTGAACTAATTAAAATGGTCAGATATGAGAGTTTTTTAATTCTGAAAAAAATATAGTAGAAAATTCATAATTAATATTTTATTTAGAATAAAAATACCCAAAAATATGTGTCACATATAGGCATGAGTCTAAATATTATCATTTGATTTGGATTAAAGTGGTTAGACATACACGTACTTTTTATTTTTGACTTGAAATTTTTGTAGCATTGCATTAAAATCCAAACTTTTGACCAATCAAATCATTTTTTCTCCAAATAAAGACTAGTAGTTTAGAAACTACATTCAATTTTATATAGATTATTTTATTACAACTTCTTCATATAAAGTCTAGAACCACTTTAAAATTATGTGTCAAGTTGACATAACCCTGATTTGTGGGTTTTTCACTTCCACTTAAGGCCATAGTTTGGTTGAACATGATCCTACACATACCCTTTTCCCATTTAAAACTATCCAATATTAATGTATATGGTATTGTATTGTCTCTTCACATAAACATATGCAAAAAAAATAGACCTAGATACATATAAATATAAACATAAGTACATAAAGCATAACATATACATAACAAAAACTGGACTTAAACATAAACATATATGCATGTAAGCCTAAACATTTATACATAGTAAAAAATGGACATTTAACCATACATCAATATAAACAAAAAAATGTGTATTTTTATGTGTACACATGTGTATAAGTATGTATATACATGTCTATATGTGTGCAAGTGTATATATCCATATATGTATATGTGTGTATATATGTGTGTATGTGTGTACATATGTATATGTATGTATATGTGTATAAAAAAGTTCAATGTACATTTCAATGTGTATGTAGTGTTACTAACACTAAACATGATATAAATTAAGTTATAAGTTATGATTATTCTCTAAGGCTTAAGGAACTCACACAATTTGATGTACCTCAAAGCTTCAAAAATATATCATGTTGAAATGTGAATAAATATATATCTCTCATACTAGTATATAATAATGATATGGTCCAAATGACCTATAAACCATTTTGTAACATACATATGTGTCATCTAGTGTTAGGATGAGGAAGTACTAGAGGGGGGTGAATCAGTTCAACAATATTCTTTCACCGTATTCTTATTTCTAATCCACAATTCAACACTTAATGTAAAAGAAATTGATCTGGGCACTTCTAGGGGTTGTAAATTTAATGTGAGTTTTTATAGAATTTTTAAGGGTGCTTCATGCGGAAGAGTTAATTGGTTTCCAAATTATCTTTTCTATATTGGAGGTCATTTAAATTTATTTTTGAGAGCCAGAAAATCTATCTAGACCCCTCAAATTAGCTTTTCATAAAAAAAATATTTTTTTTAGTTTTGTTTCTTGTAATAACTTTGAATAGCTTTTTCCAAATTCAAAGAATATTTGGAAATTTTATTTTTGATGATTTAAGTAATATCCAGTTTAATTTCATCTTTCTAGGAGTTACTTTTGAACGCTACCTTAAATGCCAAATTTCAAGGTTTGTAAAAATTTGCCACAAAATGTAATATTCTATTCTTTCTAGTTTATAGGATTTTTAATTATTTCAGAAGCTATTCAAATTTATACAACGACGGTTAGTGAATGGAGAATTATCAAGTAATGAAATATGTGTATTTCATCTATATTTTCTATCTAATTTAATTCTAAATATTGTACTAATATGTATATATACCTAGGTATTGCATTATTTGGTATCAAAGAAGGAAGATGGCTAAGAGAGGAATAGGAAGAGGAGGAGGAGAAGGAAGAGGAGGTTTTAGTCAAAAACAAAGAATCATACAAATTCTATAAAGGAAAACCAAAGAACTCATAAAATGAGTGAAGAATCAAGAAATAGAATGAGTGAATGAATTTGATGAAGTGAAAAACAAAAGTGGTGCTAATCAAAATGAAGAAAATGGAAGAAATCAACTACAAGGATAAATTTTATAGGTCTTTAGAATTAAATAATGAAGGTTTCAAGATTGATGTTTGAGACTATGCAGGTAGTCTTAAGCTAGAATAATTAATACACTAGTTGAATGACATGATAAATTTTTTAATGGAAGCCTATGATAAAGAAAAATAAGATGGTGTTTGCCTGTACAAAATTAAAGGGATGTGTAATGATATGGTGGAATAATATCAAAAATAAATGGACAAGAAAGGGTAAGGAAAATATCAAAGCATGAGAAAAGATGTAGAGAAAGATAAAGAAAATTTTATTTCCTCTAGATTACCCACAAAACCTCTTTCACGAATTCTGAAACATGAAGCAGAATTTTTTTCCTATGCAAGAGTACATAAATGAATTCTACAAGTTATCTATGGATTTAGAGCATGAAGAATATGATGAGGAGATAGCTCCTAGGTATGTTAAAAAGGCCTAAAATTTTCCATTTAAAAGGAGTTGAGAATGTATCATATTAATTGTTGGCATTAAGGTCAATTTGTCTATTAGTGACTTACACTTAGTCAATTGATTACATTGCTACTAAGATCTATAATTACTAGTGAGCTTATCTTCCATTCAACAATGTTACCCAAGTACTCCAGTCACTCACATGCCAAGAAGTCAATATATAGTTCATGCCAATCATAGCAGTATCTACCAAGTCTTTTAGTGGAAGTGATGAGAACTCTAGTGTTAACTAAGCTCTATAGTGTTAACTAAGTTATTAAGTGTTAAGCATGTTCTATAGTGTCTACCAAGATCATAGTATTAGTCATGTGAATCTAGTGTTGACTAAGCCATTGAGTGTCAACTGAGTGATTCAGTATATGCCAAGTTTATTAGTGCTCACTAAATCACACATTGTTGAACAAGCTCAAACTACTTGAAAGTGATCAGTATGGACCAATCCTCTTCATCAACTAAGTCCCAGTATACGCCGAGTATTGACAGTTGTTCCCAAGTATCAGGAAATCACTGAGTTTGTCTTTAGAACCCAAGCTATAGTAGTTGGGTTGACTTTGTGCATTATGATGAAACTGGTATTATAGTAGACTCTAGTAAGTTATGATTTTGATTGATATATGTAATGCACTATATCATATCTAAATAAATGAATGTGAAGAATATGTGATAAGAAGAAGTGCAAATTAAGAAGGCTACAAGAAGTATAAGGGACAAAAAAGGCTTATCTATCACAACAAGGTGATCATCACTTTACAAGGAATCTCAACCTACAAATCAGAGTTGTAGATCAGAGATCAACCTAGTCCTAAAATGTGTATCTATTAAATCATTTAATAGGGTAGACTTAATAGTCTTTTTATTAATCTCTTTACCATGTGCATACCTCATTGTATGTTTTGTAAATCCTTTCACAAGGTGGACCTAGCAGTCCTTATTGCTCCTAACAAGGAAGATCACCATAAGTGATCAATTGTAATCCTTAACCAACCAAATTTATACTACAATACTAAAGATTATGGGTATCAGCCCCACCCCAATTTTACTTTCTACTTAGAAGGTTTATGGGTCACCATATCTTGTATCAAAATGTTATAAAAAAATTTACTGCTTTCATTATTTCACGCATGTAATTAGATCAGAATATTATACGAAGGATTACTTGGTGAAATAAGATAAAGTTTTATTGGTTCTTGATTCACTTCACCCCTCTCGGTAACCTTTCCTACCTAATATTTCCAAAAATTAGTATCAAAGCTCTTTAGTTCTCATAGAAGAAGTTTAATAGCTTGAGAAAAGATCAGAAGCAATGGAGGTACACAAGCTAGACAAGGATATTGAGAATGATAAGTTGGATTTGGAATTGGCTATTGAAAATCTTAGAAAAGAAAAGGAGAATCTCTCTCAATCTTTGTAAGAAGCAATGAGCTATCAAAAAAATCAAATGATAATTTCTATGTTAAAGAAAGAATTGAAGATATATGTGTAGAAGCAAATTTAGATAAAGCTCATGAAGCAATCAAAGATCTACTTGAGAAGAATCTTACTCTCTAAGAAGAAGTAAGAAAGATGAAAAGAGAACAAGACACCCAATCAATCAAACTATTTGAAGTCATGGAAAAAAAGGGCAAAGCCATAGGAGAGATAGAAGAAAAGAACAATTAAATCAATCAAATATCCCTTTAGCAGGAAAATTTTATTGATCAAGTCACTGGTGCAAATGAAGAACTCATGAATCTAAGATTAGAAAATGAAAGACTAGTGAATGATCTCAACAGTAAAAAGAAAACCAATGAGAGGAAGATGAAATCTCAAGAAAGAATGAATCAATTGAATGAACAAAATCAGTATAGACACAAAGGATAAACAAGATTAAGTTGTACAGAAGAAGGAGAATCATCTAAGAGAGGAGCTCAAAAGAACAAAAGGTCTACTTTCAATCATTGTGGTAAGATACAACATACATCAAGAAAATGTTGGAGCAATGGTAATCCTAACTTCAATAGAAAGTGGTACAATTGCAATAAGAGTGGCCATAGGGAAAGTGAATGAAAGGAAAAATTGTAGTTTGAAGGAAAGTGCTATAGTTGCAATATGAAAGGATAGAAATATTTTGAATACCAAACCAAAAAAATTGAATCTAGCATAACAAATTATGAAAGCAATATTTGGATGGGACTACAACACGTGGTGTAGATGTCACTACTATGGCGAATTTTGATAGATTGGAGCAAACTATGTGAAACATCACATGAGGAAAAGAGACACCACTAGAAGATGTTTTATTTTATATAGAACTTGGACATCTTGCCAAGTACTACATGAACACAGGAACAGTTGAGGATGAAAAGATATCCAAAGCTAACAATATCACAAAATAGATGAAGTATCAATGGATACAAAAATCTCTTGAGAATGAAAACCAAGATCATGAAGTGAATGACACCAAATTCAATGAGTTGGGTTGTCCAAACACTTGAACTTATTTGCTTATGGAGATCACTGGAGCTATGTTTTGGAAGAAGAAATTAACATCAGTTCCAGCCAGTAGGAAGAAAAGATCTGTATAAGCATTCATGATGCACAAGGATCACTTAGTTATTTTAGAAATTCAAGACATTACTAAGCTAGGTCAAGTTGCAAGACCCTATTGAGAAAAATCAGGATACACTAGAGAATTATGTGTGGACACCAAGCTATTAGTGACTCTATTGATTTATGATGATTGTACCAAGTTGTGAATGTCTCCTAAGCATTAATGGCTCAACTAAGTGGAGGATAGTCTATTACCAAGCAAGTATGAAGTATGAAGAATTTATGGCAATTGAAAGAAAGAAACTTGTTAAAAGGAAGAAATTGAAGGCATCGTTTCACCACAAATTTCTAGATATATTTGTGAAGAAAGAACTTAGAGCCCCTGAATAATTTAAGTGCTTATTGTTTAAGGATTTTCAAAGTTTCTAGAAACCCTACCAAGCATGGCATCTTCAATCTAAAAGAAGAAAGGTTATGAAATGTTGATTTGAGGAGTTCGCTATAAGGCACCAAATTTCAAGCTAAGTCTAGCAATTGCAAAGGTGCTCAACCCAGTTGGTGGACTATCAAAAATTCCACTAAGGCATTGCTTGTGCATGATATCCAATCATTTTATCACTATTATATTTAAGAACTTAGAACCCTCAAAATGAATAAAGCTTTGATAATATTATCTATGAATGGAATGTTGAAACGTAAGCATCAATATTTGGAAGCCAAGGGCTTGACACATATCTCTCACATGCCAAGAGACTTCCTGTATATGAGCAATGTTAGTATGCTAATAGAAACCAAATTTAAATAAAGCTTCTACAAACTAAACAAAATTCATAAACTTCAAGATAGACTAAGATGAGCTTTCAATTGAGAATATGAGCCATTAATGGACTCTCTCAATAAGAAGCTCTCTTGTTGAGTAGCTTTATCTAAATGGATAGGATGTATGCTCAATATGCTTCCAAAGGCTTCAATGGATGATTGTGGATTTTTGGTGTGGATAGATGGCTTTAGTATGGATTTGGCTCTCAAAATAGAATTATAACTTTACTTCATGGATTGTGTTATTTTGCAAAGGGAAAGGATCCAATTTATAGGCAAGAGGCTTGAGGGATTGAGGGCTAAGATGCAAGGATGGGAAAAAGCTTATGGAGGGCTCAGCTTGCATGAGAGGAGAGCACATGGATTGTGCTTCCTTATATCCAATCAAGGAGTGACACATGTCACATGGTGAGAGGATGGAGGAAAGGGGAAGGATGAGTCGGCAAAGGAGGCTCAAGGGATAAAATCTTCATAAAGACCCTCATAATGGCTTGTAAGAGCAATAAAAGGGCTTGGAAGAGTCATTTATGGCCTAGTGGACTTCATAAACTTTTATGGTTGAGATATTTTGAGGGAGATGAGAGCAATTTCGACTTGGGCTTGATTAGGAAGGTTTTAAGCTTGCTTAGGATTGTGCAAATGATTAGAGGGTGAATTAGGATGGTTTAGGATTAGCTTAGGGATAGGCAAGTGGATGGCATTTAATGAGGGTGGGTGAAGGAGGAGATATTTGTTAACTTTGGCTTGGGTTAGTAAGTTTTAACCCATCTTTAGGGAATGTGACAAGGTTAGGAGGGGATTAGGATTAGGGTTAAAGACATCTTCTAGAAGAGTCTAGAACTTCTTAGGATGAGGATAAATTAGATTTTTAGGAAATAAATAAAGTTTTATTTATTTCAAGGGTTTGGGTTGAGGAGATATTTATTAAAACTTTTTTAATAAACATGAGGATTAATATTTAATCTTAATTAAATATTTTGAGTTGGGATTAGGGGTAGCAAATGATGGGATTAGCCTTTAATCAAAATTAAAGAAGGATTAGAAGATTTTGGAAGAGGTTAGTGGTCTTAAGGAAATTGGCCAAGTTTTGGGCAAAAAATAAAATTTTTATTTATTTTGGGTTTTTTGGTCAATTTATTAATTAAATAATTAATAAATAAGGAAATAATGTTTAAACAAGATTTAAACATTTTTGGAAGGGATTCCTTAATTAAATATTTTTAATTAAGATAAAGGGATTTAATGGCATAAAAATAAATTAATTAATTAATGATGATGTCATCAAAAAAATTTTAGAAAATAAAAATACTTTATTTTCTAAAGGTGTTTAGGTGTCTACGTTTTGCCCCTCTTTGATGTGATGCCGCAAGTGGCATGGCATCAAAGATAAGAAAATAACATGCCCAAGGCTAGAGCAGAAACGAGAGAATGGACTACAAGATGCCCCCTCAAGAAGGTGGCGGGGAGAGAAAGCGAGGCTTGACGACTTCTTGAAAAGTACGAGAAATTGAGATGAGCTAAGACACAGATTTGGCAAAGAGAAGGGGCTGAATTAGCTCAAACTCTCACTACGAGAGGATGATAAAGGGAAATCAGGGGCACAAGAGGAAACAAGCTTAAGACTTTTGGGATTGGGGGGAGGATGAAGGAGCAGAGTGCTATAAAAGGAATTCAGGATGGGGAGATGGATGATGGGATGATAAAGCTGATGCAACAGGATTTCAAAGAGTTAGATTGGCGGAAGATGGGTTTCGAAGATCCCTAGGACTAGGATTGTGGATCTCGAAAGATGAGGCTTGGTGGATTGATTTGGATTGGTGCATCCCTAGGACTAGGATTGTTGATCCCTAAAGCTAAAGGTGCAAATTGATTCAAAGAGATACTGATGCATAAGCTGGGGTAGGAGAGACAGATGTTGGATATGGATGGGGGATAATGGAGAAGGAAAACCATTGAAGCTTTTTGAGCGGGGGGATACTTCAAAGAGAAGTACCACCATGTAGTTGAGCACTAGATTTGATATAGGACTGTTGGTTAATTTCCAAGGTTACCAAGAACATCAAGGCCTTTTCACCAACTGTCCAGAGGACTAACGGACTGACTCAAAACAAACATGCAAGGATTGCCCCAGTATCACACATGAATCCCAGAGGAAGCAATGTGGAAATGACACTGGGTAACCCACAAGCAGAAAAGAAAACAAGCAAAATACATGATCAAGACCTTATGCTCTGATTGCCCCATTCGTAGTATACCATGATATGGAAGATCGTGGCAACCTTGAGGAGGAAACAAAAAGATTGCTTGGAAAAGATATTTCAAGACCCAAAAGGGAAGATTCCAAATCAAAAGAAAGCGAAAATCCAAAAGAGAACCGTTTGCCAACAAGATGGGTAGGATGAGGTACTTACGGACCAAGATCAGACATGAGGAAAGCTATATCCTACAAGGATCTATCAGAGAGCACCTAAGCTAGTGGATCTGGATGAGTGATGCATCTGGCAAGCTGAACTAAGAAGGATAACACTTTGGTGATAGGAGATCTAGCTAAAGGATGCATTGGAATATCTAACCAAGGGTTGTGCGATGTGTGCAAGATGCTAATCAAGGAGGAACAAACATGAAATCTGGATAGATACAATGGTACTAAGCTAAAGAGGATGTACAAGCTGACGGACCAAGATATTTACAAGCTGAAGCTGACCAAGATAGTTACAAGCAAGAAAAAGCTCAGGATGATAGGATAGCGGGATGGTTCGATGTTGTGCAAGATGTGAAAGCTAAGGGTGGGGTGATAACGAAAGATATGGATTTGGCAGGATGCATCCAATGATGATGAGAGATTTTGTGACCAATGATAGCTAGAGGAGTAGGATGAGATGGCTGGATAGGATGGTAGATAGCTAGGATTATTATGGATATAAAGAGATGACATTGGGTTGGCATGAGGATAGCCTAGAACGAGGTACCAATGACAAGGGAGGATGGACAAGACAAGATCTCCAAGGAATACAGTGCCCCCAGTTAGAAGATGACATGTGGAAGGAGGTCTTACGATGGATGTGATACGATTGAAGCTAGGATGGAAAAGATGAAGGCGCTAAGGAGATGGATGATAGCTGGGATGATTGGTTGAAGTTGTAGGAGATTAGTGGACGGTGTGAGATGGAAGATGGAGGGTGGAGGATAGGTGGATAGATTGGAAGACGGAGTTGGATGTCAAGAGATGACCAAAAGCATGAGGGTGATAGGCTAAGCTAGGGATGGCGGGATTATGCATGACGCTTGTTTGCCAAGTTTTCATCATGGTACTTGTCCAAGGCGCTTGAATTGTCAAGTTTTCACCAGTGGACACTTTATTTTTCTTTACTTTTTTTTAACTTTTTGACTTTGGACTTAGTTGGAATGATTTTGGCTTTCTTCAGCTATTTTGGCTTTTTTGGGATTTTTCACTAGCTGTTGGAATGTTCAATTTTGTTGCTAGTTGTTGGTACACCGGATGTCTGATTTATGCAATATATTGGATTAGATGGGATTGATGGTAAGAGATGGAGGGATGAAAAGGTTGGAAAGGAGCATGAGATGGGGATGCTTGCAAGAGCAACATTGGCACGTGTTGGGACGGGTGTGAAAAGAGCATATGGGGGATAGATGGTAGATGCGGGCGTGATGGAGGATTTGTGGAAGCGTGCTTGGGGATATAGGCACCCAAGATGGAGTTAGGAGATGGGGGACATGAGTCACTAGATGGGGGATTAGCAATGGTGGATGCCATTATGCATTGGGTTTCAACTTTTTTCTTGGGGATCCACATGGTTTTGGATTTTCTTTTCATAGGCTGTTGCATTGTTTTGCATTCAAATGTAGAAAATAAGGATGATGAATTTGATAATGAAAATCTACATGATGAGGAGGAAGAATGGGAAGCTACTAGAGGAAGTTTTCCAGATATTCAAAGAATTGCGAAAACTAATCTAGAGAAGGTTGCAACAACAATAATGGCCTCATTTCCTCATTCTCCAAGTGAAGCCTTAGTCTCATCTGGCTTTGAAAGTATTTTTACCAAGTTGATTATGGTAACCACTTCTACACCAAGCACTCAACCAAGCTATGGAGATGTTCAACATAGTGCTACATTGACAAAAGTAACTAGCGCTTCATCTACCAAGCTGTAAGTTCCTCAATCATTAGGCATATCCATAGAACAAGGTGTTTCTACTATTAGTGTCATCTCTACATTTTTTTCTAGCCCATTAATTTCTACAATTGATTTTATTCTAAATGTGTCTATAGCTAGTACAATGATAGTTGAGATAAAGTCTTAACCAAGTAATGAAGTTTCGAACAAGGGTAAACAAATTATTTCCACTATGTTAAAAGAAAAGGGTAAAGAAAAGTAAATTGATTTAGATGACGATATAATTATTCCAAATTGGGATATTTCTATTGGAAATAATCAAGACTAGCTAGGTTATTAAGAGGGGAGGGGTGAATCAGTAACCTCAAAAACTTTAAATCAATTTAGTACTTAATCCATTCATTATTCATTCATCTAATCTACTTTATGCATGAGAAAGATAAACATTTATAACACATGAAGACAAAATTTTGTGTAAGGAAACTCAGGTTCAGAAATAGCTTCCTACACTAATCTCTTAAGAGAAGTATGGTTCAAATCCTATTAAATCTTTTACACTTACAGATTCAATATCATATAAACAACAATATTGCAGCGAACCATGCATACAAAAAATAGACAGAGAAAGAAACACATAACACAAAGATTTTTCGATGGGGAAAAACCTTTCGGTAAAACAACCCCACCCCTCTAGAACCTGCACAATGTATTATCTTCAACACAAGGTTATAATACACTTGCAATGCAAGTTTAACAGTGAAAACAGAAGACTCCAGCAGCACCTCAGTACCTGCACACTCTCCTCTTCCTCTCTCTTGCATTTACAACATGCAATACTACTTTTATGAACATCTTAAGACCCAAAAAAATGCCCACAAAGGAGTTGGGCATTTTTCATGGCTCAACCACAAAGAACCTTGCACAATGTCACATGTAAATGCAATACCAAGAAAATGGCATCCATCCCTTGAATAGCCAATGACACCTTGTCATAGAATCTGCCAAAAATAGTGGTCATAAGAGAAGTGTAAGGGAATTTGTCATACCAACATATTTTTGGCATATTCTCTTACACACACCAACCCCTCATTCTTGGGCACCCAAATAGGCCCCATGTCATAAGATGCTCTTACACCTATCATAGCTCATTACTTAAATAGCTCTTACACATCATAGAAATCTATCATAACCATTTCAGCCATGATCTCTTTCACACAATTCAAGATGCCGACACATGTAAGTGATCAACATGCCAACTAGACATGTGCACTCACATTTACATATTATTTGCAAAAATACATTTTACAAAACAAATAATAATAAGAATAGGAATTATACAAGGTTGAGACACCTTATTCCTAACATTCTCCCACTTGTCGAACACCTTGTAAGAGCAATAGAAACATAATAGGAACTAACCACTATAGGCCAAAAGGCCCATTGAATCCAAACACCATCTAAATTTCTTAGTGCCCACTAGTTTTGTTAATGCATCTGCAACATTCTTCATAGTATCTACCTTCTCCAAATTTACCTTTCCATCTTGCACCATATCTCTCACAAAGTGAAACTACACATCAATGTGCTTCGTTCTGGCATGGAAAGTTGGATTCTTTGCAAGGAAAATAGTAACTTTAACTATCACACCAAATAGTAATCTATTCTACATCAACACCAACATTAGAACACAATCTCTTAAGCCAAATGGTTTCCTTAAAAGCATGAGTAGCAGCCATGTACTCAGTTGTTGTAGTGGAAAAAGCAACCACAGGTTGTTGCTTGCTCATCCAACTGATGGCACCACCAAACATAGTGAACACATAAGCACTGGTGGATCTCCTACGGTCAATATCACTTGCCCAATCTGAATCCACAAACCCATGAATACAAACTAAATGTGAAGATCCAGAAGAGTTGCCATGATAACATATGGAGTAATCTGATGTACCCCTCAAATATCTGAATACTCGCTTAACTACATCCCAATGTACCCATCCAAGATTAGCCATAAACCAACTTAGGACTCCCACTGCTTGTGCAATGTCTGGTCTAGTACAGACCATAGCATACATAAGACTTCCAACTGCACTAGAATAAGGTACTCTACTCATGTTCTCCATCTCACTAGGAGATTTTGGACAATCATCTACAGATAACTTTGTTCCCAAAAAAATAGGAACACATAGTGGTCTACAATCTGCCATTTTGAACCTATCGAACACAAACTTCACATACTTACTCTGACTCAACCAAAGTTTTCTATTAGACACATCTCTACTGATTTCCATACCCAAGATGTACCTAACTACCCCAAGATCTTTCATCTCAAACTTTTCTGACAACTAAGATTTAAAATTAGAAATCATATCCTTACCCTTTCCAAATAGCAACATATCATCAACATATAATGCAACAATAAGAAGGCGATCATTTTCAACTCTAAAATAAACACGATGATCTGATTTTGATCTTACAAATCCAATTGACAACACAAAGGCATCAAACTTAAGGTACCACATCCTAGGAGATTGCTTTAAACCATATAGAGATTTCTTTAATCTACAAACAAAGGATTCTTTACCTTTAACAATGTAGTGCTTAGGGTGTGACATATAAATTTCTTCCTCCAAATCACCATGAAGGAAAGTTGTCTTCACATCCATCTGTTCTATCTCTAAATCATATTATGTAGCAAGAGATAACAGAAATCTAACATATGTCAACTTTGCAATAGGAGAGAATATTTCACCATAATCTATTCCCTCTACCTATGAATACCCCTTTGCAACCAATCTAGCTTTGTACCTTTCAACACTACCATCTACACAGAATTTCTTCTTGAACACCCATTTACAGCCAATAGATTTTCTCCCTTTAGGAAAAGGTACAAGGTCCCAAGTTTTTTTTCCTCTAATGAAGCCATCTCATCATCCATATCCTCAATCCAAGAACCTACATCTTCCATGCCCAAAGCCTCTTTCACAGATCTAGGCTCATCAGTGTTAGTAATCAAAGAAAAAGCACAATTGGAATCTAACATAGAATAACCAAACCTTTCTGGTTGGTTTCTTTCTCTCATGGATCTCCTCAAGGGTTGAGGTTGAGGTTGTTCTTCCTCTTCTTCTAAACTATCAGAGCTGCTAGAGCTCTTCTCATCATTAGACCCAACATGGTCTCTCTGTTCAGTCTTCTAAGGGGTAGGAGGCAATTGAACAACATCTTTTTCCTTTTCTTTTTCATCTAGTTGTAGCACAATAGGAGAAGATGTTAGCTCTCTAAAAATAACATTTCTACTATACAACACCTTACTAGTCACAAGATCCCAAATCTTGTATCCTTTCACACCAACACTGTACTCGATGAAAATACATTTAATAGCTTTATTTTCCAACTTAGATATTTTCTCCTTTGGAACATGTGCATAAGCTTCACAACCAAAAACATGAAGATTTCTAATTCAAGGCTTCTTACCAGACCACACCTCCATGGGTGTCTCACCAACAAGGGCTGATGTAGCAGATATTTTAACCAGATAGCAAGCAGTGGCCACAGCTTCGGCCCAAAAACTTTGTTCTAAACCAGCTCCACTAAGCATACTCCTAGACTTCTCCATTAGTTTCATGTTCATTCTCTTTGCAAGTCCATTTTTCTATGGGGTATAAGGAGTTGTCTTATGCCTCTTGATACCTTTTTCTTTACATAATTGTTCAAACTCTACTGAGCAAAACTAACCACCATTGTCAGTTCTCACACACTTAATCTTCTTACTAGTCTGATTCTTTACAAGGGCTTTAAATTCCTTGAATCGACTAAAGACTTGTGTCTTACTTTTAAGGAAATAAATCCATGTCCTTCTATTGTAATCATCTATGAAAGATACAAAAAATACAGAATTGGAGATTGAAGGAACTATTACAGGATCAAATACATCAAAATGAATAAGATCCAAAACATCAGAAGATTTGTGAGAACTAGAGTAAAACTGAACATGATTTTGTTTACCATAGACACAGTGTTCACAAAAGTCAAACTTGAGATTAAAATCATTTAACTCTTTAATGAGATTTTTATTTTTCAGGGTTCTGAGACCCTTTTCACCAATGTGACCAAATCTCAAATGCCACAACATTGTCTTTTCTGCAAGAAGCTTACCTTCCAAAGTGTTTGCATTGCCATCAGAACCAATAACCATAGTATTCTTCACTACTTGTTTAGATGGTGAGGATGAAGAACTACTACATAGAGGAATACATGCATCTAGCTGAAATAAGGTACCTATCCTAGTACCCCTTGCAAGCACTATCAATCCTCTCATCATCTTGCATCCTTCTTTCGAAAAAACAACTCGCACACCTACATCATTTAGCATATATACAGATAATAGGTTTTGTGCCAAACCTAGAATGTGCATAACTCCATTGATTCCCTTTACTCATCCATCAAAAAATTTGATAGTGACCCTTCCACATCCAACTATCTTTAGGTGAGAATCATCACCCAAGTACACATTTCCACCATCGAACTCTTCATATTTTGAGAACCAATTTTGATGAGAGGTCATGTGAAAAGATGCACCTGAGTCAACCAACCACACATCATCAGATGCATGGGCTACCAAAGCTATGATGAATGCATCGCCATCTTCTTCAAATCTTTCTGAAGTTGAATCTAAACCTTTCTTCTTCTTCTTCAGCTCTTTGCAATCTTTACGAAAGTGCCTAGGTTTATCACAGTTCCAACAATTTTCCTTGGACTTATTGGAAGTCTTTGACTTCCCACGAGATTTGGATCTACCCTTATTGTCATACTTATTGTCAATTTTCTTCCCTCTTTATGTGGATCTCCCACGAATAGCAAGGGCTTCTTTTTCTAAAATGGAAGCCTTTCTCCGCATCTCCTCTGATAGTAGTGAAGATACCACATCATCCATTTTTAAAGTGACTAAAGTGCTTTCGAGAGCCATCACAAGATGGTCCCATGAATCTAGTAAAGAACACAAAAGTGTGTACCAATGATCCTCCTCCTCTAACTTGACACCAGCTGAAATCAACTGTGCAACTAGTAAATTAAATGGATTTAAATGATTCGTTAAGGATCCACCTTCCTCTATTCACAGAGAGTACAAATTTTTCCTTAGGAACAACTTGTTCACCAAATATTTGGCTTGATACATAGCCCCAAGTCTTTCCCACAAACTATATGCGATTTTCTCATCTAGAACATTCAGAAGGACTGCATCGGTTAAATAGAGTCTTATGAGACCCTTAGCTTTATGGTCTTTGATATCCCAATTTTCTTGAGCTACAATTTTTGGTCTCGTAGCATTTGATGTCGTTTCCCATAGGTCATGATCTTCCATCTTGAGTTTCCAAAACTCAAAATTAGTGCCATTAAATATCTCCACCTCTATTCTTCCATATGATGAACTCGCCATCTCAATCTGCAAATAAGATTCAGGATGCTCTACACAAGATTCCCACTCAACTTGAGATTAGCTCAAAAAACCCTACCCAACAACTAGGATCAAAAGTTGATCAAGCTCTGATACCACTTGTAAGGAAACTCAAGTGCAGAAACAGATTCCTACACTAATCTCTTCAGAGAAGTATGGTGGAAATCCTATTAAATATTTTACACTTACAGATTCAATATCATATAAACAACAATATTGTAGCCAACAGAAAATAGACAGAGAAAGAAACATGTAACACAAAGATTTTCCGGTGGGGAAAAACCTTTCTGTAAAACAACCCCACCCCTCCAGAACCTGCACAATGTATTATCTTCAACACAAGGTTACAATACACTTGCAATGCAAGTTCAACAGTGACAACAAAAGACTCCAGCAGCACCTCAGTACCTGCACACTCTCCTCTTCCTCTCTCTTGCATTTACAACATGCAGTACTACTTTTATGAACATCTTAAGACCCAAAAAAATGCCCACAAAGGAGTTGGGCATTTTTCATGGCTCAACCACCAAAAACCATGCACAATGCCACATGTACATGCAATACCAAGAAAAGGGTGTCCATCCCTTGAATAGGCAATGACAGCTTGTCATAGAATCCACCAGAAATATCGGTCACAAGAGAAGTGTAAGGGAATCCGTCCTACCAACCTTATTTTGGAATATTCTCTTACACACACCAACCACTCATTCTTGGGCACCCAAATAGGCCCCATGTCATAAGATGCTCTTACGCCTATCATAGCTCATTCCTTTAATTGCTCTTATGTGTCATAGGAATCCATCATAACCATTTCAACCATGATCTCCTTCACACACTTCAAGATGGTGACACATGTAAGTGATCAACATGCCAACTAGACATGTACACTCACATTTACATATTATTTGCAAAAATACATTTTACAAAACAAATAATAATAAGAATAGGAATTATACAAGGTTGAGACACCTTACTCCTAACATTTTGGTGACCCAGAAACCTTCCAAATAGAAAGAAAAACTAGGGTGGGGATGATACCCACAAAACTTCACTGCTACAATATAAAGTTGGCCTGTTAGGGCTTACATTGATCACTTCTAATGATCTACCCTATTAAGAGCAATTTGGATAGCTAGATCCACCTTGTTAGAGGATTTACAAACATACAATGAAGTATGCACTCTATTAGGAGATTTATACAGAGACTGTTAAGTCTACCCTATTAAAGAATCTACAAAATTGATTCACCTGTTAGGATGAAATAATGGATCTACTTACAACTAGATTTCTAATTAGATCCTTGAAGTATAGATCACTACTTGTGACTGATGAATCTTTACTACTCCTTTTAGACCTTCCTGAATACTCTACTCTGTTGCTGATTCACATTTACTCTTCTCAAAATATTACATATCCATTCCTTGATATATACATATTGCAAATGATATAATACATTACATATATACCATTCCAATAATTACAATTGCAAGGTTGGCTGAAGCACAAGTGAACAAAATATTACTGAGTCGGACAAACACTAGAAAACTCGAGTTCTTCAAGCTGACTCGGTGACCTTCTGATACTCGGCATCCACTGCATTACTCGGCATCGTCATGCACTTAGTAGAACTAGAAGCTCATTCCATACTAATCACACAATGTAGCTTGGAACTCAATAACCATTGGAGACTCAGTAGATATAGTGTCACTCGATAAAAATCGAATCCTTCATTTACCTTGCTTTCACTTGGTAAACACTACACATCCATCACTTAGTAAACATTAGCTTCCATTAAAAAAACTGATGACTCAATAGAAATTTTGAAGGTCAATGAACACTATAGGCTCAGGAGACACTATTGGACTGCACACTCACTTAGTAGCTTCAGGAATGCTTGGTGTGAATTGCTTAAGTGATGAACCTGCAAGGTAACCACTAAATGCTTGGTATAAACTGTAGACTAAGTGATGAGCTCGGTAATCATTCAAAATCAAATAAATGCTGTCACTAATGAAAAATACAATATAATGCCAACTATCTCCCCCTTTCCCATTAGTGACAAAAAACACTTATGAGCCAAACTTTGTGTACACTGACATACTGGATTTGATTTTTCAAAACTAATCTTTGTAAACCTATTGTATATACATTTCTTACATGTCTTTACATATCTCCCCCATACATATGCATGGTATATACATAGCTTATCACTATACATATATCAATCTATTATATTCTCCCTTATTTTCTTCATTGTCTCTTACTCCCCTCGACTTTTACTATCTCTTACTCCCCCTTTTTTGACAATAATGCCAAAGGTAATCATACTTATATAGAGACACCAAAATGTGAGAGAAACTTAGAATGTACCTTAAGAATAAGAGCTAATGTCTTATCCTAGTTCTCTTGCAAAATTTTGCAGATATGAAGTGCAACCTAAACTTTTGTTGATAGCTCCATCATATGATCTACAACTAAAAAATTGTTATCATGGATCAATGTTTTTGAATAAGCAATGTGCTTCTACATTGTGTCCATGATAGGAAGGATCATGTTCTGGATGTCTATTAGTGTAGACCGGATCCTTGCTTCCTCTCTCAATAGTTCTACCTACATGTCTAATAGGAATCTAATCTTTATGTGATGTGCAGAGCTTGAACTGGGATCAAGCTACAACTTTTGAGCATTGGCCTTAAGATTCTCATCAATTTTATTCAATTTTACCTTTATTTCTTTTGTGTACTTGGTAACATCACATAGCTTGGAAAAAAAGGATGTTACATTTGTAAAAGAATTTTCAAGATTAGCCAAAACTGTAGAAAGTTTTGTCTGCTTAATGGCTTTTTTTTGAGCAATATGCTCAAGCACTTTATTGTCAAACTTTTCCTCTGGCTTTTCTATAAGCTTCTCTTGGCCAAAAAAGTCCTCATTAAACTTATGTACGACCTCTTCTAATTGTAACAAAATGTGTTGAGATGAATTCACATCAACACCTATTGCCTGAGTAATTATAATTTTAGCACTTTCAATTATAATGAATTCTTTGTCTCTCTCATCTCTAAGTTGTTTCTACCTTGCTCTTTGCTCTAAAAGCTGACTGACCAATATCATTTTATCAACTGTGGTAGTATCCAAATTTATCTTAAGTATAATAATTTCCTTGTCCAAGTCTATATCCTCATCAATTGCCTTACCAGTAAGCAAAAGTTTTAGTGGAGTCTTTGGTTTTACTTCAGTGCTTACTTCCTTGGATTTAGAAATAGAAACAATAGTTGATGAAGTTGGACTAGCAGAAAAAACTTGAATTGATCCAACTAGAGGAAAACTGAGAGAGGTGCTAACTATATCCAAAATTGATGTGCTTCCAAAAAATGAAGTATCAATAGGTAATGTACCAACTAGAATATTTACAACTGAAGAACTAACTGTAACAAAAATTGGTGTAGTTGAAGCTATGGATGACAAAACTATAGAGAAAAATAGAAAACTTACTATACATGCTATAGTAGATGACTCAGGAGCTAATGAAGAGGGTTGCAGCTCAGTAGATGAAGTGCTTGACACTTCCATTGAAGATACTTGTAGCTAGGAGGTGATAGGTGATGATTGAGCTATTGATGTGGTAGTTGTGTTCACAGTCTCACTTGTAGAAGCTATCTCCATAGTAGCTGTAACAGTCTTTGGTGGAGAGTGAGGAAGGGATGCAATAACTTCTATTGTAATTTTTACTGGATCTTCTTCATCCTTGTCTCCCTCTTTGGCTTCATCATCTTCCTTTAGTGTCTAATAGTCCTTAACATCAAAAGTGACACATGGAGCATTATCTTCTTCATCATTTTCATTGTCATCATCATCATCTTTGATTTCTATAGGATTATTACTTGGCATATGCAGATGATAGATGTTCTTCCACATTTCTGTAGCATCCTTAACTATACACTCAATATCTTTTATCAAAATTAAACAAGTATGAAATCTGATTGTCGTCTTGTCTTCATTCTTCTTCATTGCTTCCTTTACCTCTATATTAGTAAGGCTCAGTAGCAACTATCTCAAAGATTGTTCATATATATCCTTTGCAATTTGCATAGCTGATTCCCATCTGGACTATAATCTTGCTAGTAACTCATTAGAAATTTGAGAGGTAATTTGATCAGGGGAATATTTCCATTTTCCCATCTTGGAGAGTACTAGCTCCTCAATGTGCATTTTCTTAGGATCTATTCTAGTTTCATATTTTAAAGCCTTGAAGTTTGAGATGCCTGCACCTTCTTCCATTTGTTTCAATCTTTCTTGGAAGGTGAGAGGGGGCTTACTGAATACAACTTCACTACCTCCTTTCTTCTTTGATCTTCTGGTAAACACAACTGTGAAGGCTTTTGGTGGCTTGGTAAGGATTACCTTGTCCTTCTTTTTGACTGACTCTACCTCTTTCTTAGATTCATCTTCATCTTCAAATTCCTACTCATATTCTTCGTCTTCACCTTATCCCTCAGTAATCATTAAGGGCTCACTAGCAATTTTTAACTTGGCAACCTTTCTCTCACCTTTATTAATTGCTTGAGGAAGTTTGATTTCAAGTTCTATTTTGGCTTTAGCTTCATCATATGTTCTGAATTTTTTTTCTTGGGATCTATTGGTTCATTCTCTAGTGCTTCAATAATATCCCTAATTTCATCAATACTGACCTCATAAGGAAGAGGTTTCACCCATGCAACTCAGGGCTTGACTGCTTGAATGTATACTCTATTGTAATCAACCATAAAGCATACATCATCTTTGTAGTATTCAACCAATTTTGGTAGAATTTGAAACCTATTATTCAACCTTTCCTTGAAATCTTCAAAATAATTATCCATGATGCTATCAAAGTTTACACCCATTTCTGCTACAAACTCATTTATCTGATATAGAATAGGAATATCTTTTCTCCACACAACAGATCCTTTGGATGGAAAAAAAATTTGTACATAGAAGAAAAGACATGTCAACAAAGAACCAAATTTGTAATTATTGTTCTTTGAAATCCTAATGTTGTCCATATTCTTGTTCAGTTGTATTAACAATAATTCTGATAGATCAAATTCCAGATTTTTTTGCACAACCTTGAATGCCAAATCCACGGCCTCACAGGGCACACTATTCAAATGACTAGAGCTATAAATCTTGTGAGCAATGATGTGAATGCCAAACCTTAATTCAACATTAGAAATAGTGCTAACCTTCAAACCTCTACCGTCCCATTCGGCTAGGGTTTTCTTTTGAAGTTCATCCTGACCTAGGGTTTTGGTAGTTTTTTCTTTACTTAGCATGGTGAGACCAGTAATCTTATGAATCATCTTCTTGGTGATTAATACTAGCTACTCTAACCATAGTTGACCATTGTACACACGGCTGAGGATGTACCTAATCCATTTTATTTGGAAGCTCCTTGGGATATGTGAGATATGGGTTAATCCTTTGCTCTCTAGATGCTTATGCTTGGGTTTCAGTGAACCATCAACACACATTTCTCCTAGGGCATTGTCCATCTCTAGGTTTCCAATCTCTTGAATAGAAAATTTGAAATGTGTACAAATATCATTTATAAAGAGTAACTTTGGTGGAATTTTCAATTGAGCTCCATTGGGGTCCAGTGCCTCTGCAATTGCAGGAACCAACTTGAAATTAGGTGCTTTCCATTCCACACCCTTAACCAGCATTTTTGAACCTCTTTTTGCCTCGCTACTACAACTACTCTAGGATGCATTGATGATCGATAAAAGATAGAAATCTTTTGAACAAATCCTTCACTCTAAAATTGCTTGAAATAGCCTAGATGCACTTGAAATCACTTAGCTCTCATAAATTTGAAAACACAGTGAGAAATGAAATCAAATTCTGCCTTTTTGATGAAAATTTTGCCATTAATGCTTGGTACAAAAGTTGTTGTGATGACATAGTGCTTCACAAGCTATCATTCACTCACTTGCTCAGTAGAAACTTGTGAGTCAATGATCAAACAAAACTTTTGTTACTCCTGATCTAGCTCAGTTGAGTCTATGACTAACCTTGCTTGGTATGACCTGATTTCTTGTGACCCTTTGTATTTGAAATACTGATTAGATCTTTTTCTTTCTTTCATTTGGAACTGCTCTAGATATAGCTTGATGATACAGTTCTAGATCCTCCTTCATGAATCTAATTGGAAATGGTGGAGTCACCCACTTCTTGAGTGACGTGGCCATCATTTGAACTATTCTGCTTAGTAGATTTATGAATCCATAGTTGTCTCATCTATTTCTAAATGTTATCAGCTTTAGCTTTCTTTTCATCTTCAATTCTTCCTATATTCATGCAATTCTTGGTTATATGAATGAGTTTAGTGCATGTATAACATCTTACTATTGTATCTCTTTTTATCAAGTGATGCCTTGAGCAGTCTTTGCCAATGTGTCCATATTCTCCACAATAATGACATTTGCACCATGTATTGTAATGCCATCCAAATATTGCCTTAACAAGTTGTCCAGCTGGATTGAATGATTTTGATCTACTTTGGAATGCCTTGTGACCATGCTTCTTGCATTTGTGACATTTACCTTCAAATTTTGGTTTTTCCTTGCTTTGATTAGCTTTGTGAGCATGCTGATTGCAGTTTTAGCATTTTCCATTGAATTTTTCTTTTCCATTACTCCAACATTTGTTTGGTGTATGACCTAACTTACCATAGTGATTTCAAGTAGGTCTTTGATTCCTTTGAGCACCTTGTTTGGAAGATTCACCTTCTTCATTATATCCAAGTCCTGCTTTACCTTTTTGTCTATGAAGATTTTGCTCATTTTGTTTATTTAATTGATTCACATCTTCTTGAGACTTCATCATTCTCTCATTGATTTTATTTTTAGAATTTAGGACATTTTCCAACTTTCACTGATTTTTCTTTCAATGATTAAATCATCCCTTAGGCTTTCATTTTTAGATCTCAGATTCATGATTTCTTAATTTGCATTGGATAGTTGATTGATAAGACTTTGATTTGCATTGATCCTTTCATTTTTCTCATTTTCCAATTTGTTTCTTTGTTCCAAGATTTCACATAACCTTGCTGACTAAATTTCTTGTTCCCTTCTTAGCATTCTTACTTCATTTTGCAGAGATCTATTCTTTTCTAGGAGTTCTTTGATTGCATTGTTTGCTTCATCTGAGCTACTTGAGGGAAAAAGGTCTTCAATATTTTCTTCAACATACTCTAGATCATTCATCTAATTTGAAAGTTCCTTTCTTCTTTTTAGGGATTGTGAAAGGTGTTCTTTTGCTTCCTTCAGTTGAACTATGGCCATCTCTAGATCTAGCTTTCCATTTTCAATTGCTTTGTCAAGTCTTAATATCTCTATTTGTCCTTTAGATCTTTTCTCAAGCTGTCAAACTTTATCTTGAGAACCACAATTCTTTAATACCAATTGGTGGAAATAATCAAGACTAGCTAGGTTACTAAGAGGGGAGGGGTGAATCGGTAACCTCAACAACTTTAAATCAATTCAGTACTTAATCTATTCATCATTCATTCATCTAATCTATTATATGCATGAGAAAGATAAACATTTATAACACATGAACACAGAATTTTGATGACCCAAAAACCTTCCAAATAGAAAGAAAATTTGGGGTGGGGATGATACCCACAAAACTTCACTACTGCAGTATAAAGTTGGCATGTTAAGGCTTACATTGATCACTTCTGATGATCTGCCTTGTTAAGAGCAATTTGGACTACTAGATCCACCTTGTTAGAGGATTTACAAACATACAATGAAGTATGCACTCTGTTAGAAGATTTATAAGGAGACTATTAAGTCTACTTTGTTAAAAGATTTACAAAACTGATTCACCTGTTAGGATGAAACAATGGATCTACTTATAACTAGATTGTTGATTAGATCCTTGAAGTACAGATCACCTCTTGTGACTGATGAGTCTTTACTACTCCTTGTAGACCTTGTTAAATACTCTGCTCTGCTGCTAATTCACATTTACTCTTCTCAAAATATTACATATCCATTCCTTGATATACACATATTGCAAATGATATAATACATTACATATATACCATTCCAATAATTACAATTGCAAGGTTGGTTGAAACACAAGCGAACAAAATATTACTGAGTCTTCCATATAGTAGAAAACTCAAGTTCTTCAAGCTGACTTGGTGATCTTTTGATACTCGACATCCACTATATTACTTGGCATCATCATGCACTCAGTAGAAGTAGAAGCTTGGTCCATACTAATCACAAAACGTAGCTTGGAACTCGGTAACCATTGGAGACTCAGTAGATATAGTGTCAATTGGTAAAAATTGAATCCTTTGTTTACCTTGCATTCACTCGATAAACACTACACATCCATCACTCGGTAAACCCTAGCTTCCATCACACAAAATGATGACTCGGTAGACACTGTGAAGCTTATTGAACACTATAGGCTCGGTAGACACTGTTGGACTACACACTCACTCAGTAGCTTCAAGAATGCTTGGTGTGAACTGCTTAAGTGATGAACCTACAAGGTAACAACTAAATGCTCGGTATAAATTATAGACTGAGTGATGAGCTCGATAATAATTTAGAATAGATTAAGTGTTGTCACTAATGGAATATATATATAATGCCAACATATTTCTACCCTCAAACCTGATCAAATGAATACCCTATGAGAATTGTTGCAAAAGAGAGCTAAGCAACAAAAGCTTAGAGAAGAGAAAAGGAAGAGAACACAAGTTCTTGAAGATATTAAAGACATGTTTTTGAATACTTTGAGTATTGATGTTGATAGTACTCAACCTATTCTTGATCAATTAGCATAAATTTCCCACAAATTCAATGTAGACTTTGGATAGGAAAAGCTACTTCAAAGAGCTAAAAGAAAGTTCAAAATTAGAGTGTTAGAACAAGTTACACAGAAGATTGTAATAGATTAAGTGGAGTTAACCACTATTCTTGGTTCACTAGAAACATCTATTATTAATATCATTTCATTATTTTTTAAGTTGAATGATACATCTATCCAAGGCCACACTTGCAAAAATCCAAGGCGTGATTCTTCCAAACATGGATGCATTGCAAAAACATATTGCACATGCTAAAACACTCGTGCATGATACCAACTTCTCCATCACTGATCACATGATGAAATTATTAGTAGAAGTTTAGATTGCATTGCATGCAATCAAGGTGCTACAAGAGAATTGGTACAAGACAATGGTACTTATTTTAAAGGTACATTTTGAATTCTTGTAACATTTTTGTGTTAACATAGAGATAGTATACACCTTTTATATTTATGTCAAAAATGGGGAGAAGTTTTGTGTGTGTGTGTGTGTGTGTGTGTGTGTGTGTGTGTGTAGTATCGTGGTCAACCAAACTATGGCCCTAACTGGTAGTGAAAAACCAACAAATCAGGGTTATGTCAACTTGACACATAATTTTAAAGTGGTTTTGGAATTTATATAAAAAAGTTGTAAGGAAATAATGTATAGGAAATTTAATTTAGTTTCTAAACTGCTAGGCCTTATCTGGAGAAAAAAATATTTGATTGGTCAAAAGTTTGTATTTTAATGCACTACTACAAAAATTTCAGGGTGAAAATAAAAAGTAGGTGTATGTCTAACCACCTTAATCAGAATCAAATGATAATATTTTTTAATATAATTATAGATATAAAATTTAGACTCATGTTTGAATCTGACATATATTTTTGGGTATTTTTATTCCAAATAAATAATTAAATATGAATTTTCAACTAAAAAATTTTAAGAAAAAAAGCTCCCATGTCTGACCCCCTTAACTAATTGAAAACTTTACCAAATTATTTATATTTTTTTTCCTTATACTAGGAAAAGCATAGAATGTGACACAACTTCTGGATTTAAAAAATGTTATACTGTTCCAAAGTTATAGCTATTTTTCAATCAGTATGTCAATCAACACTTTACAATCATCTTCATTCAAAATTAACTAATAAATACTTATCAAACTCAAAATTTGATAGCAATTATATCGATGGAATCTTAAGAGTGTTATTAAAAACACTTTTCATTTCATTCAATTTTGATGAAAATAACATTATTAGATGGCTACCTGAAGTTTGAGTGTTAGTGAAACCCTTCTCAAACACGTTTTTTGGGTTAACCAAATAGGCTTGGTAAATATCGAACCTAATTAGATACCCAAAATAAAATCAAGTTTTCCAATTGCAATTTTGGAGGGAAATTTGATAGGAAATATTTTCCAATTTCAATTTTGGAGGTAAGGAAATTTGAGAGGAAAGAAATTTTCCAATTGCAATTTTGGAGAGAAATTTGAGAGGGAAACTTTAGACAGTTTTAGAGGGAAATTTATTTGGGGGAAGTGTGGACATTAATATTATTATTACATATGATTATGATTATTATTAATAACTATTATTATATATGATTATAATTATTATTAAATATAGTAATATGTATGATTATTATTATTAAATATATATAGTAATATTATATTACTATTATTATATATAATAATATATATCATTATTATTATTAAATCTATAATCTAGTAACATATATGATTATTATTGTTATATAATCTAATAATATGTTATTATTATATTAAAATATACAGTATTATATTATTATTAAATATAATATTGTCACGAAATTCATCAAAAGGGGTCATAGGTCATAGGTTAACCTATGACCCCTTGCAACCCATTTCATGACAATATATGTCCTTAGGGCCCTTAGTGACCCTTTTCAATGCATTCTCAATGGCTCCCTAGGGGTCCTAGGGCCCCTAGGGACATATTTTGTCATGAAATGTGTCGAGAGGAGTCATAGGTTAACCTATGACCCCTCTTGATGCATTGGAACCAATAAAATTCATCCTTAGGGGCCCTAGGACCCCTAAGGACATACATTGTCATGAAATGTGTCGAGAGGGCTCATAGGTTAACCTATGACCCCTCTCAATGCATTTCATGACAATGTATGTCCCTAGGGGAAATGCATCGAGAGGGGTCATAGGTTAACTTATGACCCCTCTCGGTGTATTAGAACCAACCACATGCATCCCTAGGGGTCTTAGGGCCCCTAGGGACATACGTTGTCATGAAATGCATTACAATGTATGTCCCTAGGGGCGCTAAGATGCCTAGGGATGCATTTGGTTGGTTCTATTGCATCAAGAGGGGTCACAAGTTAACCTATGACCCCTCTCAATGCATTGGAATCAACTAAATGTGTCCCTTGGGGCCCTAGGACACCTAGGGACATAGGTTTTCATGAAATGCATCAAGAAAGGGTCATAGGTTAAACTATGGCCCCTCTTGATGCATTGGAACCAACCAAATGCATTCCTAGGGGTCCTAGGGCCCCTAGGGACATACATTGTCATGAAAATTTGTCAAGGGGGTCATAGGTTAATGCATTGAAACCAAAAAAAATTGTCCCTATGGGTCCTAGGACCCCTAGGGACATAAGTTATCATGAAATGCATTGAGAGTGGTCATAGGTTAACCTATGACCCCTCTCAATGCATTGGAACCAACTAGATCTATCCCTAGGGGCCCTAGGGACATAGGTTGTCATGAAATACAATGAGAGGGGTCATAGGTTAAACTATGATCCCTCTCAACACATTAGAACCAACCAAATGCATCTGTAGGAGTCGTAGGGCCCCTAGGGACATACATTGTCATAAGATGCATTGAGAGGGGTCATAGTTTAACCTATGACCCCTCTCGATGCATTAGAACCAACCACATGTGTCCCTAGGGGTCCTAGGGGCCCTAGGGACATATGTTGTCATGAAATGCATCAAGAGGAGTCATAGGTTGACCTATGACTCCTCTTGACACATTGGAACCATCCAAATGTGTCCTTAGGGGTCCTAGGTCCCCTAGGGACATATGTTGTTGTGAAATGGCTTGAGAGGGGTCACAAGTTAACCTATGACCCCTCTTAATGCATTCAAACCAACCACATGCATTCGTAGGGGTCCTAGGGCCCCTAGGGACATAAGTTGTCATGAAATGCATTGAGAGGGGTCATAAGTTAACCTATGACCCCTTTCATTGCATTAGAACCAACCAAATGCATCCCTAGGGGTCCTAGGGCCCCTAGGGACATACATTGTCATGAAATGCATCGAGAGGGTTCATAGGTTAACCTATTACCCCTCTCAATACATTAGAACCAACCACATGTGTCCCTAGGGGTCCTATGGCCCCTAGGGACATACGTTGTCATAAAATGCATCAACAGGGATCATAGGTTAACCTATGAACCCTCTGAATGCATTGGATCCAACAAAATGCATCCCTTGGGGTCTTAGGGCCCCTAGGGACATACATGGTCATGTAATGCATTGAAAGTGGTCATAGGTTAACCTATAACCCCTCTCAATGCATTAGAACCAACCACATGCATCCCTAAGGGTCCTAGGGCCCCTAGGGACATACGTTGTGAAGAATTGCATTGAGAGGGGACCTATGACCCATCTCAATGTATTGGAACTAACCAAATGCATCCCTAAGGGTCCTAGGGCTCTAGGGACATACATTGTCATGAAAGGCATTGAGAGGGGTCATAAGTTAACCTATGACCCCTCTCAATGTATTAGAACCAACCAAATGCATTCCTAGGGGCCGTAGGACCCGTAGAGACATAAGTTGTCATGAACTGTGTCGACAGCAATCATAGGTTAACCTATTACCCTCTCAATGCATTAGAACCAACCAAATGCATCCCTAGGGGTCCTAGGGCCCCTTAGGACATACATTGTCATGAAAATACGTAACTTATGACCCCTCTTGATGCATTGGAACCAATGAAATACATCCCTAGGGGCCCTAGGGCTTGTAGGGACACATCTGGTTGGTTCTAGGTGCCCTAGGACCTTTAGGGAGACACATGTGGTTGGTTCTAATGTGTTGAGAGGGGTCATAGCTTAACCTATGACCCCTCTCAATGCACAGGAACCAACCAAATGTGTCCCTAGGGGCCCTCACCTAGGGACATATATTGTTGCAAAATGCATCAAGAGGGTTCATAGGTTAACTTATGACCTCTCTCAATGCATTGGAACCAACCAAATGCATCCCTAGGAGCCCTAGGACCCCTAGGGACATAGGTTGTCATGAAATGTGTTGAGAGGGATCATAAGCTAACTTATGATCCCTCTCAATGCATCAAAACCAACCACATGTGTCCTTAGGGGTCGTAGGGCCCATAAAGACATATTTTATCATGAAATGCATCAAGGGGGGTCATAGGTTAACCTATGACCCCTCTTAATGCATTGGAATCAACCAAATGCTTCCCTAGGGGTCATAGAGCCACTAGGGACATACATTGACTTGAAATGTATCGAGACAGCTCATAGATTAACCTATGACCCCTCTCGATGCATTGGACCCAACCAAATGCATCGGACATACATTGTCATGAACTGCATTGAGAAGGGCTATAGGTTAACCTATAACCCCTCTCAATGCATTAGAACCAACCACATGTGTCCCTAGGGGTCATAAGGCCCCTAAGGACATATGTTTTCATAAAATGCATCAAGAGGGATCATAGGTTAACCTATGACCCCTCTCAACACATTAGAACCAACCAAATGCATCGCTAGGGGTCTTAGGGCCCCTAGGGACATACACTATCATGAAATGCATCGATAGGGGTCATGGGTTAGCCTATGACCCCTCTCAATGCATTTTAGAACCAACCAAATGGATCATAGGTCATAATAATAATAATATAATATTTATATTTATATATAATATAATATTTATATATATTATATTTATATAATATAATTATAATATATATTATTATTATATTTAATAATAATAGGTCATAATAATATATAATACATAACAATAATCCTAAATAATATTGCTCATCATACATTTTGCTTAATTCCCTCCAAAATTTTGGCATTGATATCAGATTTCTAACCTAAAATTAGATATACAATTTATTATCAGATCGGATACATGATTAAACTCGCATATTTTCCCAAAATATTCCCTATCACTACAGACCTAACAACATCATTTTTTGTGGGCCATTTTCATGAGTTTTCGGAAAACTCACATTTTGGGGCCTAAGCAATTGAAAAAGGTTCGATAATATACCTTTAGGTGTCTGGTATTGTCATCTGAATGGGGAGTAGTAGTCATCAAAAGGCTAAATGCAAAAGGAAGGTATCCAATAAAGACATTGCGGCATATAGGGAAAGGGACAAGGTAAATCACCAAAGAAAAATACAAGGTATGTTAAATGTGAGTCAAGTTGATGATGAATTGGTCAAAGGTGAAATCATAGAGTCAAATAATGAATATGTGCACTTGGGGAATGAAAATGTACCAATTGATAACAATAATGCCAGGATTAAAAATTTAGAGAGCAAAAATTTGGAGGATGAAATGCTACCAATTCATAATGTAAATTACATGATTGACCATGCTGAATATGACAATGCATAGGAACATTACATATCTCCTAGTTATAATCAACATGAAGGTTCTAGAACACTAAAATGGATAATTAAAATTGATGAAACAATTATTACCAATTTGGAAAGGAAAAAATTAGAAAGAACCATTTGGTTATGGACTTTAAGACTATATAAGATGGTTTTTTGACAACAAGATAGTGGTGAAGCAATGTCAGCTTTTTATACACTTATTAAAGATGCAAAAGATGAAAAATGTGCTTTCCAAATTGAAGATTCATGTCAATAAAAAATTGGAAAGAAATGCCATTATTGTGAAGAATCTTTTCAGTGCTCTCAATAGTATTGGGAAAAATAGTAGGGAGAAGGATAAGAGAGCTGCTCAAAGGGTTATTACAACCTCTCTGGTAAGTCATCATTTGAGAAAGGGTAGATATATGAGACAAACTTGTAATGACTTGAACTTAAATCTTACTACTTTGAGAAGGGTACTTAGTAGATGAGAAAGAATTGACGATCCTCTTCAAAATGAAACATGGGCTTTTGGTGGGAGACTTTCACATTTTGATAAAAGGCTATCTGATGATGTGAAGGAAGAGATTACACAATTTAGGCACTCTAGCTCAAAAGTATCACCCAATGATAAAGATGTGTTAAAGTTGAGAATTGGCATCAAAGACTGCACACCACATCGTAAACATTATTTGGTCGTAAGTCAAACTATGTTGTTCAAACAATTTAGAGAGAGTCATCCAAATTTTCATGAGGGATTTTGAATCTTTGAAGCCATTTTATTGTGTGCCACCTAAAATTTGAAATACATTTTATTGCAAATATCATGTCGAGTTTTCTATGCACCATTACCTATTACTCTCCATCCATTCTACTTTGCATAGTAAAGAAATGTTGGAGAATTGCGGTGCTAGTGGGTTTCCAAAATCATCAAGAGACTTGCTAGATCAATTTTTATGTCATAGAGTTGATGGTTATTTCTTTTATAGAAATGTTTGCTTAAAAGAGAAGTGTTTAGAATGTGATGGCTTATTCAAGTTTGACACATGTTTCCATGAGGGGTCCAAATAAGATCTTGGAAAGACAATAGTAGAAAAAAAGCTATATGAAATGGTGAAATACACATTGAAGAGTGGGGGTGAGGGCTCTAGATGTGAATTGGTTGCAAAATAAATCAGTGTGGCTAGTTTTATTTCAGATTTTAAGAGAAATCTTTTCTACGAGTATGCAAGACATAGTCACGAGTCTCAGTGGTTGGATCAATAATTTAGAATGTGTAAAGAGACTTTTCCCATTGGCACTATTATATTAGTTGTTGACTTTGCTGAGAACTACACATTGCAACCTCAAAATGAGACACAATCTCAATATTACAACTCCCTTCATATTGTTATTTTTGTACACATAACATATAAACATGCCCCTAATAGTACAGAAGATAATCGAAATATTATTAGAGAGTATCATTTTAATATGCGTGATGATTGATCTTACTCTCATGAGCTTGTACAAAATTGTTTTGAGAATTATTTTGATTTCTTACAAGAGCATGCAATTGCTATGGATAGACATATCATTTGGTCAGATAACTGTATAGGTCAATTCAAGAATGCTCGCATGTTTTATTGGTTGTGTAAGATACATATAGAGAGGGGGGTGCCTCATATTTGGAGTTTTCTTAAGTTTGGCCATGGGAAAGGGGAACATGATGGAGCAGGGGCATGTGTGGAGAGAGCTCTAGTTAAGGATTAATTGAAGATTCTAGGAGTAGAGCTTCTTGATGCTCGTAGCATTGTTGATTGGTGTAGTTTAGCATTATCATGGGGGGGACTCTTGATTTAGTGGTATGTAGGTTCTTTTGGTTGGTTGAGGAAGGGTCCATAGCTAATAGATTAGACTGTGCTATAGTGAGAGACTCATAAAAAATGCATTCATTCTGAAGCTCTGATTCTAGTACATGGACCATTTGGACATGACAGCTAGCTTGCTTTTGTCCTAGTTGTTTTCAGTCTGATTGGGATCACTGTGAGTTGATTGAGTGGGTAGACACATGGGCTCCACATTATCTTACTCCATTATCAATCAAACCCTCTATCAGAAATGATGACATGGAAAGTTCACTTGAGCATAAGCATCTATTAGATCTTCTTTAGTCAAGACATGTCTTTGCATTGGTTGCACCACAAGGGAATGATGAGAAATCTAATTATTGGTTAGCACATTGTGTAAGAGGTAAACAAAATCTTGCACAACTGATCACAGATGATGATGGATTCACATATCCTACTGGTTCAGTGGTTGTCATTGGAACATGGCTACGGACATACATGCTTAGAAGGAATCAAATTCCTGCATTCAAAGACTATCAGAAGCACAAAATAATTATCATATATTCACATCTTATTATAGCAACAAATTAAAGTTGTTGAAGCATCAAGGAAGACCAAAAGTAAAAGAACTTTTTACTATTACTAATGTTGATCATGAAGCCCTGTTGGAGACCCTAGAATAGAGAGAGGACCCTATTGGAACACTTGACCAAGTATATTTACTTCTTATGTTATTTTATTCATAATGATTCAATGAACTAATGATTATCTTTTTTAATATAATAAGTTACTAATATTTTTTATGATATTGGAATGTAGGTACATCATGAAGAGTAGCCATGCATGAAGATAAAAAGCTAACTAAGGAGCAAAATGAAGAAAAATCTATTCTATTTTTTACAATACTTTTATTGATACTATGATTTTTTACACTACTATTTTTTACACAATGATTTTAGGTAGTTGTCTATTCATGTGAATATGATGAAACACTTGATATATTGTAAATGTAAACTTGTTGATTTAATGTAAGAAACAATGATAATTTTACTTAATGCAATTTATGTGGTGGGATGTTAAAAATGATGATTTTAATACATATTAACACCAAACTTTCATTTTGCCAAATGCCAAAAACTTGACAGAGCTAAACAATTTTATTTTTCTTTTAATACTAACCCTTTTTCCAGCCGCAGAGACCCTCCATGATCCACAGTCACCCTGTACTGAGTCTCCAAGGTGCTTTAAGTACTTTTCAAGTTCAATCTTCTAAGGATCATAACTCGAAGATCATAACGGCTATTGATGAAATATCAAATTCTACAAGATGTTCATCTCATAGCCTAAAGTAACCTATCTCATATTTGACAGATCACATTCCATTTAGATTCGGCACAACGATCTCACTCAATGCCAAAACTCGTAGTGTGCCTCAATTCATAGGTGCAACACAACATAAATTTGAAATTGCTGATCTTGGCATCGAATCATTAGTTCCATTAGCTCCAAATGGGTGGGTGAACCCTAGTGACACCCTTGTTTGGACCACAGAGACTCTCCATCATTCGTGGCCACTCCATACCGAGTAGTCTCCAAGGTGCTATAAGTGCATTTTGAGGTCGATCTTTTGAGGGTCGTAACTTGGAGCTCGTAAGGGCTATCAATAAAATGTCAAATTCTATAGGATAGTGATGTCAAGGCCTAAAATAACCTCTCTCATTTTTGAGATATCCTATCCCATTTGGATTTGGCATTGTGATATCGCTCGATGCCAAAACTCACAGTGTGCCTCTATTCAAAGTTGCACCACAACATAACTTTGAAACCACTGATCTTGGAATCAAATCATTAGTGCCATTAGATTTGGATGGGTAGGTGAACCCTAGTGACACCCTTGTTTCAGCTATAGAGACCCTCCATCATTCATGGCCACCCCATACCGAGGAGTCTCCAAGGTGCTCTAAGTGCATTTCAATGTCAATTTTGCAAGGGTCATAACTTGAAACTCATGAGGGCTATCGAAAAAAAGTTGAATGCTATAGGATGGTGATGTTGAGGCCTAAAATAACCCATCTTATTTTTGAGAGATCAAATTCTATTTGGATGCCAAAACTTACAGTGTGCCTCAGTTTATAGGTGCACCACAATGTAACTTTGAAATTGTTGATCTTGGCATCGAATTGTCAGTGCCATTAGCTCCAGATGGGTAGTTGAACCCTAGAAAATCCCTTATTCTAGCTACAAAGACCATCCATTGTTTGCAGCCACCCGATACCTAGGAGACTCCAAGGTCCTCTAAGTGTGTTTCGAGGTCGATCTTCTGAGGGTCGTAAGTTAGAGCTTGTGAGGGCTATTGATGAAATGTCAAATACTACAAGATGGTGATGCCAAGGACTAAAATAACCTATCACATTTTCAAGAGATCACATTTTTTTTGGATTTGGCACAACAATCTCACTCGATGCCAAAACTCACTGTGTGCCTCAGTTCATAGGTGCACCACAGTGTAACTTTGAAACCATTTATCTTGGCATCGAATCATCAGTTCCATTACCTCTAAATGGGTGGGTGAACCCTAGTGGCACCTTGTTCTGGCCATGGAGACCATCCATCGTACGCGACCACTCCATACCAAGGAGACTCCAAGGTGCTCTAAGTGTGTTTTGAGGTTAATCTTCTGAGGGTTGTAACTTGAAGCTCATGTGATCTATCAATAACCCCTTACCAAGTTTGGTGAACTCATCTAATTAAGAATTTAAAGTTATAGTAAAAATTTCTCAAATTTGCAAAAGTTATAAAAGTTGCAAAAGTTACAAAATTGTAATTTTGCAACTTTGGCAACTTTTTCTTGCAAACTGAAAATGAGTGCAAGAGTCAGTTAGGGGTTTGAGCACGACTATGCAAGATCGAAAACACCTATATAAGGTGTGAAATGATAGCATGCATTAATGAAGCTAGTTTTGTTAAGTGGATTAGTATGGGTAATCTAATCAATGTAAGAAATGTATAGATGTTATTCATATGGATATGGTACTAGGGAACCAAGTTAAAAAGGTTTGATCCAATCAAGTCTCTTAAGTTGGGATATTTTGAGGTTATGTTGAAATTGAAAAGTTGTAGTATGAGGATAGTAACAAAGTGAAGGGCTAGTTATCGAAGATTATGAGTCGAGAAATGATTTTTTGGTTGGGAATAGAATCCATGGTTGAGGAGTGGAGTCCTTAAGTGTGTTGAGATTAGATTTAAAGCCAAGAGTTAGTTTCAAGGTTGAAGGTGGAGTTTAATATCAGATTTGGGGTTATGTGAACCTTGTGTAGAAGGTTAACAAGTGTGTTTATGTCATGATAGCACTTCAAATTAAACATTGAATCCAAATTTGATAATAAAGGTTGTTAAAATTTTATTAACAAATTATTGTATTTGAATCAAATATAAAAAACATGATCAAAATTAATGATATTCCATAAACATGAACAATACACATGATCCAAGATAAATTGAACAATACTAGATACTAAATTATTATGTATATCATTATGCACATAAATGGAAAAAATATATATTAAAATACATGTATCCATAGACAAATTACACAAATATATGTCAAAGTTCATGTATCCATAGACAAATTACTCAAATATATATATCAAAATACATAGATCCATATACAAAATGTGGCTGATCATGCCATCAGAATGTGTATAATATCAATGTTTCTCTAAACAATGTGGCGTATGCCATCTCAAAATCTCTCATGACACATCCTATGACAACTATACTATCCTAGGCTACTGGTGCATGATCAAAATGCAGCTTCTTCACTGCACTAGGTGGATCAAATGCCTGCTACATAAACAAAAAAGGAAAATCCAAAGTTAGACTACTAAATGTATATGATTCTTTGTATCTAACATTGAATTACTCAAATGCATAATGATATTTTTTTAATTATCTTTTATACTATTAAAATTTCATAATAAATACCTCTCTCATCGACCTCCTATGCTAGTCAGGAGTCCTCTCATATGCCCTCGGTAATGCTTGTACCTCACTGATTGTGGCCTATGTATGTTCAAATATGTTTGTCAAATGAATCTACTACATAAAATATAAAAATATAATTCATAGCATGCTAAATTTATAACATATTTAATCAAAAATTCAAGCTACAACTTACTAGTGTAGGCTCCTCCTTAGGATATAGTGGCTGCATCATCAAAGATACAAAACTCTCCCATCCAACCTTGTGTGCACTAGGAGTTTCATATGAGATACAAAATAGTATTTGCTAATATCATGAAAATAAGTTTTGAATTTATTTATGAAGATAAGGAAAATAAAAAATAAATGATACTTATACATACAATAGGGCTCTTAGTGCGAATGGAAATTCCTGAGCATCTACGATGCAGAATTTGCATGGGCTCATCGCCAATAGCCAAGCCTATACAATAAGGAATGTAATTAAATTTCATTACCAAAAATATTTTACAAGAATGGATAAATATTTAATCAAATAGAAAGCACCTAATTACCTTTCCTTTGTCAATGGGTCATGGCTCATCCCTCGCACTTTGTCCCCCAGGGACAGGTGGTACCTATAAGATAAAAGAAAGATTAGAAACCATATATGCTACAATATCAAATAGTAAAAACAAAAAGAACAAAAAATAATGTACCATAGATGTCTCAAGGCCAAATGAAATAGTTGAGAGTGTGGCATCATCAACCTGTCTCAGCTCCTCCTCAGTCATCAACTAAACATGAATGAAGATCACATAAATGTACAAGTCAGTATGGATTAAAAATTAAAATTACTCTATTATTAAAATTAACTTTAAATCACATATGTCATAAAAAAAAATGTATACATGTATCAACACAAAAGGAGTCCATGCCTCGGCATGTCCCTCCTCTCCCTCGTTAGGGTCTGTAGCTTCTACATGTGTGTCTGGTGTATCCTCATCTAATACAAACTGATACTTTGGAAGATCACAAATGGGACTTGGACAAATATTCTTGCACATAATACAAGTATGAGGCACACAAATGTGTGATGAGCTAGTCGATGATGAACTCATGCCAACATCATCAACACGGGGAGGCAGGACTGACCTAGCCTAAGATATCAATAGGCTACTTAGTTTATGGATGGCTTTAATGGTTTGAGAGCTAGCCTCAATGATAATATCATGGTGTTGCACTATAGGAGGGGAAGACATCAGTAGGGGGAACAAAAGTGCTAGCTTTCTTCTACTCGAAAGAGGGTCTATGTTGAGGAGCTCCTCCTCCTACACCCATGTTGGGCTTCATGCTCTAATAGTTCACCTTGAGGCCCAACACAAATTCTACATACAATTTTCTAAGGAAATAAAATGGCACCTCTAAATTTATATGTGGAGGGATATCAAAAACCATCCACCAACAATCCCAAAAGTTTGTCCATATGGCATCATTTGTGCACCATTTAATCGATAGTTTGGGTTTTTTGCGGTTGACTAGTAAACCAATTTTTGGATTTGCAAAGAGGCCAACCAAATCATCTTTGCTTATATTGAGGTCCACAACCTCATCATTTCCAACCCATCATCAGACATCTCATTCATTTTGTCACGCCAATGAAGAGTGGCATTTTGATCATTGGTAACTGTTTCAATGTTATCCACTATGGTGTTTAATGTGGATAACATAGGAGCCAATGTGGGTATAGTATTATATGTTGTTCACAAAGCCCCCAATATCAAATCCTTGATTCGATGAGGGTTTTGAGGGGGTAAAGGATCATTTGGTGGATGATTTTTCAGGGGCACTAGAACATTTGGTGGGGGGTTACAAGGAATATTATTCCTTGCCTCGGTATCATCATTTTGGTTAACCATACCTATTAATTCGTGAAACATAATTTATATTTAAAAAAATCTAAACTTTAACAATTTCTATCAAAAAAACCTAAATTCTAACAAATTCAACTGAAACTAGCAAATTTATAATAAAATTTGATAAATTTGTACTAAAATTGATTAAAACCATTAAAAAAAAAAACTATTATTGTGTATTCGATTACAAAATAGATATCTAAGCTCAAAAAATGCTATACCACTATCAAAATAGAAACCCTCAGGTTGTGTTTTTTTCTAAATAATAGTACAATTATCTGGTATCTGATATCAAATCAGATAGTCGATAAGGGTTGGGGACCTACTTTCTAGATTTGGTATTAGGATTGGTGGAAAAAAATCAAAGCAGATTTTCAAACACTTTTAGACATTTTCAAACTCTATTCTTTTCACATTGCCACTTTTTGGCACACCATGATCTTGCACATACCCATATTTATATAATGGGGAATAACTACATAGAGTGAATTATAAAGGAGATAGATATAGATGAGGTATATGTATGGGGGAGAAATATAGTATTATGGAGATACATGTACATATAAGCAGAAACATCTTTACAAATTTTTTTTTATAGAAATCAGAAAAATAGAGTATGTTACCTAGTTGAAGACATAGAATGATGAGAAAGAATGTTTTGACTTATTCAGTTCATAGTTGAAAATTTTTTTAATCACTAATGCCAAAGAGGAATATTGTTGACATTAAGGTCAATTTTTCTATTAGACACTTAGTCAATTGGTTACATTGCTATCGAGCTCTATAGTTGCTATTGAGCTTATCTTCCATTCAATATTATTAACCAAGTAATTTAGTTTCTTGTGAGACAAGAAGTCAATATCCAATTTCTACCGAGTTTTAGAGTCTATATACGATTCATGCCAAGTGTAGCAGTACCTAGTGAGTCATTCAGTGGAAGTGATGGGAACTCTAGTGTTAACCAAGCTCTATAGTGTTAACCAAGTTATTTAGTGATAACCATGTTCTATAGCATCTACTAAGCTTGAAATGTTAGTGATGTGAATCTAGTGTTGATCGAGCCATAGAGTGTCAATCAATTGATTTAGTACATGCCAAGTCTATTAGTGCTTATCGAGTCACACAGTGTTGACCAAGTTCAAGCTAATTGGAAGTGATTAGTATGGACTGAGCCTCTTTTTCAAATGAGTGCCAATAGATGCCAAGAGTTTAAAGTGGTTGATGAGTATCAGAACATCATCAAGTTTGTCTTTAGAACCAAAGTTACACTAGTTGGTCTGACTTTGTGCATTATGATGAAATAGGTATTATAGCCTACTCCAGTAAGCTATGATTTGCATTGATATATATTCAATGCATTATATCATATCCAAATAAATAAATGTGAAGAATATATGATAAGAAGAAGTGTGAATTAAGAAGGCTACAAGTAGTATAAGGGACAACAAATATTTATCTATCACAACAAGGTGATCATCACTTATAGGGAATCTCAAGAAACAAATCAGAGCTGCAGATCAGAGATCAGCTATTGGTTCATCCTAATAGGTGTATAAGTTAAATCCTTTAATAGGGTAGACTTAATAGTCTTTTGATAAATATCTTTACTAAGTGATAACTTCATTGTATGTTTTGAAAATCCTTTCACAAGGTGGACCTTGTAGTTCTTATTGCTCCTAATAGGGAAAATCACTAGAAGTGATCATTTATAAGCCTTGGATGGAAAAATTTATATTGTAGTACTAAAGCTTATGAATATTGTAGTGCCTCTCCCATTTGATTTCTATAAGTCATCCTGATGGATGCAACCTTGATGATCTTTCTTGCTAAGCAATCTTGATTGGGACCATGAGTGGTCTACACCTTTGATGTGATTGGATTAATGTTCTACTATATTAGTTTCTTTGATTATGATATTTTAGATAGCTCATTAAGGTTTTTGCTAATGGTTACTAGGATTGATGTGGTATTCTAATGTTATTCTATGATTACTATGAGATATGTGCAAGGATTGCACTATGTACTATTACTCTACTACACTGGACTAGGTTCATGTAGCAGTGGTTAGTCATGTTTATGTCTATGTTTGCTTATTTATTTTTAGTGCCTTTTTTATTTTGTTTAAAAAATCATAATTAAATGCTTAAATAATTATAAATGAATTGTCCATGTTGGACTCTTTGGTTATGTGCTATCGATATTTACCTTGTTATATTTTGATCTAAGAGATACTTATTACTCATGTTATTACTATACGTTGAGATGACCTGAGGGCTAGATGTTATAGTTTGATTTCCTATATCATAGATGTTAGATTACTATATTGTTTAGTAGATCATATTTGCATGATGATGCCATTTTGAGATGACAATATGTTTTATGATGATATCTAGTTATCTAATATTTGGAAATATCTATGATTTGGATATATGTGGATTTAATGCTACGATGATTTACTTCATTCTTGCTTTGATATACTTTATACAAACATGATAATATAAATGGATTATTTCAATATAATTTATCAAATGGTTAAATTGAGTATTTAATGCATTTATTGTTGGAATTACAACAAGAAAGGTAAACTCTAAGAGGAGGGGGGTGAATTAGTGGTTTAAACTTCAACCCATAAGAATATTCACCACACACCCATCTCACATATTCAATAAGTAAACTGAAATACCATCTAAAGAATATACATATAAAGTATGTTAAAAAAGTAAGCATTCAGACATACATGGCACAAGATATGATTACCAAGAAACACTCCAATGAGATTGTAAAATTGAGGTGGGCATGACACCCACAAATCTTCACTACTATAGTAATATAGTGTATCCAATGAAGGTTACAATGTCTGATCATGAAACATGATCTACCCTATCAAAGGTCTACCTTGTCAAAGGCTTAAAAAGACTATTAGGTCTTAACCCATTAAAGGATTTCAACACCTTGTTTGAAGTGTGCCTAGTTAAAAGACTTTAACTCACACTTAAGTAAGCACCTTGTTAGAGGATTTCAATATAGCCTACTATGACTACTCCCTTAAGAGATTTAGCTGATTTGAACCTATTAGAATGTTTTGGCAATGATCACTCTATTTTCTTGATGAAAAATCACCTTTATATTGATGTATGCTCGATCCTTCTTGATCAGATGTCTATCTATTGTTCATCGCTTCCTTCCTCTATTCTCCTTTAACTAATTTACAATGCAAATCAGATGATAATGTCATGGTCACCATGAAGTTTCTAGTTTGTGCATGCAAAACTCTCCTTGATCATCCATTCATTCTTTTCCCACTCATAAGAAGTTTAAGGTTTGTCCTCCTTAAGAAGACCTAGGTGACTTAGGATTAGGTACAAATAAACGGTTGTGATTCATCCATATCTTCGCTTAAACCTTCCCTTTATCTAATTGGGTGCATGTAATACATAGAGATCCCAACTTAAGATTCATCCTTATCACCAAAATATCAATCAATCCTTATAAAGTCAACCCAAAAATGGTTTACAAGTAGTTTGTGCCAATACAAACAACTATGACAAAACTATTTTACTCGTCATCTAAAGTCCCTAGTGCTCAACACATACTATAACTTCAATGTTGTCACTTAATATCTAAATGACTTGACAAAAACTTACTTTCTTGGCTCTAGAATCACTTGAAACATATTGTCTGCTCAACACTTGAGCGACTTGACACTCACTATTTATATGACATGATCTAATTTACATGTTGTGTGCAACATATATTACTTGTCTAGCATGAACTAAGTAAATGAATTAAGTGTATAGACACTCATCAAAACCAATCTGATATTAACAATCTTCCCCTTTAACATGAGTGTAAAAAACACTCGGTCAAAGATTGATACTCTTATTCTTACAAGCATAACACAAATGACTATTTAGCTTCCATACAAAATTTAAAAATATCAAAATTTTGCAACATGACTTATATGTCAAAATCTTATAACTCCACCTAAGTTGTTTGATCTATTATGTACTATACTCTGTATTAAAATCTTTCTCCTACTAAGTAGATTTGCCTCAATTGATACTCTTACTCTATTTTCTGCTTGCTTTCTCTTACTCCCCCATTCTTGCTACCCCTTTTTGACACTGATGTCAATGGGTTATACACTAATAGTGTATTTTTCGAAGAAAGATTTATGGACCTCAAGTATTATTTTAAGAGCTACACCCAATTTTTTAGTTTGTGGTGACTAATCAGGGAAGTACTATACATACTTCATAAATTCTTTGGCTATTATTTTTATTCACCAATTTTTGGCCGACATGTTATAGCTAATTTTAACCCTAAAGTGGCAAAAATACTTGTATAAAAGAGATTAGGGTTAGAGATTATCTCATAAGGTGTGATGCAAAAATTGCTTCTTGTGGTAGAGTAGAGCTATAAGGGATTACAGATTGTAATCAGGTTGTAATCACTAGATCATAATAATATTGGACTTGTTGTTTGGTGGACATAGCCCAGGGTTTTGGGGAACCATGTTAAATCTTGTTGTCTTGTGTTCTTTTTTGTGTGATCTATTATTTTCTAATATTGTTTATATTTGCATCTAATTGTTATTTTTGTCTAACATTTAATCCAAACAAGTGGTATCAGAGTGTGGTTGTTTTTCAATTATCCTATATAGGAAAGTCTCATAGTTGAGTGGGAGTGATGAGAGATGAGGGTAAGCTAAGGGTTGAAAAGTTTAATGGGAAGAACTTTTAATTATGGAAGATGCAAATGGAAGACTATCTTTATTAGAAGGACTCATGGAAGCCATTGGAAGGAAAATCTAAGAATTAGGGATCTATGAAAAATGACGACTAGGATTTTTTAGATAGAAAGGTGCTTGGAAGCATTTGATTATGCGTGGCACCATTAGTGGCATTTAATATTTAAAAAGTGAAGATGATGGAAGAGTTGATGGAAACCCTAAAGAAATTGTATTAAAAGCCCTCCACTTCAAATAAGGTATTTCTCATGAAGCAATTATTTAGTATGAAAATGATAGAAGGTGGATGAGTTGTAGATCATTTAAATAATTTTAATACTATTACTAGTCAGTTATCTTCTATGGGTATTAATTTTGATGAATAAATTAAGGCTCTCTTGATTTTGTGTTCTTTGCCTGAAATATGGAATGGCTTGGTAATGGCTATGAGTAATTATATTACTGGATCTAATACCCTAAAATATGATGATGTGATCGGTGTTATTTTGAGTGAGGAAATTCATAGGAAAACCTTAGGTGCATCTACATTAGGAAGAGTTTTGAAAGCACAAATTCAAGGAAGAATGACTAAGAGAAGAAATAATTCTACAAATCATTGGAAATCAAGAGGAAAGTCAAAGGGGTCTCAATCGAGAGGACCAAATGACTATTGGTATTATGGTAAAACAGGGCATAAAAAGAAAGATTATTAGACTCGAAAGAACAATGAAGGAGATAATCTAGAAGGGACCAAGGAGGTAAATGTGGTAAGTAACAAATTTGAAGAGGGTTCTTTTCTTCTATCTTTAGAAAGTGTTGATGATTCATGGGTTTTAGATTCTAGTGCTTCATTTTGTTCTACACCTTATAGAGGTCATTTCATTGATTATGTCCAAAGGGATTTTTGTGCTTGTTTATTTGGGGGATAATGAACCCTGTCAGATTGTTGGAAAGGGAAAATTTAAGATTAAGTTTCTAAATAGGAATCATTAGCTACTACATGAGATAAGACATGTTCCATCAATGAGTAGGAATTTAATTTTAGTAGGGCAACTCAATGATGAGGGTTGTGTAGTTATTTTTATGATAAAAATTGGAAGGTTTCAAATGGTTCCCTTGTAGTAGAAAAATTTGTGAAAGTAGGAACCTTATATCTTTTTATAGGTCATATTGTTCCTTCTACTTTAATTGTTTCAGAGAAAAATGAATGTTCAAGAATAGTTGTTGTAATTGAGCAGGGAGAACAATAAGCTACTATAGATTTTGATACAAAGTTTTGGCACAATAGATTTGGGCACATAAGTGAGGAAGTTATGAAAGTACTTCATTCAAAGAAAGTTTTACTAGGTCTAAAATATGTTAAAATGGATATCTATGAAAGTTATGTGTATGGAAAACAAAAGAGAGTGTGGGAAGGAAAATAAAAGGAAGAATTAGAACTTGTGCATACTGATGTATGGGGACTAGCTTAGGTATCTTCCCTCAATGGTTCTCATTATTATGTTACATTTATTGATGATGCAATGAAAAAAGTATGGTTTATTTCCTTAGACAAAAATCTAATGTATTTTAGAATTTTAAGAAATGGAAATACTTGGTTGAAAATGAGACTGGAAAGAAATTATAATATCTTAGATCTAATAATGGTGATGAGTATTACAGTCATGAATTTGAAGATTATTTCTCTACTAATGGTATTCATAGATAGAAAACTATTCCAAGGACTCCATAGGAAAATTGAGTTGGTAAACCCATGAACAGGACTATAATGTATCATACAAGAAGCATGAGGTTGTATGTAGGGTTTTCCTTAAACATGTGGGTAGAGGCTATTAATAATACTATATATTTTATTAATAGAGGTCCGTCTACTCATTTATGTTGTCATATTCTAGAGGAAGCATGGACTGTTAAGAAGGTGAGTTATTCTTTTCTCAAAACCTTTGGTTGTGAAGCATTTTCTCATGTAAATTCTGAAAATTGAATCAAGCTGGAAGCTAAGTCAAAGAAATGTGTATTTGTTGGATATGGCATTAAATAATTTGGTTATAGGCTTTAGGATTTTAAAAATTGTAAAATTTTAAGAAATAGGGATGTCATATTCAATGAGAAAGTGTTGTACAAGGATCTATTGCAGCAACATGAGACGAAAGAAGATGATTATGTAGTGTTGGATGATACTCCAAAAGATGTTGTTCCAACAATTCCTCATGATGTGCAACAAAAAATACCCTAGACACCAATGAATGTTAGATACTCAACAAGGATAAGTACACCTCTAGAAAGATTTTCTCCTTCCTTGTATTCTATTTTACTTATTGATGCTAGTGAACTTGAGTGTTATGATGAAGTTCTACAAGTGGATACTAAGATTTAGTGGGAGTTTGCAATGAAAGATGAAATGGACTCTTTCCTGAAAAATAAGACTTGGGATTTATGCAAATTCCCTGTAGGTAAAAGGGCTTTACAGAATAAATGGGTTTACAAGTTGAAAGAAGAGAATGGAGGTAAGAAAAGATTTAAAGCTAGGTTAGTTGTAAAAGGATTTACACAAAAAAAGGGCATTGATTTTGATGAGATATTCTTTCATGTTGTTAAAATGAGCTCTATTCACATTGTTTTAAGTATTGTGGTTACTAAATATTTGTATTTGGAGCAACTTGATGTTAAAATAACCTTCCTTCATGGTGATTTGGATAAAGAGATATATATGACTCAACCACAAGGATTTGAGGTCAAAGGTAAGGAGAACATAGTGTGCATATTGAAGAAAAGTTTATATGGCTTGAAGCAAGCACCTCGGAAATGGTATCTAAAATTTTACAGGTTTATGTATGAGAAAGGATACAATATGTGGCATTTAGATCATTGTGTTTACTTTAAGAGGTTGGATGATGAAAACTACATTATTTTATGTTTATATGTTGATGATATGCTTGTAGTTAGGTCTAACATGGATCATATTAAGGGGATGAAATGCTAGTTAGCACATGCATTTGCTATGAAGGATTTGGGGGTAGCAAAACAAATCCTTGGTATTAAGATTTGTAGAGATAGGAAGAAAAAGAAATCGATGCTATCTCAAGCTAATTATGTTGAGAAGGTGTTGCAACATTTATCTATGGAGAATGTTAAAGCTGTCAGCACACCTTTACCTAGTCATTTGAAGTTGACAAAGGAGATGTGTCAAAAAACACAAGAAGAGGAGGATAAGATGTCCAAGGTACTCTATGTTTTAGCTATAGGAATTTTGATGTATGATATGGTATGTACAAGGCTAGATATTGCACTTCCAGTGGGAGTTGTTAGTAGGTATATGAGTTATCCATGAATTGAGCATTGGAATGCAATCAAATGGATTCTAAGATATTTGAGAGGAACATCTAGTAAGTGTTTACACTTTGGGGGCTCTACTACTAACTTACATGGCTATATTGACTGAGATTTGGCAAGGGATATTAATAGCAGGTGGAGTGCCATAGATTATGTATTTACTATTGGTGGGGTAGCAGTGAGCTAGGTTTCTAGGTTATAGAAGGTTAATGTTTTATCCACTATACAGGTAGAGTATGGTGCTACTACAGAGGCAGCCAAGGAGATGATATGGCTTTAGTTCTTCTTGGAAGAATTGGAACACCTTTAGAGGGATAAAAAAAATTTTATAGATAGTTAGAGTGCCATTCATCTTGCGAAAAATTCTTCTATGCATTTAAAGACCAAACGCATATAGTTGTGGTACTATTTCATTCGATTAGTTTTGGATGATTGATAGTTAAAGTTGGATAAGATACATATAGATGAAAATCCAGCAGATATGTTTACCAAGGTAGTATAGAGTCAATATAGACTAAATGCTAATTAGTCTAGCCCTTATGTTGGCTTCATCTATTTGTAACGTTTCTGACTGACTTTGGGATTGCAAAAGGGTAATAAAGTGTTTCTCACTTTCAGCTAGAGGCATGGGAAATTTTGCACTAGATGACTGCATTTTACTCTCCAAACTTAGGATGTGATTCCTCATCTCTTGTGTGAAGAGTGTAGGATTACACAATTTGGTGTACAGAGAGAAAATGTTCTCTAGTACCTTCTTCACACTATCTATCTTAGTTTCCAATGCAACCTATTTTAGTGCAATATCACTAGATATTATCTCATTCACTTTATTTTGAAACTTATTTTCATACCATTCTAATAAATTAACATTAGTATCCAGGTCTATATTACTTACTCTTTCCACTATAATGGTTAATTGTTCAAAATTTGGGTTTGTTTCATTTGGAGTAGGTAGATTGAATGCATCTAAGAAAATTTATTTGATCTCAATCAAAACTTGCTTCTACCTTTGCTCCCTTCTGAGAAGTTCTTGATGTTTCTTTCTTGCTAGGGCCTCTTATAGTATACCCATTTGCTCAATTATTATTGTTGCATAATCAAACTTGGGCAATACAATTTCTTCATCTAGGCTAACATCTCCATAATTTATTACCTCTTATACCTTAGATGAGCTAGGAATTGACACTAAGAATTACAATGGTGCAGCATCTATGCTTATCTTTTGAAGAGTTTGACTGGGAGGAGTTCTAGATTATGGTAATGTCACCAGTGCTTGGATTGCTACTAGCTCCTTCTACTTAGATGTCAAACTTTTCTCTTCAGGCTTGTCCTTTTCTGCATCTTTGAATTAGCTGCACCTTGATCTTGTGTTGGAGGTGTAGGTGCATCTACCTAACCTATTTGGCTTTGTATCCCATTATTTACTAGTTTTTCCACCTTGTCTCCTCCAACTATCTCAAACTTGTCTTTTTCAGGTTCCTATACATTTTTTGTGATTGGAGTGCCTTCCATGGGTGTACTAATAGTGCATCCTATTGTCTCCTTCCTTTGATATAAGACTAAGGGTTGTGAAGGTTATACACTTGTGACTTGAGGAGTGATTGTAGGTACTTCTTGTGTTTTCACTTTCTCCCCTATAGTCATTGACTCTGGCTTTTGAATTTCATCAACACTTACAAATATAGGGTTGTCACATAAATTGGCTTACACTATGGATTGGATAAGTATCTTTTTCAAATCTTCCTCTATTAGGGTATTGATTTTCTAATTAGTAGGATCAAAAATATCATTTACTATGACAATTTCAATGTTTGCACTTATCACCTTTAGAGGGGTGGTACTTGACATTTGTCTATCTTGTACACTCTGATTTGGTTACTGCTCTTCCTTAGCTATTTCTAATCATCAATATTCATATCATTGCCTCCCTCAATTGTGCCTTTCTCATTTTTATCCTCTTCATCATCTTCTACATCAATAGGTTCTTGTTCATCATCTTAGGCTATGGCCAATCCATACGTAATCTTCCAAATTTTTTTGGACTTTTGGAAAATGTCCTCTATGTTGTTCTGTAACATACTAAATGCTCTATACTTAGGTAAAAATCTTAGAGAATATTTCCTAATGACTTTAGAAATTTTTTCCTTGCTATGTTCTAGCATAACTTGAGTGAGGGTTATCTCCCTAATTTTCTTCTATATGTCTGAACAATAGTACCATTTGTGCTCAACTTTATCATAAACAAACTTAGGTATAGGATTGGAAATTTCTAGAGGAGCTTTCTTAAAAGTAGCCATCATGGCATATATTTCCTCCTCTACTTGATTCTTCTCAATCTTTCCAAGATTATCAAATTCAATGTGAGAGAAACATTATAAATCAACATTATTTCTATCATTATCACATAAGATATCTAGGTCAAAGGATGGATTGTGACTCACCACTTGGAATTGGCTATTGTCATCAAATCCAATCTTCTCCTCATCAAATTTTACCTAAGAAAAATACTTTCTTCTTAGTCTTTTTTGTGCTTCACCTTCCTACTTTTTTGTCTTGGCTACCTCTTTAGCCTTTTGTGTAGTGACTCTTGTACTATCCCTTGTGATAGGTGTTGTTTTAGGTTGGCTTGGTTTTGCAACCTTCTTTAGTCTTGTCACTGCTTGTGTCTTTGCCTTTCTTTTTTTCTTTTCAGTAGGAATAGGTGCTTCCTCAACTTATTCTCCCTTGGCACCTTTTTTAGTTTCTATTTCCTCTTCTTGTTGATCCTCTCCCTTACCTTGTGTCAGTGCTAGTGGTGCTTGAGCTTGTGTGTCTTCTTCTCCATCTTCCTCTTCTTCTTTCCTTGCTCCTTCAACAATTCATTATTCTTCCTCATCATAGAAGTAGTCTTCAACTCCATAGTAATATTTGATTTGGCCAATTCATAGTTGCCAAAACCTTAGGCTTGTTTGTCCACTTCTTCTGAAAATAATGTTGTGATCACTATAGAGTCCTCATCAATATTTATCGCATAACCTAATGGCTTTAACCATATCACTCTATGAATTTTTGCTTGAATATATGTGTGATAACTATCAACTAGGAAGAAAACATCATCATAATGTTTCTCAACTAGTGGGATTGGTATCCTTAATCTTTTCTTCACAGATTGCTTAAAATCTTCAAAATAACTAGTCATTATTGACTCAAAGTTATCACCTAATTGTTTAATGAATTCTCCTATTTGTACTACAATTGATCTATTTGTCTTCCATGCAATGTAGGAAATACATTTTTGATCTCAAATTGGTTTTGGCAAGTGAGTGTCAACACACTTAAGCCATTTACTCAGTTCATACCAAACTAGTAATACATGCCAAGCACAACATGTTAATATTAGACCATGCCGAGTTGCAATAAGTGTCAAGTCACTCATATGCTAAGTCACTCAAGTGTCGAGAAAATAGACCATGCCAAGTGATTCAAGAGCTGAGTAAATAATGGATGTCAAGTAATGCAAGAGTTGAGTCATAGTATACAGAATAGTGCATGTCGAGCATCAAAGACTTCATATGTCAAGTGACACAGTTTTGACATATTTATTTGCAATGGCACAAACAACTATATAAACCATTTTTGAGTCAACTTAAAGATATATTTTGACATTTTGGAGATAAGGACAAATCTATATTTGAATTCCCTACAAAATTACATGCAACCAATCAAAAAATGAGAAGGATTAAGTGGAAAAATGGATGAGTCTTAGTTGCAGATTCATACCTAACCCTAAGCCACCAAAGTCTTCTTAAGGAGGACGAAGCCCTAAACACTTTATGAAGAATGAACATAGGAGTGAATGGTATAGAGAGTTCAAGGAGCAAACAAGATATTTTTCAAAGCATTCAAGGTGACTTAGAAGTTATAGAGTGAATTGTAGAATCAAATTAAGACCAACAGAGGATAGAGAAAGATACATCATTGAAACATCTGATCGTGAAGGATCAATAAGATTTTTTTTTAGAGGTGATCTATTACCAAGAAAGCAAGTACCAATTATAGGATCTATGCTGAGACATTTTAAAAGGTGATTTAAGTTAATTCTCTTAACAGAGTAGTCCTAACAGGCTGTATGAAATCCTTTAATAGGGTACTTAGTTTTAAGTTGAAGTCCTCTAACAAGGCACACTTCTAATAGGGTGTTGAAATCCTCTAACAAGGTGAGACCTAACAGTCTTTGTAAGCCTTTAATAGGGCAGACCTTTTACAAGGTAGATCATGTTTCACGGTCAAATCATTATAACCTTCATTGGATACACTTTATTACTATAGTAGTGAAGATTTGTGAGTGTCATCCCCACCACAATTTTACCTTCTCACTTGGAAGATTTTTGGGTAATCATATCTAGTGTTATGTGTGTGAAAGCTTACATTGTTATGTGATTTAAATGAATATGATTTACATGTTATTTCAACTTACTTATGCATATAATGAATGAATGGTTAAAGTTTTATGGGTCCAGGTTTGAACAACTTATTCACACCCCCTCTCTTAGAAGTTTACTCTTTCCCCTTGTGATTCCAACAATTGGTATCAAAGCCTAGTTCTCTAAAAGAGAAGCTCTGCAACTTTGAGAAAATATCTTGAAACAAAACTCTACAAGTTGGGAAAGACTATTAAAAACTAGGAGATTAAAATACATCTTATACTACATCAACTAAATGAGGCAAGAGAGGAACTAAAGAAATCCTTGAAGAGAAGGAAAAATATTTTTATTGTGGAGAATGACATATTATACAAAGAGATAGACACTATCAAGCTATTTGTAGATGGTGACTCTAATGAATTCGATGCAATAGTTGTAGATCTAATAAAAAAGAATAGAATCCAAGCTGAGCAAATTAGAAATCTCAAGCTAGAGCAAAAATCACAAGCTATATTGCTATGTGAGGTGACTGAACAAAAGAAGAAGGCTATGGAAGACAAATCCATGATTGAAAAAGACAAAAGAATTATGGTCAACAAATTAGAAGAGAAGTCAATAGAGTTAACCAAGATTTCCAACATGCAATCAAATACTTTAAGTCAAATGATGAATGCCAAGTATGAATTGAATGTCAAGGACATTGAGACAACTTCATTGAAATTGTAGAATGAACAATTGCAAAGTGAACTAAAGAGAAAAAGAATTTGCTAGAAGTTTCAACAAGCCAAATGAAGCCATCAAATACTTTGAACAATTATTAAGATCCCCTAGATCAAATAAGGATATATCAGGATTGGGTTACAAAAGCACTAAAGAAGGAGAATCATCCAAAGTTGCAGAAGAAAGGAACATCAATGGTAAAGACTCGAAACCTACTTATCACAATTATGGTAAGAAAGGACATACTACTAATATGTGTAGGAACAAGAATACAAATCAAAATGTCAAGCCTAATAACATGACTCATTGTCATAAGCGCAATAAGCAAGGTCATTAGGCACATGAATATAGAACTAGGATGATACATAAACAAATATTTGAAGGATATTGCTATAACTATCAAAAGTATGGACATAGAGCTTTTCAATATAGATCCAAACCCATGTGGTCATCAAACAAGCCAACAAAGGTAAGAGACAATGGGAACTCTTACAATTGGGATTTTAACACAAGATATAGCTATCATTATTGTCAAGAATATGGACATGTTCTAGAGAATTATATTAGGAAATGCTTTAGTGGAAATTACAAAAGGTGGTTAAGTCAAACTACATGCTTTACCTATTTGAAGACTGGTCACATCAGTAAATATTGTCCAACTAGGTCAAAGGCACCAAGTTATGAATTTGATAAAGGTAAAGGAAAGCCAGATGTTGAACACATCATAGATGAGATGAAAAATGCATGGACAAGGAAAGATGTTTCCAACACATCAAATGGAGAAGGGATCACTTCACACAATGGGTCAGGTGATCACACCTCATCAAACTAGGCAAACAAGAGGTATGTGGAACTAATATTTAAAGGTTATATCATACATCAATTCCAAAAGTATATAGTACTACAAAGACTAAATTAGCATGAGTGATGCAAGATGTTGTTAGAAATCCAAGACAAATCTTTAAATTTTTAATGTTGTTGCCAAGTATGAAACTTTTCCTATGTATGCTGAGTGGAATGTTAGTTAATGCTAAGTTGCTAGACTATCTAATTGATGTTGAGCTCATAGTAACTTTCAAGTGGTGGAAATATCAATAGATGTCAAGTGAATTCAAATTGATTATTGTCATGCTTACAACTGTGTAAGAACTTAGCATTAAACGCAAGGTTTTTGAAGGGTATATGACCAATTTGAGCTCATTTTTCATCATTTTGAAAATCAAAAAGAGTGATAAGATCCAGTAGTGACCTCAAATTTGTTAGAAGTGATTATAGAAGATTTCTGCAGAGATTCATTTTTTGGAAATACTCAAGACTAGCTAGGTTACTGAAAGGGGAGGGGTGAATCAATAACCTCAAAAACTTTAAATCAATTTACCACTTAATCGTAGTCATCATTTATTCATCTAATCTATTTCATGCATGAGAAAATATAAACATTCATAACACATGAACGTAGTATTTGGTGACCCAAAAACCTTCCAAATAGAAAGTAAAACTAGGGTGGGGATGATACCCACAAAACTTTACTACTGCAGTATAAAGTTGGCCTATTAAGGCTTACATTGACCACTTTTGATGATCTACCCTATTAAGAGTAATTTTGGACTACTAGGTTTACCTTGTTAGAGGTTTTACAAACATACAATGAAGTATGCACTCTATTAGGATATTTGTATAAAGACTATTAAGTCTACCCTATTAAAGGATTTAGAAAATTGATTCACCTGTTAGGATTAAATAGTAGATCTGACTTACAACTTAATTTTTGAATAGATCTTGAAGTATAGATCACCTCTTGTGATTGATATATCTTTACTACTCCTTAATGACCTTGTTGAATACTATGTTCTATTGCTGATTCATATTTACTCTTCTCTGACATTACATATCCATTCCTTGACATTCATGACAAATAATTATATTTTCAAATGATACAATACATTACATATATACCATTCCAATAATTACAACTGCAAGGTCAGCTAAAACATAAGTAAACAAATATTAATAAGTTGGCCAAACAGTAAAAAACTTAGGCTCTTCAAGTTGACTTGGTGACCTCCTAATACTCGACATCCACTACATTACTTGGAATTGTTATGAACTTGGTAGAAGTAGAAGCTTGATCCATACTAATCACAAAACATAGCTTGGAACTCTGTAACCATTGGAGATTCAGTAGATATAGTGTCACTCGGTGAATACTGAAACCTTTTTTTACCTAGTTATCACTCAATAAATACTACATATCCGTGACTCGGTAGAAACTAGCTACATATCATGCAAAATAATGATTTGGTAGATACTATGAAGCTCAGTGACCATTACCTATTTGGTAAACACTGTTGAACTACACATTCACTTGGTAGCCTCAAGAATGCTCGGTGTGAACTGCTTAACTGCTAAACTTACAAGGTAACCACTGAATGCTTAGTGTAAATTGTGGATAGAGTGATGAGCTTATTAAGCATTCAAAATCGAATAAGTGTTGTCACCAATGACAAAATACAACATAATGCCAACATCATCATCAGTTTGATAGATTTTCAAAGGTATTTATCAAAAGCTGAGCTACGTAGTTTCAATTTCACAAACCATTTTTTGATAAGATGGCATCTAGCTCAAAAAATGTTGAAGGGAAAGAAGTTTTAAATGTTCAACTAGTCATTAATGAAGTAAAGAAACCTATATTTAAGGCCATTCTTGACATCACCTATAAACAAGACCCTTTTGGCACATTGTCAATGATCCTGCCAAGTGTGATAATGTTGCAAGTTGCGAGGAAATGCTACAATTGCAAGATAGGAAGCATTGGAGACATGGAGATAAGAGGTGTGTATAACAGATTGTGTGAAAATGGTGTCTTGAAGGAGGAATACAATTTTTTTGAGAAAAAGGGTTTGACATGAGCCCTAGATTTTCTGAATGTATTTAAGACTAAGTGCATAAGAATTATACTAAGCTGAATTCAAGATGGTTCCTTGTGGCTAGAGGGAGAACCTATTAAAATATCCAAGAGAATAATCTACAAGGTTACTGGCTATCCAACCCTAGATCTGCAAATGACACTCGGGAGTGATTCCAAGGAAGTGATTGAGAAGAATACTGGAGGAGTCTGGAATAAGATAGGTATGACTATAGATACCATCACTAATCCATTTCTAAAATTTGATGTAAGGGTAATCTCACCTAAATTCTATCAATCTAGTAGATTTAATAGTGTACCCTGCATAGATGTGGATGTTGGTTATAAAATTGTCAAGAAAGATCATACATATGATCTAGCTAAACTTCAACTACAATAACTAATGGAGAACCTTGGAGCTATAAGGAAACCAAGAGTGCATAATGCAAGTTTTGTTTTATGTTGGTTTGTATATTCTTTTATGTATAGAACACATTTCCCTCATTTGGAATTGTAGGACGAAAGACAAATAGATCAATTGTAGTGTAGATTAATGAGTACATTTAGCAATTAGGAGAAAACTTTGAAACTATAATGACTAGTTACTATGAAGATTTTAAGAAGTAAATGAAGAAGAGACTTAGTATTCTAGTTTCCTTAGTAGAGAAACATTATAATGATGTATGTTTCCTTGTTGATGTTGACTACACATTTGTGCAAGTTGCCACACGAAGTGTCATGCCAAAAAAATTAGGACAAGAACTCAACAATAATTTTTTTTTTAAAAGATGATCCTAGGTGGTCATCACTTTCACAGTAGGGAGTTATTCATGAACAACTCCCTTATTTTCATGCTCTTACTACAAGACTAATCATATCTTAATCTAGGTAGAGGTCTTAGCTAATAAGAGTATATGTTGCCAAGGCTAGCATCTATTAACATCCAAATTTTATGACAAGAAAATCTATTTGTGAGTTATCAAATATTTTAGTTGTAAAACATGATAAGGGTTCTAGATCCAAATATACATATGACCTTAGAATACTTTTATAGCATCCCTAGTTGGTACACATCCAATTAGAGGGAGCAACTGAGAATCACGAATATTATGTTAAGATTTTGAACATACTTTGTTACTGAATGTCTTGGTTTGATTATATTTATATATCTAGCATGAATCATGTAATGGAATCCATAACTCAACAAATGGCTATATGAGCATGGTTATCAACCCCATTTATGGTATATTACTTTATTTGTATACTTACATTTTTGCAATATATCAAACCCTAATAGTTTATAATGATGTACTATCTATGTATTATTAGTCACTAATTAAGTTTTCCACCTTATCTATCACTAATAACTTGTTCCATATATTCTAATTTAATTACTTCCTCATGCCAATCATCCATATTGTAAGCTTACATCAACTAAGTCATCCATCTATCACTAACTAACTAACTAACTAACTATATATATATATATATATATATGCAAAAGATACATGTATTAGACCCATATCCATATTGAAGGGTACCTACATTACCTATAACTAAATTAAAAATTCACTAATTAATCTTCTAATTTAAACTCTACAAATCCTTTAAAAATCTCTAAATTTGCTACATTTTACAAACCCACTAACTAAAGCTATGTCACTTACTAAATATTAAAATACTTAAATCTAACTAAATTTTTTAGTTTACAAACTATCATATTTACTAGCCATGATAAGAGACAATAAAATAGTTTCTAGCTAACTAATCACCGCTATCTACCAAACATGTAATTAATTTTAGTCTAAAATTATAATCCCTAATGCCAAGTTTTATACTAAGGTACCCATGACAAATCTCTAATTAAATAATATTAACACAACCCACTTAACTTATTTTCATAACTACTAATCCATCATATTAAAACCTATCCTAAATATCCTAATTCTCTTAACACACATTGCAAACCATTAATTCCTAAGTAATCACTCCACAATAATAACTCCACAATAATATTAATTGATACTTTATCCTAACAACTAAATGCCTAAGTCTACTAATACCAACCTACACTAACTCTATTCTTATTCTACTCCTTATGTTTTCCCCATGGGCAAGTGTGGGGTGCTTTTAAACAAGGTCGACCTTGGTTTTGGCAGCCTTGGGAGGCTTGAGTGCAAGGCCTCGAGTGGGGTACACTTGGTGGAGGTGCCTAGGAGGTAGGGCCTAACATGAGGTAGGGGTAAGCCTCCTTTGGAAAGGTACCCAAGTCCTTTCTAAGATGTTGATCACTTGGGGAAGGTGGGACCCCTATCCCATGCATTTTAGAAACAATTCTTTGACTTTTCTTCCCCTTTTTTAGAGGGTGCCTATGACTTAATATGTATTAATTTTAGTTTTAACTCATGTGTATTTTTTCCTCTTTGGTTTTGCACTAGGACATGATTAGCCTGCATTTATTCCCTCAAGGAATCACATTACGTAAGGGATATTTAGGAAATATTATTAATTTGCAACCTATATTAGGACCTCTATAGTCTATAGGCTTCTACTGGGGTATCAATGCATATTCCTTATTATTTTATTAGATAGTAATGGAAAGAAGGTTTATTTCCATTCCTCATACAAATTCCATAGGATTAAAAGTACACCTACGGTATACATTCACTTATAGTTTTAGAGTGTGAATCTCAATGAAATTTCTTTCATCTCCACTAGTATAGATCTTATAAGGTTTTCTAAGTGATAAGTTAGTGCTACTTTAGATCATTAGTTCATTAGTATTATCTAACTTAATTTAGACACTTATATGTACAATTTTTTTTTCCTAACAACTGAATCATTTTCCATACATATGTAGTAAACTATCAAAATATAATACTTTCTCTTTCATGACATATTATTTTACAAGCCAATCACCTATGTTTTAAATTGAGTCAACTATATCCATAATAATCTTCCACACAACAACTATGAAACATTTGTACCAAATGATTTACACTAAAAATAAGAAGAAGGGTCTCATTACATGACTTCTTCATCAGACATCAAATTACATATTGTGAAACTCATAGTGAATATTTCCTTGTAAGTAAACTATATACAAATTCTAAATCTTTCCTTACACAATTTTATCAACATACAACCATAAGAATATCCCTCTTTACATTAAAATGAAATAACCATGGGGACTTAACATTCCAACACATTTATGATGACATGGAAGATTTGTATCTCCACACAATTGGATTCCAATATTTCCAAGAATGATCCTCTAATATCTTCAAGCAATTCATCTTCAAAACACCAGCAAACGCACACAAACTAGGAACCATGGAGGCTCACCTCCCATCCTAGGCTTCTATGAAGCCACCCACCAAGTACGGGAAAAAAGTCCAAATGGGATACAGACACACACATCCCTTAACAATGCATAAAACATATCACATAACACAAAACAATCCCTCCCATGGCTTACACATTGATTCACCAATGTAACCATTGAACATAGGGTGAAGGTGTGCTTTCAAAAAGAATACTTTCCATATCATACCATATTTGTCATAAACAATATTTTTGTGTCCTTTCAGGGCTTTTGACAATCAAAAAAATTTCATGCCCTTTTGAAGCTTCCACAATCATCCTCTAAACATACTACCAATAGCTATCAAGACCATACTCCATTAACTTCCTTGCTACACCATTTTTCCACTATCACCCCCAAAGCAACATATGAATGAATATGGCATACAATGGAGCCCATACTCCAAGGTTCTCAACTACACTTCAAGCCCAACTAAGCCCTTCACCCTAGACTTCTCTTCCCTTCCCAAAGGGTGAGTGAAGTGCTCACACCCATAACAACACTTGGCATTCATATCAAAACAAGAAGATGAAGAAAGAAAGCCAAGAAACTTACATGAACACAATGCACGTTCACACCATCAAACTTCAATACAAAGATTCACATTGGCACAACACAATTCCAAAATCTACCATCCAAAGATTCACAATACAATGCATGATCCCATACCAAATACTCCATGGATGGAGATACAATACTAAAAGAAAGAAAATGAATGTGGTTTGAACACCAACCTTGGTCCAAGCTAAAGGCAATGATAATTGTTATAGAGCTCCTTAGTCTTTCACAAAAACCCTAACTATCTCTAAACTTACAGAGTGGGTGAACACTCCACTAATTTGTCCAAGACTCTCTAATAAAGCCTTCCCACTAACTATTTTAGCAGAGCCACCAAGCCACTTCCTCTTACAAACTTGTCTCCCTCTAAATTTGCTATATTTTACTTAGTGGGAACATGGGAGAAATCACATCTGACAACTCCAATTTCGAATTGATAGAAGAATTCATGGGTAAAGGGCCCCCCTAGGCTGTCTAGTCACTATCATGGTCAAAATTAGGTCCCTAACATGATATACTATCATATGGGTAGCTCATTTTCACATAAAAGACACTTTGGGGCCACCTAATGACCCCTCAAAACCCTAGTCAAGTCCAAATTCGAATTTCCTTTGATTGTGACCCATCCTACCCCTTGTCAAGTGGGTTTACTTACCCATTAGAAAGGTAATTAGTTTTAGGGTAAAATACCACCATGACCAAACCCTAGATGACGTGTCATTGTACACAAAATCCACAAGTTTCAAGTGACACATAAAAGCACATTCCACATCACCATGACATGTCGCTAATGCATCCTTATGATTAACCATTTCCACATACAAGAAAACTTACATTTACAAAGTAAAATACTTTAACAATGGGGCTTTTGAATATTCCAAAGATTCACCTTGGTTTAACTGTGTCAACATAGGTTCAGAACTTGTTTCCCCTCAAAATTTCCATGGTTCCACTTCCTACACATTCAACTTGAGCATCAGTAGTCCAAGGAGGTCATATAAAATATATATCATAAATGCATATAATTTCAAATGTTAGTAATCATATTAGCATAATTCAATTAAATTTCCTTTCCTAATCATTTCAAATAAGTCATTCAAAATGTTAAATTATCAAGATCTGCATATCATAAACCATCATAATCAAATCAACATTTATCTGCATATCACATTAAATCATAATCATCATTATTAAATCAACATTTATCTACATATCACATTAAATCATAAACCATCATAGTCAAATTAACATTTATATGCAAATTGCATTAAATCATAATCATCATTATCAAATTAACATTTATCTGCATATCACATTACATCATAAACCATCATAGTTAAATTTGCATTTATTTGCATATCGCATTAAATCATAATCATCATTATCATATTAACATTTATCTACATATCTCATTAAATCATAAACTATCATAATCAACATATCATAATCTAATACCATGATGTCATAAAGTTGCATCCATATGTGTTTGATCATTCCATTCACAATATTAGGTTCATAGTACATATCATAGATGTAGAACACTACTGTAAATGTCAAAATGAATAGATAAAATAAGCCATTGTCCTACTAAGTCTTGAATAATGTCAAAATATCTAAATCCTGAATATCAAAAAGCAAGTAACATGCCCCACTTAGACATTACATTACAAGCATTTCTACAATTCAGTTTCTATCAAAGCAATCAAAAAAAGTTAGTACATGAATGAAATCATTAATTATATCTTTTAGGTCTTAATGTGTAGACATAAGTGTGGATCATCCTGTAGTTTTGAAAGTATACCAAAAAATCAAATTAGAAGTATCATAATGCAAATATGTCGTCTATGCTATGATGGATCGGGTGAGGCCTCACATCCTCCCCGACTAGGCATGAACCTTCTCCTAGAGTTCATAAAAAAGGTGTGGTTATTATGCCCCCACTATGTGTTGCATACTCCCTTGAAGCTTTCACATCATCAAACAAATCCCTCCGAACCTAGTCCAATTCTCTGTTTCGTAGTGTGAAGTTTTGTCGGGCTCAAATGAGGATGGTTCTCAATATTAACTGTTGGTCTAACTCTACCTGTGGCTGCAATGAGTGTGGACTAGTACTCTACCTAGTTTTTATCAAATGTTGTAAGTACTCCATGGGGCCTGCCCATATTCCTCATTGTGACCCCACGTCGATTGCCTGTTGTTAGGCCTTGTGGGCATTCTCTTACTATATGACCCATATCACCATAAGTATAACATGGTCCATGGTTCAGAATATGAATCCCCCACAGTCTAGACTATTGTTGACCTCTAATCCTACTAGATTCCTAGAGTGGACCCCTATAGTATTGTTGAACCCTAAGTAGGTGTGCATAAGGGACTCATGTCCTCTGATTTCACCTATGACCTTGTTACTAAATTTTTTTGGGCTCAAAGCCCTAGTAACCTTGTTGTTTTGGTTGTAGTGCTACAGGTGGAAAACTTTTTTGTATTACCCTAATAAGGTTTTGGATGGCATTAAGGAGGTCTTGGTTAAGATTCTAAGGTTTCTCTACTAGAGGTGTCTGAATCTCTTGCTCTTCCTTAGTTTATGCTATGCTTGTAGCTCTAGGGCCTCTAGCCCTTCATTGACTATTACAAGTAACAACAAGCATCCTACAAAAAAGTTGAAGTTTTAGTGAGTTAAGCATAATGGGATAGGCTCTAGTGTTGTAATCTGGCTTTGATACCAGAATGTCATGCCCAAAATTTTAGGGCAAGAACACAGCAATAACTTTTTTTTTAAAAATGATCCTAGGTTGTCATCACTTTAACAATAGGGATTTATTCACTAACAATTATCTTATTGTCATGCTCTTACTACAAGACTAATCATATCTTAATCTAGGTAGAGGTCTTAGTTGATAAGTGTATATGTTGCCAAGGCTAACATCTATTAACATCCAAATTTTATGACAAGAAAATCTATTTGTTAGTTATCAAATATTTCAGTTGTAAAACACAATAAGGGTTCTAGATCCAAATATACATATGATCTTAGTCTACCTTTATAGCATCCCCAATTGGTACACATCCAATTAGAGGCAACAATCAAGAATCGCAAATATTATGTTAAGGTTTTGAACATACTTTATTACTAAATGTCCTAGTTTGATTATGTTTATATATCTAGCATGAATCATGTAATGGAATCCATAACTGAAAAAATTACTATATGAGCATGGTTATTGACCCCATTTACGGTATATTACTTTATTGTATACTTACATTTTCTCAATATATCAAACCCTAATAGCTTATAATGACATACCATCTATGTATTATTACTCATTAAATAAGTTTTCTACCTCATCTATCACTAACAACTTGTTCCATGCATTCTATTGTAATTACTTCTTCATGCCAATCATCCATATTATAACCCTACATCAACTAAGTCATTCATCTATCACTAACTAGCTAGCTAGCTAACTAACTAACTAACTAACTAAATTAGACCCATATCAATATTGAAGGGTGCCTACATTACCTAGAACTAAATTAAAAATTCACTAATTAATCTTCTAATTTAAACTCTAAAAATCCTTTAAAAATCTCTAAATTTGCTAACAATTACAAACCCACTAACTAAGGCTATGTCACTTACTAAATATTAAAAGACTTAAATCTAACTAAAAAATTTAGTTTACCAACTACTCCTATTTACTAACCATGATAAGAGAATCAAATATTTTCTAGTTAACTAATCACCAGTATCTACCAATCATGTTATTAAGTTTAGTCTAAAATTACAATCCCTAATCCTAAGTTTTATACTAAGGTACCCATGAGAAATCTCTAATTAAACAATATTAACACAACCCACTTAACTTATTTTTATATCTACTAATCCATCATATATTAACCTATCCTAAATATCCTAATTCTCCTAACACATTATAAATTAATAATTCCTGAGTAATCACTCCACAATAATATTAATTGATACTTTCCTCAAACAACTAAATGCCTAAGCCTACTAATACTAACCTACACTAACTTTGTTCTTATTCTACTCCTTATGCTTTCCCCATGGGCATGTGTGGGGTGCTTTTAAACAAGGTTAGCCTTGGTTTTGATGGCCTTGGGAGGTGTGGGTGCAAAGCCCCAAGTGGGGTACGCTTGGTGGAGGCACCTTGGAGGTAGGGCCTGACATGAGGCAGTGGAAGGCCTCCTTTGAAAAGGTGCCCAAGTCCTTTCTAAGATGTTGACCATGATGGCACTCAAAATTGCATTCCTTTTTGGAGTTCCTATTCCAAATTTTGAGTTGCTTTGAGCCCCTATGAACACTTTTCATGCTTATATACCAAGTTTTTGTATTAATGTCTAAGTGGTGTTTTATGTTTCTAACACCCTTCATTCAGCCTATGTATGTGTTTCATGATGATAGACTGACATTTCGAACCATTCTGCAAAGTCCCATTTTGAGTAGTCTTCAATTCTGCATTTTCTGCCAAGTGTCAAAAAGTGATAAGAGGACATTTTTGCATTTGAATATCTCGTACCTGGTTAAGATTCATGACTCACTACTTTGAGGATGTTTAGTATGCATAACAAAGAACCTATGTTCCATTTTTCAGCTCATTTTGAATCTGTTTGACTAGGTTTCAAACCCCTCAAAGTTGACAATTTATTGTTTTCATAAATCTGCATATTGTTCATAATTCCAAGTAGCCCTCTTTGACAAGTTGTAAATTTTGACTAGTTGACCCAAATAAGAAAATTCCTCTTGCATCATATTCTAGGGGTCAGAGACTTGCTACGCTCTAGATTTGAGCTTATGATGAATCCATTTGATTAATTTTCAAATGCGATTTTGAATGCAATTTATAGAGTTTCACTAGTGTCATGAAATGCAAAATGGTCAGGAGCCCTGTTCGTGATATTATAACTTTGAATCCGCTTGGATCAAATGGTTCGTTCCCTACATTCTACTCTAAAAATGCTTCAAGTTTGTCAGTTAATAAGCTTTGACGAATCCGTCTACACACTTTCCCAGGGTCATTCCATTCGCAAAAACCACTTTTTAACTGATGATCATTGTCCTACAAATCTTGGTAGCCAAGTTTAGAGACTCGCCAAATGCACCCCATGATTCTTCATGAGCCCAAATCACAGGATTATATTCTTTTCATAAGAAAGTACCCGTGCCCCAATTTTCAGAACCTCAAGTGCTCATTTGTCTAGTTTTCAAGGCCAAAACCAAACGCAATTTCCAGCTTTCTGACACGTTCATCTGTAGGTGATTTTAAGAAGGCATGTTCGGAGGTCGATATCTTTTGACCCTAATGTCGTCATGCAACGAGATTTTGCAAGCCTATTGAACGTGTCAGAGAGATGATATATCCAGAGTTTCAGATCCGTGCCAAGTGTTTATATCAGTTTTTAAAGCCAAGCAACAGGCCTCCTGGCACAAATTTTACAGTGGTACAAAGGTGATTCAAAATAACTTTTAAGGGGCAAATTTGTGATCAAATTGGGTTCCAGTCAGTTCAAGAAGGTCATTGGATTATTTTGCATATCAATGGTTCAGAAATGAAATTTTTTTTAGCCGGACCCACTTTGGGGCCCGACTAATTTCATCAAATTGCCAAGAGGTACTCACAGAATAAAGATTGTCTTGATAAGGCGTTATGATCCTCATCATTTTCAATGACTCTTTCTTCTGAGAATATTGCTTTTTCTTTATGTCAAAATGCCTAGTCAATCAAGCTTCTGAAGTTTCTTTGGAGGATGATGAAGGGCTTAGAGAACATGACATCATTAAAAACTATATTTTTAAAGAAAGGGGAGAGCTGTAGATGCTCTCACTTGCCTTTCCAACACCCGAAGGAATCAAATAGAGAAGCTAATAGACCACAGGGGAGGTGATTGCAGACCATCCACCCTTGCCAAAGCAGGACGTCAATGACATTTCTTTGCAAGACATTTGCCTTTAAAAAAAAATGCCACAATCCACTCAAAGAAGAGAAGGGGTTGCAACTTGAAAGGGGATGGATCCATGACATGGAAGAGGGGACAACTTCAGTAGAAAATCCCACGACATCAATGGAGGCAGTCAACATTATGGGAGTTGTAAGTCGAGACGTCCAAACAAGACACCTACATCCCTGGCTGGAGACGCCATTTTCAGCAGGGGAAGCTCACGTGAGGAGTCAAGACAACCCATTTTGGGTTTATCCATGTATAAGACACAAGCAGCTCCATGTTTTAATAACAGGGCTCCCACTCCCTTTTATGACATCCCATGGTTTGATAGGAAGACCAGACTATTGCTCTAGCTCACGGCATGCTTGAGCATCCACGTCTTCAACAGAGTTCCACGTTAGAACGCGATCCATAGCATGAAGGAAGATTGCAATCAGCATGACAAGAAGCTCCACAGGGGATGTCTTTAGCAATAAGGCCCAAACAAAGATGCAGTCCACGCAATGGACACAAAGAGGAGACTTCACATGCAACAAGGGAAGATCCACGTTTTTTGCAGAGGAACCTCGTTTGAGTGGAGAACGTCATCAGTAGGGTAGAGTAAAATGTTTGGCAAGGATGGCATCCAAATTGAAACCGCAGGCAGGAGAAAGCTGGGGCAGGCATATTCACGTTATCCCATATTACTTATGGGATGGAGTTTTATGATTTTTAAAGTCCAATACACATTTTCAGAAACCGTCTTCAGTTTATGCTTTATGGCGCTAAATGTAAAGGATTGTGTGTCGGCTCCACCTACTCAGTAGTGGGTGATAAGAGTGGTTTTTTGGACCGTCAACGCCTGAAAGAGAATTGCAAGTCGGTGGAGTTACATATGGTGCCCCACGATCTTACGAATTTACATATGGTGGGAGTAAAAATCTCATGTGCAATGTTATAACGAACATTTGAGCCCTCCGATGCTACGATTTTGGCTTGTTGCATGGTCGGGGATGGAATTTTCCAATGAAGAGATGCTACGACAAGGGATTTTGAGATAATAAAATATTAAAATTGAATGATAGATTAATTAAATATTTGTAAAATTGAATGATAGATTAATTAAATATTTGATCGGAGATGTAAGGTATGGAGTGGTGCAATAATACAATGCCATCATAGAATTGTAAGATAAATGTGGGACCTTTGAGATATTACGAATGGTCAAAAAGAAAATAGTAATCATAATATCGTAATATAAAAGATTGAGCCTTAAGTTCATACGGGTGAAGATTAAAGTGCTTTAAAAGTAAATTTGATGTGGGCCCCGCTTGATAATCGACAAATGAGAAGTTGACACTTGGCATTGGAGAGCTAAGGGGAGAAAAGAAAATGATTTAAAAAATCAAAATTTCAAATGGTTCTACGCTCAAGTTTCAAATTGAATATTTGAATTATTTTTAAAGTCTATATAGTTCAACTATGTGAATTTTTAAAAAAATTCAATTTAATTGCTCTGTTCAGTCATGGAGGCCAGATTTTCAGAATGCTCTCAAGGGGGCTATTTTTGTCCAAAATGTGAAGTGTAATATACCATCGAAACTGGGAGAGAACAAACTATCCATTTTTGCAGTCAGATTTTGTGTAGGTCTCAACCGGTAGTAGCTAAGGAGGTTTTTTGATTTTGGTGGCTTCACAGTGAAATATGCAAATTTAATATTGCAATCAGATATAGAGATATTTTCATCTGATTTGACTTCTCCAGCAATTGTAAGGATGAATTGAATGTTTTTGAAGGTGGTTGAAGCAATTGATTTTTTTTGGCAACAACACAGTTGATTTTCACGGCAAAGCAATTGAGACATGTTGAAATCACATCTTTTGGAGCCTCAATACAGATTGTGATGAGTCTGATATTTTCTTCAAGAGGATATTTTGCTAATTGTTTTAGTAAGATATATCAGATATTTTGACATCATTTATGGTTTTAAAAGTGCAAGTAGATGAGGAAGTTCAGTTTCAACAACTTCAAATTGAAGACTCTTTCAGTGGGACACATGTCAAATTCAGATTATAAACCCAAAAAGATCTTCTCTCCTTTATATTCTTCCTCTCTACTCCTTGTAAGGGTTACAATTCTTTGAAGATTTTAGGTGGATTATGAGACTAGTCTAGTTCCAATTTTCTGAGTTTTCTCATAGTTGTGATACCAATTTTCTCAATATTATTCTATTGTGAACAGCATATTGTATTCCTTTTGAGGCATTTGTTATATTACACATTTATTCTTTATGTATTTTCTGAGTTTTAATATGCAGATGATGTATTAGTTTCCAAGGAAATTAATGCAAGAGCTTCACCTTTCTTAGTTTCATTCCTATTCTCATCTCCTTCTTCTGTTACTTGCAATGTTTTGTGCTTAAGAACCAAGGTCTTGAATTCAGTTGCAATCCCTTAAGGTTTTATATCAGAATAGATTTGCTATTGGAACAAAGATCCAAGTAAATCCTTGTGTGTACTGATAGGGTTGCAGGCTACACCAGAAGGATTTCATCATAAGTATGAGAGTTGTTATGAAGATTGATGTCTATTTGCAAGTCAAATAGATAGATCATATACCTGAATATATGATTATACTTTAAGTATCCATCTATATGTTAAGGTTCATTTGATGCCCAATGGATAAGGGACTAGTCAGCTTGGAGGATACATGTTCTCTGTTGTTGCATACCGAGATGATGTTGAGATACAAATCTTAATCGAATATCTTTCCTTTTGTGTTTAAGAAATAAAAGAGTTTTCCCTCACTTAGTTTATCAGGTTCAATTTCTCTGTTATTGGCTATTTCATCCATGAATTCATGCATAAACATAGAAGATTAAGAGATTTTATCTATTTTTTCAGATTTAGTTGTATGTTTTTACACTAGTGCCATATAAAGAGTCTAAGGTCCACCAACCTAGCTCTAACAGAGCCTGAAGAAGAAGAAGGATGTATCCTTATAGGTGGCCCAAGACTGCAGTCAAGTGCATCCACCATAGGAATTTGCTAACCTTAGATGTATTGGTATGGTTTCTTGGTTATTTCCAAAACTGTTAAATAAGGAGCCAACATACCACTTGGGGGAGTTGGGACCCCTGTCCCATGTGATTCAAAAACCATTCTTTGACTTTTCTTCCCCTTTTAAGAGGGTTCCTACAACTTATGTTAATATGTATTAATTTTAGTCTTAACTCATATGTGTATTATTATTTTCCTCTTTGGTTTTGCACTAGGACATGAATAACCCACATTTATTCCCTCCAAGAATTACTTGACTTTAGGGATATTTAGGAAACATTGTTAATTTGCAACCTATATTACGACCCCTATATTCTATAGGCTTCTACAAGGGTATCAAGCCATATTCCTTATTATTTTAATAGACTGTAATGGAAAGAAGATTTTTTCCATTCCTCATGCAAATTCCATAGGATTAAAAGTTCACCTACTATATACATTCCCTTATAGTTTTAGAATGTGAATCTCATTGAAATTTATTTCCTCTCCACTACTATAGATCTTATAAGGTTTTCTATGTGATAAGTTAGTACTACATTAGATCATTAGTTCATTAGTATTATCTAACTTAATTTTAACACTTATATGCACATTTTTTTTCTAACAATTGAATCATTTTCCATACATATGTAGTAAACTATAAAAACATAATGCTTTCTCTTTCATGACATGTGATTTTACAAGACAATCACCTATTTTTTAAATTGAGTCAACTATATCCATAATAATCTTCCACACAACAACTATGAAACATTTATACCATATGATTTATAATCAACATAAGAAGAAGGATCTCATTACATGACTTCTTCATAACACATCAAATTACATATTGTGAAACTCAAAGTTAATATTTCCTTGCAAGTAAACCATAAACAAATTCTCAATCTTTCCTTACATAGTTTCATCAACATACAACCATACAAATATCCCTTTTTACATCACAATAAAATAACCATGGGGACTTAACATTCCAACACATTTATGATGAAATGGAAGATTTGTATCTCCAAATACTTGGTTTCCAACATTGTCAAGAATAAAACCCTAATATATTCAAGGAATCTTTCTTCACAACACCTACAAACATACACAAACTAGGAACCATGGAGGCTCACCTCCAATCCTAGGCTTCTATGAAGCCACCCATTGAGAAGGGGAAACAAGTCCAAATGGGATACACACACACAAATCCCTTACCAATGCATAAAATATATCACATAACACAAAAAAATCCCTCCCATGGCTTACACATTGATTCATCATTGGAACCATTGAACATAGTGTGAAGGTGTGCTTTCAAAAAGGAGACTTGCCATATAATAGCATATCTGCAATAAACAATTTTTTTATGCCCTTTCAGGGCTTTTCACAATCAAAAATATTCATTTCCCTTTCAGGGCTTCCACTATCATCCTCCAAACATACTACCAACAACTATGAAGACCATACTCCATTAACTTCCTTGCAACACCATTTTTCCATTATCACCCCCAAAGCAACATATGAATGAATATGGCAGACAATGGAGCCCATACTCCAAGGTTCTCAACTACATTTCAAGCCCAACTAAACCCTTCACCTTGGGCTTCTCTTCCCTTCCCAAAGGGTGAGTGAAGCCCTCACACCCATAATAACACTTAACATTCAAATCAAAACAAGAAGATGAAGAAAGAAAGCCAAGAAACTTACTTGAACACAATGCACATTCACACCATCAAACCTCAATACAAAGATTCACAAATAGCACAACACAATACCAAAATCTACCATCCAAAGATTCACAATACAATGTAGGATCCCATACCAAATACTCTATGCTTGCAAATACAATACTAAAAGAAAGAAAATTAACATGGTTTGAACACCAACCTTACTCCAAGCTAAAGGCAATAATAGTTGTTGTAGAGCTCATTAGTCTTCCTCCAAAACCATAACTGTCTCTAAACTTAGAAAGTGGATGAACACTGCACTAATTTGTCAAAGACTCTCTAACAAAGCCTTCCCACTAACTATTTTAGCAAAGACACCAAGCCACTTCCTCTTACAAACTTGTCTCCCTCTAAATTTTCTATATTTGACTTAGTGGGAACATGGGAGAAAACACATTTGCAACTACAATTTCGAATTGATGGAAGAATGCATGGGTAAAGAGTCCCCCCTAGGCTATCTAGTCACTATCATCATCAAAATTAGGTCTCTAACATAATATACTATCATATGGGTAGCTCAATTTCACATAAAAGACACTTTGGGACCACGTAATGACCCCTCAAAACCCTAGTCAAGTTCAAATTCGACTTTCCTTTGATTGTGACCCATCCTACCCCTTGTCAAGTGGGTTTACTTACCTTTAACAAGGTATTTAGTTTTAGGTTAAAATGCCACCCTGATCAAACCCTAGATGACATGTCATTGTACACAAAATCACAAGTGTCAAGTGAAACATAAAAGCACATTCCACATCACCATGACATGCCCCTAATGCATCCTTATGATTAACCATTTTCACATACAATAAAATTTACATTTACAAAGAAAAATACTTTCACAACGAGGCTTTTGAATCTTCCAAAGATTTTCCTTGGTTAAACTATGTTCACATAGGTTCAAAACTTGTTTCCCCTCAGATATTCCATGGTTCCACTTCTTGTACATTCAACTTGAGTATCAATAGTCCAAGGAGGTCATATAAAATATATATCATAAACATATATAATTTCAAATGTTATGTAATCATATTAACATAATTCAATTAAATTTCCTTTCCTAATCATTTCAAATAAGTCATTCAAAATGTTAAAATATCAAGATCTGCATATCATAAACCATCATAATTAAATCAGCATTTATCTGCATATCACATTAAATCATAATCATCATTATCAAATTAACATTTATCTGCATATCACATTAAATCATAAACCATCATAACCAAATTAACATTTATGTACATATCGTATTAAATCATAATCATAATTATCAAATTAACATTTATCTGCATATCACATTAAATCATAAACCATCATAATCAAATTAATATTTATCTCCATATCACATTAATTCATAATCATCATTATCAAATTAACATTTATCTATATATCTCATTAAATCATAAACCATCATAATTAACATATCATAATCTAATTCCATCATGTCATAAAGTTGCATCCATATGTGTTTGATCCATCCATTCACAATATTAGGTTCATATTACATATCATAGATGTAGAACACTACTATAAATGTCAAAATTAATAGATAAAATAAGCCATTATCCTACTAAGTCTTGAATAATTTCAAAATATCCAAATCTCGAATATCAAAAAGCAAGGAACGTACCCCACTTAGACATTACATTACAAGCATGTATGCAATTCAACTTCTATTAAAGCAATTCAAAAAGGTTAGTACATGAACAAAATCATTAATTATATCTTTTAGGTATTAATGTGTAGACATATGTGCAGATCATCATGTAGTCTTGAAAGTATATTCAAATACCAAATTAGAAGTTTCATAATGCAAATATGTCATCTATGCTATGATGGATAGGGTGAGGCTTCACATCCTCCCCCACTAGGCATGAACCTCCCCCTAGAATTCATCAAAAAGGTGTGGTTATTGTGCCCCCCAAGTGTTGCATACTCCCTTGAAGCTATCACCTCATCATATAAATCCTCTCAAACCTGGTCCAATTCTCCGATTCATAGTGTGATTTTTTGTTGAGCTCAAATGAAGATATTTTTCAATGCTAACTATTGGTTTGACTCCACCTATGGCCCCAATAGTTGTGGCTTGGTACTCTACCTAGTTGTTATCAACTACTACAAGTACTCCATGGGGCCTATCCATATTCCTCATTGGGACCCCATGTTGGTCAATTTTTGTCTACTCTTTTTTATATTCTCTTGCTATATGACCCATACCACAAGTATAACACAATCCATGAGTCAAAATATGAATTCCTTGTGGTCTAGACTATTATTGACCTCCAATCCCATTGGATTCCCTTAGTCCACCCCTAAAGTATTGTTGAACCCTAATTGTGTGCATAAGAGACTTGTGTCCTCTAATCTCACCTATGACCTTGTGACAACCTTTGTTTGGGCTCAGAGCCGTGATAACCTTGTTGTTCTAGCTATAGTGATATGGGTGGAAATATTTTTCATATTACCCTAATAAGGTTTTTGATGGCATTAAGGAGGTCTTGGTTAAAATTCTGAGGCTACTCTAGTAGAGGTGTTTGAATCTCTTGGTCTTCCTCAATTTGTGCTACATGTGTAGCTCTAGGGCCTCTAGCCCTTTATCAACCATTGCAGTTAACAGAAGGCATCCTACAAATGAGTTGTAGTTTTAGTGAGCTATGCATAATGGGTCAGGCTCTAGTGTTGTAACCTGGCTCTAACACTAGAATGTCATGCCCAAAATTTTAGGGCAAGACCACAACAATAATTTTTTTTTCAAAGATGATCCTAGGTAGTCATCACTTTATTCACTAAAAATTCTCTTACAAACATTACAAACCATTAATTCCTTAGTAATCACTCCAAAATAATATTAATTGATACTTTCCCCTAACAACTAAATGCCTAACTAAGCCTACTAATACTAACCTGTTGGTGTTTTGAAACAACACAGTTCCAAATTATCCCAATGAGACAGGATACATCTAAGGGTAGCTACTTCCCATCTTCAACATACCCTTTCAGATATCGAGCCAACTATAAGGCCAGACCCTTCTTCTACTTTAGGCTCTGCAAAACCTAGGCGGGTGTACCTTAGATTCACCTATATGGTACCAGTGCTAAACATATTCTTGAATCTATTAATAGAAAATTTAGCCCTTATTTCTCCTATTGACTCATGCAATAACAAAGATGTGCAGTAGAAAATTGCAACTCTATGAAATTCACAAGCTGAGTGAGGGCATCCTTTTCAACTCTTCAACATGAAACTGAAAGATATTTGATTAATTATGTTGAATATCAACAAAATTCCCAAATATGCAGCAGTAAGAACAAATGACCCTGTAGCTGATTAGTCCCATATCTATTGGGAAATTTTGTGAATCAAACACATACACCTATGATATCAATGACATATTCCATACACCCAGATATCATATATATCTTATCACTTTGTGAATTAGACATTGGTGTTCATAAAGACCTCATTCTTATGAAGTATCCTTCTCAAAATAACTAGCAATCCTGTCAAAAAAATCAAGCATCTACTTGGCCCTTTGTTCCAACAGCAAAACATATCAGACATACAACCTTAAAGGGATGCAAATGGGTCTTCGTTCTCTATTCTGAAACCACCTAAGATCTTAGATTATAGAGATAGAAAACGAGAATCAAAATGAAACTAAGAGATTATTTCTCATTTGTATTCATTTCATTGAAACTATACATGCAAATGCATGAAATTTTAAAAAAAACATTAAAACGCCTAACAAATTAGAACTAGCTATATTATCTTCACTACTACTGTTCATACAAGAGAAAAATGCTAAAGAATAATGGTGGAATCATAGCTCTGGATCCAACAATGTGGTCTCACAGACAAACTGGAACCAACACTTACAATGGATGAGAAAGAAGAAGATATAGACAAGGAATGAATTCTTGGATATGATCTGAAGACAACATGTATCCATTTGAAATTCCAACCTATGTTGTTGTAAAACATCTCTCCTCTTTCTACCCCTAAAATCTGATTTAGTTTTCATCATTATTATGTTACCAACTTGTAAATATCTAATATGAATGATGAAAACCCTTTTGTTGCTCAAAATATCTAATATGCATCATGAAATTCTGATGAAATTCCCATTTAACTAACTTAAAAGTGACCAAACTCAACCCCAACTATATTTTTACTATCTTTTATGTTTGTTTAGTTCATTACCCCTGCTAGGAAATCAAAACTGAACTTTGATACCTTAATGTGATCGCAAATTAGGAATCTAGGACAAAACCTCCTATAACCTAAACAAATGTCTTCCTGTGTGAGAATGAACTCCAAAAATGGAAATTTATCTTCTCCTAGTTCCGATGATATGTAATATGCCTATACTTGCTTACTAGAAACTCCTAGGATCTCATTTTGAAAAATATACCTCTATTATAAATCTCTGGTCTGCAACTTATTTAGGATAAACCTTTCTTAGATTTAAAAATCTCTGTACATGCTTTTTTGAAAAGAAAAAAACATTCAAAGCCAATTTTTAAATCAATTTTTGATTTTTGACCCTACCCATGCATTTTGGGTCAAACCTTGTTGACCGACCTACCACATGGTAGCATCTTATTGGTTTGACCTCAACACCTCATGTCCACATGTCCTCACCTAATTCACCCATGCTACCATGACTGCCATGTCAGTACCCAATCACTGCCAACTTAGCAAGCTAACTAGACTACCATGTCACCTCCTACCTAGGCCCACTACCACATGGTGCCCAAGCACTTTACTACTTCACTTAACTTCTGAGCATCCCCACAAAGTGGTAATGTGCCAAACATCAGATTTTCCATGTGTTGCAATCCTATGCATTTGGTCTGGTTCAATTTTTTGATACCACATGTCACTTCACAATTCATTCTCCAATCCACATCATTTTCTAACATCATTAGGATACTCATTCAAAATTTATCTTCTTTCCAGATCTGGCTAGTCAGGGTCCACCACGTGTTTGCTTTGCCTTTGAAAATGCTTCTGTCTTGATTGGATACATATTTAAATATTATAAGACTTTCCATCATGAGTAATGTGGGATTATCTTTTGAAACTGTTTCTTTCCCTTGCTACTCTATTTTCTTTTTAAATTTGTCTTTGCAAATGAATAGATCTATGATATGAAGAAATTTCTCAAAGTGGCAACTCTAGCCCAACTTATAGAACTACACAAGCTTGGATTATCAAGATGTGTAGGCCAATAGAGATCTACTATAGACCAAACTCGAAAGGCCTTCTACAAATTGGTAAATAGCATAGGATGGGAGGAAAAATGAGTATGCCAGATTGAATGGATTATCATTAGTAGCTTTAGTGATAGATATAATCAATGCCCTTCATTCAAATGGAATGGAACTCTATGCCAATAGGTTATTGTGCTAAGCCCTTGCCACTTGGATTGCTCCTCTCTTCAATGAGCACTAGACTAAACTAAGAAGAATTCTCCATAATAGCATTCTTTGCAACCACTTCGGCTTTGAAAATCCATAGAAGTTCCCTACATCAACAGTAATTAAAAAGGAGGATTTATAGAAGAATGCAAGCCATCAAAATTGTTAGCTCCTCCACCCATTCCTAGCTCCAAAGATGCACCATGCATTGTGGGAAGAGATGTCAATTGTATGGGCCTCCCATAAAATTTTTCAGCCATTGCTACCATTCTTTCTAGCTCATTTTTCAACCAAATTTTTTCAATACATAGCTACTACTCTTGAAGATTAATTTTAGCAATAACAGTAGGTCCTCCATAGTCAGTGCAAATGGGATTTTTCATGGCTTCTTTAATTGCCATGTTCTCCAACTAAAGTTTCTCATTATCTATCTATCCCCATCATCATTGCGAGCTATGGTTTCAATCTCTAGTATTCTTCTCTTGGAAAGATGAGTGATTGCAAGGTTGGTAATGCCCTAGATGTTATCACAAAGAACCTTTTTCTACCTCTTACACATGCTCTCCTTTGCTTCATTCAATATGATTAAAATCCACTTCCAACTGTGGCTCCTTTTCTTCATTCAACATGATTAAAATCCACTTCCAACTATGGCTCCTTTGCGTACATTCTCCAAGTTGTGGGAATTGTATGGCAGGGTGTGAATTTCTTCAAGATAATTTGGCATCTTTGAAACACCTTCGGATGCTTGAGAAATGATGGTTTGTTCTGGGTCTTCTCAAATGAAAACATTGATTTGTAAAATCAACATAGTCAAACTTAAGATTTGTTCAGAAATAATGACATCATATTTGATGCATTTGTAAACATGCATGCCACCACTAGGCCTCTCCTCTTCTATGTGAAGTCATCTTCACCTGTGCATTGATAATGTTAGTGACTATGGATTCATTGCTCCTTAATGTATTCCTGTGAATATGCATGCTTGACATAATGACCTTCTAAGTTGAATGGTGGTACAAATATTTAATTTATCTCTATTGATCAATAGATTTAACTCCATTAATATTATCTTCCATGCGTATCTTCCATAGATCCATTTGATCTCGAAAGCCAATGTACACACATACTAAAACCTTGCTTGACTACAACCATTATAATCTACTCTAACCCCCAATTATGAGATGTCCATTTGGAAAAATCAAAATTGTTCAAATCACCATAATCACCTATGTTGAACATTTTCAATCCCTGGTGACTTATTCATTTGATGAATTTAGTCAAGCCCCCAAAGTGGATCCAGTTAAAAAAAAATTGAATTCAAACATCTAAACTATCAAATTAATCTGTTAGTCACCTAATACTAATTTGAAACAAATTTGACCACTAGATTCAATATTAAAAACTCATTTTACAATTTCTACAAATTGTCAACTTCGTCCCAAGAGGTTCTATGACTGCTTTTTAAAATTGACCCAAACACTTGACCAGGCTCTAAAAAAAACACTAAGTCTCTATTCCAAATTCTTGCACCCTATCGCATCTCATCTCATGATGAATTCTTAGTCAAAAGATATTTAATGTCAAAGTTTCACTCTCAGAACTGCATGCAAGAAGAGATGTCAAAAAACAATAAAGCACATTCAGATTTCGATCTGAAAACTGAGAAAACTGAAACTTGGGGGAATGGGAATTGTGACATTGCTTCATTGTCATGAGGACAATATAAATCTAGGATTAGGGCTCATGAAATATAAGAGGAAAATTTGGCGAGTAGTCAAAGTAGGCTACTCAAATTTGTGGATTGGAAACAATGGCAGAAAAGTGGTTTTTGCAAATAGAATGGACCTAGAAAAGTGTGCAGATGGTTCATCAAGACTTGCAAACTGGCACAATTAAAGAATTTTCAGAGAAGAACACAACCATACAAAAAATTTGATCTCACTTATCACAAATTTTGAGATATGATATCATGAACAGGGGTACCAACCAATCTACACTTTATGATACCAATAAAAAGTTACAAATTGCATTTAGAATTACATCCAAAAACTGATCAAACAGATTTGTCATAAGCTCAAAATTAAAACATAAAGGATTATTTGAACTATAAAATGAAACACAAAATGAATTTTCTAATTTTGGTCAACTATTTCAAAGTTATAACAATTCAAACTGGGCCTCCCAGAATTATGAACAATTCACATCAGCATGTCAATAATAAATGACCAACTTTGAGGAATTCAAAACCTAGTCAGATGGATTTAAAATGACTTGAAATTTGAAACATAGGTTCTATGATATGAAAAAAAAACACTTCCAAAGTGGTAAGTCATAAAACATTATTAGGTGTGTGATATTCAATTGCAAACTAGGTCTCTTGTTGCTATTTGACACTTTGGCAAAAAATGCAGATTTTGAAATTGCTCAAAATGGCACTTCACATAATGTCTTAGAATGAAAATTTATCATCATTGAACACATAGACATACTAAATATAGAGTTTTAGAAACATTAAACACCTATTATGCCTCAAATGGATAGCCGAATACACATGCATCAAAGAGCGCTTATAGGTCTTGATTTTTTTCAAAGGTACTCAAAATTGGGGCTTCAATTTTGAGTCCTAACAATGGCTTTGTCTGGGGATGCATGTGCCTTGTGGGATGGAAAGGATTTAGATCTCTAAAATAAGAAAACCACACACTTGATAGCAAATATCTCCTCTCGAACGACTTTTATTGAAAACAAGGAAACTACTCCTAAACTGTACAAATAATGGCCCGAGGCCACTGAACTTCAACAAATTTTTTTACCTCTATCATAGATCTAATTTTCATTTGAACTTTCATGAGGTAAGCTGAAAATGTTATTTCTATCAGTTACACCAATCATATTAACATTCTGAATCAAATCACTTGGCCAAATTAAATCTATATCCTCACTTTCATAACGCATATAAAAACTAGCTTCATTTTCTACAACTTGCTCATTATGGAAGTTTTGATCAGCATGCTCAAAAATATCAGACTCAAATTGAAACTCTTCTTGATTTAATAAATCATGCATGCTATCAGTCTTGAATATGAAGACATCATATTCAACATGGGGAAAAAGGTCACACATACCTTGAAAATGTGTATCCTTATGTATAGCCGGATGGTATTTAAATGAGAAATCAGATTTATACTCACAAATATCATCAATCTACAAATCTAAAACTAATACATAATCCTCCAATGACTCTTTGAAATCAAAAAATGGAGTAGTTATCACATTAGAATGTTCATCATAAAACTCATTATAAGGTGCATGTTGATTTTCAATAACAACTTTGTCAAACACCTTGTTATCCACATCATGAGATGCAATCTCATAATTACTTTCATTATCACATCTGAAAGAAGATAAGTTTTATCTCTTACAGTAGTAGTATACTGTATCATCATTAAATTCATCCTCAACTAAATCTAAACATTCCATGTGCTCTTCAAAAATTGGGTTGATAACTCCATGCAAAGCTCCTTTGTAGACGTTATAACAACTGATTATCAGTACATGCAACCTTTTGGAATTCATCTACATGACTAAGTAATTCATCATTATAAACAATCTCTTTATCCACATATTGTGTAGACAACTCTTTTTCACAATTTTCAAACTCAAGCTGATATAAATAACTGTAAAATGGTACTTCACTTTCAGATTTAGAAAAAAGAACTCATATCTTTACTAGCACAAGAGTACTCACTTCCATCTTTTATTTCTTCTTCCCAATTTGCATTAGATTCATATGAATATGAACATGTGCTATTATTGTCCTCTTCTTGACTCGAGTAACAACTCTCATCATTGTTTTCACATGATGCTTCTTCATAATATGTTGGATCAACAACTTCACTTTCATCACTTGAAAGATCACTTCCAGTTTCTTCATCCTCATACTGAGATGAACATCTTTCAACTTCAAATTTAACCACATTCTCAATACAATGTAATTCATCAATAGGAGAAGGAATGGCTGAATTTACATCTAGCATATCTAATTGATCAAGTGAACTAACTTTATCATCCAATGTTGTAATATTGGAAACATGTGCATTCAATTCAGCAAGAACAAACTCAGCTCCTTTTTGTAGCAAAGAAACTTCATGTTCACATCTGTTTACTTCTAAATTTTCAACAAGATTATTTACAATAGTAAGGGTAGCTATTTTCTTATCTGAAATTAAACACTCTTCATGACATTGATTCATCCTTTGAACCTTATCTTGTCAGCAAACACTTCAAGAGAAATGACTCCTAGTTAAGCCATACTTTATGTTATTTTCAAATTCTATTGTTGTCATGAATGCCTAATATAAAGTCTTGGGATCTTTATCTCTTAATAGATAACTCATCTTTTTATCAAATCTAATATTATATTTAGGAACTAATTCATCACTCCTGATTTGAATATTCAAGAACTTCTCAAAAGAATAAAAAATGCTTATTCTTTCCCCAAATTGCTTCATGAAGGCTAAAAGTAATTTATCCAAAGATTAAATAGAACATGTCATTAGAAAGTAAAACTAGTCTCTAGCATTACCTTCTAAATTTTGAACAAACAACTTCATATGCACGTCTTCATGAGCAATCTCAAAATCACCAATAAAATCCTTGAATATTTGAACATGATAATTGGCTCAATTTTCATAGTTCCCATTGAACTTAGGCAAATACTTTCTGAGATCATATGGCATAGTATTTGAGAAATCATGAATTCCATTGAAAACTAATGGCATGTATCTTTTGGCAGAAATAGATCTAGAATTCTTATCCATGAACTGCATACTAGTTGAAAAGAAATTTTTCATTTCTTTCAAACTTAAAATTCATCCATCATAGATTACTTTCAAAAAAATTTACTTGTAGTAGATCTGAAAATACTTTCTACCAATGTCAACTCCAAGCATACTTCAAAATATGAAAACACTTACTAAATCTATTCTTCATAAAGTATGCTGAGATAAATAAAACCATTCTCCTACTTAGTGCTGAAAATACCACTTGAAAGAGAATCTATTGTGGAACTTACTTTCATGGAAAAGAAAATCTCATGAAAGTGGAAGATACCTTGAGTGTTGATGTCTACAAACTTAATCTGTTGATTGGCATAGGTGCAACCTTCAATTCTTCACACTACTGATCAAATCCTTGTAGAGTCACCATCTCCTTGGGGAGAACAAAATGAAATCACTGTTTTGATTCAGTTTAACACTTAAATTTCTTATGGCAATAGATCAAACACAACACTTCAAAACTCATCAGTGAAGAACTCATATATTCTCTCTTCTTACTTTCACCTTTTATCATAACTCTCAGGTCTACACAATTTAGTTAAGAACTCTTGAAAACATTTACACAGTGCAAATTTGCACTAGTATAGAGATCTTTTAGAGATTCACCATTCACAATTGTGATAAATATTTTTAAAATAGAATTTATAACATGATAGATCTAAACTAGATTTTCAACTTGTAGAACTTGGAAAATCATTAAATACTTAGAAGAGAGAAACCACTTTTAAACAAATTTGACTATGAATTTACAACAGTACTTTGAAAACTACAACCAACTGAATTGATTGAAGATAAAACCTAATAATAGTACAATTTACATTCAACTTCAAAGATATTGTTGTCCTAAACAAAGAATCACAGGGGTGCATGATATTTGAGTAAGTATCTAGAAATGCGTCAGAGGACTTACTACTACAACTTTCTCCATGCACTTCTCCTACTGTATTAAATCTCCTTTTTCAAATTCTCAAGGTTTATCTATTATTCAAATTCAATACAGTCCCCAGGAGAGTCTCCATTTTGCTGGTGACTTGGATGGGAAAAACTATACTAAAAAATAGGACTGAAGTATTCAATTAAAAAAAAAAGATTCTTGTCCTTTTAACAAGGTGTATTACCATCTTATCTACCTAGCAGAGTTGCCATTTTTTTGGTGTTTTGAATAAACATGGTTCCAAATTACCTCAATGAGAACAAAATAAATCTAGGGGTAGCTACTTCCCATCTTCAACATACCATTTCAAACACTGGTCCAACTATAAGATTAGACCCTTCTTATCCTTCAAGCTCTCCAAAAACCTAGGTGGGTGTACCTTAGATTCATTTATATGGTACTAGTGCTAAAACATACACTTGAATCTTGACAAAGAAGATAAAACCCTTAATCTTCTAACACTTATGCATAGGTCTCTGAAATGGAATAGCTAATAACATGACCTAAGAAATTGATAAGCTGAGGCATCCTTTTCAGATCTTCAACATTAAAGGGAAATACATTTGATTAATGATGTTTATTTCAACAAGAACCCAAATATGCAGTAGTAAGAACCAATGATCCTATAGCTGACCAGTTCCTTATCTATTGGGAAATTTCTTTGATATCAATAACATATTTCATACACCAAGATATCAAATCTATCTTATCACTTTGTGAATTAGCTATTGCCACCATTCTTTCCATCTTATCTTTTAAATAAATGTTTTCAATATGTAGCTGCTACTCTTGAAGACTAATTTCAGTAATAACAACAAGTCCTCTGTAGTTGGTGAAAATGGGATTTCTCGTGGCTTCTTTAATTTCCATGTTCTCCAATTGATGCTTCTCGTAACCTATCTATCCCCACCATCATTGGGAGCTATGGTTTCAATCTCCAATCTTCTTCTTCTAGCTACAAGATGCTTGATTGTAGGGTTGGTGATGCACTAGATGTTATCAAAAAAAACTTTCCTATGCCTCTTGCACATGATCTCCACTGCTTCATTCAATGTGATTAAAATCCACTTCCAACTGTGGCTCCCTTTCCTACATTGTCCAAGTTGTGGGAGTTGTATAGTAGGGTGTGACTTTCTTCAGGATAATTTTGTATCTTTGAAACACGTTCAGATGCTTGGGCATTGATGGTTAGTTTCGGGTCTTCTCATATGAGAATATTGATTTGTGGAATCAACAGAGTCAAACTTATGATTTATTCAAAAATAATGACATCATATTTGATGCATTTCTAAACTTGCATGCCACCACTAGGCCTCTCCTCTTCTGTATGAAGTTATCTTCACCTATGCATTGATAATGTGAGTCACTATGGATGTATTGCTCCTTAATGTATGTCTGTGAATATGCACGCTTGACATAATGACCTTCTAAGTTGAATGGCGGTACAACATTTAATTTATCTCTATTGATCAATGGATTTAACTCCATTAATATTATCCGACATGCGTATCTCCCACACATCCATTTGAACTCAAAAGCCAATGTACACATACTGAAACCTTGCTTGACTACAACCATTATAATCTCCTCTAACCCCCAATGATGAGATGTCCATTTGGAAACATTGAAATTTTTGAAATCACCATAATCACCTATGTTTAACATTTTCAATCCCTGGCGACTTATTCATTTGATAATTTAGTCGGGTTGCTAAAGTGGGTTTGGCCAAATTTTTTTTTGATTCAAACACCTAAGTTGTCAAATTAATCTGTTAGTCACCTAATATAAATATTAAACAAATTTGACCACTAGAAACAATTTTAAAAACTCATTTTTAAAGTTTTGCAAACTATCTACTTCGTGCCAAGATGTTCTTTGATTGTTTTCGAAAACTGACCCAAACACCTGACTAGGCTCTTAAAGAAACACACTAATTCTCTATTTCACATTCTTGCACCCTATCAAATCTCATCTCATGATGAATTTTTAGTCAAAAGATATTGACTATCAAATTTTCCCTCTTAGAACTACCTGCAAGAAGACAAGTCAGAAAATAATAAAGTGCGTTCAGATTTGGCTATGAAAACTGGGCAAACTAACACTCGGGGGAATGGGAATTGGGGCATTGGTTCACTATCATGAGAATAATATTAATCTTGGATTAGAGCCCATGAAATATAATGAGTAAAATTCGTCGAGTGGTCAAAGTAAGCTACTCAAACTTGTGGATTGGAATCAATGGCAGAAAAGTGGTTTTTGCAAATGGAATGGACCTAGAAAAGTATGTAGAGGGATTTGTCAAGACTTACAAACTTGAACACTTAAATAATTTTTAGAGAAGAACACCATGGTAAAAAATATTTGGTCTCACCTATCAAAAATTTTGAGATATGGCATCACGAATAGGGGTACCAACCAAACTACAATTTATGACACCAATAAAAAGTTACAAATTGCATTCGAAAATTGGTCAAATAGATTTGTCATAAGCTCAAAATTGAACCATAGAAAGTTTCTAATCTATAAAATTCAACAAAAAAGGAATTTTTTAATTTTGGTCAACTATGTCAAAGTTATAACAAGTCAAAAAGGGCCTCCCAGAATTATGAACAATTTACATCAGCATGACATCAATAAATAACCAACTTTGAGGAATTCAAAACATTGTCAAATGGATTGAAAAAACCTTGAAATCTAAAGCATAGGTTCTTTGATATGGACACTAAACACTTCCAAAGTATAAATTCATGAAACATTACTGGGTGCATGGTATTCAATTGCACACTAGGCCTCCTATAGCTATTTGACATTGGCAAAAAATGCAAATTTCAAAATTGCTCAAAATGGGACTTCACATAATGGCTAAGAATGGAAATTTATCATCATGGAACACATAGATGTACTAGATGCAAGGTGTTAGAAACATTAAACACCTATTAGGCCTCAAATGGATAGTCAGGTACACATGCAGCAAAAAGCACTTATAGGGCTTTCTTTTTTCAAGGGTACTCAAAATCGAGGCTTCAATTTTGAGTCCTAAAAATGGCTTTGTATGGGGATGCATGTTCCTTGTGGGAATGGAAAGGATTTATATCTTTAGAAGAAGAAGACCACACACTCAACAACAAAAAGCTCCTCTCAAACATTTTTTATTGAAAACAGGGAAACTACTCCAAAACTGTACAAGCGAGAGCCTCGAGCCACCAAACTTCAACAAATTTTTTTACCAATATCATAAAATCTAATTTTCATTTGAACTTTCATGAGGTAAGCAGGAAATATTATTTCTATTAGTTTCACCAATCATATTAACATTCTAAATCAAATCACTTGGCCAAACTGAATCTACATCCTCACTTTCATAATGCATATAAAAACTAGCTTCATTTTCTACATCTTCCTCATTATGAAAGTTCTGATCAGCATGCTCAAAAATATCAGACTCAATTTGAAACTCATCTTCATTTAATGAATCATCCATACTATTAGTCTCGAATATGAAGGTGTCATATTCAACATGGGGAAAAAGCTCACAGATACCTTGAAATTGTGTATCCTTATGTATAACCATATGGTATTCAAATGAGAAATCAGATTTGTACTCATAAGTATCATCAATCTCAAAATCTCAAACTAATCCATAATACTCCAATGACTCTTTGAAATAAGAAAATGTATTAGTCATCACATTAGAGTGTTCATCATAAAACTCATTACAAGGTGAATGTTGATTTTCAATAACAATTTCATCAAACACCTTGTTATCCCCATCATGTGATGCAATCAAATCATTACACTCATTATCACATCTGGAAGAAGATAAATCTGATCTCTTAAACTAGTAGGATAATATATCATCATTAAAATCATCCTCAACTAAATCTAAACATTCCATGTGCTCTTCAAAAAGTGGGTTGATAACTCCATGCAAAGCTCCTTTGTAAACATTATAACAAGTGATATGTTGATCAACATCAAACTCTTCACCATACAATGGATTTGTAAAAACTTTGAAACTGCTCCTAACATCACTGTCATGGACACTTTTAGCATATGAAGAAGAAAAATTAGAATCATCACAAGAAGACACATCATCCACTCCATCAACAAAGCATGTAGAATATAAATCAATGTTTTTTATTAGATAAATAGGTTTTACAGGGAACCTGAAACCTGAAAGTTAGTACATAAGAAGGTTGATAATAAGCATTAAGCCCAGCCAAAGGAAAGAGCATTGAGAAAAGACCAGGAAAAGGAAACAATCAAAGCCACGACCAAAAGCTAGAACAAAAAGCCAAAAGACAGCGATAAACAAAAGAACAGGCAAGAGTTATTCCTTTTTCTTTCACTCCAGATCATGCATCACCTAAGTAACCTCAAAGGCATGTTGATTCTCCTCCATTTCCATTGGTTGCGCCCTTTGATTCCCTTGGTCCTAAGCAGGAGTGGAGTTGTCCTTTGCAAGGTCATCCTCCATTCTGCCCTCGTCCCTATCATCTCTATCCTCATCATTGTGCATTTCTCTATCTTTGATCCAGCCCATGAGAGAGATGATGTTGTTGATGATGGAGCTTAATAAGGAAAACATCTGATTCGCAAGGTTGTCATTGTAGTTTTCCAGATTGTGTATCCTCTGTTTCGCCAGAGTGAGCCTATCAGTCAAATCTGTCTTCTTGTTGGCATCCATTCCTTTCCTTGTTGCCTCAATGTGTTTCACCTGGTCTTTAACCTCCTAAAGCTCATGGAAAAGACATTTGATTGACCTAAAATTATCAATCATGCTATTGTGAGCATTATTTAAAAGGTTCATCCCTATCTCCCTGGCTCTGTCCGAAATAGCCACAATCATTGGATCAATTAATTCTTCCAGCCACTACTCTTCTTGATTATCCATGAGGATTTGGGGATTCATGGCCTCCCTAAAGATTCCAATTTTGGCAGTCCCTACATTGAAGTTGATCCACACTTTCCTCATGTTATTAGTCTGCACTTCCCCTTCTGCATACCCAGCTTTCTCCTCTTTCTACTCCTCAGGGTGGAGATGGACAGGAGAAAGGGGCAGCATAGATGCCTCCTCATATTGAGAGTGCACATCCTCTAGACTCTCCCTCTTGCTCTTCTTCCTTCCACTATTTTCCTTTGTTTCCTCTTTCATCTCCTTCACTACCTCCTCAAACTCTAGATCCTCCTCATCTTTGCTACTTCCCTCCTTAGCCTTCTCAGCCTGCTTCTGCCCAAGATCCCTAGGGCTTTTTATACTTGGGGTTATGGGGGGGGGGGGGGGGGGGGGGGGGAATTTTTGAAATGATAAGTCGCTGCTTTCCCTGAAGAGGAGATCCTGCCTTTCTCAAAACTGAGGCTCTGAATATCATCTGAGTCAGAGGAGTAACTGGAACTTCCAAACTCCACTATCTCTATCTGAGGGGGGCCATTGCTAATAGTCTGAGCTTTGAAGTGCTCATGGATAAGTAGCAGCAGCCCCTCATGCAGAATTGAGTTTGCAATGGACATCTTTTTGAAGATGTCCATCGCCTTACTCATAGCGGTTAACAGATAAAAAGGGAAAGAAATGTTGGCTTTCTTCTAGAAGTGGTGGGTTCAGGCTCTATCAAACATTGGGTCCAAAGTGATATACTCAATAACAGCTTTCAGAACATACCTCCACCACTTCTTCATGGAGTTGGGGACATAGTAGGTGTCAATTTTTTTCAATGCCTTCAATTCCTTCTCACTCTCCACAAAATCCCTAACAGCATTGGCTGAGAGCTTCTTATCCCTGAAGAATTTGAAACCCTTGATAGGGATCTCGGTGACAACCGCAATCACCTCCTCTGTTATCCAGAAATTGATGCCATTCACCTTAACCCTGCCATATTTCCAAGACCCCACCATACCGTTGGTCACCTCCTTATCAAAACCATGCAGCTTCACGAGATACATTGGTTACCCCACCCTCATCTAACTTTTCCCAAACTTTCAGCCTGCTTCTCCATTTCTCAAAATCCCCCACCAGCTCCTTTCTACATCTCTCGCCCACCATCTTTGCACACTGCACACCCACTTTACTCATAAGCTCTTCACTGTGAGACTGGAATGGACCACCAAGATTAAGCAAAGAGTAGAGAAAAATAACTCTGTTGTTTCTCCTAAAATGACTGCAATAAAAAACCCACAAAGTGTGGCAATTAATCAATGAAGGATATTTGCATTTACAAATTCCCACTCTTCTATTATGAAAAGTACCCATATATCTTAACCCTTTCATATTCATAATTATAACTTGATATCCTCTATACTTCCTTGGATTTTATCCAAGTCGATATGACACTTGACATTCGCGGGCAAAGAAGTTCTGGGAAGCCAAGTTAATTTTTGGTCTATGCTGACCCCTATATTTGCCAACCTGTCGGCAACTAGGTTTACTTCCTGAAAAGTATGGGTGACGTGGAATTTTTTGAATTTGGCAAGGGTCTCTCTAGTTTCATTGATAAGATTTGCAATCATCCAAGATGGATATGAATTTCCATTGATGCACTTAATAATGTTATTCGAGTCCCCTTCCAGCCATAAATTGGTGACCCCAAATTCAAAAGTCAATTTAACAACATTGCACGCAGCGTTGGCTTCTGCAAAATGATTTGTTTGGAAACCCAATGGGAGAGAAAAAGCCACAATGATATCTCCATTTTCATTTCTAACCACACCTTCACTACCCGAGGATCCAGGGTTCCCATTGGAGGCTCCATCGAAGTTGGCTTTGTGCCAGCCATCAAGTGGGAGGAGCCACTTGGCTTCCTATCTTTTTCTCATTTTGTCTTTTACCTTCTCCTTATTCCTACCTCCTGCCTCAAAAGCTCCCCCCTTCCTCATGGAAAAATTTTCCTTTATGTTACTGAAGATCTTCCTTCCAAAAACCAAAGTCGACTCCTCCCTGTCTCTAAAAATCTGATTGTTTCTCTCCTTCCATATGCTCTAACAAAAATGGGGCAGGAGCCAGGAGCTGATTTCCTTCAAGGAAGACCCGTTGAACATAACATGCCATTGGCGAAAAAAGTCTAGGAGGTTGAAAGGAATGTATTAGCTGTGGTCAAGGTCCTAGGTGAGGAAGTCCCAGATAGTCCTAGAGTAAGAGCAAAGAATGAACAAATGATTGTCTATCTCTGACTCATCTTTGCATAAAACACATCTACTAGGCATGATATGACCTCTTTTAATGAGATTTTCCTGGGTGAGATTTTTGTCCTAAAGTGCCAACCAAAAAAAGATGTTGACTTTTGGCGTTAGGCCTGGGAACTAGGCCCTTGACCAAGGGGGGGACACTTTTGTACTCCATAAAGAAGAGTACTCAGAGGTAATGAAATAGAGCCCATTGGCATTATCCCTCCAAACCAGTTCATCCTTGTTGGTGCTAAGGGATAAGGAATTAAGCATGATCATAATCGATTTAAGGTCCTCTGAGATAATAGAAAGGTTCTTACATCCCTGTTCAGTCCTGTAGTTGCTGACTTTTTGCCCAAAAAGGTTGATGCAATCATTAGCCCAAACACCATAGCTAGGGTTATTAATAAGGGGGCCCTAAGGAAGCCATAAGTCCGTCCAGAATAGAATGTTCTCCCCATTTCCTAGCTTCTAGGAGACCTTAGAGTTAGCCAAATCCCTGGCTTTTAAGAAGCTATTCAAAACAACTAAGCCTCTGGGGATATCCTCACTAAAAAGAGTGAACTGAAAAGAGGGCCTTTTTATATACTTGTTCACCATAGTGTCTCTCCATTCCCCCACGCTACTAAAGATGCGCCAGATTTGCTTTGCCAGGAGGGTCTTGTTGATATAAGTGAGCTTCCTGATTCCCAAACCACCATTCTTTTTAGGGAGACAAACTTTGTCCCAAGCAACAAGGGGGTACTTATTAATCCTTTCAGTTCCTATCCATAAAAAATCCCTTTGGATTTTCTCCATCCTCTTAGCGTATTTTTTGGGTATGGTAAAAAGGCTCAGGGCATATATTGGCAAGTTTTGAAGGATGGATTTAACTAGTTGACATTTTTTAGGTTGGCTGAGAGAGGCTCCTTTCCAACCATTCAGCTTCTTACTAAACCTATCCAAGATGCCATTCCAGAAGGAATCAGAGGGGGACGTTCCCAAGGGGAGACCAAGGTAGGTAGAAGGAAGCTTCCCCACCTAACATCCCAAGATTCTAGAGATTCTCTACTATCTTCCCTCCGAAGTTTTGATAAAGAAAATAGAGCTTTTGTCTCAATTGATGAGCTGCCCTAACCCTCTGGAATAAGTGTCCAAAGTGTCTTTCAAAGCCTTGGCCTCCCATACCAAAGCCTCTCCTCCCATAATGGTATCATCAACAAATTGTTGATGTGTGAAGGGGGTGCATTTGGAAGAAGGTTTAAAGCCTTTGATCCTCCCTTCTTTCTTTTTCTTCTCCATGAGTCTGCCAATACATTCTGCCAAGATGATGAAGTGAATCAGTGATAGAGGATCCCCCTGACGAAGGCCTCTAGTAGGTTTGTAAAAATTAGAGGGGGATCCATTCACTAAAACAGCTAGCGAGGGGGTGGTGACCAGCAGGGAAATTAGCTTGCAAGATTTGACATCAAAGCCAAAAGCCTTCAACACCAACTCCAAAAAGGACCAATCCACCCAATCGTAAGCTTTAGACATGTCAAGTTTGAGTAACATCCCTTCTCTCTTACCAGCTTCCATAGAGTGAATCACTTCATGCACCATGATAATCGAATCTAAAATTTGTCTGCCCGAGACAAAGCCTGATTGTTGTTGAGAGATAATCTGGGGGAGAAGTTTAAGTAGCCTCAAAGTGAGCACCTTTGAGATGATCTTATAAAATGATTTTCTTAAGCTGATGGGTCTGAACTTATCTAGAGTGTTAGCCCTTGGCACTTTGGGAATAAGAACTAAGAATGTGGAGTTGATTTCCTTCAGAATGCTTCTGGCTCCAAAGAACTCCTAAACTACCTTAACAACATCCTTCATAATGACAAGCTAGTACATTTGGAAAAAGAAGGTAGGAAAACCATCAGGTCTAGGAGATTTATCCATCGAAAGAGAAAAAAAGAGCTTCTCTCACTTCAAAATTAGAAGGAATGGCCCAGATCATATTATTATGTTATGGTTGGAGGATCTGAGGGATACAAGAGACAATGTCGTCCTGGTCCACCTTAGAGAGAAAAGGATACCAAGAAAGAAGGGAGGAGAAGAAAGAGATAGCTTCAAGTGAAATATCATCTTCCTTAGTCAGCACACCCTGATCTTTCTTCAGGCCATAAATCCTATTGTTAGCTCTATGTTTCAAAATGGTTAAATGGAAGAACTTTGTGTTCTGGTCTCCTTCCTTGAGCCAATTGATTCTAGATCTTTGCCTCCAAAACTTTTCCTCTTTACTAATGATGTCATGTAAATCAGACAAGATGGACAGTTCTTCTTCTCTACTCGAGGCATCATTACCATTTTCCTGAATGGAGGCTTGGATGGAAGAGAGATTAGAAGAAAGATCTTCTTTCATAGAGAATAAATGACCAAAATCTGATTTATTCTAAGCTTTAATCATCCTCTTAACATTAATGGGTTTTCTAGCTACCCTGAACATAACAGTTCCTTCTACATCTATGCTCCACTAGCCCTTAATTCTCTCTAGAATGTTAGGGTGGGAGGTCCACATTTTCTCAAAATAGAAGGGAGGAGGTCTACAGGGGTCAAAAGGGACAATTAAGAGGGAGATGGGGGAGTGGTCAGACCCAATTCTAGGAAAAAGAGCTAATTTGCAAGAAGAGGACTATAGCCAATCAAGAGAAATGAGGGCTCTATCCAGTCTAACCTGAATACACTCCTTGTGTAAGTGTTTATTGGACCAGGTAAACTCACCACCCATAAGGTCCAGATCCAAAAAGGCCAAATCATTGATGAAGTTAGAAAGATCATGCTTGTTATCCCAGTCTTGAGGTAGACCACCCTTCTTTTCCTTATCTAGAAGAGGGGTATTCAAATCTCCCATAATGATGCCTTTTTTCAAGTTACTATTCTGAACCAGCCCTTCTACTCTAGACCAGTAGGATTTTCTTTCTCTCTTGTTGTTGGGGGCATAAATGTTGAGCAAGAACCATAATTCATTGGAATGAATATTGTACACTTTACAAAATAGAATGTTACCTACATTGGAAACTGATTCTACCTTGAAAAGATTTGATTTGTATAAAGTTAGCAGGCCCCCAAAGGCTTCGCCAGAGTTTGAAGCCTCACCGCTCATCATGTTATTGAACTCTATGTTTCTCAAAGAATCCTTTTTCATTTTTATTTCTTGGATCATCAAAATATCTGGTCTTTGGTCTCTAATCAAATTCCTAATGATTTCTTGTTTATGGGCGCCATTTAGGCCCTTAATATTCCATGAGATGATCTTCATTTTTTACTCTTGGAAAAGTCCTTCAGGGTGCTTTGGCACCCATTCACCAAACACCTTCTAGTCTCCTCTTCTCTGGACTCTGTTTCTAATTTCCTGCTTGCTTTGGTTGTAGAGCCCACATCTGGTTTGCAACTGCTCCTGGTTGTTTCCGGAGAAACCTTGGATAGATCTTTGATTTGGTTCTTCCTAAGTATCTATCCCTTCTTTTCAAACTTCAAGGATTTAGAAGCCTTATTAGCATTCCTTGGGGTGCTATGAAGATCAACCCTTTGGTCCTGACCTTTCACCAAGTCCTCCTTATTTCCTATTTTGGTCGTTGCATCTTTGGTGGAGACCAAGTTTTCCTCTAGGTCTTGGAAGACAATAATTTCCTTATTTTCTCTTTCCTTGATCTCTTTCGTGGAGCCCAGAACCGATTGTTCCTCACTAGAGAGAAGGTCCAAACTAGTCTACTGAAGACCTTTCTGCAAGACATCCTTAACTTCCTTTTCTCTAGGCTTGAGGGTCCTTTCCTTGACCTGATCATCCCCTAACAGCTAGGGTTCAGTTAAAGGTAGAGAGGAACTAGGTCCTGACTTGATTAGTTCTCCTTCTTTACTTGTCTTTCCCTGAGGTTCTAGGTTTGTCATCTTTGGGGTTTCTATTGCATACTGGGTCTCTGAAGATAGGTCCTTTTGGCCTTGTGCAGAGGTCTTCTTTTTCCAAACTTTCTTCATCCTCAGTTGAGAAGAAGAAGGGGGATTCTTCTTTCTAGTCATCTTAGATTTATGGCACTAAATATAAATCAATGTTAATTTCATTGTCTTCATTAATATTATTCAAATGTCTTGAAAACTAATCATCCTTCATTTTATCCATAGGTGTTGATGCATTAATCTTAGGATCACTCGTGCTAATTATCACTGTATGCAACCTTTTGATATTCATCTACATGGCTAAGAAATTCATCATTATAAACAATGTCTTTATGATCATATTGTGTAGTCAACTCTTCTTTATAATTTTCAACCTTAAGCTGATTTACATAACTCTAAAATGGAACTTCACTTTCAGATTTAGAAAAAGAACTCATACCTGTTGAGATATATCAAACCATTCTCCTACTTAGTGCTGAAAATACCACTTGACAGTGAATCTATTGTGGAACTTACTTCATGGAAAAGAAAATCTCATGAAAGTGGAAGATACCTTTAGTGATGATGTTTGCAAACTTAATCTACTGATTGGCATAGGTGCAACCTTCAATTCTTCACACCACTGATCAAATTTTTGTAGAGTCACCATCTCCTTCAGGAGAACACAATGAAATCATTTTTGTGATTCATTTTAAGATTTAAATTTCTTATGATAGCATATCAAAAACAACACTCTAAAACTCATTAGTCAAGAACTCATATATTCTCTCTTCTTGCTTTCACCTTTTATCATAACTTTCAGATCTACACAATTCAATTAAGAACTTTTGAAAACATTTATACAAGACAAATTTGCACTGGCAAAAAGATCTTTTAGATAGATGCCACTCACAATTGTGAGAAACATTTTAAAAACATTATTTATAACATGACAAATCTGAACTGGACTTTCAACTTCTAGAACTTGGAAAATCATTAAATACTTAGAAGAGAGAAACTACTTTTAAACAATTCTAACTCTAAATTTACAATAGTACTTTGAAAATTGCAACCAGCTGAATTGATTGAAGATAAAACCTAGTAATAGTATAATTTACATTCACCATCAAAGATATTGTTGTCCTAAACAAAGCACCACTAGAGTGCATGATATTTGAGTAAGCATCTAGAAACACATTAGAGGACTTATTGCTACAACATTTTCCATGCACTTCTATTGTATTGAATCTCCTTTTTCAAATTCTTAAGGTTTTTCTACCATTCAGATTCAATATAGTCCGCAGTAGAGTCATCATTTTTTAGGTGACTTGGATAGGACAAAACTATACTTAAAAATAGGACTGAAGTATTCAATTAATAAGAAAGATTCTTGTCCTTTTAACAAGGTGTATTGCTATCTTATTTCCCAAGTAGAGTCACCATTTTGTTGGTGTTTTGAAAAAACACGATTCCAAATTACCTCAATGAGATTAAGATACATCTAGAGGTAGCTACTTCCCATCTTTAGCATACCATTTTAGACATTGGGCCAACTATAAGGCTAGGCCCTTCTTCTACTTCAGGCTTTGCAAAACCTAGGTGGGTGTACCTTAGATTCATTTATATGGTACCAATGCTAAAACATACACTTGAATCTTGACAAAGCAAATAAAACCCTTAATATTCTAACATTTATGCATAGATCTCCAACATAGAATAGCTAATAACATGACCTAATAAATTGATAAGCTAAGCAAGGGCATCCTTTTCAGTTCTTCAACATTAAAGGAAAATACAGTTGATTAATGATGTTGATTTCAGCTAGACCCCAAATATGTAGTAGTAAGAACCAATGATCCTGTAGCTGACTAGTTCCTTATCTATTGGACAATTTCTTTGATATCAATAACATATTTCATAAACCAAGATATCAAATCTATCTTATCACTTTATGAATTAGACATGATGTTCATAAAGATCTCATTCTTATGAAGTATTCTTCTCAAAATAACCAGCAATCTTGTCAAACACATCAAGCATTTACTTAGCCCTTTGTTCCAACAACAAAACATATCAGACATACACCCTTAAAGGGATGCAAATGGGTCTTAGTTCTTTGTCCCTAAACTACATAAGATTTCAAATTACAGAGATATGAGATGAGAATTAGAATGAAGCTAAGGAGATTCTACTCATTTGTATTCATTTGCTTGAAACTATACATTCATATGCATGCAATTAAAACTATAGATATGCCTACCATATCAGAACTATCTATATTATCTTCACTACAGCTATTCATAAAAGAGAAAATATGTTGAAGAATGTGGTATCATAGTGATGAGAACACATCAAAACTAGAACCCTAGTTTCACAAATCTGAGAACACTCAAGATTGGAACACACATGGTATCACAATAGTGAGTCATTTTTCTCCAAAAAAAATGGAACTGACCTTTTGATCACATAGTGAAAATTGGAACCAACCCTTAAAATGGATGAGAAAGAAGGAGATATAGAAAAGGAATTAATTCCCATATATGATCTTAAGATGACATGTGTCCACTTGAAATTCCATCCTCTACTATTGTAAAACATCTCTCCTCTTTCTACCCCTAAAATTTGATTTAGTTTTCATCATTATTTTGTAATCAACTTGGAAATATCTCATATGAATAATAAAAACCCTTCTATTCCTTAAAATATCTGATATGCATTATGAAATACTGATAAATTCCTATTTAAGTAACTTAAATGTGACAAAACTCAACCCGAGCTACATTTTTAATACCTTTTATGTTCATTTAGTTCATTAACTTGCTAGAAATCAAAACTGAACTTCGATACTTGAATGTGGTTGCAAATTAGGAATTTGGGACAAAACCTCCTATAACCCGAACAAATATCTTCCTATGCAAAAATGAACTCTAGAAATGGAAAGTTCATATTCTCCTGATTTTAGCAATATATAATATGCCTATACTTGCTTACCAAAAATTCCCATGATCTCATTTTGAAAAATATACCTCTTTTATAAATGTTTGGTACGTAACTTATTTTTTCAAAAATGTAAAAATTCCTAAAGTATAAAATTTAGGATAAACCTTTTTTAGATTTAAAAATCTCTATATGTCCTTTTTTGAAAAAAATATTTAAAACCAATTTTTAAATCATTTTTTGATTTTTGACCCTACCCATGCACTTCAGCTCAAGCCTTGTTGATCGGCCTACCATGTGGAAACATCTTATTGGTTTGACCTTGAAAACTAATTTCCACATGTCCTCACCTAATTTGGCCATTATGTCATGACCACCATGTCAACACCCAGTCATTGCCAACTCCGTAGGCTTACCAGACTGCCATGTCACCTCTGACCTAGGACCACTGTCATGTGGGACCCAACTTGTTGAAATTTGATTGAAAAGATCACTATTCAAGAAGGGAGATTGTTGATAAAGAATTTTTTCAATCATTGTTTTGTCACTAATGTCAAACCTACTATTTGCTAGAATGACAATTGCTTATAAGATCCAAATACTATCACTTACTTGATTGATGAAGAGTATTTATTCAATAAGATGTAACAAAATCAGCTAAGGGAAAGGTTGAGTTATGGTTTTGTAATGAAGTACAAGGATCAATTAAGACAATGGTAAAGTGATGTGTTGATAATACACTTGAAGATATAGAGGTTAGCTACACTTAGAAACTCTAGAAGAATAAGTTGTTACAAAGCTATCTACAAAGCTTGATTCATCAGTGGGTGTCAAGCAAGCTAGTTCATGCTGAGTAGATTATATGTAAGTGTCGAACAAATGCAAAATCTAGTGTGTGCTAAGTGACATAGAAGGTGCCAAGAAAAGTTTACGTGTTGAGCTAGACATAAATTTAATAGGTGTTGAGCATCAATAAAACTTAGTTGATGCTGAGTGAACCCATAGTAGGTGTTGTGTAACATAGTATGTGTGGAGCATTAGAAATTCAATAGTGCTGAGTTGATGCATTCTTTGAAAAGTCAAATATTTTCTAGATCTTGGCCGACGAGTTTGTTACCTTAAATTTTGTGAACTAGGTGGAAGATAAGAATGATGAGCTAGTGGTACAAAATTTTAAGTAAACCATTTTTGGGCAAATATAGGTGGATTCTACATGATGTTTCTAGAAGAAACAAGATAAGAGGTAGATACATTGTATCTTACCTAATCCATTCGAAGAAAAAAAAAAAAAAAAGAGTAGGAAAAGTATTCCAAACTTCTATTTGAGTTACAAGTCAAGAAACAAGAGTTGTTGGAGATAGTGTGTGGTGTCAAGGAGAATACATCAAGAGGGAAGAACAGAGTATAGAGACTCTACTTCAATAAGTGACCATAAAGGTGATTGCATTGGCACAAACAGCATGGAGACTCAAGGAGACATAGCTGAAAAGGAGGACAAGTTGTCAAAACTAAAAAAGACTGAAAGCTAGGAAAATTTGTGAGCTAAATTGAGATCTAAAATCTACAAGTTATGTTGTGAGTTTTATCAAATCAAAAGCCCTTATTGTTACTCTCTAACAATTGTATTAGTTAGGGTAAAATCCTAGGGACTTAGGTTTGTTTAACGACCATTTTGTAAATCCTTTAACAGGGTGGCATTCTAAGTGAATGATCTAAAGTCCTTTTACTAGGCCCACTTCTAACATGGTGGTTGAAATACTTTAACCATGTCACATTTAATAATGTATTTTTTAGCCTTTAATAGGGTAGGCCTTTCATAGGGCATCACTTTAGAAGAATGAGAATTGAGAAGCATGTTACTAGTGATTTTTTCCAAATTGGGTTTCCACATAAATCACTATGTTATGTGTTGATCTTTCATGTCTTATTCTTGCATGTTCATTTTTTAGTAACTTGCTAAGATGGATGTTTAGCTTAGACACATAGTTAGTTTAATGAGCTCACTATACTTATTGATAAAGTTTTATCAAGATATTTAGACCTTTAATAACTAATTCACCCCCCCCCCTCTTAGTTATTCTAAAGCATTTCTAACAATTGGTATCAAAGCCATCTGCTGATTTGGTTTAAAGGTACTAGAAGTAGAAAAGTTCAAGATGTCTAAGAGAGAAGTTCCCAAGCTCAACAGAGATAACTTTGATGCATTCAAAATTCTAATGAAGCTAGACCTTGGATCAATAGGAGAACATGCACAAGCCTCAATTGAAGTGGAACATGTTGATCCAGCTAGTGTCCCCACTACAAAAGATATGAAGAAAAAGGAGCACAATTTGGCAATGTCGAAGATTGCCTCTACCCTCAACTATGTTGAATTTGATGACATCAAGGGATGTGACTCTACATTCAAGATTTGGAAAGCCTTGTTATATATTTATGGAGGAGATTAAAATGACCAAAGAGCAAAAAGAGAAAGCCTCAGAGGAAAGTTTGATGACATGAGAATGGAGGAAGGTGAGAACATTGCTCAATATGCCTCTAGAATAAAGGAAGTAGTGAGTGCAATAAGAAGTTTGGGTGCTCATTTAGATGATGACACTATTAATAGGAAATTCTTAAGAACCTTTTTCCCAATCTATGCTATTAGAGTATCATCCATCCAAGAGTTAAGATGCATACCAGGAAACAAGCTAACTCTTGAAGGTATAGTGGCAAGACTTATTGCATTTGAGTTATTCAACTTTGATAACTATAGACCTAAGAATCTTTAATCTGCTTTCAAGGGCAAGTAGTTGTTGAAAGAAATTTAGGAAGTGAAACCAAAGAAGAAGAAAAGAAAGATAAAATATGCATCCAGTGATAGTAGCATAGATGAAGAAGATGTGGAACAATTGGAAGCATTGCTGGCTAGAAGATTTCACAGAGGCAAAGGTAAATTCAAAGGTAAGCTACATTTCATTTTGTTTAATTGCAATGAAGTTGGACATATTACTATAAGATGCACATAGAAGAAGAACTATAGAGAAGGCAACAAGTACAAGAACAAAAGAGAAGATGATAGCAGAGATTATGATGATAAAGGCAAAAAGTGCTACATTGTTGAAGAAGAGGATTCTGATGAAAATGATGATGAGGTAGTTTATGTAGCTATGAAAGATGAGTCAGATGAAGATAAGGCAACATCACTGGTAACCTATGTAAGCAAGAATGATATATGGATCATAGATAATGGGTGCTCACATCATATGACAACAGACAAAAGTAAGTTTGTTACCTTTACTTAATATGATGGAAATAGTGTTAGATTCGGAAATGATGCTCCATGTCTAATAAAAGGAAAAGGTTCCATAAGCTTATAGAGAAAATTTCATGTAATAATGCATATTATGTTGAAGGATTGAACTACAATTTGCTGAGTGTGTCACAGTTAGGCAATGTAGGATGCAAAGTAGAATTTGGAAACAAAACTGCCAAAATCTATGACACTAATAGAAATCTGATAGGAAAAGGAGATCAAACTAGGAGTAATCTATTTTAACTAGATATGGAAGATGCAACCTATCTTATTGTTAGATTTGATGATGTGTGGCTATGGCATAAAAGGCTATGTCACGTCAACTTTGATAAATTGATTAGCATTAGAAAAATGAATAAAGTCAGAGGTCTACCAAAACTGAAGAAGCTTTATAATACAATGCACAAACAACGTCAGCTAGGAAAGATGACCAATTCCAGTTTCAAAAGAAAAACCTATACTTCCAAAGAAGTATTAGAGTTAGTCCATATTGATTTATGTGGCCCAATAGAAGTGCAAAGCTACAAAGGAGACATATAGATATATAATGTTGTTTGTTGGTGACTACTCTAGGATGATGACTGTCATGTTCTTAAAGCAAAAATTTGATGCATTTCAAATGCTTAAATGGTATTTGGCCATGGTTGAGAAAGAAATAGGAAAGATTCTGAAGTGCCTAAGATTAGATATAAGAGGAGAGTTCACAATGAAAGAATTTGAGAAATTTTGCAATGAAAAAGGAATTAAAAGACAAACATCAGCACCTAGAACTCCCCTATAGAATGACATTGTAGAGAGGAGGAATATATTAGTGATGGACTATGCCAGAACATTAATGATGGAGAAGAATGTTTCTCTAAAGTATTGGAGAGAAGTTGTAAGTACAATTTTATATACCTTGAATTGAGTACAAATCAAGAAAGGTACAAATGAAACACCTTTTGAATTATGATATGGTCACTCACCCAATGTAAAACATTTTAAAGTGTTTGGTTTTAGGTGCTATATTCTTAAAGATTCTAGAAATGGTAGGTTAGATGCAAAGAGTGATGAAGGCATATTGCTTGGATACTCCACTAGAAGTAAAGCATATAAGTGTTTAAATACTAACACTAACAAAATTGTAGAGAGTGCAAATGTAAACTTTGATGAGTAGACAGAAGTTCAACGTGAAGAATTGAAGAAACCAGAAGAGTACAAATCCTTTGTATACTTCTATGAAGGAATGTTTGTATACTTCTATGAAAGAATGTCTATTGAATAAGAAGCTACCAATCAAGTTGGGAATTAACAATAAGTTTTAGTATTAGCCAAGTCACAACCAGTGAATGTTGAGCTGCATTTAGAAGCCAAGTTGCAAAATGAACAAAATGCATATTGTAATTCTGAAATAAGTACACATGAAAGAGATGTTGAGCTACCTAAAAGAGATGTGCACAATGACTTTGAAGCTGAAAGACCAAACATGGAAACAAGGGTAGAACCAAGGCTATCCAAGTATGTGAGAAGACATCACTCTGTAGAACAAATCATTGGTGACAAGGAAGCCAGACCAATGACAAGGAACAAAATAAGAAGTGAATCATGTCTACTGAGCAAGATTGAACCCAAAATAATGAAAGATGCACTACAAGATGATGACTAGTGTAAAGCTATGGAAGAAGAGATTGATCAGATAGAAAAGAACAAAACTTGGACCTTAGTTCCAAGATCAATGGATAAGAATGTGATTGGTACCAAGTGGGTATTTAGGAACAAGCTAGATGAGAATGGTGAGATCACAAGAAATAAGGTCAGACTAGTCTATAAAGGTTATGCACAAGAAGAAGGACTAAACTATGGAGAAACATTTGCCCTTGTTGCACGAATGGAAGGAGTAAGAACTCTACTTCCATATGCTACTTATAAAAGTTTTAAACTCTACCAAATAGATGTAAATTTTGTTTTTCTGAATGGTATACTAGAAGAGGAAGTCTATATAGAACAACTAGGGGGATTTGTTGATGACAAAAATAAGGATATGTTTTGCAAACTGCATAAAGCGCTTTATGGTTTGAAACAAGCACCTAGAGCATGGTATGAGAGACTTCACAAATATCTTGTAAAGATAGGATTTGAGAGAATAGATGACAACAACAACCTATATATCAAGGAAAAAAAAGGTAAAGACATTTTGATATCTAAAATCTTTGTTGATGATATAATATTTGGAGGAAAATGTGCACTATGCAAAGATTTTGTTGATCAGATGAAACATGAGTTTGAAGAAAATCAAATTCTTTGTTGGATTTCATGTACATCAACTAAAATATGGCATATTTGTGACCTAATCAAAATATATCAAGGAGATACTCAAGGCATTTGGCTTAGAGGATTCAAAACTAGTTAGTATACCAATGGTAACAGGACATAAGTTATCCAAGAATGATGAGTCAGCTAAAGTAAATCAGACAATGTATAGATCAATGATTGGAAAGTTGTAGTATGTTGTGCATAGTAGACCACACATTACATTATCTATTGGAATAGTAGCATTATTTTTTGCAAACCCAAGAGCAAATCATCTTATGGCAGTAAAAAGAATAATGAGGTACCTAAAAAGAATAGATGACTTCGGCTTATATTACAAGAGGAGGGAAAAGTTTGACTTAAATTTCTACATTGATGCAGATTGGGGAGGTAATATAGATGATAGAAAAAGAACCAATGGAGGAGCACTTAGGTAAAAGATTAGTCACTTGGACTAGGAAAAAGCAAAGTTGTACCTCACAATCCATAGCTGAAGCTAACTATGTTGCTACAACCATCAATTGCACTAATATTGTATTGATTAAGCACCTATTGAAAGGTATGAAGGAAGAGGTAATTGAACCTATGATACTTTATTGTGATAACACAAGTTCCATCAACATATCAAAGAATCCTATGATGCATGAAAAAATAAAGCACATTGCAATTAAAGATCACTATGTAAGAGAACTAGTGGAAGACAAGCAAGTGAAGATAGAATATGTCAACACAAAGGAACAAATTTTTGACATCTTCACAAAACCATTACCTAAAGATGCATTTGAGTATCTTAGAGGTAAGTTAGGGGTGGTGCCCCTATTCAAGACTTCTTGAATAACAGCAAGATTTCCCTACATCAAATGAGTTAATTGCTGAAATGTTATAAATTGATGCAAAGGACACTTACTTTAGGTTTTTCCTAAAGTAATTAAGGTACTAAAATTCCAAAAAAGTCACAAGCAAGGTGATAGAGGGAGAAATTGAAGCTCCTACAAATGCAACACTTGGATGATAAGATGTTGAAATAGTATGTCTTTGGCATTGTTGTCAAAGAGGGAGAAATAGAAAAATTGATCAAAGTGGAAAGTTACAAAAAAGAAGGAGAAATAGTGGAAAGAAAGAAGAAAAAGAAATAGTAGCTAAGAGGGAGAAAAAAAATATAGACAAGAATCAATCAAGATGAAAAAATTAGAAAGGGAGTAGAAAAAATGGAGAAGATAGTGTATCAGCAAAACAATTATCCCTAATATTTTGAAAGAGGGAGTTACTTATAGAATTTAGAGGGAGTCATAAGAAATTAAAAGTTGCTAATAGAATTAATAATTTTGGTTATAAAGTTTTCTTTTTGGCATTTGATTTACTAATTTAACCTAGTCAGAATTTTGATAACTTATTTGATCAATTTGGTTTGCCATCAATGCCAAAGAGGGAGATTGTTGAAATCTGATTGAAAAGATCACTATTCAAGAAGAGAGATTGTTGATAAAGAATGTTTTCAATCATTTTTTTATCACTGATATTAAACATGCTATTTGCTAGAATGACAATTGCTTATAAGATCCAAGTACTATCACTTAGTTGATTGATGAAGATGATTTAATCAATAAGATATAAAGGTTGAGTTATGGTTTTGTAATGAAGTACAAGGATCAATTAAGACAATGGTAAAGTGATGTATTGATAATACACTTGAAGATATAGAGGTTGGTTATACTTAGAAACTCTAGAAGAATAAGTTGTAACAAATCTATCTATGAAGCTTGATTAAATTCATTAGTGAGTGCTGAGCAAGCTAGTTCAAGCTAAGTAGATTATCAGTAAGTGCCAAGAAAATGAAAAATCTAGGGTCTATCGAGTGAGATAGAAGGTGTCGAGCAAAGTTCAGGTGCCAACCTAGACAGAAATGTAATAGGTACTGAGCATTAGTAAAACTTAGTTGATGCCGAGTGAATCCATAGTAGGTGTTGAGTAACACAATATGTGTCGAGCATTAGAAATTCAATAGTGCCAAGTTGTTGCATTATTTGAAAAGTCAAAGATTCACCAGATCTAAGCTGACAAGTTTGTTACCTTGAAGTTTGTGAACTAGATGGAAGATAAGAATGTTAAGCTAGTGACACAAAATTTTAGGTAAACCATTTTTGGGCAAATACAGGTGGATTCTACATGATGTTTCTAGAAGAAAAAAGATAAGGGGTAGATACATTATATCTTACCTAATCCATTTGAACTAAAAAAAATAAGAGTGGGAAAACTATTCCAAACTTCTATTTAAGGAGTTACAAGTCAAGAAGCAAGAGTGGTTGGAGATAGTACATGGTGTCAAAGAGAAGACATGAGAGCAAATAATAGAGTATAGAGACTCTGCTTCAATAAGTGACCATAGAGGTGATTGCATTGGCACAAAAAACATGGAGACTCAAGGAGACAAAGCTAGAAAGGAGGACAAGCTATCAGAACTATAGAAGACTAAAAGCTAGGCAAATTTGTGAGCTAAATTGAGTTCTAAAATCTACAAGTTATGTTGCGAGTTGTATCAAGTCAAAGCCCTTATTTTTACTCTCTAACAATTGTATTAGTTAGGGTAAAATCCTATGGACTTAGGTTGGTTTAACAGACATTGTGTAAATCCTTTAATAGGGTGGCATTCCAAGTGAATGATCTAAAGTCCTTTAACTAGGCCCACTTCTAACAAGGTGGTTGAAATCCTTTAACTAGGTCACATTTAACAATGTGTTTTGTAGTCTTTAACAAGGCACAACTTTCATAGGGCATCACTTCAGAAGAGTGAGAATTGAGTAGCATGGTACTAGTGGTTTTTCCCAAATAGGGTTTCCACATAAATCATTGTGTTATGTGTTGATCTTTCATGTCTTATTCTTACATATTTATTTTTCAGTAACTTACGAAGATGAATGTCTAGGGGTAAAAGCATAGATCTGTGTCACCATTTATGATACCAAAACCTATTTTGGTCAAATCTCATTTCTCTATCAAAACTCAATTTTTTTCAAAAACTAAAAATACTCTATTATAGATCTTAGATTCAATATCATCATTATATAAATTTTTTAATGTTTTGATTAGTTATAATATGTTACAATCTCAAAATATTATAAGTCAATATTTAAACATTTTAGAAGATGCTCCCTCATAAAAGGAAAAAAATAGTAAATCATATTAAAAAAAATTAAAACTAATATTTATCTCTAGAGGAAAGAATCCTCTTCATGAATATGAAATTATTTTTCAAGAAGGTATATATTTGATAGGGAAGTTTTGACAGGAGTAAAAAATTGTTGGATTTTGATAAGGTCAAACTTGAGTACTTATAACAAAGAAAATATATGTAATGCCCTTCCTGGAGATCCTTTGAACAAGGATTCAATACAAGCCAAGATTTTTTTTTTTTAAAGTATGAATGCACATGACAACATCATACAGGGATCACAAAGATCGCAACGGAAGACAAGATATCACCTTCTCACAAGGTTCAAAGACTTTTGTAAGTGGACACAATCATGAAATGTCTGCATACCAACTCATGAGATGGTAACATGTGTCCAACGATACCATGTCCCTGTAGCACCATGCTAGGAAAACTACACCCAATATATAGCTAAACTCAATCTCTAGCCTCAAGTCAATGGTTAATGAGAAAACTTGACTAAGACAATCCACATGAAGATATAAGCTTAGGGAGAAGGATACTACAGAGTATTAGGACTGAGAGGGAGTCGCTCTCAACCTCTACACAAAATCAGCCCAAGACGCATTAGGGAACCTCACAATTCCACCAACCATCAACATACTCACCTAAAAACACTAACTAAGCTAGAGGCAAAACCAAACTAGCCTACTCTCATAAGAGAGAAAAGGATACGGAGATGCGCCCAAGACAACATCCAAAAAGGAGAATCTAGACTCATCAAAGAAATGAGGCACTCCCAAATGACAAGGCAACATCATCCTTGGGCAAGTAATGCTCACAAACCACACTACATCTCACAAGTGTGGTTTTGTGCTACAGGAAACACATAGACCTCAGCATGAACTCCAACAAGTACCTAGTAGATTATGAAGACAAGATATCTCTTCCATTATGAATAACATGAAGAGTTAGACTTCTCCAATGGCCATAAATATATGTCATGATTGAATTGGCCTCTACTTGAAAAGGTACTCAGAACATCAATTAGCAACTCCAGAAGCCATAGCTTCACATCTGGACTCAGATTGGCTCTGTTTGAAAAGTGCCAGAAAGATAATGACAAAGACTACAACAAGATGGAGCTTCGAGAGTCCTAAGACTCAAGATCTAAATCACCACTCAAAAGAAAACCACAAAGGCAAAAATAATAGTCTTGGCCACCAAGATAAATGACAAACAAAACGTCCAAATCCACACAAGAGCACACATGCCCAAACAACATAAGACATGGAATGAAAGGTAGTTCACACATTGAAACCATCATTACTTATCTCCAATAATTTCATTAATTAAACATAACATAAACACTAATGCATAATGAAACTGAAAGATTTTCAAGCAAGGGTCTAAGAGTCACTTACCAAAAAAACAAGTACATATCTTTCAATTTCTTTCAAAAATAATATTAAGTTTAATCACCATTTAAACCATCCAATTACAATAACAACTTTAAATCTAACAAAGACACACTAGCATGTTCTCCATGATATTATCCCTTGTACGTACTACTGGCGGTTTGAGATGAACATGGTAGAGTCACAAAACACAACTGGGCAGCAGTTAAAACACATTCAGAATAGTCATCATAAAACATAATCAAAAAGCCCAAATGGGGGAATTAACAATTCCAATAGTAAGTACCAAAAAGAGCTCATTTCAACAATAAGTCAAATGGGACAACTATCACAAAGAGAGCAATAGATAAAATTTAATGACTACTCCAAGAGAGAAAAATACTAAAAACTAATGCTAGCCCAACAACATAAGGAAAGTACCTCTAGCCAAATAAAATAAGGCATCAAACAAATCACATTATAGGTGATGACTGAGTACAGTCAGACAAGAGGGATAAGTCACTACACAATGCTAAGGAATACATCATCCTAGCAATGTTAGAGAACACACTCACACACATCAAGCATTATACGATCAGTAACCTCATGCATATGTAGACAATAATAATTTTCATGCAATGCAACATTTAGATATCCATCAAATTAATACAAATTTCCATAAGGTTAAAAAGTAATCAGATTGGGGACTTAAGTCATTAACCCAAGGATATAATGCAAACCTACTTCTTTGCAATGATTCACAATAACACTCATTTTCAATGAAAAGAACCATTTCCTTGTTATAACAACAAAATAAAGAATCACAATAAGATTCATCTATTTACTTGTAATTAGGAGAAAACAGGGAAAGAATGCACCTACTCCACAAGGAGAAATGAGAATATGCACACAAGGCCAACACATGGACACCAATTAGTGGTTCCATCCAAAAGGGGTCACACAAGAAACCAACCAAACAAGGCACATCGATCACGCTTACAAAACCAAGAAGACTCACTTCCTTCTCCACACACTGCTCTAGTTGTCTCAACTGGACAAGCAAGTCCATCACAAGTAGATACCAAAGCAACAAGATCACGAGTTCTCACCAAGACACTCACACTCAATCAAAGCATCAACAACTATATGGGCAACATATACATAGAGATCCCAATGTTTGAACATGGGCTCTAATACTAGATGTAATACCCTGCCTAGAGATCCTTGGAACAAGGATTCAATACAAGCCAAGATTCTTTTTTTTTTAACTATGAATGCACATGACAACATCATATAGGGATCAGAAAGATCACAACGGAAGACTTCACCGCAATCCTAGCAACCAATGAATCTCCAAACGCCACTACCAAACTGACACACACAAACAAGCCAACAATGACAATGCACAAGATGAGGATTCAAGAAATGACCACTCATCAACAAAACACCAAGCTGGGGTAGAATGTAGAAACCTGAAATTTGGCTAAGCCTGAAATCCTAAAGCCTTGAAAATTGGCTAAGTCTAGATTTCTAAAGCCTTGAAATTTCCTAGAATCTTTAACTTGTCTCTGAGAGGTCTGAAACCTATCTCAAAAGGTTTGTCACATATATTAACATATATCATAAGTATAAGTTGACGTTTCTTATACCTAAATGATATATTTTAAACCCCAAGAGACTGACTACAGACACACACACAATGGAAAACAAAAACAATACCAAGGGATTGAAGAACACCTAAGAGGGTACCTTGAACCATCCCTGAAAAGTTTAACTCAAACCGAAAAGTGCCCGCTGCCCACCCACGCAGGTTTCATAAAAATTGTGCGACACTTTATCAGCACTGTGTGATTCTTTACCAATGTCGTACGATATTTCTTTAGAAGGAGGGTGACACAATCAGGGGTTGGGCAATACTTTTCCAAAGGGCATGTGATACTAGAAGTGTATCGTGTGACATTTCTTCAAAGGGAGTGCGATATTCTGAAGTATCACATGACAAAACTCCAAGAGGTATGTGACACATTCAGGGTGTGCATGACAGAGTTCAAATGGGCATGCGACACTTTATTGTATTACACCATGCTAACACATGCTCGTCCAGGAAAAGACAAGAAGACTACAAAGGAAGAACGATAAGCCAAACAGAGCTAAAACCTCCACACCAACGAGTACCGAATTCACATAGATCAAGGAGTGAACACTCGAGTACATAAACAATAAGATGCCAAGATCAAGAAGGAGATACATCTATCCATCTAAAAACTACAGCAAAAAAGAACATGATGAAAGCAACATCACAAAGAACTAAACAAAAAAAGTAAGTACGTGGTTCCTCCCAATCGTCAATAGCATCATAAGACCACCATGGATCCTAGCCATCCCCCGCGCGTAACATCCCAAGTCACTGATTGAATCATTGGTATTTTTGTAATAGGGACATCACTACTAAACATGCAAATAACCAAAAGCATAAGGAAATCTAGCATGCTAGTAGAAAAGCATAAGATAATCCTATAGTAGATAACATCACCTATCACATGCTAAACATCAATAAGCAATAGATATGCTACTACAACAATTCACATCATCTAATCATATGCTAAAAATCATAATATGGGAATGTGTCAAATAAACTAACATCATCTAAATATGACTTTCAAGCATTCCAATGAAAGCATAAATCATAAGAAAGCATACTCTAGACCCTGAAGTACTAAGTGAAAACATCTAGCAATGGTCGCACTAGGACAAAAGACCATCTTTGTACATGGATCCCTAGCAGTGGTAAAGGTAGCTATGCCTCACAACCATGTGGCATTCATAGGTCCACACCCACCATGCTAATGGAGATAAAGATCTAGCCACAAACACACAAAAATGACATCCATGGCTAGCACTCACGCCAGACAGTATGATAGTTGTAACCTAGAACCTAAGACAATGCAAGGAGTATAGGTCCTGGTCAGACACTCAATACGCTACTAAATAGGGGCTAACATCCTAGAGAGTTGCTTGGCATCGAAAAGTGCAAGCTCGAATCACATGTGGCAATACTCTCAAGGGACTCCATTGGAACCATCACATGAATGAAGATCTTTTCATTATCTTATGTTTTATTAACACTCACATATTTTAATTTAGTTATCACTTATTTAAAACTTCCTATCCTCTGTCAACCTCTGGTGCCATAAATGTTGAGCTTTCAGATAGAAGCCCCCTCCAGATGCTACCCTACCTTACCCATGCTCATCTTATGACAAGTTCCCGTGGGCATGCATACTCCCATCCCAACCCCCAATGATCAAAACTTCTAGAAAAGACATGCAAGGTTGAGACCTACAAGTCCTCCAACAAACATATGCACACGTACTTGTGTGTGGCGCACCACCATCATGAAGATCATAACATAAGGACAGGATGAGAACACAATGCAAAGAGAACACCCAACCAGAAGCAACATGGGAAGGACAGATTCTACACGAATCCCAAAGCCAACAAAACCATACATCATAAAATCACTCAACTAGCCTCAATCTGAGAGTATGGATTCTACATGAATTCCAATGATGCAACAAGACCAAACAACATGAACTCACTCAATCGGCCTCAATCTGAGAGTATGGATTCTACATGAATCCTAGCGCTCATGAAACAACAGCAAAGGTCTAAAAGAAACAATAACACCAGGTATAAAATCACTGAACGAAACACAACGTCAGGAGTACGAGTGTGACATGCATCCAAATGCAACAAAAACATGCAAAAGTGGTCTAACTGATATCCAAATGGATCATCCAAGTCCACGACCCACATTGTGCCAAGAAAATTCGAGAAAACAGGGTGGCACATAAAATGAGGTAAGAACCCCAAAATTTTGGAAAACTTCAAAATTAAAACTCATTTGGCCTTTGGGTACAAAAACCCCAAAAATTCAAAAATACTCAAGTTCGAACACCGTATGCAAAAATGGCTAGCATAACGATGTAGAACTCCAAACCCTCATCTCAAAAAATAAGGAAATTTTCATACCCGCCCAATCGGGTAGAACTAGCATACAAAAACGAAGGGGAATACTAGTTCTCAACCTCCAAACAAATGGCTACCAAAAACAAAAGCAGAAACGGAGCAGAAATAATAAAATAGGAAAGTCCTACCTCACAGCCAAAAGGGCAAAATGGGAATCTGAACCATAAAATAAATATCCCACAGAAGTAGCTAAAAATGTGGCAATCCAAGGTTTTCCTAAGCTGGATCCAACAAGCTCAATGTCGTGACAAACCCACGCCCATAGCTCCCACAACGAACAAAACAGTAAATCCTCATGAAGAGGATTTTGGGTTTTACTCTCCAACTTTCTAATTCAAAAGTGAGAAGTGAGGAATTAAATTCCTTTTTGGATACTTATTCACTTTTTGAGGGAATAATCGATTAGGGAAAATAATCAACCAACTTAGTTAAACCTCGAATCGACCCAAATGAAAATAGGCTATTCCTATAAATAGGAATTCATCTATGGCAAAGCTGCCAAAAATTAAAATAAATCAATTTTAAAAGCCCGAAAACCCAAAAACACATAAATCTCCTTAATGACTTTCATGACAATGTGAACCTCTAAATGCACAGACACACTTACTGGTCTAATCACATAATGAAATGAGTTTGAATTTAATAATCACTGAAAGGTTTAATTTAAACATTTAATAAAGGATACGTCGACCATATATGGACGAAATTGGTAAAATATGAATGGTTGAATCACTAACTCAATGTGCCACTGCCAGGGATATAAATCCTGCACACTAAACAACATGATCAAGTGCAATTGCATATAATAACATAGTCAAAGCAATAAATGCATTAAATCACCTAATTTAACTATTTATTTAATTATATTAAAATAATCTATTTACATCACTCACGTTTGCATAAAGCATAACAATGCAGGAATGAAGTAAATAACCATAACATTAAATCCATCACATAACATAATCAGAGGTATGTCCAAATACTAGATAACTAGATATCATCATAAAACACACAATCATCTCAAAATGGCATCGTCATGCAATATGATCAACTGAACAACATAGTAGTCTAAAATCTATGATACTAGAATCAAGGTGTAACATTTGACCCTCAGGTTCTCTCAAATATAACGCATCACATAAGAACATATATCTCTCAGATCAAAATATAACAAGGTGGATGTCTACAACACACAACCAAATAATCCAACATGAACAATCCATTCTAATTACTTAAGCATTTAATAATGATTGATTACTCTGCATTAAAAAGGCATTTAAAACACATAAACAACCATAGTCATAAACATGACTAACCACTGCTACAAGAACCTAGTCCAGTGTAGCATGGTAATAGTACATAGTGCAATCTCTGCACACATCTCAAGGTAATCACGAAACAACCTCATGATACCACATCAATCCTGGTAACCACTGGCACAAACCTTAGTGAACCATAAATCACATCATAATCTCATAGATCAGTCAAAAGCATAATCAAAGCAACTGATAAAGAAACAAAAATCCAAAAACCTCGACAATGTAGACCACTCAGTGTCACAATCATGATCCATCACAACAAAAGACCAACAAGGTTGCATCCATCGAGATGACTTACAGAAGTCAAATGGGAGAGGCACTACAATATACATCTAAAATGATTATTTTTTATTTTGTTCCCTAGCTATACATGTCATCTATAAGATATTTTCAAATTAGAACAAAAAAAGGTGATTTGCATATACTTGTTTGGCGGGAAATACACTCTATATTTTTTATAGTTAAAAAAGGGACTTCAAATAAAATAAAATGAATAAATTCTTTAAAATTTGTGAAAGTTATAGGCATAAAATTCATCCAATTCTACACATTTCATCAGTTTACATCATCTTCATATTCTAAACACAAATACCATTTTTTTGTCATTAATGTTGAACTATCACATTCTGATATCTCATTTCTTTATAAAAGGTGACACAGGTTTGTACTTTTACCCGTAGCTTGGACACATGATTATTTTAGTGGGCCCACTATACTTAGTGAAAAAAAAAAATCTTAGGATATTTAGACCTTGAATAACTGATTCACCACCCCCCGCCCCCCCCACAAGTTATTGTAAAGCATTTCTAACATAGGTGCTTTACCATTTTTCTTAACTTTTGAACATCTCCAAGAAGCAATAATGTTCCCACCGTCAGATTTTCCACATGGAACAATCTTGTGCATTTGGTCTGGTTCAATTGTTTGATGCCATGTGTCACTTCATGATTTGTACTCCAGTCCACATGATCTTCTGACATCATCAGAGCACTCATTCAAAATTTATCTTCTTTCCAAATCTGATTGGTTGGGGTCCACCATGTCTTTGCTTTTCCTTTAAAAAGGCTTGTGTCTTATTGACATGAAACATATTGAGTGGATGCATATTTAAACATTATAAGAATTTCCATAATGGGCAATGTGGGATTATCTTTTGAAATTGTTTCTTGCCCTGCTGCTCTCTTTTTTTTCAATTTGTCTTCATAAATGGACAGATCTATGACATGAAGCAATTTCTCAAAGTGACACTTTGGACCAACTTATAAAACTACACAAGCTCAGATTATCAAGATGTGTAGACCAAGAGGGATCTACTATAGACCAAACTCAAAAGGTCTTCTACAATTTGGTAAACAGGATAGGACGGGAGGAAAAATGAGTATATTGGATGAAATGGCACTAGTAAATTTAGGCCTAAATTTCAACGCGAAAAGGTCAAAATTTTGAAAAGAGTAGGTCGATAAGGTGACCAAGCTTGTTGTCAGTTTTTTTTGGTCAATTTTTCGCCACATACATTCTGCATCAAAATTTTGACTTCATAAAGGTGGACTTATCAACATGAATTTTGTTGATTTCCCTAGTCCAAGTCGAACTGTTATTTCTTATTTGTGAGCGCTGCTGATCAAAATTTCAACGTAAACCTACACCAATTTGGCATCAAAATTGTGATGAAAACACCTTACTTTCTTATGTCAGTGCCATACAAGTGACGTCAAAGGCGACCAGTTTGGTGTCAAAATTGTGACCAAAATACCAATTCTAATTTGTATTTGTGTCAAATTTGAGACCAAGATATGTAGAAATTTCAACGAGCTGTCCCAATTATTGGAAAAGCTTTGCTCTCATAGGAGCCTTCTAAACTACACAAAACTTTATTCTAAAGCATAATTGCTTGGTGCATGAGAGTCAGGGTATCGTGCACATTTCTACCTCCACACCATTGTTTTGTTTGTCACATGATTTATTTCATAGAAAACAATGGGAAGGAGGAAGAAATGTGCACAATATCTTGAGTCTCCACTAAGAAATTATTCTTTACAACTCAAATTTTGTGCAGTTTAAAAGGCTCCTATGAGAGAAAAGCCTTTGCAATAATTGGCACAGTGCATCTAAATTTTGGTTCCTACAGGGAAGAATAAAATTAGGAAAGAATTATTTATTAGGAATGAAAGCCAATAATTTCATCTATTTTTCAAATAGATAAATGTCATAAAAAAACTTACAGTCCCAATAACATCATCATATATAAGAGCACATATATAACTATAACTATAACTATGTCTAAAACCAACGTAATTTGCAAATCTCAACAATTCAAATATTATCCCTTGATGTTTTCTTTAATGCAAAGTTTTAAGTCAACTATGCTATCACCTTGGATGTAATACCAAACTGTCATTAGGCTAAAGACTGCAGAAAGATTTACGATTTACAATTGCAAGGAGAACTACCCAACCAAAGTAGAAAATGACATGAAAATTTAACAATCTATCAATTAACAATCTAGATGAAATATTTCTAGCAATTGAACTATACATTATAGCAACAAAAAATTGCCTTACAATTCATACCTCACTAGTTGTTCATTTGCATCTGTAATGGCTTCACAAAAGTTGAAAGCTTACAATTTGTCAAGAACACAAAAGGAACTCGTAGTTCAACTGCATCAATAAAACTAAAGTAGTTCAGTTGTACGGTGAGGGAAAGAGACTGTCAATATCAAGTGTGGAGTTGTAAAGAGGTAAGTGATAAACATAAAAAGGTAGTACAAGATTTAAATAGCAATTGTGACCTTCACAATTTTTCTTAGTAGTTTTGGGTCATTAAACTGGATAGAAAATTGATAGTAAAATGTGAAAGAGAACACACATAATGTCACATCAAAATAAATTTGCATCCTACATATGAGTATGCAACAAAATTGAATTTTTACCTCCTCAATCTATTTGTATCAATAAAGAAATAAGACATTTCTGTAATACAAAATTCTTGAACCCTCTTCCACTGTAATCTTCCAAACCTGCAAATAAAACAAAAGCCATAAGAACTAAAATAAAAGGATTTGTTTCTAAAAAACTATCGCAAATGCTTTGTATATACCTTAGGACATGATACAAGCTATTTCACAAGCAACACTTAACATTCCAATTTTTTTCTCGTTTACTAGAGTGATGATAAACTATATGCAAAGTAGAAATAGTGTAGCATAATGGATGATAAGTATCTACAATTTTTAATACTAAAAATTATAAAGAATGTAATACTCACAAGTGTCATTGCCTAAGAGAATGCAACCCAAGTTTATCATGATCTTTGCAACATTCATTGCATTGGGAATATCCTACTTATTTGCAAACACTAGTAACATTGCATCTCGTAGTTCATCTTGCAAGAACAAGAAACTTAAATGATAAAAAAAATTCTACAGATAACATGAAAATAATTGTTAAAAGATTAAGGCCAATTTTACACATAATAACCAAAGTTTCCATGAGAAAGACATGAAATCTTCTTGATCCATTTTCCAATTGTGTTTATACAATCCTAAAAATTCACTTTGATAGTTCTAACTAATTATTGTTGGAAGGATTTTATTTGCTTCATCAAACGAGTGTATATTGTAGTCTTGGCTTCTTGTATTTTTCAAGATAGTATCATTACTCGTCTAGTATTTTTCAATCTAAAAGGATGATATTGATATGTTGTTTTTCTATGACAGCCAAAACAAGGGGTTTTTAACCTTTACACAAACAAGGGATGAAAGCATAAACATAAGGCATCAACAAAACAACAAAAAAAATCTCTTCCTATCCACTTGGAAAAAAGTCTAGGCAACACTATTGTTAGGATTGCAACAAAGGAAACCCCACTACAACCTGTCAACAAGGCCCAAGAGTGATTATTTAAGAGTCAGCATTATCAGTAGAATTTTGTTCAAAATAGAAGTGGGAGCAGTAACTTCAACAACATAGGCCACAAGGCTAGTGGGCATCACACCTGAAATACATTCTAACGTCCAAAATTCTGACAAGAATGGAAGTGATAAAAGTCTAGCTCAGACCAACAGCATGAGAAGCATCAATATAATCAAAAAAAGTTTCTTCTTCATTAGAAAAAAAGTCCTCAAAAGGAAAATCTAAAACAGAATCAGAAGCTCTACTTGTCAAATGGTCATTTTTCATGGCCCTCCATCAAGTGACAACACCTATCCAACACGAAATGGCAATCATTAGGCATGTATCCTATAGAGATGCAATCTCTACAACAAAATGGAAAACCCTCATATTCAATCCTTCACCCATGGCCTCTCATCAACCATGATTGAAGTGGAGAGATCACTATTTCAAATAGAATACAAACATAGAATAGCCCAAAATTGTACTAGATCCATCCAATTTTAGGAACTAGCAAAGGGAATTTCCAATGGCCTCCAGAAAAATAACTCACAAAAGTGAAATGAAGATGAGGAAGGAAAACCCAAACATAACTCACATAGGTATAGCTCAATTTCACCAAACATTAGGGACTTCAAAGAATTAGTCACCCAATGGTGTAAATCTTAGAGGCACTAGAGACTCTAAGAATTTATAGACCCTACTTCTGCACTAATAAAAGTCCATGTTATCACCACAAAATAGGACAAACTTTTCATAAGACTTGATAGCCCAAGCATAGCTCCTTCAACCAAAATTTGATAGACAATTATCTAGAGCATTTAGCGGGTCTAGAACCACCAACAAGAGCAAATATCCTAGCACCTAGAAGCCTAGCTTAGCGCTACACCAAGAGAGTCAAAACCCAACAAAAACCATCCAATGGATCTCTTCTGATGGGGTGTGTTATGAGTATATTAAGTTCCCCTCTTTCTCCAAAGTGGAAAACATCATGAATTTTTAGTTCAAATCTACGTTATGTAATACTAATTTACTCATGTTTAGAGATCCTTAAAGTATATTCAGAGATACTTATTATATCTACTCTATAATAAATGGCAGTTTAATAGCAACTAGAATTAGAGTTCATAACCCACATCAAAAGTGGTTAGTTACACAAGAAGAAGCATCCAACATCGGACATGAGAAACAAATTTAGATTGATTTCTCCTCTATTATCAGAGGATCATAGTAAGGCACAACACAAATTCTCAAATATAAATAATAGTCAACTGCCATTTTACTTAGATCCCTATGAAAATATAGCACTGAAATACAATATACATTGGAGTTAGGAATTTGGTTGACAACAAGAATCAATTGAATTGAAATAAGAAAATTCACCAAAGAATCAACTAAATATGTATTTTTAAGCATATTTCACTACTCAAAATGTTACGACTTCTTCCTTCTTGACCTTAAACTTGTGACATTTTCTAGTTTTACGGGGGGAAACATGATCTCTCCAACTGTTAGTTCTAAATGGCTTCCACCTTAGGCACATAGAGTCTTTGAACTAGATAGATAAAATACACAACCATGCTGAAGACCATGGAAATAGAGGATAACATGGAAAATACTAAGCAACAAGTTGGATGATGATGAAGACTATAGTGAAGGTAGAAGATCCCAGACATCATCAATTATTACCAAACTACCAAATGGAGTATACAAACTTGAAAAGATAAGACACACCTTACAACTAAATGAAACTCTAGAAGCTACCATCAAATGGCATGACATTGAATCATTACCAATAAATGAATACAACGTAGAGAAGCTACTATATATGGTATTTCTATTCATTTTTCAAATGAAAGAGTGCAATAGGTATGCAACCATGACTAAGGAAAGTGCAATTTCACACCATTTTCCATGTTGATGTTGAGATACAGACTTGTACAATCCAATCTCTCAAGGAATAGATAGCACCACATATTGCCATCTTTGCCAAAATAGGATTTGTCATAAAGTGATGTTAGAATAGTTACTAAAATGGTCATAAATTATGTTGTTATAGTAAAAGAATACTTTAACTTAAGAAAAAAAACTAAACAATATTAAAACATGATATCATGCTTTAAAAACTAAAAAGGTACCTGTAACAAAGAACTTCATTTCGACTTGCTAATTGGTTGTCACTATTAATTATAACCTTATCTTTAAAGTTTGATCTTCACTTGGTTTCGAGAATAGTTAAATATTCTCTACTTAATAGGGCCAACCACATGAAGGTGGAAGCTCATTTGGCCCCTCCCCCCCACCCCCCCAACATCACTCTAAATTCCCCATTAACATTTAATAACATTCAATTCATCCATTTTTGAAATATAACATTCAATCATTATAATCACATGATAACATTCATTAACACAAAATTCATAAACATACAACATTCATGAATAATCCATTAACACAAAATTTATTAACACGCAACATTCAAGAGTAAGTCATTCATGAATAATTTATTAACACAATATTCATTAACACCCAACATTAATGAATAATATTCATTAACAATATTCATTATAACAGTATTCAAGAGTAAGTCATTCATGAATAATCATATCTTTTTTCCTTTCTTGCCATTTCTTTTTTTCATAAAATTTCTAAGAGGAATATCAATGTCCTTGTCATCCCCCTCCTCTATTGGTTCTAACTCATGCCTCCTCATCCGTGTAGGAACATCATGAGGCCATTGCACCAAAGGGGGGGTCTGCTACAATAACAAGTACTTCATGAGTTAAATTTGCACCAGTTTATATTAGTGAATTACGAGTTTTTATTTAAGTAAAAGAACTATAAATCAAAAACTTAATTTAAAAGAACAAAACATAGATTTTCTTTACCTGAATGTGTGACATGATCTACCTGTTGATCAGTCTGAACATCCTCCAGCACTCATTCAGCACAACATGATTCTATATTCTCAAAACAAAAAGGTTACACCAAGTTCAATTAAAGATGTTAAATTGTATTAATAATTATATAATTAGTTTTAAATAACAAATGAGCACCTCCATTGATAGTACAATGCACATTAGGGGCTTCAAGATGCTACGTATGATCTATGTCATGATTAACATGCTGCATTACAACGTCATGTGCATTATTATCAAATAAATTGTTGCTCAAGTATTCAATGTATAATATATATTTTGGCATATTTACCTGTGCACATGATGCAGGAGATTGTTCGATTGGGGCAATAGAAGTTTGCCATAGGCATTCAGCCACCACTACATAGCCTTGCTTGAAAGCAATTTTTTTGTGTTCTTCTATGCCCTCCAAATTAAAATTAGTGCCCTAAATTTTTTTATTAATTAACAAAATTATTTACATTTTATAAATAATTTTTCTTTGCAATTCATTTATTGCTACTTACAATGCATGCTTTGATTTTTGAATATCCCCCAAAGCCAAGTTTGTGCTACCCAACCTTTTATAGCCTCACCTTTGTTGCCTTTGATGTGTTAGCAACCTATGAAAAGTTTGAAATATGTTAGATGATATAGATATAAAGATCAGTACTAAATAGTGGATTATTATATATTGGTATGAAGGTTTTAGTATAAAGTAGCATGTTCCACCAAAAATATGAAAAAAGGGAAGAAATTATAGCATCATACCTGTAATTGACATGTGTAATCATGCTATTTATCCATGAAGTTCATACTAAGTATTTATCCATATTTTGACATGCCTCTCCATAAAATTACACATCAAATTTGATAGTCTATTTTATCCATTGTCACACAAAGAAAATGATAAGCTAAAAGTTCAAACAACTAGTAGATTTTATAGATTGATTATTTTTCCATCAAAGATAAGTCAATTTTAGAGTCTATACGCTTAGTGGAAAGGCATGAGTCTGGTAGCATTACCATGGTATCATTACCTACTGGTTCTTGATGTCCTATAGAGTATCCATAGGTTCCACACTCAAAGTGTTTTTATCCCCAAGGCTGCAATAGGTATAAACTTGAGGGCGAATGTTAGATTTCAGATTGTTTTAGTAGCATTCCTTTTTACCCGTAGCTAAAAAGTAAGTATTTTTTTGTTTTCAATTTAAAAGACATCACCTTTGTGCATCAATTGCTTCTTTAGCCTCCACACTACATGGAACTGATTTTATAAATAGTGGTTGTAAATGAAACAAAATCCCCACTGATTTGCTAAGATAACTAGCAACTAACAGGAACTACCTAGCATTGTTCCAACAGAAGACTCGCGACTTAAGATTTGTCTTAATCTATGTTTATTTTGATTGCTTCTAGCAGTGGAGCACCATTCAGAATGTTTGAGAAGATCATAAACGTTACATCATAGTTTGGAGGATGTTTCGTATAGTCTACATCCACAACAAATGATTTCAAAGATGACAATTGGATAGAAAACTATTTAGATAAGCTTCAACTATTCTTAAAAGTCACATAGTAAAAGAAGAATTAATGATAGAAAAAAATAAAACGTCAACTTTAAAACTTTTACTGTAGAAATTAAGAAAATTAGTATGTGATCATGTTTAAACCATTCGCTTTAATAATGCCACATAATTTTGATCCTATAAATAAGGTATAAGAGTTTAAGAAACAGTAACTTTCATAGAGTGGAAAGAAATAGAAAAAATTATCAGCATTATTTATAAGAATGAAATTTGGGTTAGAGTTTTAAAAAAAAAAATGCATAAATTTAAATGCTTGCAAACAAATGCTTTCATGCAGATTAAAATAAAATAAATGCTTACACTTGTAGGGGACACGGCCAATAATGGAGAATGCACGCACAACTCCTCCAAATAAGAAAAGCATTGTAGAACTTTGACATTAGCAAAATCTTCATCATCAGAACAAGTGATTTTCCTGATCGATTTCACTTTTGCAAAATGTTCCAAAAGTTGAGTGTCAGTTTCCAAATAGAGACATTTACGTAAATAGAAGCTCACCATTATCTTACTGGGCAAACTGCAATCAATAATTCTAATGCTTTCTAAGAGTGGAAAATTCACATCAAGTGTCATATATATATCATTGACATGTCAGAGGGGTGATACAATCAAAAGATCAAAACTAAGTGCTAATCAAAGCACTATCAATATCTCAAGTCTCAAAATGATACATCAAATATACAATGAATCTCATGATCAATATAAATATAAAAAAAGAAACAAAAGATAGCATGGACCTAACTACAGCCTTCCCCCTCATCACCAAGAGGAGGAGGAGTAACATCTGCATGTGCAGGCAGCACTACACCATCAAAAGCTCAAGCATAATCAAAGAACCTTGAGACATGTTGAGCTAGAGGTACTGCATTTTCATATACTACATAATAATGAGCAGCCTGAGAGGTATGATGAAAGGTCTCATCTTGCTCTAACTCTATCTATCTCTTTAGCTCTATGATCTCAAACCATAGATCTACTATCTTATAGTTCCCCTCTTCTAGGTAGTCATGCATCTCTAACTATAACTTGCACCTGTAACTTGCCCACCTACCTCTGAGAAGTCCTCAATCTCTCCCTCACATGTCATAGAGAATCTTGAGTCTGTGCTAATACATCTCCTATGGGTGAAACCTATGGAGCCTAATTTGGCATGTCATCATCCCCTCCTCCACCCACATCCTATTGTGGTGGCTCCTCTACCCTATGTCTCCTGGCATCACCTCCTACTACACCCATGGTGCTCATCTCTTTGTGAGTTCTCACATGAGTAGGCCTATGTGCCTATTCATTATTGCTCGATCTAAGATCCAATCTAACATTATGAGAAGGAATTGTAACAAGAACTACTAGTGGCCATTATAATGGCCTCTCCTCCCTCAAAGGATGTTTTTCTAGTAGTTGAACATCAGGGTGTGATGCCTGACTAACTACCCCTATAGGATCAGTTATATGAGGAAGTGAATGTGTGGCCAAATGCTCTATGTACTAGAGTGTGACACCATCATTCACTACATCTAGAAAGTAGTCCCACCTATAAATGGTAAGGCCACTAACATCTTCCATACATCTAATTGGGTCCAATCTAGGAGAACATCCTTGGTGAAGTAGGTGTAACTACAGTACTCTTATGATATACTGTATTGATAGTCAAACTATCTCTAGATATGGGTTAGTGAAAATCTCTCTATCTTAAATGAAGAATGGCCATTCAGTGGCTAAGATATCAACATGAATCATAGCTAGGAGAAGACATCATCTTATGGCTCTATGCCTAGCCATGGTCTATAGGTAACATACATCATGTCATCCAAATGAAGTCTCAAATAGTTTATCTTACCTACTGTAGGCTGGATCATCTCTCCACAATACCAATAAATATAAATCTACAAGGATTGTTGTCAATCCTCAAAGATAGGAACATGATTGTTGTCATTAACTTGTGTTTCTGGCATTGAACGTGATGCTTATTACTTTTAGGAGACTGACCATTAGTAAAATTCTTGCAAAGTTTTTCAAAAAAATGTACTTGTCATTATAATTACTAAATATCATTTATCACCTATACTGCTAACACACACAACTATGTTACATGTAGTTGAGCATTACTATATTTTCAAGACATAATATATCTATATCTAAAGTTATAAGTGCACTATTTATATCTTATGTAGGATTTATGACTAGATTGAGATATATACAGTTGTTTCAGCATTAAGATTGAGATTTGTAAGCAATTGTGTCAACATATTAAGTTATGGTTTATAAGCAGTTGTGTCAGTTATATCTTATGTAGGATTTATGCCTAGATTGAGATTGAGATTTATAAGAAATTTTGTTAGCATATGAATTACATTCCTTTCATCAATAGATAGATTAAATTGAGCTAGTTGAAATTGTTAATACTAAAGTTGAACCCTAAATTTTCTCATTAATGTACTAATATTTAATACTATTGCATACCTTTTTGGATTTGTTGGTGTACTTTCTTTTGGACATTCCCCTTTCTCCTTTGCATCCAAAATGAACTCATTCCAGTCCCTCATTGAAACAAAGGGAGGACGCTTGTACTTTAGGTTTAGGATGAGGCTCTTTCTATATGTGTCCCTCACAACCTTAAGATGTTTGGAAGCTTTTTGTAACAATTTCTTATGATCAAAAATATTACTACCAAACTCATGCTCTATATCTTTGATGAGCTCATCTTTTAATTTTTGATCTTGGTAGTTCCAACTTTTACGAAAAAACACAAAACTGTTAGATATAGCTAGTATAAGAAAAGACTCGAATGAAAGGAAAAATGTTGCACCAATTAATGATATGAAAAAAAATAGTGGGATAAAATTAGTTGAGTTATGATGTTCCACCTTTTGCATATGGTGGGCCCGAATCTTCGCAGCATGAGGTCATAAAGCCTCCTATAAAATGTATCATTTCCTGCAAAAAATGTCATGGGATAATTAATAGTAAGAACCATTAAAATGAATCATGCGAAGAATACTTTTCATAGTGAATAACAAATACATAAAATGAGATACACTTCATCTTTTTAGTGACCTATTTCAAGGTTGGAGGATAAAATAATTATTACAATATAAAAAAATAATTATTTAAAGTACCTAGAATCTTAGGACATTTCAAAGGCATTGATTCATTATCGTCAATCAAAAACAATGTCTTCATAGCTCCCATGCTAGAAATATGGGTAGCTCCAAGAAATGACGGTAAATTATCACCAATACATGCACTGTGATTTGCATTTGGTGGCGTACCAGACGGTGCATCTCCTACCACAAAAAAAACAATACACTATGTGATGCACCCAAGATTAAAGTACATATTATCAACTCATAATTAACACAAAACCAAATATAGAAAAACAAGGATTTACCAGCTAGACGTCCCCTTGTTGCCAACATTGCAATCGGCAATCTCGTACAGGCATCTATCAACCTCGTAGGAGTCTCCTGCACTGGATGACTTGAACAATACATTGTTAGCAAAGAAATTATGAAATAATAAAAGTAAGAGTTAAGAAGTTTTGAATGTTTGAAATAAAAAATTCCTTCTAACTTGTCAACTAAAAGATTATTTTACTAGTGGCAGTTGGAGCTCTGCTACTATGGGCCTCACTGCATTGTCCTTGACCAAGTTATGGATCAGTTGCCAAAAATTCCTGTATAACAAGAATTTGGTATTTAAAGTTTCTTACAACTCTTTAAAAAAATTGCATCAATAAAGTATTTTTGCACATATTACATATTTTACTTCACAACATAAAAAATTATAAAATATAAATCTTTATTGAACTTTTGTTATAACTAAATATTCATTGGAGCTTACTTCATAATGATGAGCTTGCACTCTCAAATCTGATAGCCTCTTCATCATCTCCTCAGATTCCATATTTGCCTCATCCAAAATTTTCATTGCTTCTAAATTAATTTTTTAAAATTTTTTCTTCAACATTTTTATGAAATTGGGAGTTTCAGCAATATCCTCATCAGAAGGCATAACTAGTGGCTCGGTACTTACTAATGCTGCTTTACCCTTATCCTAAACATCAACTTGTGAGAGGAATATCAGTAAAACTATCATAAAAACTAAAAAAACCATAAATAAAATAATGTAATAATATAACATTTTTCAACTATCTAATTTGAACAATTTCAAAAAGGTTTGCCCTTGCTAAAGAAGGGGTGGGAGTAGCATCCTGGTGACCTCTATCATCTATCGGATCCATATCATCCTATCACAAAGATTAAACATAAAAAATTCAGCTAACTGAAAGCAATAGACAGCAAAAAAAAAACTTATTAACAAAATGGTAAATAGTACTTACACTGTAAATAAAATAATGTAATAATATAAAAAAATTTAACTATCTAATTTGTACAATTTCAAAAAGGTTTACCCTCACTGAAGAAGGGGTGGGAGTAGCATCCTGGTGACCTCTATCATCTGTCGGATCCATATCGTCCTATCACAAAGATTAAACATAAAAAATTCAGCTAACTGAAAGCAATAGATAGCAATAAAAAACTTATTAACAAAATGGTAAATAGTACTTACATCCCTCATGATAGTAACTTTGTTTGTATCTATATGATTTAATTGGTAATCGATTAGTAGTTCTTCCCCTGCACTTATTTATTTTATTGCACAAACAAAAACTTCATTCCCCTCACGTGCCTCAAATATGCAATTGGGTTTCTTACTAGTTGAAGAAGGTCACATACTATTTATAAAACCTGCAACATTACCTATTGCTTTTAGTCTCCCATCCATGTACATAGAAAATCTTTTACTTTGATCATTTTCTTTCCATTGTATATAATTAGTTGATACCCCATACCTATGCATACTTTTTTTATATTGAACAATCTACATCCAATCATTGTAATTATAACATGGATCGACATACTTGAAAAATTTCGATAACTTTATTGTAACATACCTTTATCCCATCCATGGAAAATAGGCCCAAACCATGTAATGAGGATGGAGCAATGTGATATATCCTCTCATTAACACAAAAATCTATGTTAATTGGAGGTACTCATTGGTTACCTATTCTTTCTCAATGTGTGAGTACCGAAAGGGCACCTTCATGTCACCTTTGGTCTCATCATCATAAGAACATGACCCCCTATTAGCAAGGAAAAATTGCATGCGTTTATCAAATTTTTTTCTTTTATTTTGACCTCTAGTTGATCTCCCTATTTTACTCATACTACATGTAGAGCTTTCATCTACCAGTTCCTCATTTCCCTCATTCGATGTAGATAGATCTGACAAGTACCTATTTGGTGGGTCCTGCAATCCATCAAATGGAAAGTGAAAGTGACAAATATAAAATGTAGTAAGTTGAAAGTGATTATACAATTATATTTCTATACGGACCTTCTTTGTCTATATATACATTATATGATTATATAATATGTCTATTTATAACATATGTGCTCAATGATAAACAAGAAGAATATAAGAAATTTATGTCTATTTATTGACTTATATCTGCTGATCCATGTCACTATGCACAATCCACGCCAAATGGGTCAAATTTCCTATAGTCAATTGACTGTTTGCAAAATGGGTGACAATCAAACACAATATAAACATTGGTAATTATAAATAACATATGTTGTAATCATTAGAAATGAACACAATAAATATGTAATCAAATTTCCTAAATATGTTAATCATTTACCTTAAGTTAGTTAAAATTTACATGATACACATTTGCTACAAATAACTTAGAAGACAACATGAACAATAGGCAACATTGTAAACATGAGCAAATTTCCCTTATATATGGAATGCAAGATCCTTAACAGAAGGGGTGGCGATGTACCTGTAGTCAATTGACTATTTGCAAAAATGGTCATAATCAGACACAACATAAACATTGGTAACTATAAATAACATATGTTGTAATCATTAGAAATGAACACAATAAATATGTAATCAAATTTCTTGCATATGTTAATCATTTATCTTAAGTTAGCTAAAAATTACGTCATACGTGTATGCTACAAATAACTTAGAAGACAACATGAGCAATATGCAACATCGTAAACATGAACAAATTTACCTTATATAGGGAATGCAAGATCATCAACAGAAGGGGTGACGGCATTTGTAGTCATTGATTATCTTCTTCATCATCATCATCATCATCATCATCATCACCATCATGACCGCCATCATCATCGCCATCATCACCATCATCACCATCACCATCATCATCACCATCATCTTGATCTTCATCATCTGCTTCTTCATCATCTTCAATATCTTCTTCTTCCAAAACATTATACTTTATCGGCCTTCCTCTTGGATCATGTCTAACAAAAAATGACCAAACCTGTTTATGTGGAACCTCTGAGCAAAACAATTGCTCACATTGGCTTGGAAGAACATATGACTCATCTCCAACTGGCTCAAATGACCTTGTATTGATCATTGTATATCCATTATCATGTTGAATAACCGTTCTATCTAGATCATTTTGATTTAGTCGTAACCTGTACCATTTGATGACGAATAGAACTACTTTGAAGGTGTTAAATTCACACTCAATTATATCATCTAAGATGCCATAGTATTGATTTTGAGATTGTTGAGGATGTATGTCATTTCTAGATGATATATTGGTGACCTTGAAAACTGCAGTTATCTCAGAATCACAAGTTTTCTTTGTGTCATCCAACATTTTTATGCAAAATTTCTGCCCATGATAGTACATAGAATTGTGGTGCTTGACCTAAAATTTTTGAAGTGTGTGTAAATTATTTTCATCGTGAGTTGATACAAAAAATATGTCGAGTTATGATCATTAATAATTTTTTATGTACCTCTCCACCTCTTAAACCCTTTACTAGATCAACTACCATCAACATAACATTGGAATCTCCATTACAATGAGCTTCTGTAACCAATGAAGCAACACCTTCCCATGTTAATGAGCAACCATTTTTTTGACATTGTTCAATCCATTCCATCATCCAATCAAGATTGTTTGCAATATACAAATGTATTGCATCCCACTCTTGACCACCTATTTCAAAAAAATACACTAATTAAAAATAACTTATATTGAAGATTTATAAGAATTAATTAACTACAATAACATCTTAGATTTACCTCTCACTTTCATTGATCTACCTTTGCCCATCAAGTACTCCTCTTCAAATTTGTTAATTGAGTTGGGATCCCAAATATGATCTACATGAATCTTTGTTGCAAACTTAGGAAGTTATTCACTAATGTACGCCATGGTCTAGTATACCATATATCCCTCCACCATAGAACCCTCGAGATGTGCTCTCTATCGAACCAAGCCTTTCAAAAATTTCAAGTGCCTCTCAATCATCCACATTGACCTGGTTGGTATAGGTCCACACAATTCAATCTCCTCAAATTGATGTATGAGGTAGTGTTCTTATGCATTGAAAAAACTTGGAGGTAGACACTTTTGCATTTCACACATCAGAAGAGAAATTTTTCTCTTCCAATATTTTATATCTTCTTTATTTATTTCTTTAAATGACAACCACCTCATGTATTTTCCAACATAATATATAACCTGTTTGACATTGTTGGCGAAGTGGCATGGGAGAGATAAAGGTAGAATGTACTGCAATATTTGTAAAATGATCTTGTCAATATTTTATGAAAGAATGCAATTGAAACTACATGCAGTATATAAATATATAGTGAATACAAAATAACATGAATTACCTTAATAAATGTATGCCAATTGTGTGTTTTCAACCCTGGCCCAAATTCAATTTTATTTGATATGACATTGTTTATGTTCATAGAAAATCTTGTGGGAAATCATATTTATTTTATGACTTCTTTTATAGCATTTCTCTGCTACTCTGACAATAACCAACTAAGGGCACTTGTATCAATCTGGTCTCCATTTTTATTTGATCGAATGTCATTTTTCATTGCATGGTTGGATTCTTCAATGTCACTACAAGTTTTGACAATTTGATCTTTGTCACGCCTTCCATCCAATATTTTCCATAATGTCTCTACTACATTCTTTCCAATTTGCATAGGATCAAACAAATGCACAATTGGGAATTGCTCATAGTACAGCAACCTAGTTTATTGCATAGGATAAATTTTTAGTCCTTTTGGAAGTTGGTCATTGATGTCTTGATGACCTTCACAAGCATCAATCACATCATTAGTAAACAAAACACAATATCAAAATATAAATTTGAAACGAAAACCATCAAATAGAATGACATTACCTCGACGATTTATTTTATTGTATGCCAACTTCCATAGGAGAGGTCTCATTCTCTGTGGCTTTGACGTAGTCTCTTCTAGACCATTGAAAAGATGTTTTTTGGTAATTTAGTACTTAAAGTGTCTATTCTCATCAAACACCTGCTTTCTTAAACTTTTTGAATGATGAGATTTTTTCTTTGGACCACAAACCAGACATGCAAATTTACCCTTTATCTAAAGACCTACAAGATCATGTATAATTGGATTAAATGTGTTAACTTTGACATACCAAAAAAGAGGTGTCAAGAAGAGAACATACCACAAAAATGTGTTAGCCTAGGGGCATCGTGTATTTTCCATACAAGCATTGCATGAAATCGAAATTGTCTTTGTCCTATTGGTCTACAAATGTCATACATAGTAACCCCATTCCATAACACCACCAACTCATTGATAAAGGGTTCAATATATATGTTGATATCTTTAACTTGGTACTTACCTAGTTGAATGAGAAAAAACATTACATAATTATTTTGACCATTTGATGGATTAGTAATAATAAATTAATTTAGATGACCACTAAATCAAAAAATACCTAGAACAATCAGTGTCAGCATTATGTGCTCTCTCTTTATGGAAAACCAAGGAGGTATGTTATTGTTGATAACAAAAATAGGTCACACCAAGTAAGTAGATCTCATCTCTCCATAAGGATTGACACCGTCTACTACCAATGAAAGCTTGAGATTACAAGGTTCTTCTTTAAAGTGTGGCCATTTTTTCTCTATTTCCTTAAATGTCGAACCATCTGCAGGAATTTGCATAATGTCATCTTCACTTCTATTGTGTGCATGGTAATCCATAAATTGTGCCAAGCTATTACACTTGAATAATCGTTGTAGATGTGGAATAATGGGAATATGCTGAAGAACCTTGCGAGGCACCTTTTTTGTTAATCAGTCTTATTGATATCTGCTTATATGACAAGTAAGGCACTGTGTTGCAAATTCATGTTGTCTATGATATATAATATGATCATTCGGACATGCACATATTGTTTGATACTCCATTCCAATATCTTTCATAATGGCAGATAATTCTCGGTATGAGCAAGGTAGAATGTTTGATGGTGGTAACAAACACTCACCTATCAACCTACAACCAAAAATATAATTTCTTAATTTAAAGAATATTAATTGCTACACGAACCTGATGTTAATTGTAAGGGAACTATGAGTAAAATAATGAAAGAAGATGGCATACCTTAACATAGGTGTCATTGCTATGTTGGATAAACCATTCATAACCTTCAAGTTCACCAATAGCAATACAGTGGCAAGAAGAGTTGTTTTGGAACCTTCATATAGGGACTGGTGTGCCTTCTCAAGTAAAGGTACATCAAGCTCTGCATCATCATCATCATCATCATCTTGATCATCATGATCATTTTGATCATTGTGATTTTCATCATCCTAGTCTTCTTCCATGGTATCAGTACCTTCTACTTCAATATTCACACCTCCATGTTCCCTCGTTTGGAAATCTGCATTCTCCAAATTGTCATGGTCCATAACATGAAACTCAGGGATGTTGACCTATATGAAAATGATGACCTTATATTAACCATGACCATGATGTCATCATCAAATCATGTCTTATGTAATTTATAAACTATTAAAATACATACCAATGGATGATACTCATTTCCCCCTTCAATGTGACCATGTTCCCTACAATGTTGCTTAGCTGTTGTGATTAGATATCTTTGAGTCTTTAAGCCCTTACACATTTTGCAAGGACAATAAAATTTTCCATCACCTTTTTTGTTTAAAGTAGACCATAGTCTAGCAATTGTCTCCCTATTTTTTTGTGTGTTGATATCCTTAGACATGGTCTTTCTTGAATGGAATGACTCATTTGTAAAAGAAGGATGAATTTTTTGCAACCTACAGATGGAGTAGTAAGAGGAAGAAACATATAAAAAGGAGTTAGGTCTCTAAACCAAGTAGGATTTAGGACATGCTGGAGTGGGGTTAGCCCAAGATATTTTGGAATCTTGAAGAACCTAGTAAAGGGTATCTAGAAAGGTGAAAATAAACAAGTATTTTTATAGTTACAAAGGAGGAATCGAGAGCATTATAAATAATGAAGAAGAAACTTAAATCCATACAACTTCACCTCTATTTACAATTTGACCTTTCTACAAGTGAAATATGACAATATACAAAATTTCCAATCACATTTTCACTTAAAAAAGAACACCAAGTATACCTTTACTACAATATCTTCTTCAAATTCTTCGCTATCAAATTCTTCATAACTGCAAGCTCCTGTGCAGAAAAAAGATGAGATGTACTAAGTAATTTTTTATGGGCAATATTTAAAAAAATCAACTATCAAAAAAATAATTTATGAAATTCAGTTGCTTTATTATGTACTCAAGACTTGGTAAGATGTTCCCAAGTCTATCTATAGAATGCCTATCTACATGGTTGTTTGCAAATAGTCTAGTATGGTGCTGCTTTTGAACTACAAAAAATGTCACTAGGGCTAGTAATTTGGGTCAAGAGATGCATAAGCATGTTGAAACCATAGAACTTTTAGTTCATATAGCATTCAGCTATCTTCTTTAACAAAATCCAAAGAGAATACAAACTAACTAATGAGTCGTGTCTATCTCAATTGAATAGCAAGTACTATTGTGAGTATTAGGAAACTAACCTTGCAAATAGTATCCAATTCATAAAGTACTAGGAAAGTGACCTTGCTGATTTGTTTAACATAGATTGGTGAACAGAAAATTCATAATAAAAATCTGATTTTTTTCCACACTTGTTCAAACCATATAATGAAATGACAAAAAATGAATTGTATACGAGTCACTCCAAATCCTTAGCTTTTAATATGTTTCATAGATGAGATTGCATTATATGTTTTGAACAAGATGTGGAAAAAAATCAAATGAAATAGATATAAGCATTCTCACACCATGAGTGAAGCAATAATTACATAAAGCTTTATTGCAAAAAAAATGTCAATATTGTTTACATTGTACATACTTGTTTATATAATGCTTCAATTTGTAAACTAAGAAACTATAGCTAGTGTTCTGACCATGCATAAAAATAAAATTACAATGCAGATGTATGAAATTATATGCATAACTACTTCTATACTAGTTTATAACTACTATGAAAGCACAACACTGCAATCACAATACCAAATCAAACTCCATAACTTAATCCCAATCCCACTACCCACCATCGAATCTCCATTATATATTTGTTGCTACCAACTGTAGTCTTATTCCATTCTACTTGATGCTCTCTGCAACCTGAACCACAACCCAGTGTCATATTTTTAAGGGGAAACCCATGAAGGTTGGGGTTTCCTAAAAAGGAGGAAGCCTCAAATGTTGCAAATTGTTTTCCATCTGGTATTAATCCTGACAACATGTTGTTTGAAAGATTCAATACTTCGAGGAAGGTTAGATTTGAAAATTCAAAAGGAATTTTTCCTGACAACTTGTTTTCTAAAATATTGTTACTTCATCTTCAAACTTTGAAGAGAAGGTAAGTCATTCATCAATAATTTGAGATTTATTGACTATACCATATAGCTTTGGATTGGGCTGGATGAAGTCGAGAAAGTAGGCTTTGGATTACAGCTTATCAAATTGGTTATCAATTTATGTTCCAAGTTTAAGACATTACAACATTGGCATCAAAGACTATTATGAGAACATTTCCTATTATTTGGATACAGTGTCAATAACACAATCTTTAAGAGGCACAATCTTTTTCTATAATTAAAGACTTTATTGGAAAATAGCAATCATTACAAAAAATCCTCATCTGAGATTTAGAATACTACTTTGATGATAAGCCTGAGGCTTTTGTGACCTAGACCAACACACAAGCTGATGGAATAAGATGGTCACATAATAAGGAGAAGAAAGAGGATCAAAAGTCTAGAGTTACTAACTTGAAAAACTTAAAAATGATCCCCTTGAGGTCTTGTATGAGGGACTCTCATGCACATTAAAAACTACACATGCACCCATATAGGTAAAACTTCAAAAGATGAAAATAAAAAGCCTACATGCAGTTTGGCAGGCACTCCATGTCAGAACTGTTAGTTAAATGGCACATTTCCCATCAAAACATGAAAAATTACCTACTAATTATTAAGAAGCAACACTTTGAAAACAAAACTCAAGGAGCATATGGGAAAGTGATGAAAGGATTGCCATTACTAAGGGAAGCCGACTTTTTTTTCTCATCCATATTGGATCTAGCGGATGAGATCCAACTTTAGGATATGTCCTAAGGATTTCTACTTCTCATCCACTGAAGAAAAGTATGTCTGATAGTAACAATGTATGTCATTTGGTAAGACAATAGAATTGCTAGAAGTCTTCACAATCTACTCCTTCCATGCTACAAGGCTTTTGAATGATCTCTTTCAATGCCTTATCAATGGCTTCTCTTGCCTATTTTCCCTTGGATAGTTAAAATCTTGATGGTGAGTGGAAGATACAAAACTCTACTATTGCTACTCTATTAACAAGGTTAAGAAATGACGTCCACAACCATTTGTTGTATGTTTCATAATCCTAAATATAATTAAAATTGGTTCATACAAACTTCCATTGTATTTACCTATTTTCAATGGTCCAATTTTGAAAAAGCTACTCTTGGTTCAATTGAGAAGTTCAAGAGGGCATAAAGTGTTTTAATCACTTTCTAACTCTCCAACACACATCACAACTTGTTAGGCACTATTTGACACCCTACTATACTGATGCCCACCAAGATCTTGCTTGTAGTACTTTATGTTGCATCATGTCTATATATATTCCATCTACACATATTGAAATATAAAAACAAAAACAATGATAATGAGAATAATTGGATGATAAACAACACAAAAAGGCCTGATTTGGGGAAGACTCTCTAACAGTAGACAACTGAATACAGTAGGGCTTTATTAGCTCATGCCTAGCCAAGGAAGAATGCCTTATAAACAATCTATACAAAAGCATGAGTAGAGAGTTAAAGAAGATTTTCTAGGCAAAAAAAACAACATCCTTTCATTTTAAGATGATATATAAAGGCATTCTTCTTGAGAGGGGCCAACTGGGTTCATTTTTTTTTTGTTGGGTTTAACCCATAGGCATTACTACACTGAACTAGATCTCAAATAACCTTTATATCAAACCCAGATCCAGGGACTATGAGTGCCAAACTAATAACTTAGCTTTTTGTACAATTAAATCAACATATTAAAGACATAAAGACATTTGTACAAGGGTGATATTTCCTCAAGTTTTCTTTGTTGCCAGATTCCTTTAGATAAAGATAGCTACTATAAAGAAGTGGATAGATTCACCCAAGAATCTCTCCTGTAAATGGAATTCCTTCTCAATTTTGGAAGTATAATTTCAAAAATATTGTAATGTAAACTTCTAAAATTAGTTCATCCAGACACAAAACCAACAAATGTCTGCCAAATCTTATGAGAGAGAACAACAAAAAATGATCAGGAAATTGAAGTGGGTTAAAGGATCAGACATTTCACATACATTTCCATGTAATTATTGGTCTAAAAGGTTGAGCCCTATCTTCCTTATGAGAGTATTTTTGGTTTGGATAATAGTTTATAAAGCAAAAAAGCTATGTTGTGGACTTAATCCTTTGGTAGATACATATCTGAATTGGAGAAGATTATAGTGTCAGGTTTTATTATAAATGTTTTTTTTGTGATTTGACTTCCATATCCTTGAATCTTGATCTTAATGTTTTGTTTTAATTTTTATTTTGATTATGTAGGTATAATGGGAGAGAATTGGGGTATGTATAATTTCTTTTGTTCCTCGTAAAATTGAGCTTCAAATGAGGTTTAGGGGTGGACCCAATATCCATTTGCATTGGATTTTCTGTAAGGTTTACAGTTTTGGCTGGTTTGAATTTCATTTTGAATGGGTTTCATGGGTGGTGGCAACATTGCTTCAAAAATCCAAAGGTAAGTCATTTTATCCAATTAGATTAGATTTGCTGAAATTTTTTAACATTCTAGTTGATTGGAAAATTATTTTATTCTTTTAGTTGTCATCTTTTCTTAGTTTTCAATCTTATCCTTATTAGACATGGTTTGTTACTCTTTTTAATTGAGACTTTCACTCCTTTATTAATATTGAATCTCTAGGTAATCATTTTGTGTGTCATTACATTTTGCAATACCCCTGTCCCCGAGATGTTTTGGATATCCAGGCATTATATCAATCCTGGCCATGCATCCACATGGAATTTCATTTTAAGCCACTAAAATCTATATATTCAATGATATACTCCTCTCTAATTAGTTTCTAAGAAAATAGATACTAACAATATAATTATTCCATGGGATTTATCCTTCTATGAAATACATAAATTCTGAAATCTTTGAACTTAGGAAAATATGACATATTTATCTATGAAGTCTTCAAAGATAACTGAAAATATCATGACTTTATCTTTGATGCCTTCAAAGATCACACAAAGTGAGATTTTTTTTGAAGCCCTTGAAGATTACTGAAAATATTGTAAATTAATCTATGAATCCTTCAAAGATCAGTAAAAAATAATTGTAAATTTTGAACTATGAAACCTCCAAACATGATCAGGATCTCAACGCTGAAGAACAATGTGGCTGCATCACAGATCATCTGCTATAAAAAAAAAACATGTTAACAAGGTTATAGTAGTATATTAGTTCATATTAAGGGTTCCAATATCTATCTTCATAAGTCACACAATATGATCATATTCCCCTTATTTAATTAATTTTATATATCCATTAGGAATGATTTTTGAATTTTTATGTGCATTGATGAATTTTTTTGTGCATTGACTCTTTTCTAACAAAATGAATATGTTGAGAAATCTTTTCTAATAGTGCCTTATCAACCATGAACATGGTTGTGAGGTAATATGTTTCGTGTCCAACCTCAACAAAAATTGGTTCCGTAGAATAAGAGCATAGCATAATTTCATAAGCTATGTCAGCTTCTTCCCCTGCATGCTCCAAGAGGCTTGAAACTTATATTTGGAAAATAAATGTTGATGACAATCCTCGTTAATTATAATCCACCTTTTCCTATTCTATTTAGAATAATATTTACTCTGTTAGATCTAATCTCTTAGTATATCAAATAAGATTTGGGGACATTACATTGTGACAGAGGAGTGAATCTAAGTAAGAAAAAGACTAAAACTACACTAGCAACCAAAGTAGGTCATTGAGTTAAAAGCTCAATCACAATCACAATCACAAGAAATAGCTCATGGATAGATGAATGAAAGGGGGTATATTTTATAGATGATAATAGCTCACAGAGACCACAAATTAGACTTCACAGTCCATCAAGCTTGAGTTCCCTTCTAACATCTCAATGTATCATACCTTGAATACATAGGATTAGCAGCACATAGTTCAGCAAAATGGAGCAATTCCAATTGACAGATGAATAAGTTTAAGTTCATTTCCATCATCTTGGTGTATTAGCGCTATTACAATTAATGTTGGATGATGAGGTTGGTGTGTTGGACAATTCTTAGATGGCTACGGATGGCTAATGGTGACTGCTTGTCTGTTGCTTTTGGCTATTTGCCTATAGCTATGAATGGTAGGTAGGTGGGAGAAATTACTCTGCCAACGGTTTAGGATGTAGTAAATTTTTTAAAATTATTTTGTTTTTTATTTAGAAGCTTAAAATGTGTCTAGTTTTAATTAGATAAATTGGGAGGGAGCTGAATTTTTATATTAAGTCAAAATATGAAATAAAAATGAGCTCACAAGTAGTGAATTCAGGAAACTAAAAATTCAGTAATTAAACCTACCCTAAGATCACCACACTCTAATATTTTAAAAAAATCAAAAAGCATAAACAAAAATCAAATCAATAGTAAAACTAGAGGGAAGGGACTTTAGCCTTTTGCAATATTGCTTCATCTTCTTCAAAATGTTCAAGAAAGAACATAGCAGAGAGACCAACATAGCATAATTTGGATGAGCTCAATATTTTGTCCATCATATATTTGTGAAACTACTATCAAGATTTGACTATGTATTTTTTGAGTCAAACTCATTGACCTATATTACTAATAAGAATAGTTTGAGTGACAAAATCAAAACAGGAAAGTCAGCAGAAATCCTTATCTTTGCTCATTTTACCTCAGTTATTCATCTTCCCCTGTCTAGACTGCTTGAGGATAGCTCTTTCAAAAAAAAATTGGTTAATGTGGAGAGCTAATATATTATTATTAAATATCTGATCAAGAGTTCAAGAGGGAAAGAAACAATAAGAAAACCTTCTATCTTTGTTGAAATGCATCTCGAAAGATAATTTCTCTAACATAAACTCTTTCTAACATTTTTATATAGAAACAGAATAATCTTAAAAATATTTAATTTAGCTTCCTATTAGCATCCTCATTAATCTCATCATAAACAAAACCTATGCTAAAAGTGATGGAATTAGCTGTAAGAAAATGCTTGAACTTGTGGTTCAAAATCTCCAAATTGACTAACTGCTTTAGAACCACTCTTTCAACATTATTTGAGGGTCTTCATGATTATTTTTCACAAGAACAATGGCATATAGAATCCCCTCATTTTCTTCTTCAGAGGGCACCAATAGTATAGTCTCTTAACCTGTTCCTAAATACAAATTATTTAGGATGTTGTGCCAAATTAGCTACAATTATTTTTAACTATTTTATATGATGTATAAGATCAATTTAACTAATTCAACACAAGTCAGATATATAGACTACATTGAAAAGACCAAAAGATGCCCTTTAAAATTATTTATATGCATATTTTGGGACACCACATTTGTTTGATCTAAATAGACAAGGAAACATATTCATTACTCTGCAGGGCCTGCTCAAAGTTAGTGATGAGTAAATCTCAATTATAACTTCTGAATTTGAAGGAGAAAAAATTAGGTTGGTTATGGGCTTTCATTTATACTAATTGAAAGCTCAATACTTAATATCTTAATATCTCACCATTGAGATAAATCCTTACAAGGATCAAGCGCTATGTTTGATGATTTGGTGTTTTCAAACTTGTTGATGTAGTTGTGGAACGTAGTTATAGAAGTTTATATTTCTCAGATGCCAGTACAAAGTTTCCAAATTTCCATTCCATTTTGGACTTTCTAGAAGGAGAACCATATGGCCGCCTTCTCAAATATGACCCACAAACCAAAATGACAAGTGTGCTACTTGATGGCCTTGGCTTTGCAAATGGAGTAGCCCTACCTCCATCTGAAGACTATGTGGCTATCTATGAGACTTGGAAGTAAGTTTTACATATTAATTATAATGGCATATTGTAATAATTTATTTTATAATGGGTGTATGTACATACATTAATCTAGTTTTTCTTGATAGCTTTTAGTTTTGACTATATGATTTATTTTTTATATCTATGATCTGTCATCAAAGAATGCCCAGAAAAAAAAATTTCAAAATGACCTAATAGGTGCCATGGCTAAGATTGAACAAAAAATGGTAGAAAAATGTGATAAGTACCATAATTCCTTACCTCTTCCTTTATTTCTACCTCTTCTCCTAAATTACTTGTGCAGCTCCCCCATGTGCACTCCGTAGAATCTTTGAAACCAGGGGAGATGAGAAAGATAGGAGCAAAGGCTTAGTGAACAAAGGCAAAGATATAGTTTCAAGTCAGGATATAGATTTTTTTGACCTCATTGCCCAAGCATATACAGATCCAAATCAAGATGCACATGCCTGGGATCCATATACCTCCCACCCTCTGCATGCACCAAAAAGTGCTAATCTACCACCTCTTAATTTAACAAAACAATGAAATGGGCGGTCGAAACCCTTTTTCATTTTAACATGTCCAACTAAGTGTTGGTCAAAATTTTGACCAACACAGGCATTGATTTTTAAAATAGATATTTTTCCTTCCATATTCCAACCAATATGGGCATTGATTTTTAAAATATATATTTTTCCTTCCATATTTTGACCAATCTAAAACATTTTAATAGATGGTCAAAAATTTTGGTCGAAAAATGACCTCAAATGTACTAGTGTGGAATACCCTTAGTAGCTTTAGTGATAGATATACTCAATGCCCTTCATTCAAATGGAATGGAGCTCTATGCCAAAGGATTACTATGCCAAGCCCCTGCCGCTTGGGATTTCTCCTCTCTTCAATGAGCATTGGACTAAACTTAGAAGAATTCTCCACAACAGCATTCTTTGGCCCACTTTGGCTTTGAACATCCATAGAAGTTCCCTATAGCAATAGTAATTTGGAAGGAGGATTTATAGAATAATTCAAGCATTCAAAAATGTTACTTCCTCCACCCATTCCTAGCTCCAAAGATGCACCATGCATTGTAGGAAGAGATCTCAATTGTATGGGGCTCCCATAAAATTTCTCAGCCATTGCCACCATTCTTTCTAGCTCATCTTTCAACCAAATGTTTTTAGTACATTGTTGCTACTCTTGAAGACTAATTTCAGAAATAACAAAAGGTCCTCCTACAATTGGTGTAAATGGGACTTCTCATGGCTTCTTTAATTTCCATGTTCTCCAATTGAAGCTTCTCATTATCTATCTATCCCCATCATCATTGGGAGCTATGGTTTCAATCTCTAGCCTTCTTCTCTTGGCAAGATGCTTGATTGCAGGGTTGGTGATGCCTTGGATGTTATGATGAAGAACCTTCTTGTGCCTCTTGTACATGATCTCCCCTATTTCATTCAAAGTGATTAAAATCCACTACCAATTGTGGTACCTTTGACTACATTCTCCAAGCCATGGGAGTTGTATGGCAAGGTGTGACTTTCTTTAGGATAATTTGGCATCTCTAAAACACATTTGGATGCTTGAGAAATGATGGTTTGTTCATGGTCTTATCATATGAGAAAATTGATTTATGGAATCAACAAAGTCAAAATTATGATTTCTTTAGAAATAATGATAGAATATTTGATGCATTTGTGAACATGCATTCCACCACTAGGACACTCCTCTTCTATATGAAGTCATCTTCACCTGTGCATTGATAATGTGAGTCACTATGGATGCATTGCTCCTTAATTTATGCCTATGAATATGCATGCTTGACATAATGACCTTCTAAGTTCAATGGTGGTAAAGTATTTAATTTTTCTTTGTTGATAAATGGATTTAACTCCATTAATATTATCCACCATGGGTATCTCCCACACATCCATTTGATCTCGAAAGCCAATATACACACATACTAAAACCTTGCTTGACCAAAACCATTATAATCTCCTCTAACCCCCAATGACAAGATGTCCATTTGGAAACATTGAAATTTTTCAAATCACCATAATCACCTATGTTGAAATTTTTTGATACCTGGTGACTTATTCATTTGATCAATTTAGTCAGGCTACCAAAGTGGGTCTAGCTAAAAAAAAAAAAAATTGAATTCAAACATCTAAACTTTCAAATTAATTCATTAGTCATCTAATACCAATTTGAAACAAATTTGACCACTAGAAACAATTTTAAAAAACTCATTTTACAATTTTTGCAAACTATCAACTTCGTGCCAAGAGGTTCTTTTATTGCTTTTGAAAATTGACCCAAAAATATGACCAAGCTCTAAAAAAAAACACACTTATTCTCTGTTCCATATTCTTGCACCCTATCAAATCTTTCTCATGACAAATTCTTCGTCAAAAGATATTGAATATCAAAGTTGCCCTCTCAGAACTCCCTGCAAGAAGAGATGTCAGAAAACAAAAAAGCACATTCGGATTTGGCTCTAAAAATTGGGCAAATTGACACTTGGGGGATTTGGAATTGGGGCATTGGTTCACTATCATGAGGAGAATATCAATCTAGGATTAGGTTTCATGAAATATAATGAGGAAAATTTGGCAAGTGTTCAAAGTAGGCTACTCAAATTTGCAAACTGGAAATAATGGCAGAAAAGCCAGTTTTGCAAATGGAATGGACTTAGAAAAGTGTGTAGATGGATTTGTCAAGACTTGCAAACTAGCACACTTAAAGAATTTTTAGAGAAGAATGCAATGGTATGTAACATTTGGTCTCACCTATCATGGATTTTGAGATATGACATCACAAACAGGGGTACCAACCAATCTACACTTTATGACACCAGTAAAAAGTTACAAATTGCATTTGAAATTGTGTTAGAAAACTAATCAAACGGATTCATCAAAAGCTCAAAATTCAAATGTAGAAAATATTTGATCTCTTAAATGCAACACAAAAAGAATTTTCTCATTTTGGTCAACTATGTCAAAGTTATAAGAAGTCAAATAGGGCCTCCCAAAATTATGAATAATTCACATTAGCATGACAATAATAAGTGACCAACTTTGAGGAATTCAAAACCTTGTCAAACGGATTTGAAAAGATTTGAAATCTGAAACATAGGTTCTCTGATATGGACACTAAACACCCCCAAAGTGGCAAGTCATGAAACATTACTGGGTTCATGCTATTCAATTGCAAACTAGGCCTCTTGTCACTATTTGACATTTTGGCAAAAATACAAATTTTGAAATTGCTCAAAATGGGACTTCACAGAATGGCTCATAATGGAAATTTATCATGATGGAACACATAGACATACTAAATTCAAGGTTTTAGAAACATTAAACACCTATTAGGCCTCAAATGGATAGTCAGGTACAGATGCATCAAAAAGCACTTATAGGGCTTGATTTTTTTCGAAGGTACCCAAAATTGGGGCTTCAATTTTGAGTCCTAATAATGGTTTTTTCTAGGGATGCATGTGCCTTGTGGGCATCGAAAGGATTTAGATCTTTGGAAGAAGTAGACCACACACTTGACAACAAAAAGTTCCTCTCGAACATTTTTTATTGAAAATAGGGAAACTACTCCTAAATTGTACAAACCATAGTCCCAAGTCACCGAAATTCAACACAATTTTTTACCTCTATCGTAAATTTGATTTTCATCTAAACTTTCATGAGGTAAGCTGAAAATATTATTTTTATTAGTTTCACCAATCATATTAACATTCTGAATCAAATCACTTGGCCAAACTGAATCTACATCCTTACTTTCATAACCCATATAAAAACTAGCTTCATTTTCTACAACTTGCTCATTATGAAAGTTTTGATCAGCATGCTCAAAAATATAAAACTCAAATTGAAACTCTTCTTCATTTAATGAATCATCCATACTATCAGTCTTGAATATGAAGGCATCATATTCAACATGGGGAAAAGGGTCACATATACCTTGAAATTGTGTATCCTTATTTTTTTTGACACTACCCATGCACTTCGAGTCAAGCCTTGCTGATTGACCTTCCATGTGGCAATATATTATTTGTCTAACCTCGAGAACTCATGTCCACATGTCCTCACTTGATTCATCCATGATGCCATGACTGTCACATCAACACCCATTCATTGCCAACTTAGCAGGCTGACCAGACTACTATGTCACCTTCAACCTGAGCCCACTGCCAAGTGGCATGCAGGTGCTTTACTACTTTGCTTAACTTTATGCATCTCCACAAAGGGGTAATGTGCCCACTATTGATTTTCCACATGGCACAATCTTGTGCATTTGGTCTAGTTCAATCATTTGATGCTATGTGTTGCTTCATGATTCATTCTTCAGTCCACATCATCGTTTGACATAATCAGAGCACTCATTCAAAATTTATCCTCTTTCTAGATCTGAATTGTTGGGGTCCACCACATGTTTTGTTTGCTTTTGAAAAGGCTCGTGTCTTATTAACATCAAACATTTTAGTGGATGCATATTTAAACATTAAAAGACTTTCAATCATGGGAAATGTGGGATTATATTTTGAAACTGTATTTTGCCCATGCTGCTTTATTTTTTTTAATTTGTCTTTGCCAATGGACAGATCTATGATGTAAAGCAATTTCTCAAAGTGACACTTTGGACCAACTTATAGAACTACATAAGCTCAAATTATCAAGATGTGTAGGTCAAGAGGGATCTACTATAGACCAAACTTGAAAGGCCTTCTGTGACTTGGTAAATGGGATAGGATGGGAGGAAAAATGAGTATGTTAGATGGAATGGATTACACTTAGCAGATTTAGTGGTAGATATACTCAATGCCCTTCATTCAAATGGAATGGAAATCTATGCCACAGGGTTACTCTGCCAAGCCCCCACCGCTTGGGATTTCTCCTTTCTTCAACAAGCACTAGACTAAACTCAGAAGAATTCTCCACAACAACATTCTTTGGCCCACTTTGGCTTTGAGCATCCATAGAAGTTCCCTATAGCAATAGTAATTCAAAAGGAGGATTTATAGAATAATGCAATCCATCAAAAGTGTTAGCTCCTCTACCCATTTCTAGCTCCAAAGATGCACCATGCATTGTAGGAAGAGATGTCAATTGTATGGGCCTCCCATAAAATTTCCTAGCCATTCCCACCATTATTTCCAACTCATCTTTCAATCAAATGTTTTCAATATGAAGCTGCTACTCTTGAAGACTAATTTTAGCAATAACAACAGGTCCTCCTGTAGTTGGTGCAAATGGGATTTCTCATGGCTTCTTTAATTGGGATGTTCTCCAATTGAAGCTTCTCATTATTTGTCTATCCCCATCATCACTGGGACCTACAATTTCAATCTGCAGTCTTCTTCTCTTGGCAAGATGCTTGATTGCAATGTCGATGATGCCCTGGATGTTATCACAAAGAACCTTCCTATGGCTCTTGCACATGCTCTCCCTTTCTTCATTCAACATGATTAAAATCCACTTCCAACTATGGCTCCCTTGCCTACATTCTCCAAGCCATGGGATTTGTATGGTTGGGTGTGATTTTCTTCAGGATAATTTGGCATTTTTGAAACACTTTCAGATGCTTGAGCAATGATGGTCTGTTCTGGGTCTTCTCATATGAGAAAATTGATTTTTGAAATCAATAGAGTCAAACTTATGATTTCTTTGGAAATAATGACAGCATTTTTTGTGCATTTGTGAATAGGCATGCCACTACTAGGCCTCTCCTCTTCTATATGAAGTCATCTTAACCTATGCATTGAAAAATGTGAGTCACTATAGATGCATTTCTCCTTAATGTATGCCTATGAATATGCATGCTTGGCATCATAACCTTCTAAGTCAAATGGTGGTACAAAGATTTAATTTATCTCTATTGATCAATGGATTTAACTCCATTAATATTATTCACCATGTGTATCTCCCACACATCCATTTGATCTTGAAAGCCAGTGTACACACATACTGAAACCTTGCTTGACTACAACCATTATAATCTCCTATAACCCCCAATGATGAAATTTCCATTTGGAAAAATTGTAATTGTTCAAATCATCATAATCACCTATGTTGAACATTTTGGATCCCTGATGACTTATTCATTTGATGTATTTAGTCGGGCCCCCAAAGTGGGTCCAGCTAATTTTTTTTGAATTAAAACACCTAAACTATCAAATTAATCTGTTAGTCACCTAATAGTAATTTGAAACAAATTTGACCACTGGAAACAACTTTAAAAACTCATTTTAAGATTTCTATAAGCTGCCAAATTCGTGCCAAGAGGTTCTTTGACTAGTTCTGAAAATTGACCCAAACACCTAACTAGGCTTTGAAAATAAACACACTAATTCACTATTCCACATTCTCGCACCGTATAAAATCTTATCTCATGATGAATTCTCAGTTAAAATATATTGATTGTCAAAGTTGCCCTCTCAAAACTACTTGCAAGAAGACATATCAGAAAACAATAAAGCACGTTCAGATTTGGCTCTGAAAATTGGGCAAACTAACACTTTGGGGAATGGGAATTAGGGAATTAGTTCACTATCATGAAGAAAATATAAATATGGTATTACGTCTCATGAAAATTAATGAGGCAAATTTTGCAAGCAATCAAAGTAGGCTACTAGAATTTGTGGACTAAAAACAATGGCAGAAAAGCAGTTTTTGCAAATGGAATGGACTTAGGAAAGTGTGCAGATGGATTCATCAAGACTTGTAAGCTAGTACACTTAAAGAATTTTTAGAGAAGAACACAACTATACAATCCATTATGTCTCACCTATCTTGGATTTTTAGATATGACATCATGAACATGGGTACCAATTAATCTACACTTTATGACACTAGTAAAAAGTTACAAATTGCATTTGGAATCACGTTCGAAAATTGATCAAATGGATTCTTCATAAGCTCAAAATTGAAACATATAAATTCTATGATCTCTGAAATGCAACACAAAATGAATTTTCTCATTTTGGTAAACTAGGTCAATGTTATAATAAGTCAAACATAGCCTCCCAAAATTTTGAACAATTCACATCAGTATGACAATAATAAATGACCAACTTTGAGGAATTCAAAACCTAGCCAAACGAATTCAAAATAACTTGAAATCTGAAAATTAGGTTCTTTGATATGTACACTAAACACTCCCAAAGTAGTGAGTCATGAAACATTATTGGGTACATGATATTCAATTGCAAACTAGGCCTCCTATCATTGTTTGACACTTACACAAAAATGCAGATTTGGAAATTGCTCAAAATGGTACTTCATGGAATGGCTCAGAATGGCAATTTATCATCATGGAACACATATTTATATTGAATTAAAGGTGTTACAAATGTTAAACACATATTATTCCTCAAATGGATAGCCAGGTACACATGCATCCAAAAGCGCTTATAGGGCTTATTTTTTTTAAATTACTCAAAATCAGGGCTTCAATTTTGAGTCCCAACATAACCTACACTAACTTGGTTCTTATTATACTCCTTATTTTTTCCCCATGGGCACATGTGGGGTGCTTTTAAACAAGGTTGACCTTGGTTTTGGCGGCCTTAGAAGGCATCAGTGCAAGGACCCAAGTGGGGTATGTTTGGGGGAGGTGCCTAGGAGGTAGGGCCTAATGTGAGGTAGGGATAGGCCTCCTTTGACAAGGTTCCCAAGTCCTTTCTAAGATTTCAATTCCTTGGGGAAGGTGGAACCCCTGTCTCATTCAATTTAAAAATAATTCTTTAACTTTTCTTTCCCTTTTTAAAGGGCACTTATGACTTATGTTAATATGTATTAATTTTAGTTTTAACTCATATGTGTATTTTATTTCCTCTTTGTTTTTGCACTAGGACATGATTAGCCCACATTTATTCCCTCAAAGGATCACATGACTTTAGGGATATTTAGGAAACATTGTTAATTTTCAACCTATATTAAGGCCTCTATATTTTATAGGCTTCTACTAGGGTATAAATTCATATTCCTTATTATTTTATTAGATTGTAATGGAAAGAATATTTTTTCCATTCCTCATAAAAATTCTAGAGGATTAAAAGTGTACCTACAATATACATTTGCTTATAGTTTTAGAGTGTGAATTTCATTGAAATTTCTTTGCTCTCCACTACTATAGATCTTATAGGGTTTTCTAAGTGATAAGTTAGTGCTACTTTAGATCATTAGTTCATTAGTATTATCTAACTTAATTTTAACACTTTTATGCACCATTTTTCTTTTAACAACTGAATCATTTTCCATACATATGCAATAAGCTATCAAAATATAATGCTTTCTCTTTCATGACGTATGATTTTACAAGCCAATCACCTATATTTTAAATTGAGTCAACTATATCCATAATAATATTCCACACAACAACTATGAAACATTTCTACCAAATTATTTGCACTAAACATAAGAAGAGGGATCTCATTACATAACACATCAAATTACACATATTTTAAACTCATAGTGAATATTTCCTTGCACATAAACTATATACAAATTCTCAATCTTCCCTAACATAATTTCATCAACTTACAACCATAATAATATCCCTCTTTACATCACAATGTAATAACCATGGGGACTTAACATTCCAACACATTTATGATTACATGGAAGATTTGCATCTACACACACTTGGTTTCCAACATTACCAAGAATGAAACCATTATATCTTCAAGGAATCCATCTTCACAACACCTAAAAACACACACAAACTAGGAACCATGGAGGCTCACCTCCCATCCTAGGCTTCTATGAAGTCACCCACTGAGTAGGGGAAACAAGTCCAAATGGGAGACACACACACACACACACATCCCTTACCAATGCATAACACATATCACATAACACAAAAATATCCCTCCCATGGCTTACACATTGACTCACCATTATGACCATTAAACATAGGGTGAAGGAGTGCTTTCAAAAAGTAGACTTGAGATATCATACCATATCTGCAATAAACAATTTTTTTATGCCGTTTCGAGGCTTTTCACAATCAAAAAAATTCTATTCCCTTTTAGGGCTTCCACAATCATCCTCTAGACATACTACCAATAGCTATAAATACCATACTCCATTAACTTCCTTACTAAACAATTTTTCCCTTATCACCCCCAAAGCAAGATATGAATTAATATAGCATATAATGGAGCCCATAGTCCAAGGTTCTCAACTACATTACAAGCCCAACTAAGCCCTTCACCCTAGACTTTTCTTCCCTTCCCAAAGGGTGAGTGAAGCCCTCACACCCATAACAACACTTGACATTCAAATAAAAATAAGAAGATCAAGAAAGAAAGCCAAGAAATTGGCATGACCACAATGCACATTCACACCATCAAAAATCAATACAAATATTCACAATGGCACAACACAATACCAAAATCTATCATCCAAAGAGTCACAATCCAATGCATGATCCCATAGCAAATACTCCATGCTTGCAAATACAATACTAAAAGAAAGAAAATGAACATGGTTTGAACACCAACCTTGGTCCAAAGGCAATGATAGTTGTTGTAGATCTCCTTAGTCTTCCTCCAAAACCCTAACTATCCCTAAACTTAGAGAGTGGGTGAACACCCCACTAATTTGTCAAAGACTCTCTGATAAAGCCTTCCCACTAAGTATTTTAGGAAAGACACCAAGCCACTTGATCTTACAAACCTTTCTTACTCTAAATTTTCTATATTTGACTTAGTCTAAACATGGGAGAAAACACATGTGACAACTCCAATTTCGAATTTATGGAAGAGTACATGGGTAAAGGGGCCCCCTAGGCTGTCTAGTCATTATCATGGTCAAAATTAGGTCCCTAACATGTTATACTATCATATGGATAGCTCATTTTCACATAAAAGACACTTTGGGACCATCTAATGACCCCTAAAAACCCTAGTCAAGTCCAAATTCGAATTTCCTTTGATTGTGACCCATCCTACCCCTTCTCAAGTGGGTTTTCTTACTCATTAACAAAGTAATTAGTTTTAGGGTAAAATGCCACCATGACCAAACCCTAGATGACATGTCATTGTACACAAAATCTACAAGTATCAAGTGACACATAAAACCACATTCCACATCACCATGACATGTCCCTAATGCATCCTTATGATTAAACATTTGCACATTGCAACACACTGCCAAGGATCCAAAAGAATTAACCTAAGTTTTACTATGTTTTCCAACATTGATTTTTTTTACAAGAAGAATAACATACACATCAAACACATAGTAGGGGAAGAAATAACATACAATCAACTAAAAGCATACATAACTAGTTAAATTTCTTAAGGATCCCAAAGTTTTGAGTCACGTTTAAAATTAACTAATACTAACCCTTATTAGGTTCATTTTAATCCCCATTTAGTGTAATGTTTTCACTTATTAAACAACTTACAATGAGTTACCCTGGGAACCACTTAAGGCCCTAGCCCCCATTGCAAGCCACTTCCTAACACTACATGTAGATTACCTACCCTACCTAAATTATATTTCTCAATTCCATTTTAATTCAAACCCAAATCTTGATTTAATTTCCAAATTTTGATTCTACTAAGGAAGGATTGCAAGGATATTTTAATCTCCAATAACCAGATGAAAATAACATGCATGCCTGAATTCCAAATTAAAAGATTGAAATATTCATCATAGAGAATTATTTAGACAATCATTAACAGACATGATCAAGATAGGAAAGGAAATTGCATAATTAAATTGTGCAAATAATCACAAGCGTCTACCTAGAAACTGATGCTAATCACTACGCTCAAGAAGATTGAAGAGAAATCCCTCCTCACAGAACCTTTCCCTTTTTGAAAATTCCTTCCTCCAAAATTCACTCTCCACTCACCAAACTCGAACTCTATATTAACTTTGCTTAATTTTTCCTTTATCTTTTCCATGCACATTAACTAAATTATTAAATTACTTTATTTAATTTTTACTTGACTTCTCTTTAAATTAATTTATTAAATTCAATCTCATCCATGCACTTTATGCAATTAAGATATCTATATTAAATTCACTTGTTTTATCTTTCTAATTAATTTCTTATATTTTAATCTCATGCATACATCATACAAACTTAAAAAATTTAATAAATTAATATATTTTCACTTTTAAATTTATTTACAAAACTTAATCGATAAAATATTTATTAACTTAAATAATAATAATATTTAGCATTTAATTAAAAATGAACTCTAAATATAATATTATTAAATTAAATAAGTATTATCATGTTCTAAATTTATTCTAACTTTTATCTTCAAGTTTAATTCTTTTTATTTAATTAATTTCTCAATTAATTAAATATAATTCAATATTTAAAATATCATAATAATTTTCCATTAGATTAAATCATTAATTTAATCTTTTAATTAGACTTAATTAATATAAAATTCACCCAAGACTCATAAAATAAAATATGAAAACCCATCATAGGAAAACACATACAAAATCAAACTAAAGGGTTATAATCACAAGCACAAGCATAAGAACCTCTAGCTTTGACTCAAGTCATGGGAAAAGATAATGAAGAAGAGGAGACTATAGGTGTTGAGGGATAATAAGTTGAGGAAGCACCTACCACTGCCAAGTCAAAGAAGAGAAAGCTAAAGGCATAGCCAATGAATCAGGAAATGGAAGTTGTAAAAACTAGCCAAGCCAATCCTAAAACACCTACCACCAAAGCCAGCACACCTGCAACTACCTTAAATGTCAAAAAAAGGATCAAGTAGACTAAGTAAGGAGTCCAAGAGTAGAAAATATAGAGAAGAAAATATGTGACACAACCATATTCTAATGAAGAAAACATAGAATCAGATGACAGCTGTCAATTCAAGGTGGTAAGTCACAATCCTTTCTTTGATCTTGAGAACTTATGTGAAAATGTCAAGAGCAATGCAGATTTATCTAATTTTAGACATATTTACTTTGATAAACTAGGAAAAGAAGAGAAAAACCAAGTGAAAGATGCATTATATGCCATGATGACAAAGTTTAAGAGTGCTCCACTATGATTTTCCAACTCAATACCAAAAGGTTCATATGATATTGTTGAGCAAAAATGTCATTATTGTCTAAATTTGGAAAGATAGATCAAGGAAACAATGTTAGCCCAAGTAATGCTAGAGTTGAAAAAGGGACAAATTACTAAGGTTGTCAAGAGATATGCAATTAGATTCACACCTAAATATAGAGCCTTTAGCATTCTTCAAAATAACATTGAAAATGTGGTCAAGAAATCTACTCAAATATGGAAGCTTATCTATGGGTTGACCACTGTGAAGCAAGGAAAAGTTGATCCTTGAGAGGGTAAAAATGATGATAAGGATGATTATAATGATGATGAAAATGAAAATGATGATAAGGAAGATGATAAAAAAGATAATACAATTGGGGAAGAAACAAAAAAATAAAATGATGACAAGGCAACAATTCAGCAAGAACAAGATGAATAAAGTGTGCAAGAAACACAAGTGTCAAGTGTTAGTCCTCCCCATGACACAACCAAGACCTCTAAAACCATAATTGTTAAGGATTTTTCTAATGCATCAACTTAGAACATCAATCCACTTACTACAAAAGATCTAAAGAAGATATTGGATCAGTCCACACTTCAAGCCAAATAATGTGGCAATCTAGCTTTGGTTAGTGTAGAAGAATTCTAGAAAGAAATGACTAAAGTCACAAGAGAGAAGGTGAATCAACAAGAAACACCTTCAATCATCCCTTTAGTTACTAATATACAACCTTTTTTTCAAAATAAAGTAGAAACATCCACCAAGGTTGATACAAGTGTTAAAATTGATACAATTGAGAAGAAGACAAAAGAGGAAGACACTACTATAGGTCAACAACAGGAAATAGGATAGATAGATACATATGTACCTATAGCACAAGAACAAGGTGCTAACCAAGTCATAGTGATAGACTAGGGCAAGCCTGAAGAGAGTGAGCAAACTCCAAAGGTGAAGGAACAAGTGGCCATCCAAGCATTGGTAGCCCTACCAGCATCTACCACTCCTTCTACTCAAACTCTTCAAAGGCCAAGCACAAAAGCCATTCCATTGTAGTTTTTAGTTCCAAGCCCAAGCTCATCAAAGGGAGAAAAGGTAATCCATTACAAAGACATAAGCCTTGATGAAGAAATTTTTATTCCAAAGTATGACTACGATACTATGACATTGGAGCAAATAGGCATTTTTCAACAACCCTTAGAAAGAAAAAAGCATCAAGAAATGCTTAGGAGAGAACATAGGAAAAAGCAAGCACTTCAAGATATAAAGGACATCTTTTTAGATTCATTTAGTTTGCCAACTCCTAAAGAGACCAAGCTAGTCATAGAACAACTGACTGATATAGTGGAAAAGGTCACTAATGAATACCTTCATACAAATGAAAAAATCTTGGAATGGTCTGAACAGAAGTTTCAAGGCAAGGTAAATGAGAAAATATCTAGTGAGATAGCACTGCAACAAGTTGAATTGGAAATAAAGGTTGAAGATGTGAAGAAGGTACTTGAGAATATATCCTCACTGTATACAAAACTATGCAATCCTACAATCTTCACCCAAGAGACTAGAAGTCACATTTTGAGTTTGCAGAGAAAAATGTCTCCATCAGGTGCAAGCCTACCATCAAATCTAGCTCAAAGTGATAAGCATTTCAAAGCATTGCTTCAGACACAAAGTCAGTTAGTTGTCTTAACAATAGATGACGCTAATATTAGAGCCAAACTGACAAGTATTCAGGCTACCCTCACCCCACATATGGAAATAATGCACAAGGAGCAAGGAGCTAGGCTATGCATAGGCTTTACTAAAGAAAGACCCCAATCTTTCTACTTTAGATGGTCTAGAGCACCTTGTTGCCGAGCTTTCAACCCAAATTAAATCCTTCGATGTTGCTTGTGATAACTGGGATGTAGCTCTAAGGATAATAATGGATGTCCACAAATCATTTTTGGACAAATACAGCATAGGTGTATAGCCCATTTGACATAAGTGCCAAAAGGGGAGGAGATAAAGATAAAGTGAGAGATAGAGAATATGAATCTAGAAAATATAAGGGATATATGATATGGGGGAGTATGAACAAAAGAGAAACAAATAAGAAAGGGGGAGCATAGTAGCAGAGATATATCATTGGGGTGATATACAATTTTGGAGAGAAAGCAACAAAAAAATATAGATATCAGTTAAGAGAGAGCATATCAGATGAAAGAGTATCAAGAATATAGCATATTGAGGTCACCGTATATCAACAAAGACATAATTACTCAAAGAGGAGAAAAAAAATTTTACAAGATAGATATATTAACTTAGGGGGAGTTGTCAAATTTTGAGGTATACAAGTTAGTGCAAAATTTTGGAATTTTGAAGTTTTATAGATAAGCCAAGTCATGGATATATTACACTCTGGAGATTAAGGTTGATCATGAATATTCAAGTGTTTCTGACACTCATGTCAAAGGAGGAGATTTTTGATCTTAGATTGGTTTTGACAAGTGGTTGTCAATACACTTAAGTCATTTACTCAGTTCATGTTGAACTAGTAATACATGTTGGGCACAACATGTAAATATTAGACCATATCAAGTTGCAATGAGTGTCGAGTCACTCATGTGTGGAGTCACTCAAGTACCAAGTAGATAGACCATGTTAAGTGATTCAAGAGCTGAGTAAACAGTGGATGCCAAGTAATATAGGTGCCACATTACAGTATACAAAATAGTGCATGTTGAGCATCAGAAACTTCATATGCTGAGTGATACGATTTTGACATATTTGTTTGTAATGGCACAAGCAACTACATGTAAACCATTTTTGAGCCAACTTAAAGATAGATTTCAATATTTTGAAGAAAATAATGAATTTATATTTGGATTCGTATGCAATTACATGCAACCAATCATAAAATGAGAAGGATTAAGAGGAAAAATGGATGAATCTCAGCCGTAGATTGATACCTAATCCTAAGCCATCAAAGTCTTCTTAAGGAGGATGAAGCCCTAAAATCTTTATGAAGAATGGATAGAGGAGTGAATGGTAAGAAGAGCTGAAATAGTGAATCTTGGCTCTCAAAATTGTAGCCCTGATTTTGAGCACCATTGAGAAATTCAAGCCCCATAAATGCATTTGTACCTGGCTATACTTTTGAGGCCTCTAAGGTGTTTAATGTTTCCAACACCCTACATTCAGCTTGCCTACCTATTCCATGAAGTTAAATCATCATTCCAAGTCATTTCGTGAAGTCCCATTTTGAGAAATTGCCAAATCTGCATTTTACTCCAAGTGTCAAACAGTGACAGAAGGCCATGTTTGCAAATGAATATCTCGCACCCAAAAATGTTTCATGACTTACCACTTTGGGAGCATCTAGTGTCCATACCTGAGATCCTATGTTTTAGATTTTGAGTCATTTTGAGTCTATTTGACTAAGTTTTGAATCCCTCAAAGTTGGTTAGTTACAATTTTCATGCTTTTGCAATTAATTTTGAATTCTAGGAAGTCTTATTTGACGTGTTATAACTTTTGAGCAATTAACCAAAATGCTGAAATTCCTTTTGTGTTACATTATAAATGTTAGAGACTTGTTATGTTTCAATTTTTTAAGTCTTGATGAATCTGTTTGATATGTTTTTTAATGTGATTCCAAATGCAATTTCTATCTTTTTACTGGTGTCAACATTTGTAGATTTGTTGGAACCCATGTTCGTGATGTCATAACTCCTAATCCATGATTGGTGAGATCAAATGGATTGTACCACTATATTGTCCTCTAAAAATACTCCAAGTGTGTCAGTTTTTAAGTCTTGACGAATCCATTTGCACACTTTTCCAAGTCAATTCCATTTGTAAAAATTGATTTCCTACCATTGTTTCAATCAACAAAATCCAACTAGCCTAATTTGATCATTTTCCATTTGCGTCCTGTTATTCATCATGAGCCCAAATCATACAGCAATACTCTCCTCGTGACAAAGAACCAATGTCCTAGTTTTCGTTTCCCCATGTGCTCATTTGCCCAGTTTTCAAAGCCAAATCTGAACCCAATTTAGTGTTGTCTGACAATTTTCTTGCAAGCAATTCTAAGAAGGAAACTTCGACGGCGAATATTTTTTGACTAGAAATTCATCATTAGATGAGATTCGATAACGTGCAAGTATGCAAAACAAAGATTCAGTGTGCCAGTTTTCAAAGCCTGGTCAGAGGCTCAGATCAGTTTTTAAGGCCAGTCAGCAGACCTCCCGATGCAAAATTGAAAAGTTGCAAAAAAGGGTAAAAATGATTTTTAATGGTTTTTCAATGATGGATTTTGATTCTATCTGTGTCAGATAATCAATGGGCTAGTTTGAAAGTTCAAGTGTTTGAGTTAAAAAAAAAATTAGCTAGACCCACTTTGGGGCCCGACTGATTCTATCAGATCAACACATGGGAGGGAAATCTATAGCAATAATGATGAGGTAGCTAAGAAATCTTCAAAGTCTGAGCATAGTCAAGTGTCTAATCAGCAGCTCATCATTATCTATTAGATTGAGCAACCTCAAACATATAAAGTTAGAAGAAACACATGTGTGTAGTATTTCATGTTCTACCCATTTAGAGACACTTGCAGTCCAGACAAGTCATCATTTAGAGGAGATCAAAGCATTCCCAATGAGTCTCAAAGGAATAATTTTGGAAGACTGTAAAATGATGAAGAAAATTGGGAGCCTTGCAAGATTAGGCTTGGTCCACCAACCCATCTTTAAGTGGTCTTTGTTAACACCTCTTATCTACCAGTTATTCGAATCAAAGAAGTAACAAAAATATTAAATTGAATTATATTTAAATACTTGATATTAAATATTTTTGTTTCAATTTCCTGGGCCAACTTTGCCTCAAGTATGATGGGGGAACCTTTCCTCAGGCTAACCTTTTGAGGTGTATGTATGAATATGGCTCATTTTATTGAGGGCAGCATTGAATTATTTTAATGAAATTGATTTCAGTAAATATAGAAACTTTGAGACACCAGTCTTAGATGCTTAATTTTTGGTTTGAAGGTAATACACTGAGGGCATAACATATTATGTGTTATGTGCTTTAAAATGCCAATAAATCTAGGTCATACCCACATGGACCCTACTCTTTCTTTTTTATGCTGCCAAGATACCCTCTCAAGATCAAAATGGGGAAGATCAAACATCCACGCCATAGCAAAGTTCATCCCATTGAATAGGGGAGGAGCCCCACTTGAATAAAGGAAGTGGCATGAGGCCTAGATAGAGTAGAAGCCCACTCATAGGAAAGTTTGAAGGGACAGGGCAAACATATGTTAATAAGAAGCTTCATGCGCTAATCAAAAGAAGACCACTGTGCTATGTGGAAAATGAAAAGAATAGAGCGGCATAAAAAAGAGAATCCACATGTCAAAAGAGGCAGACCATGCTAAAGGACCGAGCCACACACTGAAGGAGAGTCTTCCACGCTAAAGAGGATCAGTCACAGGCATAAGAGAAGTAAATCAAAAGGAAATGTTGAAGATCCCACGCAATGTTAAAAGAGGCAAAATTTTGAGTATAGGTAGAGAGACACCATGAAAGAGCAAGGGCTTCTTTGGACAATCAAAGGCAAGAACAAAAAGACCATCCACATTTTCAAAGGAAGTAGGAAAGGGTGAAGAAAAACACACACCAAATCAGAAAGTTTTAAAACCCATGCAGATCAATGAAGTGTTATGTGCGTCAAGAGGTAAGAAACACCACCTACAAAAAAAGAGATCCATGCCTCTTAAAAGGAGAGATAAACCTTGTGTTGAGATTCATGATAGACAAACCTTGAGAATTTTAAGGGATTCAAAACAATAGAAGGAGAGACACAGAGAAAGTTTTCGTACAGTAGTAAATTGATGTGTTCAATCCATTTCCTTGCTACATTTTCATGTTCCCTAGTAAGCTTTATTCTCTTATAGCAGTGGTTCTTGAATTGGATGTATATTTTGCTAAGAAATGAGTGTAACTTCAATCAATTCAATTTTGTGAGTAGTTGTTGTAAAAATTAGAGTCCAGAATCTAAAAATGAAGAGTATCTTGTTCCCTTTTCAAAAAGTTTGAAGATCTGCAAGTTTATTTCATGCTAAAAGTCTAGTTCAAAACTAGATCAATAATAATCTATGTTTCAAAATCTTTTCTCACAATTGTGAGTGGTGACTCTATCTTTGTAACCACTGGCATTTAATTGTATGTGTATTTCGTTGAGGGCTTTTAGCACATTGTTGGGTAGGTCTAAAGTTTTTGTTGAAATTTTGTTTGAAAAGAGAAGTGTAGTTTGGATCTAATGGTGTTGGAGAAGTTGTGTTTCAACTTTGTTTAGAGATTTCAAATTCGAGATAAATCTGAAGAGGTTTCTTCTATCTGCTATTGTTTCAAATTATTTTGTAATTCTATTCAAATCTACTTCAATTCATGTCTCACTTAATGTGAGTGGCGACCTAAAGTTAATCTCAGTACCAGTGCAGTATTATACATGAATTGTGGTTAGTTACTGCAGGAGAAGAACAAATCTAAAGGGTTGAGACATTTAATGGTCGCAAGACTTGTGGTGTGTTGATTCAAAAGGTTTAGTAAGGATTTGATAAGATTTTGGGTCTACTATTGTAAATGGTAGGTAGAGAACTTTCAGCCATCTAGATCTTGAGGTATTCTCATTTTCATATATTTTCTTTTCATGAAAATTGATTGTGAAAAGTGTATTCTCCATTTGGTGATCAGCACTATACATAGGAGAATTTGTTTTATAAGTTTTCATGTTCTTGAATTTGGATTTTGAAAAGAATATGGTTGAGTATGAAAATTGGTAGAGAGAGAAAATGTTGTTGCAATTTTAATATAGGCTTGTTCAGGTATATGTATAAGTCCTGTGATAAAAATTTTGAGAGATTAGGATTTCAGAATCCCAAAGATTGCAGCACTTGTTAGATTATGTTCTTTCTATAAGATCAAAATCAAGGCCTCTATTTAGTGATTTCAGCACTAGAAGATAGAGGTAGGAGCTTAAATTTTAAGAGATGGATTCAAAATCTAGGTCTCAAAATGATATGCCAACTTTTGAAAGTATTCATGAAGATATTGCTTGGCTGAAAAGAGAACTTCATAATGAGACCGTCATTGACATAAGAAATACAATTGGTGATATTAGGGGTCTTAATGGATTTCAAACTTACATGAATTTTAAATTAGTAGTTATGAATCTTGATGAAATCTTTAGACCAAAGAAGTCTTCATGGCCAATGGTGCTCTTAGAAGTTTTTATGCTACATTCAATTGATTGGTCAGCCAAGTCAAGATTTGAAAAGATCATTAAATTCCAAGATATTATCACAGAAACTGAATGTGATTTAAAGGCTAATGAGTCTAATAGTAGTGAATGCAATGAGTCTATTGAAAGTGATAATGAATATGAGGAGTCTCAGTTTTATGTATCAGAAGATAGTAATCAGCAATTTGATAATATGCATAATGTGGATTCATACTTTTGTAATGATGAATATACAGAAGAAGAAATGTGTGACAGTAGTAATAGTCTTCCTTCTAGTGATGAATGTGAATTTGTTAAGATGTCAATTTTTGAGGTGTTGTCAAAGGAAGAGGATCTATGGTATGATCATAATTCTGATTTTTCATGCTCTATTACTAAAAAATCTTCTATTACAAATGTGCCAAGCCATCCAGATAATGATCTCAGCCAAGGACAAGAAACTAGTAGTGAAATCTTGTTAAGTGTTGATGAGATTTATGACTTGTTGGCTCATGATTTTGAAAGCTATGCTAATCTATCCAAGGATGCTTGTGCCTTGCCACATTTTGCAATTCCTTATGGTGAAGTCATTTCCCCTAAATTTGATGCTGAAGAAGATGTAGTTTAAGAATATGCTTTGTCAAATTTTGGAGGTGTATGTGATGGTAATATGTACATCAATGCATATGATGACTTCTATGTTGAAAATGAAGATGTAGAGATAAGGTCTATAGCTGGTTCATTGTCTTCTTTTTTTCATGAGGTCGAGATAAATTTAGATAGCTCATGTGTTGAGAAAAGTAATACTAATGAAATGCTTTATCCTAGTTAGTTATTTGAGGGAAAATTTGATACGGAATCAGCATATTGTCAGACTACAATTTCATGATAATTCTTGTTATTTGGGATCTAATCATTTTTTGGAATATGAAGATAATGTAGCATATATTCAGTCTAATGTATGGTGTACTGATGTTGCAAATGAGGAGAAGTCAGAGTTTATATACTCTTCATATATGGATGTGCAAGGTGAGTTACAATTTGATCCATGTAACTTGTTGAATGAAGTTGTATATGAGCACTTTGTGTTTCCAGTTGAAAGAATCCATGACTCAGTTAGTAGTGATTAGTTTCAGTTTGATATCAGTTGTTATGATCATGCTGATTCATTTTTTCATAGTGAGCAAGACGAAGAAAGCATGCCTGATTTTTATATGCACTATGGAAGTAATGATTATAGTTTTGTTTTGCTTAATGAGCTGATTACAAATGTTGATGTGTTGGGTGAAACAAATGGGAATGAGAATTTTAGTTTACCTCAAGAAAGTGTCAATGAGAATCAGGTATATCATAGAGGTAAGAAGTTTTGAAGACTTTTTGGTGGCCCGGGGCCATCGCTTGTACATAGTAGTGCAGTAGTTTCCCTATTTTCAATAAGATTGTTCGAGAGGATTTTTGAAGTCAGGTGTGTGGTCTACTTCTCCTAGAGATCTGAAATCTTGCCATGCCTACAAGGGACATGCATCCCTAGACAGAGCAACTGTTGGTGCTCAAAATTGTAGCCCTTATTTTGAGCACCGTTGAGAAAGTCAAGCCTCATAAATGCATTTGTACCTGGCTATAATTTTGAGGCCCCTAAGGTGTTTAATGTTTCTAACACCCTACATTCAGCCTGCCTACCTATTCCATGAAGTTAAATCATCATTCCAAGTCATTTCGTGAAGTCCCATTTTGAGAAATTGCCAAATCTACATTTTACTCCAAGTGTCAAACAACAACAGAAGGCCATGTTTGCAAGCGAATATCTTGCACCTAGAAATTTTTCATGACTTTCCACTTTGGAGTGTCTAGTGTCCATACCTGAGAACCTATGTTTTATATTTTGAGTCATTTCAAGTCTGTTTGACTAGGTTTTGAAGCCCTCAAAGTTGGTTAGTTACTATTTTCATGCTTTTGCAATTAATTCTAAATTCTGGGAAACCCTGTTTGACATGTTATAACTTTTAACCAGTTGACCAAAATTTTGAAATTCCTTTTCTTTCGCATTGCATTTTAAATGTCAGAGACTTGTTATGTTTCAATTTTTAAGTCTTGACAAATCGAATTGATAAGTTTTCAAATGTGATTCCAAATGCAATTTCTATCTTTTTACTGGTGTCAGCAATTGTAGATTTGTTGGAACCCCTGTTTGTGATTTCATAACTCCTAATCCATAATTTGTGAGATTGAATGGATTGTGCCACTATGTTTTCCTTTTAAAATGCTCCAAGTGTGTCAATTTTTAAGTCTTGACGAATCCATTTGCACACTTTTCTAGGTCAGTTCCATTTGCAAAAATTAATTTCCTACCATTGTTTCAATCAGCAAAATCCAAGTAGCCCAATTTGATCATTCTCCATTTGTGTCCTATTATTCATCATGAGCCCAAATCATACATCCATACTCTCCTCATGAAAGAGAACCAATGTGCCAGTTTTCATTTCCCCATGTGCTCATTTGCCTAGTTTTCAAAGCCAAATCTGAACCCAATTTAGTGTTTTCTCACAAGTTTTCTTGCAGGCAATTTTGAGGAGGCAACTTTGATAGCGAATATTTTTTGACTGGAAATTCATCATGAGATGAGATTCAATAGGGTGCAAGTATGTAGAACAAAGATTCAGTGTGCCAGTTTTCAGAGCCTGGTCAGAGGTTCAGATCAGTTTTTAAGGCCAGTCAGCAAACCTCCCAATGCAAAATTGACAAGTTGCAAGAAAGGGTCAAAATGAGTTTTAATGATTTTTCGATGATGGATTTCAATTCTATGTGTGTCAAATAATCAATGGGATAGTTCAAAAGTTTAGGTGTTTGAGTTCAAAAAATTTTTAGCCGGACCCACTTTGGGGCTTGACTGATTCTATCATATCAACATGTGGGAGGGAAATCTATAGCAATAATGATGAGGTAGCTAAGCAATCTTTAGAGTCTGAGTGTATTCAAGTGTCCAATTAGTGGCTCATAATTATCCATTAGATCGAGGAACCTCAAACATATAAAGTTAAAAGAAACACATGTGTGCAGTATTTCATGTTCTACCCATTTAGAGACACTTACAGTCTAGACGAGTCATCATTTAGAGGAGATCAAAGCATTCCCAATGAATCTCAAAGGAATAATTTTGGAAGACTATGAAATGATGAAGAAAATTGGGAGCCTTGCAAGATTAGGCTTGGTCCACCAGCCTATCTTTAAGTGGTCTTGGTTAACACCTCTTATCTACCAGTGATTCGAATCAAAGAAGTAACAAAAATATTAAATTGAATTATATTTAAATGCTTGATATTAAATATTTTTGTTTCAAGTTCTTGGGCCAAATTTGCTTCAAATATGATAGGGGAACCTTTCCTCGAGCTAATCTTTCAAGGTCTATGTATGAATATGGTTCATTTTATTGAGGGCGGCATTGAAGTATTTTAATGAAATTGATTTCAGTAAATATAGAAACTTTGAGACACTAGTCTTGGATGCTTAATTTTTTTTGTTTGAAGGTAATACACCGAGGGCATAACATATTATGTGTTATGTGTTTCAAAATGCCAATAAAGTTGGGTCATACCCACATGCACCCTGCTCTTGCTTTTTTATGCTGCCAAGATGCCCTCTCAAGATCAAAACAGGGAAGATCAGACATCCATGCCATAGCAAAGTGCATCCCAGCAAATAGGGGAGGAGCCCCACTTGAATAAAGGAAGCGGCATGAGGCTTGGATAGAGAAAAAGCCCACTCATAGGAAAGTTTGAAGGGACAGGGAAAACATATGTCAATAAGAAGCTTTATGCGCTAATCAAAAGAAGACCACTGTGCTATGTGGAAAATAAAAAGAATAGAGCGGCATAAAAAAGAGAATCCACACGTCAAAAGAGGCAAACCATGCTAAAGGACTGAGTTGCACACTAAAGGAGAGTCTTCCATGCTAAAGAGGATTAGTCACAAGCATAAGAGAAGTAAATTAGAAGGAAATGTTGAAGATCCCACGCAATGGAAATGACCAAGTAGCCTACTCACGCAATGTTAAAATAGGCAATGTTTTGAGTATAGGCAGAGAGATGCCATGAAAGAGAAGGGGCATCTTTGGACAATCAAAGGGAAGAACAAAAAGATGATCCACATTTTCAAAGGAAGCAAGAAAGTGTGAAGAAAAACACACACCAAATCAGAAAGTTTTAAAACTCATGCAAATCAATGAAGTGTTATATGCGTCAAGAGGTAAGAAATGCCACCTAAAAACAAAGAGATCCATGCCTCTTGAAAGGAATCCCATGGCATGCCTGTGTGAGAAGCAAAGAAAAAATGCAATCAAAGGAAAGCCTACGCCAAACATTGAGGAAGCAAGCAAAACTCAATCAACACAACTAGCCCAAGGAACATAAAATGTTTTAAAGGAAAATCGTAGGAAAAAGGCATCATGCAATGGTAGAGATGTTCATTATTAAAAGAAGGAAACTATGTAAAGCAATATATCCAACATGGGTCGTGGGATAGAAATTTTAAAAGTTTAAATACTAATACACACCCAATGTTTAATGTCTAGAAGATGCACACCTTTTGAAGGTAGGCTTGTGCGTGGGCCCCTATAGCCAACCTAGCTTATGACACTAGCTAGGTGATGACATCACAAATTTAAATCTAATTTGTAAGAATGATGATGTGGTGCCAAAGATGCAGATGCAATGAGATTGTGACAAGTGTCCAAATCTGACGATGGGCTCACACTCACAAAACCAAGGTGCATGCATGATAGAGAATGTGGGAATGCGAGATGACACCATGTGGTAGTGGGTCTGTGCATGGTTAGGTGGTGTTGGAGAGAAAGCTCAAGCAAGAATTGTGTAGATGCTAACACGTGGCACATCGAACTGACTGCGCATTTCTGCAAAAGTAAGATGTTTAGAAGATAAGTAATGTAGGCATGTGGGAACATGACACATGGCAGTGCAGGCATGGCTAATGGTGACATGCATGTGTTTACTAAGAAATGAGGTGGCGATTGTGTAGCCATTCAGTGAGTGCCATGTGGTAATGAGTTGGCAGATGCAATGGGTGGACCAATTGGGTGCCGCCATGTGGTACACCTAGTCAAACCTAGTTTGACCTCAAGATTCAATTAAAGGAGAAATTTTCAAATCATTAAAAAGTTTATTATTTTAAATTATTTCTCAAAAATTGCACGTTCAATCTTTTAAATTCAAGAGGGCTTTTAATCTATAGTTTAAACTTTAGATTATTTAAATTTTTGAAAATTCAAAATTAGAGTTGCGGACTCAGCTGAGTGTTCTACTAGAGGGTCAATTTTCAAATGGAGATTTAAGGAGTTTCTAGAAGGAAAAATATGTGATATTATATATCGTTGGAACCATGAGAAGATGAACTTTCCAATTCTGAGTTCATTTTTGCATAGGTGCTCACTAGTTTGAGTTATAGCCAGAAACATAAAATTTGGGGCCTTCTCAATGGAATTGGTAAAAATTAAAAATCCGGTTAGAGCATTAGTAACATACAGTGAAAATGTGGTTGGGGTAAGAATTTAACTACTTTCAAGATAGGTGAATTAGGATTTCACTAGCATTTCATAGTGTTATTAGATATTTTGGCAAACAAAAGATTTCACCATTTCAACAAAGATATATGCAAATCAGTAATAGAAAAATGATGAAATCAAATTAGATCAAAATAGGTGAAGGGAGATAGAGATTATCTAGTTGTAGAAGATTGAATTCCAAGTGGACAGGTGTTAGTTGTGTAACAGATCTGGGAATTCACTTCTTGCTATATCTTCTTTCTTTCTTTCATTGTAAGGGTTGGCAATTTTCTTTGGGTAATACCACCAAGGTTCTAGTTTTTCACTGTTAGACCATTCATGGTTCCAGTTTTTTATGTGTTCCCATGACTGTGAAACCATTTTCTTTAGCACATTCTCTCTTGTATGAACAGCATTAGGAAGGTTAATATAAATAGTTTAGATCTATTAGGTATTTCCATGTTTTCATTTTCATGCATATGAATGTATTGTTTCAAGGAAATTAATACAAGGAACAATAGATGGTTGAGTTTCATCTTGAATCCTATCTCCTTTATCAGTGAGCTTCAATGTTTTATGGTTGTTGAACAAAGAGCCTAGGTCATAGTTGTTATCCCTCAAGGCTGTATGTTGTTTCATTTTTGCTTATAACTCAAGGGGTTATGTAAATGCTTCAAAGAATTCAATAGGGTATCAGTAAATGCTTATGTAAATAGATATCAGATATCCATATGTGTGTTTTTAATTCATAGATTTTCCCAATGGTTAAGGCACTGATTAGGCAAAGGATCATTAGTTCTTACTACTACATAGTAGGGGTTTGCTGAAATCAACATTATTAATCAAACGTTCTTTCCCTTTCATGTTGAAGGACCTAAATGTTTAACCCTCTCTCAACTTATGAGATTCATAGCTTTGCATTTAGATACTATAGATCTGTGTCATCTCATGATTCATTAGGAGAAATAAGGGAAAAATCTACTTAATAGATTCAAGGATATGTTTTTGCACTGGTACGGTATCATTTGAATCTGAGGTCTACCCACCTAGGCTTAGTAGAGCCTAAAGTAGAAGAAGGGTCAAGCCTTATAGTTGGCCCTATGTCTAAAATGATATGTTGAGAATGGGAGTTAGCTACCCCTAGATGTGTCATATTCTCATTGGGATAATTGAAAACCCTCAAGTGTTTTCAAACACCAACAGTGAACAAGATAGTTTTTAGACAATTCAACGTGACTTAGAAGCTATAGAGTGAATTGTAGAATGAGATTGAGACCAAAAAAGGATAGAGAAAGATGTAGCATTGAGACATTTGATCATGAAGGAACAATAAGATTATTGTTTAGAGGTGATCTATTATCAAGAAAGTAAGTGCCAATTGCAGGATCTATGCTAAGATATTTTAATAGGTGATTTCAATTAAATCTCTTAACAAAGTAGTCCTAAAATGCTATATGAAATCCTTTAATAGGGTGCTTAGTTAGTTGTAAGTTGAAGTACTCTAACAAGGTACACTTCTAATAGGCTGTTGAAATCCTCTAACAAGGTGAGACCTAATAGTCTTTGTAAGCCTTTAACAGGGTAGACCTTTTATAGGGTAGATCATGTTTCATGGTCAAATCATTGTAACCTTCATTGGATACACATTATTACTATCGTAGTGAAGATTTTTGGATGTCATCCCCACCCTATTTTTACCTTCTCACTTTGAGGGTTTCTATGTAATCATATTTGGTGTTATGTGATTTAGATGCATATGCTTTGCATGTTATTTCAGCTTACTTATGCATGTAATGAATGAATGGTGAGAGTTTTATGAGTCCAAGTTTAAACTACTAATTCACCACCCCCCGCCCCTCTTAGAAGTTTACTCTTTCTCCTTGTAATTCCAACAATGTATTCTACACATAGAAGAAAATAGATATAAGAATAGATCTGAATTTACACTGAGCACTCTTTGTTTTCTTTATTGCTCCCAAATTTTCAATCAATTATTGCAACTACAACTCAGCAAGATCATAACTATGATCTTTCTTCACAATTTTGTAGCCCATGTCCACTACAATATAGGGTACAATTTTAACCTACTTGACTCATAAAACTTGTGAGCTATTACCCTAATTGTAAAAGCTATGAGGGGATTTATGACAGTGTGAATGGTCATTCCCCTTTAGTTCCATACAGCATCTATGTTCTTTTCAATGACTTCCTTTGACTCACTTCTCACAGTCTTTGGCTGATCTACGGTTGGATACCCTCTTATCCTATGAACAATTTTCTTTGTGATTTTAATTGGCCCATTCTTTAACCAAACTAAGCTATCATGAATTCTGCTTAAGACAATCTTAATCCACTCAGTTTTGGAAACATTATGGATATCTAGCGCATGAGTTAACCCTTTCTTCTCTGCAATCTTCTATTCTTCCTTCAATGCTCCATTTTTACATAGTCTTCCATTTTCTTCTCTGATTTCCGTGTCACCTATGCTTCCAATCTTGCAATTGTAATAATTCCTAACATCTTGAATCATTAACACTCATGGTAGTATCATAGATAATGCACCAAAGGGATCCTACTTATATGCTATATCTGGAATAGCCTTGAAAATAGGTTATTTTATCTCATTGTTAATTAACTAAACATTTAAAACCTCTTTTCCCTCTACTCCTTTCTCATTAGAAGAGCTAGATGCCATTACATGTATCTAGGGTTTACGAAATTTGAAACTGTGTAGCTCAATACATGGCTAATACCATTTAAATCCTAATGAAGTAGTGTCAAATAGCCTTTCAAATCTCCTACAAATGCTTTAGATGAAATTATTTAAATCATCTTTAGCTCTTCATCTTCTTTCTCAAATTCAAATGATGTTAAATGTGTAGAACTCTATCAAATAGCTCTTAAAACACCACAATTAATGCTAAGTGCTTACACAGTTGTAAGCTTGGTATCAATTGATTTCTAGCTCACTCGACATCCACATTCTTTCCATTCACTTAGAAACCATTATGAGCTTGGCCTTAACTAACCAAATTGTTTTAGCTTGGCATCCACTAACATTTCACTCTGTAACCATAAAAGAATTTTCATGCTTAGTAATAAGCTGACAAAACTTAAATATTTTTCCTTGATTTCTAATAACACTTTGCATCTCTATTCATGCATATGTAATCTATTTACAACTAAATCCTTTGAATTGATGTATGGTATATCTTTTATATATCAATCCCACATACCTCTTGATTACTTAGTTTGATGAGGTGTGATCACTTGACCCATTGGGTGAGGTGATCCCATCTGCACTTGATGTGCTAGAATGCTCATTTCTCTTCCATGTCTTGTTCATCTCATTTCTAACATTTTCAATATCTTTCTTATCTTTTCCTTTGTTCAACTCACAACTTGTTGCCTTTGACCTTGTTGAAAAATATTAGGTGATGTGACTAGTCTTCAAATAGCTAAAACATGTGGTTTGACTCAATCACCTTTTGTAATCACCTCTAAAGTGTCTTCTAATACAGTTCTCAGGAACATGTCCATACTCTTGACAGTAGTGACAAATATACCTTGTATTTTATTCCCAATTATAAAATTTTCTATTGTTCTTTACCTCTGTCAACTTTTTTTATGACCACTTGGGTTTGGATCTGCACTCAAAAGACATATGTCCATACTTCTAACAGTTATAATAATATCCTTCAGATATTTGAGTGTGCATGGTCTTGATTCTACATTCATGTACCTGATGACCTTGTTTGTTGCACTTATTTCAATAACCCATGTTCTTCTTCTTAACATTTTGATTTGAAGTCTTGCTCCTACACACAATGGCAATATGTCCTTTCTTACCATAATTATGACAAGTAGGTTTTGAGTTCTTACCTTTATTACTTCTTTCTTCAACACTTTTGGATGATTCTCCTTCTTCAGTACTTGTATATCCCTGTCCAGATGTATCATTGTCAAATCTAGGAGATCTCATCAATTGTTTAAGGTACTTGATAGCTTCATTTGGTTTATTGAATCTTTCAACAAACTCATTTTCCCTTTTTAGATCATTGCTCAACTATTCATTCTGCAACTTCAATGTTGTTATCTCAATGTCTTTACTATTTATTTCATGATTAGCAATCATGACTTGATTCATTGTTTCCAATTGCAAGTGAGCAATACTAGTTACCTCTAATGATTTGTCCTACAATCTCCTGGTCAAAACTATTTTTTCATCTTCAATCATGACTTTGTCTTCTATATCTTTATTTTTTTATTTGGTCACCTCACATAGTAATATGGCTTGTGATTCTTATTCTATCTTAAGATTTATGATCTCTTCATCTAGTGTTCTTTCCTTTTCCATTAGATCTACAACTGCTACATCAAATTCATATGAGTTTCCATTTGCAAATAGGTTAGTAGTGTCCATCTCTTGGTATTGTGTGTCATTCTCCTCAATAGAAACTTATTTCCTTCTTCTCAATGATTTCTTTAGATCTTCTCTTGCTTCATTAAACTAATTTATAATGAGTTGTATCTTAATCTCTTGGTTCTCAATAACTTTTCCCAATTTGTAGACTTCCATTGCCAAAATATTTCCTCAAAGTTGTTAGGCTTAACTTTCAAAGAACTAGGCTATGATACCAATTGTTGGAATTACAATAGGAAAGGTAAACTTTGTGGGGGAGGGGGGTGAATTAGTGCTTTAAACTATAACCCATAAGAATATTCACCACACATCCATCTCATATACTCAATAAGTATTGAAATACCATGTAAAGAATATAAACCTAAAGTATGGAAAAAAGTAAGAATTCACACATATATGATACAAGATATGATGACCCAGAAACCCTCCAATGAGAAGGTAAAATTGGGGTTGGGATGACACCCACAAATCTTCACTACTGTAGTAATAAAGTGTATCCAATGAAGGTTACAAAGTTTGATCATGAAATAGTATCTATCCTATGAAAGGTTTTCCCTATTAAAGTCTTGCAAAGATTATTAGGTCTTTCCCTTTTAAAGAATTTCAACACCCTATTAGAAGTGTGCCTGGTTAAAGGACTTTAACTCACAATTAATTAAGCACCTTGTTAGAGGATTTCAATACATCCTATTACAACTACTCTATTAAGAGATTTAATTGAATCACCTATTAGAATTTCTTAGCAATGATCTTGCAATTAGCACTCTATTTGCTTGATGATAGATCACCTCTATATTGATGTATACTTGATTCTTCTTGATCAGATGTATCTCTACTATTCACTATTTCCTTCCTATGTTCTCCTTTAATTGATTCTGTAATTTAATTCAAATCATAATGTCTTGGTCACCATGAATGTCCTTGTTTGCACATGCGAAACTCTCCTTTATCATTCATTCCTTCTTTTCCCACTCATAAGAAGTTTAAGGTTTTTCCTCCTTAAGAAGACCTAGGTGACTTAGGGTTAGGTATGAATAAATGACTATGATTCATCCATATTTCCTCTTAACCCTTCCCTTTATTTGATTGGGTGCATGTAATACATAGGGATGCCCACTTAAGATTCATCTTTATTACCAAAACATCATAATTCAATCCTTAAGTCAGCCCAAAAATTGTTGACATAGCAGTTTGAGCCAATATAAACAACTATGACAAAACTATGTTATTCAGCATTTAAAGTCCTTGGTGCTCGATACATACTATGACTCCAATGCTATCACTCAGCATCTGAATGACTTGGCATGCACTTACTTTCTCAACTCCTGAATCACTTTGCATATACTATCTACTCGGCACTTGAGTGACTCAGCACTCATTGTTTACTTGACATTCTCTAATTTACATGTTGTGCTTAGCATACATTACTTGTTTAGCACAAACTAAGTAAATGAGTTATGTATAGACATTCAATTGTCAAAATCAATCTAATATTAACAATCATTACTTCAGCTATGTTATTATATTAAATTTCACTAGATCATGCATTTAAGTGTGTAGGATTTATATCCCTAGCAGTGGCACATGGAGTTAGTGATTCAACTATTCATATTTTACCGAGATTGTCCCTGTATGGTCGATGTACCTTATTTAACTATGTAATGAAACCTTCTAAAGATTTGATAATTTGGACTCATTTGCATAATGTGATTAGACCAGCAAATGTGTTTGTGCATTTAGAGGTTTGAATTGTTAGGAAAGTTGTTAAAAAATTATGTGATTTTGGTTTAAGGGAATTTTGGGTTTTCACTTGATTTATTTTAATTTTTGGTATCTTTTCCATAGATGAATTCCAATTATTTGGAATATCTTGTTTTTGTTTGGGTTGATTTGAGATCTAGCTAGTCCTTCTGGTTATTTTCACTAGTTGATTATTCACTTGAAAAGTGAATAAGTATCTAAAAAGAAATTTAATTCCTCACTTCTCACTTTTGAACTGGAAAGTTTGAGAGTAAAACCCAAAGTCCTCTTCATGAGGAATTACTATTTTGTTGATTATGGGAGCTACGAGTATGGGATCATTGTGAGATCAGTCTTATCAAATCCATCTTCGAGGGACCTTGGATTCTCTCAATTTTTGGGTACTTCTGCAAGATTTTTATTTTATGGTTGATATTTCCATTTTTCCCTTTTGGCTATGAGGTAGGGCTCTCCCATTTTATTATTTCATCTCAAATTCTACTTCTTTTTTTGGTAGTCATTTGTTTGGAGGCTAAGAACTAGTGTTCCCCTCCATTTCTAATTGCTACACTTGCTTGATTAGTCTGGTATGAATGTTTTCCCTATTTTTAGGATGAGAGTTTAGGGTTTTACACCGTTATACTAGCCATATTTTCATTCTGTGTCCAAACACAATTATATTGGATTTTCATAGCATTTGTGCCCTAAGACCAGTGATTTTTATTTTTGAACTTTTCGAGTTTTGGGGTTTTTACCTCATGTTGTGTGCCACCCTAATTTCTTGGATTTTATTGGCATAATGTTGGTCATGGAAATAGATAATGTGTTAGGATGTCAAATAGATCATTGTTGCATCTTTATGTTTGCATTGGGATGTGTGTTACATCTGTACTCCCGACGTTGTGTTCAGTTGAGTGATTTTATACTTGGATTTATTGTTCCTTTGGACCCTTGTTATTATTTTGTGGACATGTGGATTCATGTAGAATCCATATTACCAGATTCAGGCTGATTGAGTGAGTTTATGATGTTTGTTCTTGTTGCATCATTGGAATTTGTGCAGAATCCATACTCCTAGATCAAAGGTCAGTTGAGTGATTTCATGATGTATGGTTTTATTGTTCTTTGGGATTCATGTAGAATTTATCCTTTCAAGTTTGTTTTTGGTTGAGTGATATTTTTCTTGTGTTCTCATCCAGTCCTTGTGATATGATTTTCAAGATGGTGGTGCACCACACATGAGCATGTGCATGTGCATTTATCAAGTGATTTGCAAGGCCCAATCTTCCATGGTATTTAAAAGTTATGATCATTTGGGGTTGGGTTGGGAATATGCATGCCTATGGGAACTCTTCATTGAATGAGCACAGGTGGGGTTGGATAGCATATGGAGGGGGCTTCTATCTCTACAACCCGGTGACTATTTCTTGAGGGTTGGGATGCAAAAGTTTTAAGTAAGTGATAACTAAATAAAACTCTAGGTGGTCATAAAACTTAAGATAATAAAATGTGTGAGCACCCAATTAAGTTCAAGGACATAGTGTGAGAGCCTTCTATTTGGGAGTTGAGCCACACACTCTGAGCTTGGGAAATTGGATGCCAAGTGACTCTTCATGATGTCATCCCATACATAGCAACACATTGAGTGTCTAACCAAGACTTGTAGTACTTGCATTATCTCATGATCTTGGATTCAACCATCATTACTATCTAGCATAAGTGTTAGCTATGGATGTTTTATTTATGTGTGTTTGTGGTTGGATCATTATCTCCATCAGCATGATAGAAGTGAATCTATGGGTTCCACATGGTTGGGAGGTGTAGCTACCTTCACCACTATTGGGGACCAGTGTACAAAAATGATCTATTGTCCTAATGCATCCATTGCTAGATGTTTTCACTTTGTACTTCAGGTTTTGGAGTATGCTTTCTTGTGATTTATGATGTTTAGCATATGATTAGATGATTTTATTTGATTAGTTGGAGTATATATTGCTTATTGGATTAGCATGTTAGATTTCCTATTCTTATGATGTTATTACACTTTACTAGCAATATCCTCATAAGACAGCTCTGACTATCTAGTTAGTAGTTTTGGATGTTATGCACAGGGAAGGGCTAGGACCTTTGAGGTCTCATGATGTTATTATTGTTGGAAGAACCTTCAATGAGTTTTATTTGTGTTGGTGTTTTATTGTTTATGTTTTCCCTTCTTATGATGTTTGGTTTATGAACCATGTTTGTACATTGTGATGTTACTTTTTGCATATTTCTTCATGTGATTTTATGGTTTAGATGGATAGATATTCCTCTTTCTTGTTAAATCTCATCTAGTCATTTATGCTCTCAAGTGTTTATTCCTCAATCTATGTAGATCCGGTACTCCCCAGTGTGGAGGAAATATTATTTCTACCTTTTTATTTGATTTTTTTCTTGTTTGTTGTTTTGGATCCTCATGTGATATTGTACTTTCTCATGTGAGACTGCAAAGGTTCACATGGTGTGTTGAGTTTCCTCACATGGCTCATGGTGTATCCTCACACAAAACCCCACACTGATGCAATGCTTTTTGATTGTTGGTCCTAGCATTTCCTCATGTGAGATGGATTTTCCTCACATGACTTTGTGTACTTTCGCGCATGAAGGGATACTTCCTCTTGCAAGATTGTTAGTTGTAAATTTTCTAGCATGAAAAATAGGGGACATCTCTACTATTTTTTGTAGAACACAATTTGGAATTTTGAGTAACCTATAGGGATACTAGTGTTTCCTTTCTTCAACAAATTAGAGATCTTGTGTTCTTGTTTCATCTTTAGTTTTCATTCTTTAGTGTAGTCATATTAGTTTGGTGTGGCATTTAGAGACCCATTGGTGTTTGGCTATTTGGTTAGTCTTCCATTGCAATATTTTTTATCCTTGTATGATGTTGTCATGTGCATTCATACTTGTAAAAAAATATCTTGGCTTGTATTAAATCCTTGTTCCAAGGATCTGTAGGTGGGGCGTTACATCTAGTATTAGAGCCCATGTTCAAAAATTGGGATCTCTATGTATATGTTTCCCATATGGTAGATGTTGTGATTGAGTGAGTGCTAGTGTCTTGGTGAGAGCTCATGAGTTTTTTTCTTTGGTATCTACTTGTGATGGACTTGCTTGTCTAGTAGATGCAACTAGAGTAGTGTGAGGAGGACAAAGTGAGTCTTTCCTCATTTTTAGATGGAATTAATGTGCCTTTGTTTTTTTTGTCACTTGTGTGACCCTTTTGGATGAAATAACTTATTGGTGTCCATGTGTAGGCTTGGTGTACCTCTTTTTGTTTCTCCTTGTGGAGTAAGGTGCATTTTTTCCTTATTTTATCCTATATGTAAATAGACAAATGAATCTTATTAGCAATTTTGTGTTATGTTGATATAGTAATAAAATGGTTCCTTTTTTTGAGAAATGAGTGTTTATTGAATCATTGTAAAGGAGTAGGTTTTGCGTTAGATCCTTTGGGTTAATGACTTAAGTCCCCAATCTAATTGCCTCAAAAGCTTATGAAAACATTATTAAAATTGATATATATCTAAATGGTGCATTGCATGGAAAATAAATAAGGAAATTATTGCAATTTTCATATGCAAGAGGTTATTGATTGTATATTGCTCAATGTGTGTGAGTGTGTTCTCTAACATTGCTAGGATGATGTATTCCTTAGCATTGTGCAGTGATTCATCCCTCATGTGTGACTATTCTTAGTCATCACATGTAATGTGATTTTATTGATGCTTTATTTTATTCAGTTGGAGCTACTTTTCTCTTGTGGTTGGGTTAGTATTGATTTTTAGTATCTTCCCTTCTTGGAATAGTTATCAAATTTCTCTATCACTCTCTTTGTGAAAATTATCACATTTGACTTATTTTTGAAATGTACACTTTTAATATTTACTATTGGAGCTAACAATTTCCCCATTTGGACCTTTTTTATTTTGTTTCTTGGTGACTATTCTACATGTTTTTATTGTTGCCCAGTTGTGTGTTGTGACTCTATCATGTTCATCTCAAACCTATGGTAGTACATAGAAGGAATAATATCATAGAGCACATACTAGTGTGTTTTTTATAGAGGTAATTTTTTTATTATGATTGGATGGTTTAAATGATGATTAAATGTAATTGTATTCTTGAAAGAAAAATTGAAAGAATATGAACTTGTTTTATGGTAAGTGACTCTTGGACCTTGCTTTCAAAACCTTTTAGTTTTCTTGTGCATTAATACTTGTGTTATGATTAATTGATGAAATTATGAAAGAGAAATAAAGATGGTTTCATTGTTTGAATTACCTTTCATTCCATATCTTTTGTCTTTCGAGTGTGTATGCTCTTGGGTTATTTTGGACATTTCATCTGTTGCTTGTCTTGGTAACCGAGACAGTTGAGTTTTCCTATGATGTTTTATCATGATTGGAAATTCAAAATCTTAGGTATTAGGACTCTCTAGGCTCCATAATGTTGTGGTCCTCTTCAATATCTTTTAGACTCTTTTTGAATGGAGTCAATCAGAGTCTGGACATGAAAATTATGGCCTCCAGAGTGAAGACAATTTTTGTGTTGTTTTGAAATTTTGGGTGAGAAACAAGTGGTCATTCCTTTTATTGCTTGGTTCTTTGCATTATCTTTCCTAGTTTTGTGAGAAACCTCACTTGAGAGTGTGCTAATATAGAATGTCATCAAGGGAACCACAAGAACTCTTTTGCACTTCAAAAGGTGCAAATCGATGTTTTGAGTACCCTTTATCAAGTAGAGGTCAATTCAATCATGACATATCACATTTATGGCCATTGGAGAAGTTTATCCCTTCATATTATTCTTAAGGAGTTAACAAGCCTTCATAATCTACTAGGTACTTGTCAGGATTCATGCTTAGGTTTGTGTGTTTCCTATAAAATTGTCCCACCTTGGTGAGAAGAAGTGTGGATTGTGAGCATTCCTTGCTTGAGGTTGATGTTGTCTTGTTGTTTGAGAGTGAATCGATCTTTTGGTGTGTCTAAATCCTCCTTTTAGACATTGATTTTGGCACATCTCTACATCCTTACCTCCCTTGAGGAAGTAGGCTAGCATGGTTATGCCACTAGCTCAGTTAGTGTTGGATGAGTATTTTGATGGTTGGTGGAATTGTGAGTTTTACCTAATGCATCTTGGGGTGATTTAGTGCAGAGGTTGAGAGAGATTCCCTCTCAATCCTAATACCCTATAAGTTATTTCTCCCTAATCTTGTATCTACAAGAGGATTTCCTCAGTCAAGTTACTCATTGGCCATTGACTTGAGGCTGGAGATTGAGTTTTGTGGTAGGTTAGGTGTAGTGTTCCCAACATGTTGCTGGAGGGACATGGTATCATTGGACACATGTTACCATCTTATTAGTTGGTATGAATATATTACATGATTTTTGTCCACTAATGAAATTCTTTGTAACCTTGTGGAAATGTGATATCTTGTCTAGTTGGGTTATATAACATGAGTTCCTAGTGATAGTTGGGCTTGTTGTAATATAGAGACTATGTGCTCCTACACTTGGTGGTTAGTTGTAGAGAGTATCCTTTGGAGTGTACACTCTCATTAGTAAATTGTCATCCTCTATGTTCAAAGGGTGCATTTATGTGGTTTCAAGGATTCTCATGTGTGGCATGATAGTATTCTTGGGAAGTTGGTATGGCTATTCCCTATAATTGCAACTCTTGTTGGAAGTGTTTAGTGTTCTGACCTGGTTTTTGATCATGTTGTAGGTGCATGTCATAGTTGGGAACCTATTGATGAGGTAAGGTGGGTTTTTTCTTACCTTGTATTGTTGACTTTATGGCTAGATGGGTTTTACTAGTGCATAGGAGGTTCCTTGTTGAAGGACCTTATGGCTATGTGACATGTATTCTCTTGTGGTTGACCTATTTGGGACTTGACAAGATGGTTTGAGAATGTTGGAGTGATTTGGGTTGGACTTGTGGAGAGGTTGTTGAGCCATTCCTTTTACTTAGTTTTGATTTTTCTTGGTGTGTTTGGTCTCTATTCTTGGATTGCAAGCTTCCAAGAGTAAGCCTAGTCTTTAGGGGGAATGATGTAGTGCTTCTCAAATTTGATTTATATAAATCATCCTAATGGATGCAACCTTGATGATCTTTCTTAGTAAGTAATAATGATTGGGACCATGAGTGGTCTACACCCTTGAGGTGATTGGATTTATGTAACTATGTTAGTTGATTTGATTATGCTTATGGTTGATTTATGAGATTATGATGTGCTAGATGGTTCATTAAGGTTTGTGCTAATGGTTACAAAGATCAATGTGGTATATTGATGTTGTTCGATGATTACCCTAAGATGTGTGCAGAGATTGCACTATGTACTCCTACTTTGCTACACTAGACTAGGTTCCTGTAATAGTGGTTAGTCATGTTTATGACTGTGTTTCTTATGTATTTTAATTACCTTTTTAATTTTTTTTAAATGACCATTATTAAATGATTAAATAAATTAGAAATTAATTGTCCATGTTGGATTCTTTGGTTATGTGATATGGATATTTACCTTGTTATATTTTGATTTGAGAGATACTTATTACTCATGTTATTATTACATGTTGAGATGACTCGACGGTCAGATGTTATACTTTGATTTCTAGTATCATAGATGATAGATTGCTATGCTATTCAGTTGATCACATTTGCATGATGATGCCATTTTGAGATGACAATATGTTTTATGATAATATCTAGTTATTTGGTATTTGGACATATCTCTAAAATGGTTATATGTGGATTTAATGCTATGATGATTTACTTCACTCTTGGTTTGATATGCTTTATGTGAATATGAGTGATGTAAATAAATTACTTTAGTATAACTGAGTGAATGGTTAAATTGAGTATTTAATGCATTTATTGCTTTAGCTATGTTATTATATGCAATTGCACTTGATCATGTGTTTTAGTGAATAGTATTTATATCCCTGGTAGTGGCACATGGAGTTAGTGATTCAACTATTCATATTCTACCAATGTTATCCTTGTATGGTTGATGTATCTTATTTAATTATTTAATTAACCTTCTAGTGATTTGATAAATCGAGACTCATTTGCATTGTGATTAGACCAGTGAATGTGTCTATGCATTTAGAGGTTTGCATTATCGCGAAAGTTATTAAGAAATTCTATCATTTTGGTCTATGGGAATTTTGTGTTTTCAATTCATTTATTTTAATTTCTACCAACTTTTATATAGATGATTTCCAATTACTTGGAATAACCTATATTCATTTGGGTTGATTTGTGATCTAGATAGTCCTTCTAGTTATTTGCACTAGTTCATTATTTACTTGAAAAGTGAATAAGTATCCAAAAAGGAATTTAATTCCTCACTTATCACTTTTAAATTAGAAATTTTGAGAGTAAAACCCAAAATCATCTTCATTACTAATTAATATTTTGTTTTTTGTGGGACCTACAAGCATAGAATTATTGAAAGATTAGACTCGTTGGATCCATCTCAGGGAGACCTTGGATTGCCACAATTTTTGGCTACTTCTATTGGACTTTTATTTTATGGTTTAGATTCCCATTTTTCCCTTTTGGCTGTGAGGTAGGGCTCTCTTATTTTATTGTTTCAGCCCCATTTCTACTTCTATTTCTGGTAGCCATTTGTTAGGAGGCTGAGAACTAGTGTTCCCCTCCATTTCTGATTGTTGGTTCTGCCTGGTTGGTCAAGTATGAACATATTCCCTTTTTTTGGGATGACTATTTGGGGTTTCACATTATTATGCTTGCCATTTTTTCATATGGTGTCTAAACCTAAATTTTATTGGATTTTCATAGCTTTTGTGCCCTAATACCAAATGGGTTTTATTTTTGAATTTTTCCAATTTTGGGGTTTTTACCTTATTTTGTGTACTATCCTATTTTCTTTGGTTTTCTTAGCATGATGTTGGTCATGGACTTGGATCATCTATTAGGATGCTAGTTAGATTATTTTTGCATCTTTATGTTTCAATTGGGATGTGTGCAACATTCGTGCTCCCAATGTTATGTTTGGTTGACTAATTTTATACCTGGTGCTACTCTTCTTTCGGATCCTTGTTACTATTTTGTGTACACTAGGATTTGTATAGAATCCATATACTAGGATTGAGGCTACTTGAGTGATTTCATGATGTTTGGTCTTGTTGCATCATTGGGACTCATTTAGAATCCATACTCCTAGATTGAGGTCAGTTGATTGATTTTGTGATGTATTAATTTATTATTCTTTGGGATTTGTGTAGAATATGTCCTCCTAACTTTGTTTTTAATTGAGTGATATTTTTCCAATTTTATCATCAAGTCCTTGTGGTATGATTTTTTTATGGTGGTGCACCACACACAAGCATGTGCACGTGCATGTTTTGGATGATTTACAAGGCCCAATCTTTCGTGGTATTTTCAAAATTTATGATTATTTCTAGCTGGGTTGGGAATATTTATGCCTATAAGAACTCATTGTTAGATGAGCATGGGTAGGGTAGGGTAGCATATGAAGGGGGCTTCTATCTCTGTCACCCAATGACTATTTTTGAGGGTTGGCCTACAGAAGTTTTAAGTAAGTGATTACTAAACAAAACATTAGGTGGTAATAAAACTTAAGATAATAAAATGTGTGAGCACCTAATTAAGTTCAAGGGCACAATGTTAGAGCCTTCTATTGAGGAATTGAGCTACACAATCTAAGCTTGGCCTTTTCATTGCCAAGAAACTCTCCATAATGTCAGCCTCTACATAGTAACCCATTGAAAGTCTAACCGGGACCTATAATACTTTCATTGTCTCTTGATCTTGGATTCAATCATCATTACTATCTGGCGTGAGTGTTACCCATGGAAATTTTATTTATGTGTGTTTGTGGTTAGATCACTATCTCCATCAACATAGAGAGAGTGGACCTATGGGATCCATTTGGTCGGGAGGCATAACTACTTTCACCACTACTAGAGATTGGTGTATAGAGATGGTCTATTGTCCTAGCGTGACCATTGATGGATGTTTTCACTTGGTACTTCAAGTTCCAAAGTATGCTTTCTTGTGATTTATGCTTTCATTGTACTGCTTTGATATCATGTTTAGATGATGTTAGTTTATTTGACACATTCCCTTATTATGATTTTTAGCATATGATTAGATGATGTTATTTGCTTATTTGGAGTATCTATTGCTTGTTGGATTAGCATATTAGCTTCTGTATTCTTATGATGTTATTACGCTTTAGTAGTGATGTCCTTATAAGACAACTCTAACTATCTAGTTGGTAGTTTGAGATCTTATGCATGGGGGATGGCTAGAACATTTGAGGTCTCATGATGCTATTATGGTTGGGAGGAACCATGCATGAGTTTTGGTTGGGTTAGTGCTTTATTGTTTATGTTTTTTCTTCTCATGATGTTTGGTTTATGAAACATGTTTTTATACTGCGATGTTGCTTTCCACATGTTCCTTCATATATTGTTATGGTTTAGGTGGATAGATGTTCCTCTTTCTTGGTGCATGGTATCTAGTTATGTATGCTCTCAAGTGTTCATTCCTTGATTTATGTGGATCCAGTACTCCCCGATGTGGAGTAAATCTTCTTTCTACCTTTTTGTTTCATGTTTTTCTAGGTTCTTGTTATGGATCCTCACGTGAGATTATAATTTCTTGTACAAGAGTGCAAAGGCTCACATGGTGTGCTAAGTTTCATCACATGGTTCATGGTATATCCTCGTATGAAACCCCACACTAGTTTAGTTCTTTTTGACTACTAGTCCAGGAATTTCCTTGCATAGCTTGGTGTACTTTCTTGTACAAAGAGGTACTTCCTTGTGTGAGACTGTTAGTTATAAATTCTCTCATGTAAAAAAATGGGGGGCATCTCTTTTGTTTTTTGGAGAGAACAATTTAGACATTTGAGTACCCTTTAGTAATGCTAGTGTTTCCTTACTTTGATAGATTAGAGATCTTGTGTTCTAGTGTCATCTTTGCTTTTCTTTCTTCAATGTGGTTGTGTCAACTCGATAGTGGCATTTGGAGATTCGGTGGTGTTTGGATGTTTGGTTAGTTTTATGTTGCAATATTTGTGATCCTTGTATGATATTGTCATGTCCATTCATACTTGTAAAAAAAATATCTTATCTTGTATTGAATCCTTACTCCAAGGATCTCCAAGCAAGGTATTAAGGTATCATTCCCACCCCATTTATACTTTCTATTTGGAAGGTTTTTGGGTCACCATATCTTTTGTCAAAATGTTAAGAATGTTGTTCTCTCATGCATACAATTAGATCATAATATTATAAGAAGGATTAATTGGTGAAATAAGATAAAGTTTAATTGCTTCCTGATTCTCCCCTCCTCTCTTAGTAACCTTCCCTATGTAATATTTCCAACAATTCTTAGCATAGAGAAGACCTACAAACTTGTTCTAAAAGATTAAGAAAAGAGTAAAAGATAGTATTGTTAGAGGAATATAGGATGAATAAGGGGTTCATTAAACTCCATTTCAAGGATGTTCTAATTATGGCCGAGTAGAGTCCTCCCAAGTATTTGAGAAAAATGTAGACAATAGACAAGATCCTAAAAACTAAGAAAGAGGAAGGAATTTAAGAGAGCATGAGGTTATGGTAGTAGAAGAGGTTATGTGCAAAAGAAGGACATGGAGTCTTCTAGTGCTTAAATTGTATCATGCCAAAAAGAAATCAAGGAAAACAACCTAGAGTAAACCCGATTCAAATAGAAGGGGAAGAGAAAGCAGTTTCACTTGACATGGAGAAACAATCATGATTAAGACATCAATGATTATCCCATAAAAGTATGATGCTCCTACAAAGAACCCTAGTGATTCATGGCTTTGAACCAACATCTTTTGAACTAGATGCACTTTAGGAGGAAATATATTTCTAGATATTATTTATGGAGGTGGTTGTGATAATGTGGAATGTAAATAAATGGTGGAGAAACTTAATTTATAATATGAAAATCATCCTTGTCATGTAATGCCCTACCTAGAGATCCTTGGAACAAGGATAAATATAAGCCAAAATAAAAAAAATTAAACAAATATGGATGCACATGACATACAATCGTACAAGGATCACAAAGATTGCACTGGAAGAATAAAAAAGCATCAAAACACTAATGGATCTCCAAATGCCACTATTGACCAAAACAACTAACCACGAAAGGATGAGAATGATTTTCAATCCAAAAACATTCTGAATTCAAAATACAATTCCAAGGTATTTAAGAACACCAAAAAGGTTATCTAAAATACCTCTGAAAAACTTTTGGTCAAACTAAAAAATGTCTGCTATCCACTTGGACAGGTTTTTCCAAAACCAATGCAATACTTTAATTCAGCATTGTGTAATACTTTCTAGTATCGTATAACCTTTCTAAAGTAGTGTGATACTTTTAGGGTTTGGACGACACTTCTCAAGAAGGCATGTGATACATCATAGGTATCGTATGACCTTTCTCCAATGGGTGTGTGATACTTTTTAGCATTAGATGAGAATTCTCCTTAAGACGTGTGATACTATCAAAGTTTGCATGATATTTATTCTTCGAGCATATGATACATTAAAGTATCACCCAATGCTAATGTAGGTCACCTTGGAACAATAATAAATACTACAAGAAAAAATCAAGAGATAAAAATAGAAGTGAGAACCTCCACATCAGGGAGTACTAGATCCATAGTCAAGTCATAGATGCTCAAAACAATAACTACTAGATGGTAACAACATCTAACCATCTAACATAGCAGTGAAAGGAAAGAACTAAAAGTAACAACACAGTGTACAGAAGCAACATCATAATGAACTAAAGCAATGAACTAAATGCATAGTTCCTCCCAGCCATAATAACATCATGAGACCTCGAAGGCTCTAGCCATTCCCCACATGTAACATCCCAAACTACAAACTAGATAGTAAAAGTTGTCTTATAAGGACATCACTAGTAAAGTGTAATAACATCATAAGAACAAAAATCTAAAGAGCTCAACCAAAAGCAATAGATACTCCAACTAAGCCAATATCATCATCTATCATAGGCTAAACATCATAATATGGGAATGTGTCAATAAACTAACAACATCTAAACATGATATAGAAACATTCCAATGCAAGCATAAATCAAAAGAAAATATACTCTAGAACCTAAAGTAGCAAGAAAAACATCCAACAATGGTCACATTGGGGTAATAGACCATCTTTGTACCCTGATCCCCAATAGTGGTGAAGGTAGCTATACCTCCCAACCATGTCAAACCTATAGGTCCATTCCTACCATGCTAATGGAGATGATGATCCAACCACAAACACACTCAAAGAAAATATCTATGACTAACACACATGCCAGACAGTAATGATGATTGAAACCAAGATCAAGAAATAATGCATAAACTACAAGTCCTAGTCAGACACTCAATGGGCTACAATGTAGGGGTTGACATCACAAAGATTCACTTGGCATTGACAAGCCCAAGCTTGTATTGGCAACATCAACTTCCTAATGGAAGGCACACAATCTTGGCAGCATCAACTTCCCAATAGAATGCGCATAATCCACATTTTAATTATCTTAAATTTAACACCACCTAGTATTTTAATTTAGTTATCACTTATATAAAACTACCTCTTCCAACTAATGGGAAATAGTCCCCAAGTTGGTAGATAGATGCCCCTCCATGTGCTACCCTTTCCTACCCATGCTTATCCAAAGATGGGTGCCCATAGGCATGCATATTTCCAACCCAACCCCAATGATCATAACTTCTAGATGAACCACAAAATATTGAGCCTCACAAGTCATTGACAAATGTATGCACATGTACTTGTGTGTGGCATACCACCATCACTAAGATCAAAACACGAGGACTAGATGAGAACACAAGCAAAAATATCTCTCAACCAAAATTGCTCAGGAGAACGGATGCAACACACATCCTAATACAATAATGGTCTAACTGACATCCAAACAGATAATCTAGGTCCATGACCAACATCATTCCAAGAAAATCCAAGAAAATAGGATGGCACACAAATTGAGTTAAAAACCCCAAAAACTAGAAAACTTTGAAATAAAAACCCATTTGGTCTTTAGGTACAAAAGCCTCAAAAATCCATAAAATTTGGGTTTAGACACTGTATGCAAAAATGGCCAGCATAATAGTGCAAAATCCAAAACCCTCACCCTAAAAGCATGGAAGATGTTCATACTTGACCAAATGGGAAGAACTAGCAAACAAAAATGGAGGAGAACACTAGTTCTCAACCTCAAAACCAACATCTATCAAATACAGAAACCAAGCTAAAATAAGAAAATGGGAGAGCCCTACGTGCAACAAAAGGGGTTGAAATAAGAAATGATACAAAGAAATAAATGACCCGCAAAAACTATCACAAATCATGACACAACAAGGTCTCCCTAAGCTGGACCCAACAAGACTAACCTTGCAAAAATCGTATGCCCATAGCTCTCACAAGAAAAAGAAAAGTGATTCTCCAGAAGATGATTCTCATAAAAGCTCTCAATTTTGTGTTTTGTAAAAGTGGGAAGTGAGGAATTAAATTCCTCTTTCCATTCTTATTCACTTTTTGAGTGAATAATCGATTAGGGAAAATAGCCATTTAGACTAGCTATACTCTAAATAGAGCCAAACAAAAAAGGTTTATTCCTAGAAATAGGAATTCATCTATGGGAAAGTTGCCAAAAATTTAATTTAATAAAAATTAAAGCCTAAGAGCCTAAAATCATAGAAATTTTCTTAACAACTTTCGTGACAATGTGAACCACTAAATGCATAAAAACAATCATGTGTCTAGTCACATAATACAAATGAGTTTAGATTTAATAATCACCAAAAGATTTAATTAAATAATTAAAATAAGGACACGTCAACCATACAAGGATGACATTGGTGAAATATGAATAACTAAATCACTAACTCCATGTGCCATTAGTAGGGATATAAGTCTTGCACACTAATAGACATGATCAAGTGTAATTTCATATAATATCATAGCCAAATAAATAAACACATTAGATGACTAACTTAACCATTTATTAAATTTATACCTAAATAATTCATTGACATCACTCACATTTGCATTAAGCATAATGAATTAAGAATGAAGTAAATCACCATAGCATAAAATCCATCACATAACAAAATCAGTGATGTGTTTAAAACAATAGATAACTAGATATCATCATAGATCTACTATCATCTCAAAATAGAATCAACATACAAATATGATAAACTGAACAACATAGCAGTATTGCATCTATGATAATGAAATTAAATTAAAATATCTGATCCTCAAGTCATCTCAAAAGTATCATAACAAGAGTATCAAGTATCTCTCAAATCAAAATATACCAAGGTTCAAACTGTAAACATGAGAGACACTACATCCTCCCCCACTAGCATAGGCTTAATCCTTGAAGTCAAAAAATATATAGGTATATAATCCTTTCAATCATGGAACATCTTTCAAAGTCATAGAGGTCTCATCACTTGGGTCTAATTAGACCCTCACTTGCATGATATCTTGATCTCTCAAAATTAGCTCTCAATGCTAAAGGATATGTATGGGCTCCAAATTAAGCTTCCCATCTACTACTTGCAAAGCATCCCACTCAAGAACATGGGTCACATCAAGGATATATTGCCTCAAAATAGAAATATGGAACAAATAATAGATGCACGATAGGCTAGGTGGCAATGCTATTCAATAAGAAACAGGATATATCCTCTCAAGGATCTCAAAAGGTACAACAAAACATGGTCCCAACTTATAGCCTTTCCCATAAATGATGGGGTTCTTCCTTGACACACTCTTAAAAACACCCTGTCACCAACATAAAAGGGATGACCCAACCTATGGGCATCTAAGTACTTATTCTACCTATCCTAAGTAGTAACCAAATGTTCCCTAATATTAACAACCTATAACCATATCCTAAAGCATCTCTAGATGCAAAAGAACTTGGTCCTCTAAATAATCCCAACTCAAAGGCGTACACCATAGTCTACTATACAAGGCCTAAGAGGTGACATTCCAAGAGATCTATGATACTCATTATTTTATGCAAAATCAAAAAGTTATAAATAATCCTCCCACTTTACCTTCCTATCCATCACATACATGTGAAGAATATCCTAAAAAACCTAATTCACTCTCTCAGTTCGACCATCAGTCTTTGGGTGATAAGTGAACCAAAAATTGAGCTATGTACCCAAAGCATGTTGGAGAGAAATCCATAGTGTAGAAGTAAACACTCAATCCCATGCAAACAAACAATATCCTCCAAGAAAATGTGTGGTACAAAAGAAATTTTGTAGGATTCTCTCATGGGTGAAAAATGGGCTGCCTTGGACAACTTTTCCACTATCACCATGATACAATCATGTCATCATGATGACATAGGAAACCCTATGATAAAATCAAGAGATATTGTATCCCACTTCCACTTTGGAATGGTATGTGTTTGTTAAAGACCCACTAGATGTTGATGCTCTATCTTCAATTTCTAGCAATCGAGACATCAAGCAAAAAAATAAGAAACATCACACCGCATCACTGCCCAAAAGTACAACTCTTTAAGATTAGCATGCATCTTGTTGACACTGGGATGTACAAAATATGGTGCATGATGCACTTTCAACTAAACCAAGGCACAAAGATCACCTAACATGACTACATAAATCTGCTCCAAGTGCCATAGTAGTCCATCAGACTCAAGAAAATAACCTGAAAATCCCCTGTCAAGGGTGCATCTAGACTGAACCTCTTCCCTCACCTCTTGATACCAAGTGTCACTAGGAAAATCCTCCAAGATACAACCTCACAAAATACACTCCCAATGACATCATTGATACCTCACGTCACCTCCTACTCAAGGCATTCATGAAAACATTCTCCTTCCCTTTATTGTAGTGAATGTCAAAGTCATATTCACATAGAAATTCCATCCAGTGATATTGTCGTGCATTCAGATTTGGCTAAGTAAAGATATACTACAAGCTCCTATTATTTCTATGCAACTCAAACCTATGTCCCAAAAGAAAATGTCTCCAATGAACAATAGTATGCACTACGATTGCAAGTTCCAAATTATGAGTGGGGTAGTTGAGTTCATGGTCCTTGAGCTTTCTAGAATCATATGTAATCACTCAACCCTCTTGTATCAACACCATACCTATGACTTCCAACAAAGCATTCATGCAAAACATGAAATCACCTATAGGATTAGGCTCTACAAGGATTGGTGCACTGGTCAAACACTTGTTAAGAGAATTAAATGTTTCCTTGCACTAATTTGACCAAACAAACTTCTTCCCTTTCCACTAAAGAGAAGTGATGGGATGAGCTACATTTGAGAAATCCTTCATGAAGCAATCATAATAACTTACCAATCCCATGAAACTATGAACCTCTAAGACATTGGTGGGTACCAACCCACCCATAATAGCATGAATTTTCTCTAGATCCACTACAATACCATCACTAGTGGTGATATGTCCCTAATACATCACCTCTAACTAAAAGAACACACATTCACCCAAGTTTCTATACAAATGATGGTCCCTCAAGAACTAAAACACTTGACATAAATGGTTCTCAATAGTCTTTGAATAGATCAATATGTTATCCAAGAAAACAATGACGCATTGATCAAGGTAAGTGAGAAATACTCCATTCATCAAATTCATAAACACTGATGGTACATTAGTTAACCCAAAAGGTACAACCATGAACTCATATTGCTCATACCATGTAGGAATTTTTTTTATGAATGTCAACCTCCTACATACAAAGTTGATGGAATCTTGACTTCAGATCAAAATTTATGAATAGTTGTACTCCCTTCATTTGATTGAACAAGTCATCTATCCTTGACAAAGGATACCAATTCTTCATTGTCAGCTTATTCAACTATTGCTAGTCAATGTACAAATGTAGTGACCCATTCTTCTTCTTCATGAAGATGATCGGTGCATCCCATGGGGATACACTAGGACAAATATGGCCCTTGGTCAATAATTCCTCCAACCGTAATCTAAGCTCACTGAACTCTTGACTAGTCATGCAGTAAGGAGTTCATGAAATCTACTCTTCTCTTGGTACACGATCAATCCGAAAATCAATGTCATACTATGGTTGCATACCTAGTATCTCATTAGGGACACATCTGCTTACTAACAAAGGAGTGGGTGATCAAGAAGTGTCACTGTACAACTCTCAACTTCCTCAAGATCACTGATAGAAATAAGAAACAATTGACAACCTTCTATACACTCTGCTTCAACTGATCAGCCAAGATTGTCCAAAGTGAGACTAGTCTCTAGACTCCCAAAAGTTCCAACTGGCCACCTATTTCATCGACACACTATACCAACTTTTGATTACAATCTATATTTTCCTAATGGGTGGCTAATGAATCCATGTCCAATACAATGTCATATGATCCTAGAGCTAGGATATGAAGGTCCACTATGGTGGTGAAGGATCCCAAATTCAAATTACAACCTCTAACCAATGAGTCTCCAACCACTTTGGAAGCTACGGCTAACTCAACCTACCAGCTATCGACTTGACTTATTGATACTAGCCCACATTTTTGAACAAGAGATGGTGAAACAAAATAATCTAAAGCACCAAAGACAAATAACACTAAAGATGAAATACCATGTAATGTACCTATAGCCTCGACTACAATACCTTATTGCTTAGCTTGATGATTTTCATCTACTACAAAGACTTGATGGTTCCTTCTGGCATATTCTATAGTAGGCTTAGATCTAGCTGCACTCTTATCAAGTCTTGAAGATGGTTTGATAGAACACTCAAAATATTTATGGCTAGGATGACCACAAGAATAATAGTTTTCCCAAAAGTTGGAACCTATTCCATGACCATGCTGAGTAGCACTAGGATATGGTGCACTACCCCTACTAGAGTTTTGCTAACCACCTTGAGGAGGGCCATCCTATTGAGTATTTTTTCCTCAGCTTTGGTTATCTCCTTTCTTCCCAAAATCACTTGTACTCTTTCCACCTTTAGGCCCAAACCCCTTTTATTGATGTACACAATGATTACCACTCTAAGAAGGTGTTGATTGGGCCTAGCCCTTTCTTGAGGAGTGGTAAATTGTGCATCCTATCTTGAAATCTATGTACTTTGGTTCTATGAACCTGATTTAACACTGTAGTCTCTAGCCAAATTACTCTCTACAATGCATGTCTTCTCAACAATGAGAATAAGAGTCCTAGGATGATGCATATGGATTTCTCCAATAAGGACATCCTTAAGACTATAGATGAAATGATGAGCTAGGAGTAAATCATCATGGTTGTAGCATGAGTGCTGCCTAATCTCAAAGAATTGGATCTCATACTGGTCCACTATCATGTTCCCTTTCCAGATCTCATGGAACTCATCAACATAGGCCTCTCTGAACTAACTAGATAAGAATCTCTCTTGGAACCTCTCCTCAAAGATCTCTCAAGTGAGATCTAGGTAAAAGCACAAACCTGTGTCACCCTTTTATAAAGGAAAAGGCTAATAAAATTATAACTTTTCATCTTCAATTACATAGAGCTGGTAGTATTATTAGAATTTGATAATGAAGTAAACTAATCAAATGTGTAGAAATTGATGAAATTTAGGATTATAAACTTTAATAATTATTTGGAATAAGAATTGATATATTTTCTTAATTTTTACTTCCTAAAAAATGCTAAAAATTAGGGGTCTAGTTCCCACCACAAAACTATAGGGAAATACACTTATTTCCCTTCAATCCTAGATTATGTTATAGATAACATATATAGCTAGAACAATCAAAAATAAAAATTAGCTTTAGACCTATATTTTATCTTTTATAATGATTCAATTTTCAAATCACCTTAAATTGATAGTTTTCATCTCCCAACACATTTTTCAAAAAAAAACTATTCTAACCAAAAGAACAATTAGGCACTCCTAAAGAGGAGACTCTCCTCTAGAACATTATGTGGTTTTTTTTTTTTTTTGATATGATTTAATATTTTTTCCTTTCTCAAAATTGACATCTTCTTGAGTGTTAAAATATGTACTTGTAGAATTTGTTAATTACAATATACTATATCTAATTAAAACACTATAAACTCTATATGAGAATATTCTTGACTTTTAGCTCTATAAAATGGTCTTTATATGTTATTAAAAAATATCATAAAAAATAGTAAGAGTTATTGAAATGCCAATTTTTTGAAATAATTTTTTTTTTTAGTAATTGGATACATACTAGTATAAAACATGCATTTAATAGACATTTCCAATTAGAAAAGTGTGAGACCATATATAACTTAGGTAGAATGAATTTTTCTAAATCATATGTTTGAATTAAATTGATTTTTAGATAGAAATACTCACATTTAGTCATTCTAATAAGTCATGAAAGGTGACACAACTTTGTGCTTTTACCCATCTACAATGTTGATCTAGAGCTGCTACCCCTCAATATTCCACCATATGGACATGTGGTCCCTCAACTGCATAATCATACAATGGGCCTTCAGATTAGTTGTATATGGGTACATGGTGAAACAATGCTCCATGTTCAATAACCAAGTTTTCACCCTAAGGCCACCTCCCTTTCCATCATACAAAGGTGATTTGGATTGTTGAAGAGATTTCATGATATCTGAATGGATAGAATATTCAGTATTATGGTCCTTACCACCTTGATGGTGCCCTCAGCCACCTAGTGGAGTATGAGAATACTCACATTCACACTCCTCTCGATGCTTTGACTAATGGGAATCTCCATGATTAGATCCCTCTTCTTGCCCACTATCCTATTGGCATTCCTCAACACAAGGTCCCAACAAAGCAAGAATCTCCTGAAGCACTAGCATCAATACCCCAATGTTGTTTTGTTTATTAGTACCTTTTTGTCCTTCTCCATCCTGATATTCCTCTTCCTGGTGTTCTTCTCAATGGTTATTGCTATGGGTACCACCCTAACCACTAGGTCTACGTATAGATCACTATGGAAGGAACAAGATAAGGTTAGAACAAAAAAGTCACAAGCTTAAGAGTCACTACAAGATATCAAAATAATAACCACAACTAACAATACACAAACATTTTTTTTAAAAACCATAGTGGACGCATAACACAAAGATCCCCATGTTGCAACATGGGCTCTGATACTAGATGTAATGCCCCACCTGAAGATCCTTGGAACAAGGATAAATATAAGCCAAGATATAAAAAAATTTAAACAAGTATGGATACACACAACATACAATCATAGGAGGATCATAAAGATTGCAATAGATGACTAAACAAACATCCAAACTCTAATGTATCTTCAAATGTCGCTACTAAAAAAAATGACTAACCACGGAAGGATGCAAATGACTTTGAATCCAAAAACATTCTGAATTCAAAATGAAATTCCAAGGTATTCAAGAACACTAAAAAGGGTATCCAAAACACCTTAGAAAAACTTTTGATCAAACTGAAAAGTTCCTGCTGGCCTGGATAGTTTTTTCCAAAACCTAGGCAATACTTTCCAGTATTGTGTGACCTTTCTAATGAAGGAGTGTGATACTTTTAGGGTTTGGGTGACACTTCTCAAGAAGAAATATGATACTTTTCATTATCCCATGACATTTCTCCTTAAGACATTCAATACTATCAAGGGTTGCATGATATTTCTTCTTTGGGCATATGACACATTAAAGTATCACCCAATGCTAATGGATGGTCACCCAAGAACAACAAGAAATACTCCAAGGAAAAATAAAGAGATAAAACAAGAAGTCAGAACCTCCACATAAAGGTGTACTAGATCTACAATTGAGGCATAGACACTCAAAAAAATAACTACTAGACAGTAATAATATCTAACCATCTAACATATCAGTGAAAGGAAAGAACTAAAAGTAACATTGCAGTGTATAGAAGCAACATCACAATGAACTGAAACAACAAATTAAATGTATAGATCCTCCCAAGAATAATAACATCATGAGACCTAGAAGGCCCTAGCAATCCCCCACACGTAATATCCCCAACTACCAACTAGATAGTCAAAATTCTCTTATAAGGATGTCACTACTAAAGCATAATAACATCATACAAATGAAAATCTAACATGCTAAACTAAAAGTAATACACACTACAACTAAGGAGATAACATCATCTATCATATACTAACATCATAATACAAGAATGTGTTAATAAACTAACATCATCTAACATGATATACAAGCATTCCAACTAAAGCATAAATCACAAGAAAGCGTACTCCAGAACCCAAAGTACCAAGTGAAAACATCCAGCAACAATCACACTAGGGTAATAGACTATCTCTATACCCTGATCCTTGGCAATGGTGAACATAGCTATGCCTCCCAACCATGTGAAACCTGTAGATCCACTCCCATCATGTTGATGAAGATAATGATCCAACCAAAAAAACACTAAAAGAAAATGTCAATGGCTAACACTCATGCTAGATAGTAATGATGACTGAAACCAAGATCAAGAAATAATTCATAAACTATAGGTCCTAGTTAGACACTCAATGGGCTAGGGGCTAACATCATGGAGATTCTTTTGGAATCAACAAGCCCAAGCTCATATTGACAACATCAAATTCCCAACGGAAGTTGCATAATCTACATTTTTATTGTCTTAATTTTGTTACCACCCAATATTTTAATTTAGTTATCACTTATATAAAACTTTCTCTTCCAACCAATGGTAAATAGTCACCAGGTTGTGAGATAAAAGCCCTTCCATGTGCTACCCAACCCTACCCATATGCATACAATGATGAGTGCCCATAGGAATGCATATTTCTGATCCAACACCAATAATCATAACTCCTAAAAGTACCATGGATGCTCAGGCCTTGCAAGTCACTCGACAAATGTACGTGCACATACACATGTGTGGCACACCACCATCACAAAGATCGTAACACAAGAACTAGATGAGAACAAAAAAAATATCACTCAATCGAAACATATTGGGAGAACAGATGTGTAATGTATCCCAATGAAAAAAATGATCTGACTGAATCCATCTAAATGGATGACCTAGGTCCACGATCAACATCATGCCAAGAAAACTTGAGAAAATAGGGTGGCATGCAAAATGAGGTAAAAACACCAAAAATTGGAAAAGTTTGAAATTAAAATCCATTTGTTCTTTGGGCACAAAAGCCTCAAAAATTTAGTAAAATTTGAGTTTGGACATCGTATGAAAAAATCACCAACATAAGGATGCAAAACCCCAAACCCTCATCCCAAAAATAGAAGAAATGTTCATACCTAACCAACCAAGAAAAACCAACAAACAAAAATGGTGGGGAACACTAGTTCTCAACCTACAAACTAGAAGCTATCAGAAATAGATATAGAAACCAAGCTAAAACAAGAAAATTGGAGAGCCCTACCTGATAGCAAAATTTTCTGAAATAGGAATTGACACAAAGAAATGAATCACCTACAGAAGACACAACAAGGTCTCCCATAGCCATACCCAATGACACTAACCTCACAAAGATCCCATGCCCATAGCTCTCACAACAAATAGAAAAGTGATCCTCCAGAAGAGGATTCTCAAAATAGCCCTCAATTTTGCATTTTGCAAAAGTGATAAGTGAAGAATTAAATTCCTCCTTCCATACTAATTGACTTTTTGAGTGAATAATCAATTATGGTAAATAGCTAGCTAGACTAGCTAGACTCCAAATTGATCGAAATGAAAATAGGTTATTCCTAGAAATAAGTATTCACCTATGGAAAAGATGCTAGAAATTAAAATTTAATAAAAATTAAAGCCCAAAAACCCAAAATCACATAAATTTCTTTAACAACTCTCATGACAATGTGAACCTCTAAATTCATAGACATGCTCATAGGTCTAGTCACATAATGCAAATGAGTTTGGATTTAATAATCACCAAAAGCTTTAATTAAACAATTAAAATAAGGATATGTCAACCATACAGGGATGACATTGGTGAAATATGAATAGCTAAATCACTAACTCCATGTGTCACTGCTAGGGATATAATTCCTGTACACTAAAACACATGATCAAGTGCAATTACATATAATATCATAGTCTAAGCAATAAATGCATTAAATGACTAAATAATCCATGTACATCACTCACTTTTAAAAAATAAGAATGAAGTAAATCACCATAGCGTAAAATCCCTCACATAACAGAATCAGTGATATGTCCAGAATACCAGATAACTAGATATCATCATAGACCTATTGTCGTCTCAAAATGGCATCAAAATGCAAATATGATAAACTAAACAACATAGTAGTATAGCATATATGATACTGAAATCAAATTAAAACATCTGACCCTCAAGTCATCTCAAAAGTAACATAACAAGAGTATCAAGTATCTCTCGAATCAAAATATAACAAGGTTTAGATTGCAAGCACAAGAGGCACTACATGTCCTTATAGTATTCATGGCTTGAGAGAGGAAATGAAGTCAATATTGATAATATATGTTTAGTCATGTTCTCATAAGAAATTTCCATAAGGATGAGACATGTTGCAATGTTATCCATAAGGATTCTTTCCATTTATTGTTGGGAAGACCATGGGGGTATGCCAGGAAGATCATATATGATGGAGAGGAAAACACAAATAAATTTTGGGAGGATGGTTCTAAGGCTACTCTTCTTCTACCTAAGGATGAAAATAAGAGTGAAGCCATGTTTTCTACAAGGGAAGTTGTCAAAACAATTAGAGTAACATGATGTTGTAATAAAATTATGGTAAAAAGAGGAGAAGAATAAGAAAACTTGGTGTTACATGGTATAATGAAGTTACTAGAGGAGTTTTTTGATGTTATACCTAACAAATTACTTGATGGTCTACCACCAAAATAAGATATCCAACTCCATATTGATCTTATTCCTAGAGAGACTCTACCTAATCGAGAATCTTATCAGATGAATCCACAACAACATGCATGGTTGAAAAAAAGAAACATAACTAATGCAAAAGGTTTGGTTATAGAAAACATTATTTGATGCATAGAACACACATTGTTTTCTCCAAAGAAGGATGGCACATGGACGATGTGCTCTAAAAAGATTTCAATAAGAATACCATTAAGTATCAATTCCATATTCCTTTTATAGAGTACATGATGGATGAATTAGTGGGGGCCAATTACTTTAGCAAGATTGATCTCTAGAGTGGATCTCACCAGATCCATATTCGAGTGGATTAATGCTCGGTACATACTGTAATGTAGCTTGCCACATTAGGTGGATGGAATCTATTACTCTTAATGGTATTTCTTTTAGGATGATTACAATAATGAAGAGGGGGAATCAATTAGTTGTCCAAGGTATAGATGTACCAATTGAACATCTAATTACTTCAACTAATATAGATCTAAGAATTTAATAGCTCAACCTCTATAGCGAATTATTAGTAACATCAACTAGCAGTCTACTATCCTAATAATAAAACCTTGAAGAGTATAAAAAATTAAAAATAAATCATCACAACTAACATCCACACAAGTTGACACTAGGATTTAACGTTGAAAAATAATTTGAGAAAAACCACTAGTAACATGTCACAAATTTTTCACCTTTCTAAAGTGAGCTCTATTAGGAGCCAACCCTTTTAAAGGCTACAAACCACATTGTTAGGTGTTACATTGTTGAAGGATTTAATCACCATATTAAAATTGGCCTTGTTAGATGACTTTATAAAACTCCATTAGAATTTAAACTTGATTAAAGGATTTATACCTAACTCTTAGGTCAACCTTGATTAAATGATTTCGATATTGATGCAATGGTTGGAAATTAACAATAGATTTGATCTGAATAATAAAAATTAGTTTGCAAATCTAGATTATAATTCAACTCACATGTTGATCCACTGGTTGGCCTCCATTGTCATATGTATCTCTGATCTACTTGGCACTCCTTGAAGCAATAAATCTTCACCTCTTCAAAATACTTCTTAGCCTACTACTCAAATTTACCAATAAGTAGCATCAATAATATTTGCAACCTTGATTAAGTTTTCATTGGCCCTACTAACCTCTTCCTACCTCATTAATCTTAGCACTTACACCTCCTTAAAGAGGTAATTTTGGTTTTTTTTTTGCTTAGCCATCACCAAATATCTTAGGGTAATGATCAGATTCAACATGTATAATGAATCTATCCACCTTCTTAATCATCTTTTTCTTTTGTAGACAATTCTCCTTGATTCCTTCTATAGAAACAATCAAACATTATTTCCTTTGATTTAAACTATCCATCTCATATGTCCGTATCTTAAAAAATCTTTATATATTTTATGGAATCAACTATGTCAGCTAGAAATCACCATGTCATCATAAACTATCAAATGTTGCCCCTTGGTTAACATTGTGTCATTATGCTCAATCATCATTGGACTAATCACTTGCTACTAACTTGTATATTCAACACATATACTAAATCTTGGTCAATAATGATGCTCAGTCGACACTACATCTACAAGGCATGTAATGCCCCTCCCAGAGATCCTTGTAACAAGGATAAATAAAGGCCAATACATTTTTTTTAAATAAAATGCATGGAATCAAACACATCAAAATGAAATCAATCAAAAGATAACAAAAAATAATTAACCAAATGATCCATACACCAACGATCTCCAAGCATCACTACTTACTGATGTGATCAATTAGCTATGAAAGTTTAACAGTTACAAAACCTAGACTCTTCAGTCTGTTGAAACCTAGAAAGGTGTTTAATACTAGAGGGTACTCAAAACACCAATTTAAATTTCTCAAGGGTCATTAGAGATAGTCCCTATTTTTCACATGAGGAAACATAAACCTCTAGGCTTGCATGAGAGAACACTCTTCATGTGAAGAAGTGCCTTCTTCTTTCTCGCACAAGAGAACACAATACTCATGTTGGTAGTGGGCCAACATCCCTTGCAATATTTGAGACATGGTTTAATCACATCCTATGGTTCTATAAGACTATTGGTTGTATCAGGAATTAATAGGTCAATCTTTTGGTGTAATGGAAACATTGTCCTTTCTAATAATTGGTATCAGAGCTTGGTCACAAGTTCAAATCTTGCAGGACATGATGAGTGATGTCGGGAGGGGGATTATTGGTAGTGGTCTAGTGTCCCTAATGGGATTCATGACATGGCATAACTACCTTCTATGGTTCTATAAGAATATTGTTTCTATCATGTATTAGTAGGTCAATTTTTTTTGGTGCAACAACAACTCTATCCTTTCTAACAACTTGTGCGATGGAATACTAAAATTGGTCAAAAAAACTCTTAGTACTAACCAAGGGTCACATGAGGGAATGTTTGGCCTCACATGAGATACATCTCATGCAATATTTCACCACACCCTATGCGAGACAAGGGTTTTCTCATGTGAGAATGCATTCTCACATGACGAATCCCCTCTATGATGTGGGATTCGACATCAATAACTAAAAAGAAAAACATGAAGTGTAAAGTAGAATGATTCCTCCACATTAAGGAGTACCATATCCACATATATCAAGGCTCAAACACTTGAATGAATATAAAACATCTAAGCAAGCTAGAATAGATGAATCAACCATCTAGTACCTAATCTATAACATCTAGTAACAATGCAGAAAAGTAAGATCACAATAACATGCATGAGCATAAATCAACTATCTCTGAAAACTAAAATAACTTAAACCACAAGGAAAAATACTCTGGAATAAATGAAGAACCATGTCAGCATCGAGCTCTAGAACTATACTTGGAGAAAGGCCAACTTTGTATGCCAGTCCCTAATAGTAGTAACGGTACCTATGCCTCCAAGCCACATGGAACCTATAGGTTCTCTTTCACTATGCTAATAGAGATAGTGATCTAACCTCAAACATACATAAGACAATTATCCATGGATAACACTCATGCCAAATAGTAGAGAGGACTGAAACCGAAATCATGAGACAATGTAATACAACAACTCTTGGTCAGACACTCTATGGCTCTACTATGTAGGGACTCTGGTGGAGAGTAGGTTTCTTGGTACTCCCAAGCTCAACATCATTACAAATTGTTCCACTCAGAACTCCCTTAGGAGGCCAACATGTTGCATCCCTATATGAATTGTGTGGATAATATATTTTGTTATCTTAGTCAATTACCCATGAATTTATTTAACCATCACTTAATTAGAAACTTCTTCACATGTACCTCATCAAGAACATGACCAAGGTTTATGAGAGAAGCCCCTCCACTAACCTTACCCTACATAACCATGTTCATCACATGATGGGTGACCATAGGAAATATAGTTTCCCAACCCAACTCCAATGAGCATAACTCAAATGAAAAGAAATTGGGAGCTTGGTTCTTGTAAGAACTTGACAAATGTACACTCAAATGCTTGTGTGTGGGTACACAACCTACATGATGATCATAAATAACAAGGGCTAGATGAGAAACAAAAGGACACAAGTAAAAAAATACTCAACTAGCCTATATTGAAGAGTACAAATTTTGCACAAATCCCAATGCAATAAGAATATATCAAGGGTCAAGAAGATATCCCTACAAATAATCTCAATTCATGAACAATTATAGTGCCAAGAAAACCAGAGGAAATAGGGTGATATGCAAAATGAAGTGAAAACCAAAAATGTCAAAACACTTAAAATTGAAAATCATTATGTCTTTGGGTACAAAATCAATGAATATCAAATAAAATCTGGGTTTGGAGTCTGTATGCAAAAATGACAAGCATAAGAACATGAAACCCCAAACCCTCAAGTGAAAAATCAATCAAATGCTCGTACCCACCTAACTGAGTAGAGCCAACATAAAGGAACAAAGGGGACCACTAGTTCTCTACCTCCTAGCAAACTACTATCCAAAATAGACTCTAAAAATAAGCCAAAATATAAAAATAAGGGAGCCTTACCTAGCAGCCAAAAGGGGAAAATTAGGAACACCCAATAAAACAATTTCTCTACAGAGGTTGCCAAAACTCTTGGAAAATGAAGATCTCCTTGAGATAGATTCAATGAGACCAACCTCATGAAGATCTCGTGCCCATAGCTCCCACAACAAATCAAATAGTAATTTCTCTTGAAGAGGATTTGGATTTTTCTCTCAAACTTTCTTATTCAAAAGTGAGAAGTGAGGAAATCATTCCCTTTTGGGATATATATATTCACTTTTACAAGTGAATATGATATTTAGGAAATTAATTGACCTACTTAAACCATCCTTTTCAATCTAGACAAAATTCGGCAATTCTATTTAAATGGATCTCAACTACGACAAAGTTACCAAGAATTAAAATAATTAAATCAAATATATATTCCCAAATTCAATATAAATTTCATGACAATTGTGAACCTCTAAATGCATAGACATGCTCACTGGTTTAATCACATAATACAAATGAGTTGAGATTTATTAAATCATTGGAGGGTTTAATTAATCAATTAAATAGGATACATCGACCATGCAAGGATGACATTGGCTAGGTAAGAATAGCCAAATGACTAAATCCATATGCCATTGTTTGGGATATAAATCCTGGATACTCAACAACACAATCAAGTACAATTAAATATAATAATATAGCCAAAATGATAAATGCATTAAATCACATTAAATAAGAATTTTTTTAATCACAATAAAATCATATATTTAAATCACTCACTGCATCATAAAACTTCTAACAATAAGATTGAATTAAATAGCCATAGAAATAAATCATAGTATCCTAAATCCAATAAGTCCATCATATAATCATAAATAGAGTATATATCTAAAATAACAAGATATCATCATAAAGCATCATGTCACATCAATAAGCATCATCACACAGATATGATCAAAATAAAAAATATAGCATCTAACATCTATGATATTAGTAAATCAAAATAAGATATTTGACCACTAGGTCATCTCGAATGTCCTCAAACATGATTATCAAAGTATCTCTCAAAAAAAAAATATAATGAGGTAAAAAATGATAAAATGGGAGGTACTACATTCTCCCCCACTAAGCATAGGCTTACTCCTAGAAGCTTGCAAAAAGATAAGGGTACAAATCTCTCAACCATGTAGCATCTTCTCAAATTACATAAGTCTCATCGCTTGGCTCCCACTAGACGCTTACCTCCTCTATGTCCCAACCTCAGATGGTCAACCTCCAATACTAAAGGATACAAATAGGCTCCAAATAAATTTTCCCATCCTCCACCTGCAAAGCATCCCAATCAAGTACATGGGTGAAATTGGGAATATACTACCTCAAAATAAAAACATGGAAAACATCATGGATGTATGATAGGCTAGGTGGAAATTATAGTCAATAAACAACAAGACCAATCCTCTCAAGGATATCAAAAATTGTCTAAGAAAACATGGCACCAACTTAGAGCCTTTCCCATAATGGATGGGGCTCTGCCTCGAAAGCACTCTCAAAATCACCCTGTCACCAACTAAAATGTGATGATCCAACCTATGGACATCTTTAAATTTCTCCAACCTTTCCTTAGCAATAACCAAATTCTCTCTAATGCGAACAACCTACAACTCCAAATCCTAAAGCATCTCTGGACCTAAAATCACTTTGTCCTCTAAATGATCGCAACTCAAAGGGGTATGATATGGCCTATTGTACAAGGCCTAAAAAAGGTGACATGCCAAGAGAACTATGGTACCCATTGTTATAAGGAAAATTGATAAGGTATAAATAGTCCTCACACTTCACCTACCTATCCATTACATACATGCAAAGCATGTCTTCCACAACTTGGTTCACTCTCTCTATTTGACCATCGGTCTCTTTTTGTTAGGTTGAACTAAAATTGAGTTGCATGCCCAAAGCATGCTAGAGAGATGTCCACAATAATGAAGTAAACACTAGATCTCTATCTAATATAATCCATTGAGGGACTCCATACAAAAAAAATAATGTCCTCAAAGAAAACATGCACTACAGAAGAATTTGTGTATGATTCTCTCATGGGTGAAAAATGTGCTACCTTGGACAACTTGTCCATTGTCACCATGATACAATCGCACTTTTTGGTCAAGTTTGACACTAAAGTAGATATTTTTAACAAAAAAATTATTTTCAAATGCATATTATGACAAAACTGTAAAGAATATTGAAGATGATGTAAACTAGTGATTTTTAGCATTTTCTATCTAGTTTCTAACTATATTTTTTAGTTATTTTAATAATTTCATTTGAAGTCTTTTTTTTATCTCCTCTGAGAAGTTCTTTATATGAAAATTGATATTTTCAAAAAGTGATGGGTGTTTTGATCAACATAACTTTTTTTTAAAAATACAATAAAACTACAAAACTCTTTTTGGGCTAGAATAGTTACATCAATAACTAGCAAGTTTTTATGGTTTTGTTCAATTTCATCAAAAATTATAGGTTTTATTTCGTGCCAAAGTGACACTAATGATAATTTAGACATAGGTTGCTTTTGATCAAGATAAATTGATTTGTATATATCAAAATGCAATTTTTCTTCACTTGCTAGGAAGCTAATACACATAGCCTTCATGATCATATTTTTAAAAAAAAATTATTCTTTACTTTTATATTTTTCCCAAGGCTTCAAATGGAGGTTTCTAAAATGATTTAAAAAAACTTATATTTAATAAAATTAAAGATAAAAATTCATAATAAACGTAATATATGCTAGAAATATATTCATTAGAAAGCTTATTGAAAGGAGAACACATTTCTAAACTTAGTTTCTGAGTTTAAACTTATTTGGCCCTTGTTTGAGTGATCAAAAAGGAAAATTTATTAGAAATTGAGCATAATCTAAGAAATTTCCATTTTTAGAGGCTTTGCATGAAGATGACTTTGGTCTAAGCCCATTTTTAGGTCTTTGAATGAAGAAGCTTCACACAAAGCCCCTTGGGTGGTTTACCACTTTTCAAGGAGGTCTTTGAATGAAGCCCTATGGGCTATTAGGGTTTTAACGGCTTCACTTGAAGCTATAAATACTTTGAAGGAAGCCCATGGCTTTACTCGAAGCCCAAGTGGACCCATGGGTAGAAAGGGCTTCAAGAGAATCCCTTGGCTTCCATCAAAGCCCTCTCCACATGGCTTCGAGTGAAGTCGTGTGGTGGCTTCAATGGAAGCCAAGGCTTCACTCAAAGCACCCAATAAACTTTTTCCCACTTTTCATCTGATTTTTTTATGATGAAAAGTGGGAACAAGTTGCATGGGATGACCCTATAGTATCTCACTTCCATTCTAGAATGGTCTGCAACTACAAAAGGCCTCTTAGATGTTGATGCTTTTCCTTCACTCTCTAGCACTCAAGGAATTAGGCAAAAAAACATCAACATCACATCTCATCCCTTCCCAAAAGTATAATTGTCTAAGGTCAATAGGCATCTTCTTGACGTTGGGATGTGCAGAATATGGTGCACGATATTCTTTCAATAAAATCAACGTAAGAAGATTTCCAAGTGCTGGCACAAAAATATATCCCAAGTGTTATAGCAGTCTATCAGACTCTAGCAAATAACCTATAAATCTCCTCTATCAAACTCTAGAAAATGGTCCATCTAGTGATTCTATTGTGCATTCTAGTTTGGCTAAGTAAAGATATATTACAAGCTATGATGATCACTATGGAACTCAAATCTGTGTCCCAAAAAGATATGTCTCCAACACATTGTTAAAAATGTTCTAAATCCAATTGTTGTTATGTTGAGTGGGCTAGGTGACTAAGAGGGAAGGGAGTGAATTAGAAACCAATAAAACTTCTACATAAATTCACCAGTTCATCCTTTATAAACTAATCTAATCTAATTGCATGCATGAAAGACTGAAAGTAATTAAACATTCATAACACTTGACATAATATTTGATAACGGATAAACCTTCCAAATAGAAAGCAAAACTAGGGAAGGGATGATGCCCACAAGATTTATTACTATTGTATAAAGTTGGTTTGTCAAGTCTTACAATCAATCACTTCTGATCATCTTAATTGTTAGGATCAATAAGAACTGTTAGGTCTAACTAGTTGTCATGCCCAAAATTTATAGAGCAAAACACAACATTTTTTTTTTTGGTTAATGAAACTCAACTAATTTAACTTTTTGACATTTTTCATTTAGTTATTATAATTCCATCATGTAATAATTATGACTCTTAACCATCCTTATGCTTATGTTTCCATGGTATTGATTTATGCATAATTTATGTAGATATCTCTAAATTGGTTAAATATATGGATCTAAACACATTTGGGTTTAAATTTATTGATACCAATATTCTTGTTTATACACTACTAACAACTAATTTTAATAGGCCTGTAGATTATATTATTTTTGAACGAAAAACTCCATATACCAAGTATGAATTCTCATTTTGATCTAACTTTTCCACCAAATAATTCTAACTATCTTTTAATATTACAATTGAAAATTTTACTTATCCCTAACATTGTACCATCACTAGTTAAATATGTTGACCATCTTACGAGTTTATTTAATTTGAACAAATTTTCCTTCTTGTCCTTCTAATATCTTGAATTACATGTGTAGGTTATATATTCATACTCTCAATCTACCAATTATAGGCTAATAACATCAAGTGTGTGTGTGTGTGTGTGTGTGTGTGTGTGTGTGTGTGTGTGTGTGTGTGTGTGTGTGTGTGTGTGTGTGTGTGTGTGTGTGTGTGTGTGTGTGTGTGTGTGTGTGTGTGTGTGTGTGTGTGTGTGTGTGTGTGTGTGTGTGTGTGTTTATATATATAAACATATCATTTTATGTAACATTTATACCAACATCATTAATATATCTTCGATAACTATAATTATTATGCATACCAACTAATCTACTTATTAATGCTAATACGAACTCTAATAAAAAAGACTAATTACTAATGTATCCATATCCCTAACTATGTGATTTATGCCCCTAAGCTATACTATTAACCTCATACATATAGCTTTAATAATCTCCCCAATCTCCTAAAATTGCCCGACCTAAACATACAAATAAAATTTTCAAAACCCTTTATCTCATTTTTGCTACACGTGTCCTTCCCTTTACCCAAACACTATACATTGAGGCCAGTACCAGGTGCTACCCTCTAGCTTATGTGATTGGAGGGTTGATTTGACTAGTGACATGATAATGAGTGGAACCTTGAAGTTGGGTCAAATGCTAAGTGCAGAACCTTAGCTCTCATGCCAAGTACAAGAAGTTATGTTTTTTCATTTATTTAATTTGTTTTTTCCTCCTTTCGTTTATGTGGAGATGGTGCCTAGACTTATGTGTGGGCAAATTGTATGCATGGCACTAAAGTAGAGGAGGGCATTTTTTCCTAAGTATTAATGACTAGGTGAGAACATGTTTTAAGCCCCAAATATAAGTATTTGGGTGGCATGTGAAGCATGAGAGGAGATGTGCCGTATAGGATGGAGGAGTGGTAGGGACAACCTCCCTCCTCCCTTCTCCAATACACAAAAAAAATACATATGATCACTTTCCCCTTTTGTTTCTTTTATTTTTTAAATTTTAAATCTATTTTAATTATTATTCTTATTATATAGTCCTCTTCTACTTGGAATGATATCAATGGGACATATCTATTTTAATGTATGTGATGGTGACATATTCTCTAAGTGTAGTCAGGTGTTTATGAGTTATGTACATCTCCTACTTTGACTTGGTAGTGCTTAGTATGTTATAACCTAGTCTTATTTTTATTTTTATTTTTATTTTTCTATTTAGGGAGTATTAAGGAATATTCTTTTTACTATTTTATTTCTTTGTAATTGGGGAGTGGAATTATTTCTCACTCCCCATACATTTTCTAGAGAGCTTATTGTACTCTCTCGGCCTATTGTTTTGGAGCGTATAACTTAGTTTTAGATTGCTCTCCTCATGTGTAATCACCTAATTCGTTTTACTTTCTTATAGGATGTTAGGATTTTAAATTAAATGTTAAAGCTAGCATTCTATTAAGTAGTTATAAAGTGTATTATTTACTTAGCTATGAAAGTAATACTAAGATGATGTAGATTAATTTAGGATGTATATATTTGGAATTTCTATCTTCATGAGATAAGATGTGTAAATTAACAATTCAACTAAGGGACTTATTAGCTTGTTTTAACACAAGTTCATTTTTGTTGATCCCAGATTGGTTTTGACATTTGAGTGTCAACACATTTAAGACATTTACTAAGTTCATGTCAAGCTAGTAACACATACCAAGTATAATATGTATAGATGTCGAGTGAACAGTTGATGTCGAGCAAGTTTAAGTGTTGAGAAAGACAAAATTATAGTAAGTGTTGAGCATCAGTATTATCAAATACCAAGTAACACATAATGGACCTAGTTTTTTATAATGGAACAAATAACAATGTAAACTATTTTTAAGCTAACTTATGGATAGATCTTGAAGCTTTGAAGATAAGATCGAATCTATTTGGATTCCCTATGCAATCAACATGCAACCAATCAAAAAAATGGAAGGAATTGAGCAGGAAAAAATGAATGAATTTTAGTCATAGATTCATGCCTAACCCTAAGCCACCAAAGTCTTTATAAAGGGAGATGAAGCCCCATAATGTATGTGTCTATGTGAGGAAGTGATGCAAGTGAAGAATTGAAGAAAGAGGAAATGGGTGAATTGATTAGAAAACATTCAAGGTGACTTAGAAGTGTGAAAGAATTGTAGAGTTAGTTTTCAGAATAGAGGAGAAGCCATACAACATTGATATAACATATCAAGAGGATCAAGATGGATAGAACTATGATTTGAAATCAGCAAGACAAAGTTGTAAGTTATTAGATCAAACATTCTACTATTACTTTCTAACAAGTGTATCAGTAGGGTGAAATCCTTTGGACTAAGGTTGATATAACAATCATTGTAAAATCCTTTAATAGGATGACATTCCAAGTGAGTATTTTAAAGTCCTTTAGCTAGGCACACTTTTAATAGGGTGTTAAAATCCTTTAACAAGATAGGATTTAACAATCCTTTGTAAGCTTTTAATAGGGGAGGCCTTTCACAGGGCAGATCATGAAAATGGTCAAACTATGTACCTTAACAGGTGAACTTTATTCCTGCATTAGTGAAGAATTGTGGGTGTCATCCCCACCCCAGTTTTACCTTCTCATTGGAGAGTTTCTAAGTAATCATATCTAGTGTCAGGTGTTTATGTGGATGCATTTACTTTACATGTTATTTCAATAGGTTAATGCATGCATTTTTTTAATGTTAAAAGTTTTATTCATTAAAAACTAGTGCTTTTGATTCACCCCCCCCCCCCCTCCCCCAGAAGTATATATTTCCCATTTGTATTTCCAAAAATTGGTATCAAAGTTGAGTTCTTATTAGGAGAAGCCTTACAGCTTGGAGAAAAGATTTTGAAATGGAAGTTTACAAGTTGGGAAAGACCATTGAAAATTAGGAGATTGAGATACATCTCATACTACAATAACTGAATGAATTTGGAGATGCTTTAAGAAGTTTGCTAAAGGAAGGAAAGAGATTGCTATGGTAGAAAATGACACACAATACAAAGAGATTGATGCCACAAATTATTTTGTAGATGGTAACTTTTGTGAATTAGATGTAGCAATTACAAATCTCGTGGAAAATAATAGAGCACAAGCTGGGGAAATCGGATTTCTCAAGTTGGAACAAGAATCACAAGTTATACTGCTATGTGAGGTGACTAAACAAAAGAAGAAATCTATAGAAGACAAGGCCATGATTGAAGAAGAAAAAATAATTTTGGTGAATAGATTAGAAGAAAAGTCAGTAGAGCTATCCAGGATATCAAACATGCAATTAGACACCCTAAACCAAATGATGAATGTTCATCATGAGTTGAATGTCAAGGACATTGAGATAACTACATTGAAGTTGTAGAATGAACAACTACAGAATGACCTAAAAAGAGAAAAGGAGTTTGCTGAAAGTTTCAACAAGCCAAATGAAGCCATCAAGTACTTTGAGAAACTACTAAAATCCCCTAGATCTAGTAAAGACATGTTAGGATTGGGCTACATAAGTACTAAAGAAGGAGAATCATCCAAAGCTATTGAGGAAAGAAGAAATAAAGGTAAGAATTTTAAACTTACTTGTCATCATTGTGGTAAGAAAGGACATACAACCAATGTTTGTAGGAACAAGAATGTTGGTCAGAATACTAAGCCAAAGAACATGACTCATTGTCAAAAGTGCAACAAACAAGGTCATCAGGCACATGAATGCAAAACTAAAGCCATGCATGCACCAAAATTTGAAGGACACTGCTACAATTGTTAGAAGTTTGGACATAGAGCCTTTGAATGCAGATCCAAGTCCACATGGTCATCTAACAAGCCAACAAATGGAAGAAGCTATTAAAACTCCTATAAATGAGATTACAACAAAATACATAGCTATCATTATTGTCAAGAGTATGGACACATCCCATAGAATTTTATAAGAACTCACTTTAGTGGTAACTACAACAGATGGTTGAGTCAAACTACATGCTTTAGATGTTTGAAGACTAGTCATATCAACAAGCACTACCCAACAAGGACAAAGGCACCTAACTCAGAACTCAACAAAGGAAAAGGCAATGTAGATATTGAACAAATCAGAGTAGATATGAAAAAAACATGTAGGAAGAAAGATGGATGCAGCACATCAAATGAATGGATCACTTCACTTGATAGGTCAAGTGGTCATATCTCATCTAATTAAGCCAAAGGAGGTATGTGGGACTAATATTTAAAAAAAAATTATCATAAATCAGTTCCAAAAGAATTTAGTACTAAAATAGATATATCAGCATGATGAAAGATGCAAGATAACAAGGAAAATCCAAGGTCAAATCTTTAAGTTTTCACATTACTATCGAGTGTGAAAAGTCCTCTTCAATTGCTGAGTAAAGTACTAGTATGTGTCGAGCTATCAGCCAAAGTCAGTTGAAGTTGAGTTAGTAGTAGTTGGCAGGTGAAATAAATTTCTATAAGAGCTGAGTAAGGGTAATTCTTATAGCTCCTGAGTGATGGTAAAATCAATAAATAGCGAGTGAAACAAAAATTGCATTGAAGCGAAGCTTCCAACTGTACATGTACCATGCAATAAATGCTATATTTTGAAAGGGTATAAGGTTGAATTTCACATATTTTCCATCATTATGAACACAGAGCAAGAGTGAGTAGAGGGAAGAAGCAATTGAAAAGAAATATTGAAGCATTTGAATGAATCATAGTGAAGATTGAGTGTTAGTTCATTGATTTCAAAGGTATTCTTCACCTACTGAGCTATGTAGTTTCATATTTGTTAAAACCCTAGCTTGCATAATGGCCTCAAGTTCTAAGAATTTAAAGCAAAAGGAACCATTTGAAGTTCAATTAGTCAACAATGAGGTCAAACAATTAGATTTCAGGGCCATACTTGAAGTTGCATATAAGAATGATCCAGCAAGCACGTTATCTGTTATTCTGCCTAAAGTTGTCATGGTCCAAGATGTAAGGAAATGTTATAATTGCAAAGTAGGAGGAATTAGAGACATGAAAATCAGATAGGTATATGATAGATTATATGAAAATAGAGTGTTCAAGGAGGAATTCAAAATTATAGAGGAAGGGCTTAACTCGTGCCCTAGATCTCCCAATGGCCTTCAAAACTAAATTGATCAAAATTGTTCTAAGCAGAATACATGATGAATGTCTATGGCTAGAAGGTGGACCCATCAAAATTTCAAAGAGGATTACTGGATACCCAACCCTAGATTGGCCTAAGACATTTAGGAGTGATTATAAAGAGGTAATTGAGAAAAATATAGGAGCCAAGTGGAACAAGCGAGGGATGACCATTGACACTATCATATATCCACTTCTTGACTTTGTTATTAGAGTCATATCACATGAATTATATCAGTCAAGTAGATTGAATAGTGTTCCTTGCATAGTAGTTGATGTAGGCTACAAGATAGTCAAGAAAGATCACACCTATGATCTTGCAGAACTACAATTGGAACAGATATTGGAGAACCTAGGAGCAATCAGGAAGTGTAAAAGTTCTCAATGTAAGTTTGGTCCCATACTAATATGTATAATTTTCTATGCTTAAAATGAATTCCCATCTTTTGGTAGAGTGGAATGGAAGACCAATAGGTCAGTTATTGTGCGAATAAATGAGTATATTGAACAAATGGGAGAGAATTTTGAGTCAATGATGACTAGCTATTTTAAAGATTTCAAGTAGTCCATAAAACATAGGCTAAGAACTCATGTTTTCCTAGTGAAAAAATATTACAATGATTTTTTTTTTCTTATAAACAATGATTACACCTTCATCCAGGCTGTAGTACCTAGAGTTAGATGGTTAAGGCCTCTAGGTTATGAAATAAATATTGATGAAGCTTCAGTCACTATCACTGCACTTCTTTTAGAAGAGGTTGATAATACTACCAAATTTTTTTGGTAACTATGATGTTGTAAAGTCAAAATTTGAGATGAAATTGAAGACAAACTCAACTTTGAAGATGAAAGATAAAATGGTGAAGAAACTAAAAATCAAGTTTAGGGAAGGTGCAGAAGAAGATGATGAAGAAGATGAAGAAGAGGAAGAGGTACAAGATCAAGAACCTCTTGCTTTGACCCAAGGTATGGGTGAGGATTAGGAAGAAGAAGGTGTCAAGGGAGATGATGTTGAGGAAGCACTAGTCAAGCCATAGTCAAAGAAAAGAAAAGCCAAGACATCGCTAGTTGCACAACCAAAGGCAAAGAAGACTACAAAACCTAGTGCAACAAAGCCTACAGCCCCGAAAACAAGAGCCACTACAAGGGAAACTACTCAAAAGGTGAAGGAGTAGGCAAAAGAGAAAACTAAGGCAGTTGAGCAGACTAGTCTTGTGCAAAAGAAACTAAAAAGAAAATATGTAGCACAACTAGAGATAAATGATGAGAAGACAAAATCAAAGGATACAAGCTAATTCAAAATGTTAATTCATTCTTCCAAATCTGATCTTGAAAATATTTGTGATAATGTTAGGAATAATGCAGATTTGACAGGTTTGAAGTGGAGAATATCAAAACATGATTGAAGAATCAATATATTGCATGATGGAAAAATTCAAGAACACTCCTCTTGAATTTGATAATGTAATGCCTAAAGATTTATATACAATTGTTCAAAATAAATGGCACTATTGGCTAAACATTGAGAAAGAAATAAGAGAATCTACATTAGCACAAGTGATGCTAGAGTTTTCAAAAGGACAAATAACTAAAGCCAATAAGAAAAATGGTAGCTGATTTGCACCAAAGTATAGGGCATTTTGCATTTTACAAAATAAAATTGAGGATGTTATGGAGAAATCCACACAAATGTGGAGGTTAATATATGGTTTGACAACTGTAAAGGAAGGAGAAGCATATCCCTTTGAGGGAAGAAATAATGAGGAAGAAGGTGAGGACAAGGAGGAAGAAATAGAAAAAGAGAAAGAAAACACTACTGTGGACGAGACACAATGAAAGAAAGATGAAATAGCAACAGCTGATGAGCAGCAAGCAGAACAGAGTGTTGAAGACTCAAGATTGCTAGCCATGAGCCTTCCACATGACACAAACATAAATGTAGAGACCATAATAGTGAAAGATGTTCCAAAAAAATCACCTTAGAACATGAATCCATTAACTGCATAGGATTTAAAAAAGATACTTGACCAATCCACATTACAAACAAGGTTATGTGAAAATTCTATATTGGTCAGTGTGGATGAACTACAAAAGATAGTAGCTAACATAACAAGGGAAAAGGTGAACACACAAGAACCACCTACTATCATCCCTACAACTACCAATGTTCAACCATTAATACAACCAGAGGTTAAATCTATAAAGGTTGACACTACTACAAAAGTTGATGAAGCTTAGACTACAAAAGCAAAGGAGCCAACAATTGAATAGGTAGGATAGACAGATGATTCTATATCTAATGCAAAAACACAAGGTGCACCACAATTGATTGTGATTGATCAAGGCAAATCTGATGAAAAGAAGGACATACCTAAGAAGAAGGAGCAAGAAGCCATACAAACATTGATAAACCTACCAACATCTGACACCCCTACTAAAGTATTTCATAGGCTAGGCATTGATGTAATACCATTGTAGATTTTAGTACCAGGCTCCAGCTCAACAAAGGTTGCTAAGGTATTTCACTATAGTGCTGCAATTTTAGACGAAGACATAGTGATACCCAAATATGATTATGCAACCATGACCTTAGAGAAAATCAATATTATGCAAGAAGCATTGGAAAGAAATAAGAATCAAGAATTACTTAGAAAAGAGTATAAACAAAGGCAAGAACTTTAGGAGTCAAAGACATCTTTTTAGATGCTTTCAACTTGGAAACACCTGATGAATCTAAACCAATATTAGAACAACTATCAAAATGTGTTGAACAGGTGACAAATGAAGACCAAGATACTAATGTTAAACTCATGGACTAGTCAGAAAAGAGATTTTTAAGGGAAAGTCAATGAGAAGATATCTAGTGGAATAGCACTATCACAAGTTGAGTTGGCTAACAAAATTGAAAAAGTGAAGAAAGTACTTGAGAAAATATTCTCATTGTACACAAAATTGTGTGATCCCACACTCTTCACACAAGAAATGAGCCATAGAATTTTGAGTTTAGAAAGAAACTTGATATTTTTAGGTATGCAACTACCCCAAAATCTAGCTTAATGTGAGAAGCACTTTCATTCAGTGCTTCATACCCAAAATCAACTAGTTATGTAATAGTAGAAGAGGCTAACATTAGAGCCAAGTTGATTAATATACAAGCCTCCCTTACCCCCCATATGGAAATACTCCAAAAAGAACTAGCATATGTAGAAATATCGTTAAAGAAAGATCCCAATATTTCAACATTGGACGGACTAGTTCATCTTGTAGCAGAGATAGCCATCTTGATCAAATCTTTAGATGTTGCATTAGACAACCAGGATGTTTCTTTAAAGATCATAATGAAGTTCACATGAACTTTTTGGACAAATACATAATCAGTGTATAGACCCTTTGACATCAATGTCAAAAAGGGGGAGAAATATAATCAAGTGGGAGAGAAATATGAAAGGGGGAGATAATAAAGAATAAAGGGGGAGAGTAAGCAAAGGGGGAGCAACCAAAAAAAGATTAGAAACATAGTATATTAGATAGGAATAGAGTGTCAATAATTTTGAAGACAAAGAGTATCAGCATGAAGAATATTTACTCAGAGAAGAGAAGAAATTTTGGATACATAATGGGCACATTATCTCAGGGGAGTTACAAAATTTTGAGCAATATGAATCTATTACAAAATTTGAAGCTTTGTACATATGTCAAACTCTATGTATATTATACTTGAGGAAATTAGATTTGTTATCTACAGTTAAGTGTTTTTGACACTCATGTCAAAGGGGGAGATTGTTGATCTCAGATTGGTTTTGACACTTGAGTGTCAACACACTTAAGACATTTACTAAGTTCATACCGAGCTAGTAATACATGTTGAGTATGATATGTATAGATTCCAAGTGAACAATTGATGCTGAGCAAGTTCAAGTGTCCAACAAGACACAATTATAGTAAGTGTCGAGCATCAGTATTATCAAGTGACAAGTAACATAGAATGGACCTAGTTGTTTGTGATGGCACAAATAAGTATGTAAATTGTTTTTAAGCTGACTTATGGATAGATCTCGAAGCTTTGGAGATAAGATAAAATCTATTTGGATTCCCTATGTGATCAACATGCAACCAATCAGAAAAATTGAAGGAATTTAGTAGAAAAAATAAATGAATCTCAATCATAGATTCATACCTAACCCTAAGCCACCAAAGTCCTTTTAAAGGGAGATGAAGCCCCATAATGTATGTGTGTGTATGTGTGAGGAAGTGATGCAAGAAAAGAATTAAAGGAAGTAAAAGGGGTGAATTGATTAGAAAACATTCAAGGTGACTAAGAAGTGTGAAAGAATCACAGATTCAGTTTGCAGAATAGAGGAGAAGTTATACAACATTGATATAACAGATCAAGAGAATCAAGATGGATAGAACGAAAATCTAAAATCAACAAGACAATGTTGTAAGTTATCAAATCAAACATTCTTCTATTACTTTCTAACAACTATATTAGCAGGGTGAAATTCTTTGGACTAAGGTTGATTTGACAGTCATTGTAAAATCCTTTAATAGGGTGACATTCCAAGTGAGTGTTTTAAAGTCCTTTAGCCAGACACACTTTTAATAGGGCATTAGAATCCTTTAACAGGGTAGGATCTAACAATTCTTTGGAAGCCTTTAATAGGTCATTCCTTTCATAGGGTAGATCATGAAAATGGTCAAACTATGTAACCTTAATAGGTGAACTTTATTGTTGCAGTAGTGAAAAATTGTGGGTGTAATCCCCACCCTAGTTTCACCTTCTCATTAGAGGGTCTCTAGGTAATCATATCTGGTCTCAAATGTTTATGTGGATGTATTTACTTTACATTTTATTTCAATAGGTTAATGCATGCATTGTTTTAATGTTAAAATTTTTATTGTTTAAAGACTAGTACTTCTGATTCACCCCCCCCCCAGAAGTATACATTTCCCATTTGTATTTCCAACAATTTTAACTATGGACTTATTTACTTATTGATCCAAATGCATTATGAATATTTTCCACAAAATCAAAACATAATTTAGTGTACTTCCTCATGACATTACATGAATATATATTGTAACAAGATCAATTGCACAATTACATGATTTTCAATAGAAATGAGTATAATGGGATGATTTTCTTGAAGTAATTTCATGATGCATTGCAACTACACCTATGAATGATAGTCAATAATTCACTTCATGGACATGCAATTGAAATACTCAATGACATTAATGAAGGTTTCAACTTTCAAATACATTACACAAACGACATAGCCCTTCCTTGTTACTATGCTTCCATTCATTTTAACAACATGAATAAGATGGAGAGAGATTCTCCAATACATGTACAATGCCAAATGGCAAGTTTTCTCCTTCAAGAAAACATCTACAAGAAGATCATTCCAAGCCCTTTCCATTGCTTCCTTGAGCACAACATCTACAAATACATCATGAAGAAAATAACAAGAATCATGGAGGGCTCATCTCCCATCCTAGGCTTCTATGAAGCCACCCACTAAGCTAGGGAAACAAGACCCTTGAACAAGTTACATTCAAGCACCAATAATGCATATAACATATCATTGCAACACATATAGTCTCCCTTTGAAGGCTTAACACAATGATTCACCATTAGAATCATGAAATAATGGGTGAAAGTGGGCTCTCCAAAGAGGACAATTCTAAATCCATATATAGATATACATTTTCAATTGCAATGCCTCTTCAAGGCTATCAAAACACATCCTCCTCATCACATCAATACACTTGTACCTCCCATAATAACAAACAAGGCATATGGCTTCAATGGAGCCCATACTCCATGAACAACAAAACCCTCTCCAAGAGGAAAATCTCTCAACTTCAATGTTGAGCCCAACTAACCCCTTCACACAAGGTATCTCTTCCCTGCCAAGGGTGAGTGAAGCCTTCACACCCATTACATTCATAAAAAAAACAAGAAATACTTCAAGAGAAATCCATTACAAAAATACACATAACAATCCACTCAACACTACACACATAACATGTTACACCACTATATAAACAAGAATTCAACACCATTAAGAAAATTCAATAAATGGCAAGGCAAAGGTACCAACCTTGATCCAAGCTGAAGGAAATGACAGCTGATGATGAGCTCCCTTCTCCTTAGCCTATCTCCTTCCAAAACCCTAGCTTTCTCTAAACTTAGAGAGTGGGTGAAAACCCCACTAGTTTTTCCAAGTCCACTAAAAAGACTCTCTCATTATCTTTTTTGGCAAAAACATCAAAAAACTATCTCTTACAACTTTTTCCCTACCAAATTTTCTATTTTGACCAAGTGGAAAGATGGATTTGAACTTACAAGACAACTCAATGTTCGAATTGGAGGAAGAATGCATTGGTTAAGGGCCCCACTAGGCTAGCTAAGTAATAAAATGGTCAAATTGAAGCCCCTAACATGTTATGCTAACATATGGGTAGCTTATTTTCACAAAAAGGGCACTTTGGGACCACCTATTGACCCTCTAAAATCCTTGTCAAGTTTGAATTCGAAATTCCCCTTGATGATGACCCATCCTACCCTTTCTCCAAGTGGATTTTCTTAAATCTTTTGAAAGGCAATTAGATTAAGGTTAAGTTCTTCCATGAACAAAACCCTAGGTGACATGTCATCAACATATAAATAATTACAAGTGTCAAGTGACACATTAAAACACATTACACATCACAATGGCATGTCCCTACTTACTCTTGAATTTAAATTTATTACACACATGCAGACTCACATTTACAAAATAAACACATTAAAACAAGTCTTTGAATCTTCCAAAGATAAGTCTTGGCTATATATGTCCATGAAAGTTTGGACCTTGTTTCCCTAATTAAATTCCATGGTTCAATTGCCTGCACACTAAAATCCAACACCAATAGTCCAATGAAAAATCATATAAAATGCATTTATATAGGTGCATGAGAAATTTCATATTAAATAATTCACATTAACATACTCAATTGTCCTAATCAACTTTTATTTTCCAATCATTTCATATAAAGCATTTGAAAAATTAAAATATTAGAATTTGCATATAAACATTAATTATCTAATCAAATGATCGAACTAACATTTTGAACCACATCATTATCTATTTCCTATCATAATGATGAAATGTTGAATCTATACTATTAAACCAACCAACATGAAATTTAGTTTCGAACACATATTTTAGGTTAAAATCATTAAAATGTAAACATCACAACTAATATCCTCTGATTCCATTAAATATAGATTGATTTCTAACATTATCTCATTATCATTATGAGATAATACATTACATAGTTTCAAAATCAATCATAGAATAAATCCATTACATTTTATTGGGCCAAAAAAAATCTATCCTTGTGAATATCAACATATCCACCTAATACTACTTACACAATAATTAACTCATTAAATTTTATCATATTGAGTTCTATTGTGTAAACTATTATCCAATTTTTATTACAATCTTCATTTATGACCATTAGTATTATTCATAAGGGTGGGTGTTGATTCATCTTTCCATAATATCCATAATTCCATTATCCAAATAGGCCATAAAACATTATGAACCCATCAACATAGTTTCTAAGTTATGATGCCTCAAGCCTTTATTCCATAGGGTCTTAGCTTATCAACCTAATGTAATCTCAAATAGGATACTTAGCACAACAATGACTAAGAGTCTCAATAAGATCTTAGGTTCTTAATTGATAAGAAAAATGTCAATCATGACATACTTAGATCCCAAAACTTCTTACCATCATTCTATCATAAGGTGTAAGGTAATAGTCTATAATTCAAATTCTATACATAAGAGACATGGACATGGCATCTCATCTCCTTATTCTTCCTAGCTCTGACCATATTCATGTTATTAAGATTCATAATAGAGAACTAGGGAAGGGACTTTACACTTGTGAAAGGATTTACACAATACAATAAAGTATGTACTCAGTTAGGAGGTTTTGCATAAGACTATTAATTCTACCTTATTAGAGGATTTGATTGATGCACCTATTAGGATGAATCTGTAGCTAATTTCTTCTTTGCAACTTAGTTTGTTAAATGAGATTCCTTTGATGTAGAATGATCACCTTAATATGATGGATGGGATTCTTCTTTTCCTTATATTTCTTGTAGGCTTTAATCTTCTAAATTATAGTCATACTTATGCTTCTTACTTTTTTTTCTCTTTCATTTAAGTTTAACAAGATATGTTACATTTATACCAATACAAATAATTACCTTCTGGAGTCAGCCACAATACCATATTCAACAATCTTCACTAAGTCGGCTCATTGTTGATACTCAGGTTCTAAAGACCACTCAAGTGATATAATGACACTTGGAGACATACTGAACTCAAAAATATTTGGCATTTGGTTGGCACTAGTGCTTGGTCCACATTAATCACTTGGGAGTAGGCATGAACTTTGTTAGCACTAATGACTCAACAAACATTGATGACTGGGTAAACACTATAGAGCTTGATTGACACTGAAGCTTGGTCAATACTACTTTACCTCTATGTGGTTAACATGGCTAGCTTGATTGACACTATATTTCTACTCTACCAAGTTAAAACTATTTCTCTTCAATTGACACTACAATAACTTAGTTTACACTATCTGCAAGGTTTACTCTGTGATGCTCAGTAACAATGTAACCAACCAAATGATTAAGTGTTTTGGCACTAATTGACAAATGGTTTGACCATAATGTTAACAATCTCCCCCTTTATCATTAGTGACAAAAATACTTATCATACAAAAAATACTAAATTCTCAAAATGATAAGTCAAAAATCAATGCACTTGTGTATATAGCTTGGTTTTGATTGTTCTGTTCATACTCAATTAAAACTGAATCTATTTTATATTTTTCAAAATTATTTTGTTAGATTTTTTGTACATAAATTCGTTCTTCCTCCTTTGATTTCACACATGTCATATAACTATATTTTACCCTTATAGAGATATATTCCACTTTATTTTTGACACAAATGCCAAAAATGCATATTTACAATGTAACATTAAAATGTGAGAGAAATTCACTATGTACCTTCAAAATTAGAGAGATTGTTTTGTATCAATTATCTTGCAAAACTTTAAAAGTATGCAAAGCTATCTGTACTTTAGTTGATAACTCCATCATACGATTAGCAATAGAATTTTTTTATCATGGATTAATGTCCTTATGTGAACAATATATTTTTGCATTATATCCATGTATGGAATTATCATACTCTGAATGCCTAATAGTGTAGCCTGATTCTTGTTTCTTCTTTCAATAATTCAACCTACAAGTCAATCAAATACCTAGTCTTCAAAAAAATGTGTTGAGCTAGTACTCAGATCAAGTGACAACTAGTTTTCACTTACCTTTAGACTAGTACCCATCTTTGAAAACTTGTCCCCGGTTTCCTTGGTAAGGTTTTTAGTATCGCTTGATTTTACAAACAATGAAACAATATTATTCATACTCTCAAAAGTAACAAGAATAGTGAATATTTCCACTTGATCTATGGCAATCTTCTGTGCCAACTTTCCAAAACCTTGTTATCCAATTTTCTCTCTACCCTCTACAATAGTTTCTCTTGTCCATTCAAATCTTCATTAAACTTGTGAACTATGTCAACAAGTTGGTCCAAAATACTTTTTTTTTCCTCAATTTCAATACTACGTGCATCTAGAAATATACCTTTGATGTCCTCTAGCACTTGATTTATTTTCTTCTTCTTTTATCTTAGTTTCTTTTGCCTAGCCCTTCTCTTCCAAAGTTCTCCAAGAGTGTCCATCTAATCAAGAGTAATATTGGAGAGATCCCAATATGGAATTACTATGTCTTCCTCTAGATCAACTTTATCAATGGAAGCTTCTATCACTTTTCCCTTATCCTTTAGAATAGGTGAAGGCATGATTTCCTTACGTTTTCTCTAATCATCAGTGTTTGGTTGAGGCTTTTCTTCAACATTCATTGCATTTTCTATGGATTCACTAGCAAGAATAGAAACATGACTAATTTGAGAAACAACAACAATAATAGGAGTACTTACAATGCCTTTATATGACTCAATCTAGATTGATGTTGTGAGGAATGGAGCTTGTTTCTTGGTAGATGGACTAGTGATGGTAGTACTCATCACTATACTTAGTGAGTTATCTCCAACCACCAATTTGGTTCTAGGTTGAACAATGTTTAACTCAATTTTTTGTGACTCGGTTAAAACCTTCTCTGATCTAGATATCACTAAGGCTTTACTTGGAGAGTTAGGAAGGGAGGCCATTACCTCTGCTTCAATCTTCTAAGGATCTAAATCTTGAATGTTCTAAATCTTAGGTAGATCTTCACTTTCTATTTGATCATTGTAAGAATTTTCCTTAGGGAAAAATTCACCCAAGTTCAAACAACTCAAGCACAAGCACAACAGTAGACCAGAAAGAGTATGATCAAAATATTGATATGTATTCAATTCAATGTGAAAGTACACTAGGAGTGCTTGTATATAAAGGCTTCTAGAATACTTCTAGAATGCATAGGAATTAGCAACATGATAAGTCATACAACCAAGAACATGTCCACCAAGTGTGGGTTATCCTACATTAAGCACAGGAGTAAGTGCAATTATGAGAGGATAAGCCTTCAAAGGTGTAGCACAAAAATTTATGTTGTAGACACCATGTGCTGATTTAGAGTTGCTTACTTCTATGTTGTCAACATGACAACACATAAAAGTATGCAAACTCCTAAGTGTCTCACAAAATAAATAATATAATAATGTAATATAATAAAATAATGCATTAACCTAAGTAAACTTAAGTGTAAATAGTAAATACATATTTACACCAACAATCGTCCATATCCTCTTCACCATATTTTTCATCATATACTTGCACAACTTCCTTAGTGGTTTTTATTACATGCAATCCATAAATATTCTTCTATACATTTGTATTTGATTACACGACCGATTCAATATTATTTAATAAATTTAGGAATGGATTGAACTTAGGAGTTAGCTTTTGTTCATGCTTTTTCAATTATTTCTTCACTTCCACATCTAAGAGATTTGGTATTAGCTTCCTCAAGGTTATTTTATGCATATCCTTGGCTACCATTACTGCATTATCTTAATGATGTGCAACTACCTTAAGTAGAATCTCTAGAACTTGACTATTTAGTTGACTCGGAGAGTATTTCACCTTTTCCATCTTTGCCACTAAGGCTTATCCTATTTTCTTTTCCTCTTCCTTACTTCTTGTTTCATATTTAAGAAAATTGGAATCTTCCATACCTCCACCTTATGTGAGTCATCTAAGTACTTCTTCAAATATTGGAGTACACCTTTTGAAAGATATTTGTTGCTCTTCTTCTTCATTTTCTTTTTTAAGTCTAAGTTTCATCCTTGACTTAGTGTGTCTTGTTGGTTCCTAACTTAATAGTGATTTCAACTATCTTTATGACTGATAAGTAGGAGATAATTTCTACAGCAAGTCAAATTGTGATATTGCTATTAGGATTTAACTGTGTAATTTTGAGTCAAACTCATTGACCCATATTTCATTAGTAGTGATTAAACATGAATCCATCTCTCATGAGAATAGATGGAAAATTTAGCACTCATTAGATCTAGGTGATGCTCACAGGCGTGAAGCATCAGGACTTTTCGGAAGGTCACCCATCCCAGTACTACTCCATCTTGAGCGCGCTTAACTACAGAGTTTCCTCCATGGTTAAACCCAAAGCTTGCAACCCCATTTACAAAACCTTCACCAATTTTTGTGCCTTATGAGCCATTCATTAGAAAGCCCCTTAAGCTCATCAATTGATAAGTAGGAGATAATTTCCACAACAAGTCAAATTGTGATATTGCTATCACGATTTAACTGTGTAATTTTGAGTCAAACTCATTGACCCATATTTCATGAGTAGTGATTCAACATGAATCCATATCTCATGAGAATAGATGGAACACTTAGCACTCATTGGATCTAGGTGAAGCACCGGGACTTCCCAGAAGGTCACCCATCCCAGTACTACTCCAGCCTAAGCATGCTTAACTACGGAGTTTCCTCCATGGTTAAACCCAAAGCTTGCAAGCCCATTTACAAAACCTTCACCAAGTGTTGTGCCTTATGAACCATTCATTAGAAGGCCCCTTAAGCTTATCAATTGATAAGTAGGAGATAATTTCCATAGCAAGTCAAATTGTGATACTGCTATCACGATTTAACCGTGTAATTTTGAGTCAAACTCATTGACCCATATTTCATGAGTAGTGATTCAACATGAATCCATCTCTCATGAGAATAGATGGAACACTTATCACTCATTGGATCTAGGTGATGCTCATAGGGCTGAAGCACCAGGACTTCCTAGGAGGTCACCCATCCTAGTACTACTCCAGCCTGAGTGCGCTTAACTACAGAGTTTCCTCCATGGTTAAACCCAAAGCTTGCAACCCCATTTACAAAACCTTCACCAAGTGTTGTGCCTTATGAACCATTCATTAGAAATCCCCTTTAGCTCATCAATTGATAAGTAGGAGATAATTTCCATAGCAAGTCAAATTGTGATATTGCTATCACGATTTAACTGTGTAATATTGAGTCAAACTCATTGACCCATATTTCATGAGTAGTGATTCAACATGAATCCATCTCTCATGATAATAGATGGAACACTTAGCACTCATTGGATATAGGTGATGCTCACAGGGGTGAAGCACCGGGACTTCCTAGGAGGTCACCCATCCCAGTAGTACTCCAACCTGAGTGCACTTAACTACAGAGTTTCCTCCATGGTTAAACCCAAAGCTTGCAACCCCATTTGCAAAACCTTCACCAAGTGTTAGAAAACCTAAGAATTAGTTAGAAACCATAATGGGTTTTTTTAAAACAAAATAAAATGACCAACTAACAAGGCATTGGAGTCTTCTCCACTTCATATTCTATAGGATTTAGGTGGGTCTACCTTAGGTATTCAATTTTAATTTCTTTTAAAACTAGATTCTCAATATGAATTCTTGGAATAAAAGGTTATTTAGCCTTCTTTCTTCTAAGTCAGTGGTAGTAAAGAGATGATAATAAACTATTTTACCAAATCCTAGACACCATGAATCAAGGAAAGGCTAATATTTTACTCTTAAACAATAGAAAAATAAAAAAATTGATTGGTATAGGTTTCTTACAATGTGTAAACATTCCAATCAGATCAATTCACAAGGACGATTGGTGCCTTATCCATTAGGCTATAACTAATAGAGATCATACACCTACTTCTAAATTTTATCTCAACACTTTGTATAAAGATTTATCTATATTAATTTCCAAATATCATGCTTATTATATATTTGCTCAAATCCATATTGTTATTTCAATTTACATCAAGCATTTACATAATCCATTAGATAATCAACAAAAGTAAATTGACATATAATTTAAAATGAACCACGGCTCAGAGTTAATAAAAATTTCTATCAAATCTCATAGAAAGAAATAGAGACAAGAAAAGAGAAAAGATATTGGATGAAATCAATTCTCTGTATTTGTATTCAATTCTTTGAAATTGTATATAATTTTAGTGGTTAGCTCTACTAGAAAATAACTCACATGGACCAACACCTATAACTTTTGAATTTTCCAATAGTGGCAGGTTGTAATGGTTAAGTTGTTGAGTTGTTATCCTTGCCATCAAGGTTTGGATCTAATGGGGATGAGGTCACCTGTTTGTGGCCTCACTGGTTCATAGCTCCAGGTCAAAGTGTTTACCCCTCTTTAAAAAAAAATTAAACGAACTTTTGTATTTAATTCTCAAATAGATTTATAGTATATATGGATCAACTCCAAATTTACATAGACTCATGCAATAAAAGAAATTAATATCATCCTCTAGAATTATAAATTCACTTATATAGTGTAAATTGCAACAAGCTTCAGGTCTAGAGGTAAAAAGACAATTTTCCTTAAAACAAAAAGATTTACAAAAGGAAAAAAATGTCACAGTCAAAACATTACATGATGGATATGGATAGTGAGATAGAGATGATGCAACATGTGTCCTAAAGGGCCCATCAGAGTTCATAAGGTGTTGTATTTTCTCCACCATTAGATTAGATAGATCAAAGGTTGTCATTATGTTGCTACATAAAATTTCTAGATATTTAGTCATAGCAAGATAATGAGAGGTTGACATGTGTCCTCACAAGCCTAGGTGGTCAAGCTAGAATAGAGGAAAGCAAATCAAATGTCACAGCATGGTAGACTCTAGGAAGGTTAAAAAGTTAGTAGGAAATGATAAGCAAATTAAACTTAAAGGAAAAAGGTGGAAGAATGTTTTGATATCATTGGACCACATGGTAAAGGAAAAGTTGGAATTTGTTTGACTTGTTGATATCTTTGATTTGGCACATTGAAAAACTTTAATGAAAATTGAACTTTTCATCATCTGCAACCACTTTCATCATTCTCCATGCCTATTTAATGTAAAGGACATTCAATCGCTGCTCTATGGTTATCCATATATTTGGTTATGCATTAAGGCTCCTTTTGATGAATGATAAGATTTTCATACATCTAGATATGTACCAAGATCAGATACTTCCCAAGTTTGTAGTGATTATTCTCTATAACCTTAATGGTATTGGTTGAGCTTTGCCTTAGTAAAGGAGCTATCTTAGTTATGCTTGAACTATAAAGCAAGTTTTGTGACTTTTCCAAGGGTAGGTCATTTTTCTCTAATTCTATAGCATTGTATGATATGCTTTGCCACTATAATTTCCTATTGCCTATGAATGGATATATTTCTTTGTTGTGCCTCATTTCCCCATTAATATAAGTGGAAAATCTTCTTTCCTTTATTAATATTTTGTTTCTCATTGTTCAATCTGTATGATAGTATCAAATTTTCATTAAATGCTATAGAGTAACCTTCCTTGTCATATCTCATTGGGTTTCTGATCTTTATGTGGCTATTAAATTAGAGAAAAGGTTGAATCAATGTATTTTGAGGTTATATTTATGAATAGTGCATTGTTAGGTAGAAATATTACTAAACAAACTATTTTGGTGTATCACCCCTTTAGATTAGATTAGTTAGTTTACTTCCATGCATTCCTTCTCCCTTTTCCTCTTAAGAAGTAGTTATATGCACCCTGATAGTAAGAAATTTGGCCTTCTCCAAAGACTCAATCTCATAGTTTAAGTCCCACAACTTGGAGATTATTTCCATGTTTCACAAGGTTTTCTTTAGGTAAGACTTTAGGCAAAGGTGCAAGCTTTTGTGACAATAGTTTTGGGTATGCTACATGGAACTGCTATTGAAACATTCTTTAGTCTACTAGTTTACTGGTGTCAAAGAGAAGAACTTCAAATTGATACTAAGAAGATAATACTATTATCAGTATTTTAGGCCTACAAAGAGGCTCATTTTCAAGTACTTTGCAACTCTAGATCTACTTTCTAGTTTCTAGACCAAATTTATTGTGATTCATACCCAAGGTTCATATGAGAGCATCTTCTAGAGATAATTTTCAATACACTAAGCTTTCATTTTCAAACCCTAGAAGAAAGAGAAGTAGACTATCTCTATCACTAGTTAGGAGTGCAACAATAACACATACACTTCCAATATCTCTCTCTACTCCTCTTGTTGATAGGTCACAACCTAGATTTCCATGTTTTCATTTGAACAGAGCATTATTCCATATGGAACAACCTAGAGTTCATGATTTTTCCATCTTCAATGGTGGAAGTGTTGGAAATAATCAAGATTAGCTAGGTTACTAAGAGGGGAGGGGTGAATCAGTAAGCTCAAAAAATTTGTCAAATTTAGCACTTAACAGCATAATCCATTTATCATTAATTGATCTAATCTACTACATGCATGAGAAACTAAAAGCATAAAACACTTTGAACACAATATTTGGTGACCCAGAAACCTTCCAAATAGAAAGTAAAACTAGGGTGGGAATGATACCCAAAAAACTTCAATACTACAGTATAAAGTTGGCTTGTTAAGGCTTATAATGATCACTTCTGATGATCTACCCTAATAGGAGCAATTAGGATTTCTAGGTCCACCTTTTTAGAAGTTTTACAAACATACAATGAAGTATGCACTTGGTAAAGAGATTTAAGAAAAGACTATTAAGTCTACCCTATTAAACGATTTGAATATGATTCACCTATTAGGATGAAATAGTAGATCTGACTTACAACTAAATTTTCAATTAAGATCCTTGGAGTATTGATCACCTCTTTATGATATATGTAACTTGACTGCTCCTAATTTGACCTTGATCTACACTTTTCTCTACTGCTAATTCACATTCACATTCCCATGCATCAAAATATTACAACTTCTTGCTTGGGTATGATAAAATACATTACATATATACCAACCCAATTCTCATAATTACAAGGTTGACCAAAACACAAGTTAACACCAATATTATTGAGTCAGCCCAAATGTAAAAACTCAGGCTCTGAAAGCTGACTTGGTGAATTTTTGATACTTGGCATCCACTGCATTACTCAACATCATCATGCACTAGGTAGAAGTAGAGGCTTGGTCCAAACTAATCACTCAATGTAGCTTCAAACTTAGTATACACTTGAGACTTGATAAACACTATGTCACTCAGTAGAAACTAAATTCCATGTTTGCCATGCCTTCACTTGGTAAACACTACTCATCCCATCACTCGGTTAACACTAGCTTCACATCACAAGAATTGATGACTCGGTAGACACTATGAAGCTCGATGACCACTAGACTACTTGGTAAGAACTAGTGGACTACACTCTACCTGTATTCACTTGGTAATCACTGCAATGCTCAACAAACATTGAAAACTAAATGAAGAGCTCGGTAATCATACAAAATCTGAATAAGTGTTGTCACTAATAAAAAACATGACTTAATGCCAATAGTCTCCCCCTTTGGCATTAATGACAAAAAAAACTTATTAGCCAAAACTTATGTACAACATGCTGTGAAATTGACTTCATATGGCATGCTGATTTTGTTTTTTAATTTTTCAAAATGTGTCCTTGTATCTCTGTTGTATATACATTTTGCATATATCTCCCCCATATAATGTACATATCATATCAGGCATAATATCATACTAAATGTATATACAAATATTTCTCCTCTTTATATACATGTCTCTTTCTCCCTTTTTCATAATAATGCCAAAGATTTATACAAAATCTACTTATATAAAGACACCAAAATGTGAAAGAAACTTAGAATGTACCTTAAGAATAAGAGTTAAGGTCTTGTCCCAGTTTTCTTGCAAAATTTTGTAGGTTTGAAGTGAAACTTGGACTTTTTCAAAGAGTTCAATCATATGATTTGCAATTGAAAAATTGTTGTCATGGATCAATGCTTTTGAATAAGCAATGTGCTTCTGCATTGTATCCATGATAGGAAGGATCATGTTTTGAATGTCTATAAGTGTAGATAGGATCCTTGCTTCCTCTCTTAATAACTCTACCTACATATCTAATAGGAATCTAACCCTCATGTTGTGTGTAGAGCTTGAACTGGGGTCAAGCTACAACTTTTGAGCACTAACCTTCAGATCCTAATCAATCTTACTCAAGTTTCCCTTTATTTCTTTTGTATACTTGGTAACATCACATAACTTAGAAAAAATAATGTTACATTTGTGAAAGAAGTTTCAAGATTTTCCAAAATTGAAGAAAGTTCTACCTTATGAATAGCTAGATGTTGAGCAATGTGCTCAAGTACTTTATTGTCAAACTTCTTCTCTACTTTCTCCAAGCTTTTCGTGGCCACTAGAATCCTCATTGAATTTATTTATTGCCTCTTCTCATTGTAACAAAATGTGTTGAGAAGAATCAACATCAACACCTATAGCCTCTATCAAAATGTTTTTAGCACTCTCTATAATTTGAAATTCTCTATCTCTTTCTTCTCTAAGCTTCTTCTTCTTAGCCTTCTTCTCAAGTAGCTGGCTGACTAATCTCATTTTCTCTATAGTAGCATTATCAAAATCTAACTTGGGAATTTCAATCTCCTTGTCCAAATCAATATCTTCCTCAATTTCCTTTCTACTAATCAAAAGTTTTAGTTATGTCTTTGGTTCAACTTCTGATGCTAATGCTTTAGATTTTGAAATAGAAACAATAGTGGAAATAGTAGGGCTTGCAGTAAAAACTTGTATAGTGCCTACTAAAGGAATGCTTATTGGAGTACTAAAAGAATCCAAAATTGATGTACTTCACAAAATTGAGGTATTAATAGGTGGAATTTGTGAATGAACTCCATTTGGGTTGAGGGTTTCTACAATTGTTGGTACCAATTTGAAATTTGGAGCTTTCCATTCAATCCCTTGCACCAACATTTCAAATCCTTTCTTCGTCTTGTTGCTAGTGCTAGATGCCATGATCACTCGATAGACCTTAAAAATTCTTTGGAAAAATTCACTACAAATTATGCTCAAGATCACTTGAATTCTTTACAAATCACTCTACTCTGAATATACTGAATTCATGGTGAAAATGAAGTCAAATCCTTGCATTTTGATACAAATTTCTCATTAATTCTTAGTATGATGAGAGCCATAATGACATAGTGTGTGATAGCCTATCATCCACTATCTACATAGATTACTCAGTAGAAGCTTGTAACTCGGGAACCAAACAAAACTTTGTTACTCCCAACCTCTCGCTCAGTATGACCTAACCTTGCTTAGTGAATACTAATGCTGAACTTTTTTGATCCCTCTATATCTGGAATACTGATTTTGATCTTTTGCTTCCTTTCAATTGGAATTTTTTGAGATGTGATATTGAAAATACAATTCCAATTCTCTCTTGAGAACTTAATTGGAAATGGTGGAGTCACCCACTTCTTGAGTGACTGGACCATCATCACTTGAACTAGCTTGCTCAGTATATTTAGGAATCCACTGCTATCTCATCTACTTCCTAATGTTATTAGCTTTTTCTTTCTTTTCATCTTTAACTCTACCTATACTCATGCAATTCTTAGTTATATGACCAAGTTTAGTACATGTGTAACATCTTATTGTAGTATCCTTTCTTCTCAAGTGATGCCTAACACAGTTTAATCCAATGTGTCCATATTCTCTACAGTAATGACATCTACACCAAGTATTGTAGTCCCAACAAAATATTGCCTTTACAAATTATTCAGCTAGATTGAATGGTTTAAATCTACATTTAGATGCCTTGTGACCTTGTTTCTTGCATTTGTGACATTTGCCTTCAAATTTTGGTTTTTCTTTGCATTCCTTAGCTTTATGACCATGTTGACTACAATTGTAGAATTTTCCATTGAATTTTGCCTTCCCATTACTCTAACATTTTTTTAATGTATGACCTATCTTACCATAGTAATTTCAAGTAGGTCTTTGATTTTCTCTTTTTCCTATAAATATTCTGCTCATTTTGTTGATTCAATTGATCCATGTCTGCTTGGGATTTCATTATTCTTTCATTAAGTTGCCTCTTAGAATTTAGATCAACTTTCAACCTTTCATTGATTTTCCTTTCAATGTTTAAATCATTCCTCAACCTTTCATTTCATATCTTAGACTCATGATTTCCCCATTTCAATTAGAGAGCTGATTGATAACACTTTCTTGCTGAAGGGATTGATTTTGAGTTTCGTTGTTCCTTGCCTCCAAGTCTTATTTTGCCTTATTTATTTGTTCTAAGATTTCACACAAGCTCATTGACTAGATTTCTTGCTCTCTTTTCAATTTCCTTACTTCTTCTTGTAGGGAGCCATTCTTTTCTAGGATTTCTTTGAATACATCATTTGCTTCATCTGAACTGTTTGAGGGGAAAAAGTCTTCAATCCTCTCTTCAACATACTGGTGGTCATTCATTTGTTTTTCAAGTTCCTTCCTTCTTTTTAGGTATTCAGAAAGATGCTCTTTTGCTTCCTTGAGTTGAGCTATGGCCATTTCTAGATCTAGCTTTTCATTGTCAATAGCTTTGTCAAGTTTGAATATCTCCATTATCCTTGATCTTTTCTCAAGCTATCAGACTTTATCCTAAGAACCACAAAGCTCTGATACCAATTTTTGGAAATATTCAAGACTAGCTAGGTTATTGAGAGGGGAGGGGTGAATCAATAACCTCAAAACTTTTGACAAATTCAGCACTTAACAACATAATCCATTTATCATTAATTGATCTAATCTACTACATGCATGAGAAACTAAAAGCACAAAACACTTTGAACATAATATTTGGTGACCCAGAAACCTTCCAAATAGAAAGCAAAATTAGGGTGGGGATGATACCCACAAAACTTCAATACTATAGTATAAAGTTGGCCTGTTAAGGCTTACAATGATCACTTCTAATGATCTACCCTATTAGGAGCAATTAGGACTACTAGGTCCACCTTGTTAGAGGTTTTACAAACATACAATGAAGTATGCACTCAGTAAAGAGATTTAAGAAAAGGTTATTAAGTCTATCCTATTAAAGGATTTGAAGTTGATTCACCTGTTAGGATGAAACAGTAGATCTAACTTACAACTGAATTATTGATTAAGATCTTTGGAGTATAGAGGATTGCTTCATAACTTTATTGCTAACTAGGATGAGTTAGGAAAAGGCTTTGTAAACACTTTGAATATAAAAGTGACCATTTATCACTTTTGGAGCAACTAGCAACTATCAAAAGAGCACCCCATGAATTTATGACTGATTTTAATTATAGATTTTAGAAGACATGGGATAGAATACTTGTTGCAATAAAGCCCACCCCTGGTAATGCTTTCTTGTATTACCTTAGAGCCTTTCATAGCGATATATCTACCACCTTACAAACCATATGAGAAGACACTCTAGTAGCTACCTATGAAATTGCAATAAGGGCAAAGAATATCTTGATTAAAGGAAGGAAGTTAGCTCCAAGACCTCCAATGTCTTTCTTTCCTAATATGCCTAATCACCAACTTGCAATAGCCCCTACTTCTACTTCCTCTGCAAGTTAACCTCTTGATATTTTCTCTTTAGCCTCCACATCTTCAAATGGAACAGATGAAATTAAATATATGATGGAGTCTATGATGCAAAATATAGACAAAAAGTTGCAAGGTCAAGAGAAGAAACTAGAGGATAGCTTCTTAGTGATACAAAACATAAGTAACAAGGTGGTGACCTTAGAAAGGAAATAGAATAAAAGTAATAAGCCTACCCAACTTCAGTATCAAGGTCCTATACATAATAGACCCCCAAACCAAAATCAAGACTATGCTCCATATAATCTAAATAGGCCTATTGGTTGTTGGATACAATTGATTAATTGTGTGTTGTCTTTGATGTTACACAAATTTCATTTCATTATCAGTCAGTATATATGGAGCTCACTTGGGCAGTGAAGATAGTTCTCAGTGTCTACTAAGCATTCTTGTGTTTGCTTAGTTCATAAGGTAGTGTCTACCAAGTTCACTCAGAGTAATAATCGAGCTCACTCGATTGCCAAAGGATTTTTGCAAGTTTGTAGTGTTAACCGAGTTTATGTTGGTTAACAAAGGAAATTTTTTTTGAGTCAATTTCTACTGAGTTGGGTCAGCTAAAAAATGATTTTCATATTTTGTTGTATTAATCTTAATTGATTTATCTATTGATTCCAATTGACTATGGTGACGAATATTGATTATCCTAAGTTGTAGTTGAGCTAACTTGACAAAGTGAATGATATAATTATAAGGTCAAGTTGTGATTTCAAAGTGTGTGAAAAGTGGAATTCATGAAGATCTTATTGAAGACTTAATGATGAGAAGAGGAAGTGAATTTGAAGGATAAGCAAAAGATCCTTGTGGAGTAGCAAAGCTATAATTTTTTAGAAAGGATCAAGTACAAGATAGAATAGAGATATATAATTAGAAATTTAGTTGAATTCAAATTAATTCATCTCATTGTTACTCTCTAACCATTATAGCAGTGATCTAAATCTCTTAATAGATTTGGCTTAAGAACTATTTACAAATCCTCTAACAAGGTGGCAATTCCATTGAATTGTTCTCAAGACCTCTAACAAAGAAACTCCTAACAAGGTGATTAAATCCTTTAATAGGGCCACACCTAATAGTCTATTCTGTAACCTTTAACAGGGTTGGGTCCTAATAGGGCTCACTTCAAAAGAGTGAAAAATAGTAACTAGTTGCAATTGGTGGTTTTTCCCAAATTGAATTTCCACATTAAATCCTGGTGTCAAATGTGTTCATGATATTTTGTGTTATGTGTTTGAAACTAGGTTAAAGAAATGGTAATCATAGATCACATCTAAAGGTTTATATGTTAATCATTTACCAAGCTAATCCAATGATTACCTAGTTACAATATTTGGTATGTGTTTACTAAGCTTCAATAATATTCAGTTATCTATTTGCATTTTGTACTAACATCTAAGGGATCTAGGATTTATTTTTGTAGTAACTAATTCACCCCTACCCTCTTAGTTACTCCTCTTATATTTCCAACAATTGGTATCAGAGCTTTTGATATTTGCAGAGAAGGTTTCAAAGACCTAAGCTAAAGATCAAGATGTCTTAAAAAAGAGAGATTCTCAAGCTAAACAGAGATAGTTTTGTAGCATGGCAAGGACTTATGAGGCTACATCTGGCTACCATTAGTGGTTCTCGTTGCAAGTATCTTGATGTTGAATACAAAAATCCCATTGGAACATTATCAGTTGAAGACATTGCTAAAAAGAAGAACCATAATATCATGATGGTAGATATTGTATTTGTTCTCAGTTATGTTGAATTTGATGACGTAAAGGATTATAAAATTTCTTTTGAAATGTGGAGCAAAGTGAAAGATATCTATGGAGGAGATGACAATGTAAAAAGAGCAAAAGAAGAAAGCCTTAGAGGATAATTTGATCGAATGAGAATGAGAGAAGATGAAAACATTGAAAAATATGTTGAAAGGATCAAGGCTAGTGTAAGTGTAATCAAAGCATATGGAGGAGACATTAAGGAGGAAACTGTTGTAAGTAAAGTACTCAGAACTCTTATTCTTATTTATACAATTAGACTATCTACTATTTAGGAAATGACATGTGATCCAAATAACAAATTAGGCTTGGATGCTCTAGTTGGAAGATTGACAGCTTTTGAATTAGACAATTATGATAACTATGTTCCTACTTCAAAGAATATTGAATCTGCATTCAAAGAAAAACTCTCGCTCAAAGAAAAGTGTAAGAAATCAAAGTCTAGTCAATCAGGAAATGAAGATTATGGATCATCATAAGAAATTTTAGACAATGATCTTGAAGTTGTTAAAGCCCTACTTGCAAGGAAATATTCCAAAGGAAGAGGAAAGTACAAAGGTAAAGTTCCACTAATCTACTTTTCTTGTGAAGAAGTTGGGCACATTGCTACTAGGTGTCCTAAAGAGGAAATCAAGGATGAAAAGAAAAGAAACAAGCATAAAGGCAAGAAGGACTCCAAGAACTATAAGAACTACATGGACAAAGGTAAGAAATTGTGTTTTATAGCTAAAGATTCTGATAATAGTGAAGATGAAATGGTATGTATTACTATGAAAGATAAGTATGATAATGAAGGAGACAAAATGGAACTTATCTCTCATGTTCCAAAAAATGATATATGGACTATTGACAGTGGCTACTCACATCATATGACTGGTGACAAAACAAAATTTGAGCATATGGAATATTATGATGGAGGTAGTGTAAGATTTGGAAACAATGAATGTTGTAACATAAAAGGAAAAGGATGTATCTTGTTGACTAAAGAACTTGTATATGAGAATGCTTATTGGGTTGAAGGACTAGAACATAATATATTGAGTGTGGCATAGTTGAACAACATTGGATTCAAGGTAGAATTCATGAATGAACAAGCCAAATTACTGGATGGGAAAGGAAATCTAGTTGGATCTGGCATGCAAACAAAAGGTAATCTATTTTATCTTGATCTCAATGATTGTTCATGTTTTGTTGCTCAAGTAGAGGAAAGTAGGTTATGGAAAAAAAGAATATGTCATGTGAATTTTGATAATCTGGTCAAGATAAGCAAACATAGAAGAGTAAGAAGTGTCCCTAGTTTAAAGAAGCTTAACATGGGTCTATGCAAGAATTGCCAAATTGGTAAGATGGGAAAGACTAGCATCAAAAGAAAAAATTATCAATTAGAAGAAGTCTTGGAAATTGTTCATGTAGATTTATGTGGACCTATTGGAATAGAAAGCTATAGTGGAGAAAAGTTTTTTATTCTTTTTGTTGATGACTATTCTAGAATGATGACAATAATGTATCTAAAAGATAAATTAGAAAACTTTCAAAAATTCAAGTGGTATCTGGAAAGAGTAGAAAAGGAAACTAGAAAAAGTTTGAAATGCTTAAGATCAAACAGAGGTGGTGAATTCATCTCCCATGAATTCAATAATTTCTACATTGAAAGAGGAATCAAAAGATAAGCATCAGCCCTTGGTACACCACATTAGAATGGGATAGCTAAAAGAAGAAATAGATCTATCATGGATTGTGCAAGAACCTTGATGATTGAAAAGAATGTTGCTCTCAAATACTAGAAGGAAGCTATTAGAACTACAGTTCATACTTTAAATAGAGTTCAGTTGAAGAAAGATTCAAACAAAACACCTTATCAGCTATGGTATGGCTATAAACCTAATTTAAGTTATTTGAAATTATTTGGCAACAAATGTTATATATTGAAAGAATTTAGAAAAGGAAATTTTGATGTAAAAGGTGATGAAGGCATATTTCTAGGATACTCTTGCATAAATATAGATGTTTGAATTTGTCTACTCACAAAATCATAGAAAGTGCACATGTTAGAATTGAAGAATTTGCAGAAAAGAGTGAAGAAGAAAGCAAGAAGGAGCATGAAGATCACAAAAGATTTTTTTACTATGAACCTGATACTCTACCAAATCTATCTAATAGAAAAGAAGCTTCATCTCCTGAATCCCTAGAAACTCCTATAGTTATCGAGTTGCAAATAGTGCAACCTAAGCTATAAGGACCCGAGTCACAATCAGAGGCTACCGAGCTAGTTCAAAAAAAGCTTGATGGACCCGAGTCATATTGAGAAGGACCCAAGCTTGAAACTTAAATTCAAAAAGAAGATGGAAAAACTCATTCAAAGACCAAAGAGCCTATGTTAGCAAGATATGTTAGAAGACATCATGCACCTAATTAGATCATTGGAGACAAATTAGATAGAACAATGACAAGAGGAAAACTAAAAGGTACATGTTTACTTGTTGAATTTGAACTTAGAAGTGTTAAAGATCCTCTAAAAAATGAAAGTTGGACAAAAGAAATGAATGAAGAGATAGAATAGATAGAAAAGAACAAAACTTGGACTCTTGCCCCTAGACCCAAGGATAAAAATGTAATTGTTTCAAAGTGGGTATTTAAAAATAAGTTGAATGAAGATGGAAAAGTTTTAAGAAACAAAGAAAGATTAGTGTGCAAAGGTTATTCTCAAGAAGAAGGCATTGACTATGGTCAAACTTTTGCTCCTGTGGCAAGACAAGATGGTGTTAGAACTTTACTAGCATATGCAGCACATAGAGGATTTAAAGTATATCAAATGGATGTCAAATCTTCATTCTTGAATGGAATTCTTGATGAAGAAGTCTAAATTGAACAACCAAAAGGTTTTGTAGATCCTAGCAAAAGAGAAATGGTTTGCAAGTTACACAAAGCATTATATATTCTCAAGCAAGCTCCTAGAGCTTGGTATGAAAGACTTCATAATTACTTGGTACAGATTGGTTTTTAAAGAACAAATGAATACAGTAGTCTGTATATCAAGGAAGAACCAGATGAGAAGATTATATTGGCAGAAATATTTGTTGATGATACTCTATTTATACAAAATGATGACTTGTGTAAAGCATTTTTAGAAGAAATGAGTAAAGAATTTGAGATGTCCATGTTTGGAGAAATAAAATTCTTCATTAGACTGTAGATATAGCAGAACAAGAATGGTATCTACATTACTCAATCTAAGTATATCAAGGAGATACTAAAGAAATTCGCAATGGAAGATTCAAGACCAATTGGAACACCTATGTCTACTAGACATAATCTTTCCAAAAAATGATGATTCCAAAGAAGTAAATAAGACCACATACAAATCAATGATTGGAAAATTAAAGTATGTAGTACACACAAGGCTTGATATTGCTCTAGTAGTTGGAATAGTGGCAAGATTCTTAGCAAATCATAATGAAAATCACATGATGGCAATCAAGAGAATCATGAGATATCTGAAAGGTATTGAAGACTATGGTTTATGGTACAAACTTGGAGGCAATTTGGACTTGAAAGTGTTTACTGATGTTGATTGGGCAAGAAGTCTTGATGACAGAAAAAGAACTAGTGGTGGAGCATTCTTTCTTGGTAAAAGACTAGTATCTTAGACAAGCAAGAAGTAAAATTGTACATCTCAATCCATAGTAGAGGAAAAATATGTAGCAGCAGTAGTTAATTGTTCTAACATTGTTTGGTTCAAACAACTGTTGGAAGGAATGAAGGTAGAGATCAAATATATATTGTTATGTATTGTGATAACACCAGTGTAATCAAAATTTCAAAGAATCTAGTAATGCATTCCAAAACAAAGCATATTGCTATAAAATATTTCTTTTTAAGAGAGTTAGAGCAAGATAAAGAAGTCAAATTGGAATATAATACAAAAGAATAGATTGTAGACATATTCACCAATCCATTACCTAAGAATGAATTTATGTACCTAAGAGGTAAACTAGGGGTCATTCCCCTATCTGAATTCCACTAAATGAAGTTTAGTGAATTCATCAACCAAAACCTATTGAAGATCAATAAGTTGGTACAGAATTAGCAAGGGCATATTGCAGATGAATCAATACTTAAGGTACACTAGTATTTATAGAATCATTGTCTTTGGAATGTGTTGTCAAAGAGGGAGAATTTTACTATCATATCTCTGAGAAATTTTTGGAACCAGAATAAAGTAAGCAACCAGAGAGGGAGAAGTTTTCGAAAGAAGAAGTTTGTTGAAATAGGGAGAATATTCTAAATGAACATGGTAGTAGTTGTTATAGATAGAATCCAATGAAAGGAAGACCTCATACTAACAAAGGGAGATCAATGCCAAAGAGGGAGATTGTTAGATACAATTGATTAATTATGTGTTGTCTTTGATGTTACACAAATGTCATATCATTATTAGTCAGTATATGCCAAGTTCACTTGGGTAGTGAAGATAGTTCTCAGTGGCTACCGAGTGTTCTTGTGTTTGCCTAGTACAAAAGGTAGTGTCTACCAAGTTCACTCAAGCATCAAAGGAAAAGTTGCAGAAAGCAAGTGTTAACCAAGCTCACTCGAGTAATGAAGGAAAGTTGGATGGAACTAGTGCTAACCAAGCTCACTCAATTGCCAAAGGATTTTTGCAAGTTTGTAGTGTTAACCAAGCTCCTATTGGTTAACAAAGAAAATCATTTCTCAATCAGTTTCTATCAAGCTAGGTCAGCTAATGAAAGATTTTCTTTTCTTTTTTATATTAAGCTTAATTGATTTATCTATTGATTCCAATCGACTATGGTAATGAATATTGATTATTCTAAGTTGTATTTGAGCTAACTTGACAAAGTGGATGATATAAGTATAAGGTTAAGTTATGATTTCAAAGTGTGTGAAAAGTGTAATTCATGAAGATGTTATTAAAGACTTAATGATGAGAAGAGGAAGTGAATTTGAAGGGTAAGTATAATATCCTTATGGAGTAGAAAAGCTATATTCGATCAAAAATGATCAAGTACAAGCCAGAATAGAGATCTATAATCAGTGCAATTTAGTTGCATTCAAATTAGATCATCTCATTGTTACTCTCTAACCATTGTAGCAGTGATCTAAATCTCTTAATAGAGTTGGCTTAACAGCTATTTGCAAATCCTCTAACAAGGTGGCAATTCCATTGAATTGTTCTCAAGACCTCCAACAAGGCCACTCCTAATAGGGTGATTAAATTTTTTAAGAGGGTTAAACCTAAAAATGTGTCTTTTAACCTTTAATAAGGTTGTCTCCTAACAAGGCTTACTTTAGAAGAGTGAGAAATAGTTACTACTTGCAATTGGTGGCTTTTCCCAAATTGGTTTTCCACATTAAATCCTAGTGTCAAATGTGTTCATGCTATTTAATTTTATGTGTTTACAACTAAGTTAAAGAAATGATAATCACCGATAAAATCTAAAGGTTTATATGTTAATCATTTACTAAGCTAATCCAGTTATTATCGAGTTACAATATTCTGTATGTGTTTACTAAGCTTCTGTAGTATTTAGTTATCTATTTGCATTTTGTACTGACATCTAAGGGATCTAGGATTTATTTTTGTATTAAATAATTTACCCCTCCTCTCTCAGTTACTCCTCTTATATTTCCAATACTAGTAACATCCCTACTGCAAATGCAAATAGAAACCTAAATAGGGCATTAATCCCTTAGAATTTAATCTTGCTCAAGATCAAGACTTCTACCCTTCTTGTAACTATTCCTATGGATATTGTATGTATTAGAAGGAATAATCATTACTAACACTAAATACACAAGACCAAGTATTAGGCAACAACATAATGTTGGCCAACCTCCTGATGCTTCCTATCTACATCAGTGAGATGATTGTTCTTTCATGAATCATCATTCAAGGGAACACTGCCATTCTAATCACGATGCCATAGCTCATAATACTAGAAGTAAAAGAAGATTTTTTTGAGATGTTATTCCCCAACCAATTCAAGTGTCAACTTCAGATGTTGCTCCTCATGTGCTAGTGATAAATGTACAATCCAATGTTGCTCCTCAATAGAGGCAAGATATGAGCAACAAGAGGTCTACTAAACCTCAGACTTCTCAAATTCAGCCACCTATCCATGCAACTCCCAAGGCTTCAGTCAAAGAATCTAATAATCCTTTCAATTTGATAGATAAAATTAAAAAGAGTAATGTCAATATCTCTATATGGGATGGTATTGCTACTATACCATCATAGAAGAATCTGTTACAAGAAGAGCTAGAGAGCATAGAAGTGAAAGATAAACCACCTAGAGAAGATGATACAACAAGCCTGGTGTAGCCAACAAGAGAAGAAGAAAAAAGTAGGAAAAGTAAACCTCCTCCTTTTTATGTCTCTTTAATCATAGTAGATAGGCTAGTTCATAACTGCATGATAAATTCTAGAGCTAGTAGTTCAGTAATGCCTAAATGTATAACTAACCTTCTTGGTATTATGTGTGAACCAATAGTGAGGGATGTCCTTTACTTAGATGGTAGTTCTATCAAGACTGTAGGATCCTAGAAAATGTGGAAATGGCCTTGCATGCATGTCCTAGTTGTTCTGTAATTCAATATATATTAGTAGCTAAGGTTGAACCACATTTTGACATCTATCTTTCTAGAGATTTCACTATATAATAGGAGGTCATATTGTAGCATATTGGTCCTATATATTCTTTAGAACAAGATATGGGACAAAAGATTCCATAAGAGTAGAACATCTAGCCCTTAATCATATAGAGACTTATACTCCAATCCTTATAAACATGAATTGTACAATTAGGGAGGAGGATGAGAAATACATAACACATGATCATGTTACTTTGTAGAGGTAGCCCATTATCTCTTAGATAAATGGGCCACTACTTATTAGTTTGATCTAGTATAAGAAACCCTAGAAATAGGCCTTCACACATATTTTATATTAGAAAAAGATGCTCCTATACCTAATCTCATAAAGAAGGAAGAAGATATTGATGGATTTTGGAGCATGTTCTTTGATGGCTCAAGGAATAAGAATGGCTCAGGGGCTGGTGTGATGCTTGTCTCCTCTAGTTTGGAAAAATTTTAATTCTCCTATAGGCTCTAGCTTAGCCACACTAATAATGTGGTAGAGTATGAAGCATTGTCTCAAGGCCTCCAAATCGCTCAGCTACACTAATAATGTGGAAGAGTATGAAACATTGATTCAAGGCCTCCAACTTGCTCACAAGATGGGAATCAAAACTCTAAGAATCTTTGGAGATAGTGAACTCGTTCTTAATCAAGGATCCAGAACATCACCAAGAATAATATACTCCAAGCATATAAACAAAGAGTTTGGGATTTTCTTGAGGGTTTTTAGGCATTCATTATTCAAAGTATTCCTAGAAGAGAAAATAAACATGTTTATAGATTACCAGCAATAGGTTCTCATTATGATGTACCAGAGCATTTTGCTGATAAAAAGGAGCAACAGATCATAATTGTTGTAAGGTCTGCTATTCTTGACAATTGCACATATTGGAAAATGTTTGATTTTAATGTGCAAATTGTTAATTTCTTACAAAATGAGGCATAATTCTTTGTGAAAAACTAGCCTAAGCTTCAAAGTCAACATGGGGATCAGATCATGAACTTGAACTCCAACAAGTTGCCTATGTTGAGATTAGATTGAAAAGATTATTATTGAGAGAGATTGTTGAACTAGATTGAAAGAGGGAGATTTTTGAAGAATATTATGTGTTTCAATCATTATTTTGTCACTCATGTCAAACCTGCTATTTGCTAGTAAGACAATTGCTTATAAGATTCAATTACTGTCACTTATTTGATTGATGAAGAGGATTTAACCAAAAGATGTAACAATAGCACCTAGAGAAAAATTTGAGTTATGATTATCTAATGAAGTACAAAAATCAATTAAGATAGTGATGACATGATGTATTGATAATCTACTTAAGGTTACAAATTACACTAAGAAAGTTTAGAAGAACAAGTTACACAAAGTTTGTCTACCAAGCTTGATCGAGTGGATAGTTAGTGTTGAGCAAAGGCAAAGCAAGCTAAGAAGAAAATCAGTTGGAGCCAATTAAATGCTCATTCTAGTGTATTCCGAGTAGAATAGTGTATGCCAAGTAAAGTTTAGTTGATGTTGAGCACCAATAAACTTTAGTTCATGTTGAGTAATTTCACAGTGGATGTCAAGCAATGTAGTATGTGCCAAGCATTAGAAGCTTGATAATGTCGAGCTACTACATTATTTAAAAGATCATGGATTTGATAAATTTGAGCTAACAAGTTTATTTTCTTGGATTATGTGAACTAGGTAGAAGATAAGGTTGATGAGATGGTGGCACAGAATTCAAGGTAACCTATTTTTAGGCAAATTCAAAGTGGATTCTAGAAGAAGTTTCTAGAAGAGATACAAGATATGGGGTAGATACATTGTATCCTACCTAATCCATCCAAACCATAAATTAGATGATGGAGAATAAATGAAAAATATCTTAATTTTTTATTTATAGGAATGGTAGGTCATGAAGCAAGGTTTTCATGTGTGAGAACCTAAGGGAGACAAGGAATCAAGGGTTTCGCCTCATCAAGTAACCTAAGAGAAGAGTCTACAATGGCATGTTAAGAAAAAAGGCTTAAGGAGATGAATGCTTGAAGGGTGTACAAGCTATCAGAGCTACAAAGTATGAAGCCCAAGCAAAATTGAGGATTGAACAATGATCTATAATCTACAAATGAAGTTGTAAGTTTTATCAGATCAAAGCCTTACTATTACTCTCTAACAATTGTATTAGTCTAGAGTAAATCCTATGGATTAAGGTTGACCTAATAGTCATTTGTAAATCCTTTAACTAAGTGACATTCCAAGTGAATGTTCTAAAGTCCTCTAACAAGGCTCACTCCTAAAAGGGTGATTGAAATCCTTTAACAGGGTCACATTTAATAGTTTATATGTAACCTTTAATAGGGTTGGCCTTTCATAGGGCATCACTTTAGAAGAGTGAAAAGAGTAGCATGTTACTAGTGGTTTTTTCCAAATGGGGTTTCTACATAAATCATTGTGTCAACTGTATTTATGAATCTATTATGTTTCATGCTTTACATCTCTACAAGTTGATTTGACAGTAAGCTACAAGTTTTAAGTAATTGCATAATCTTATGGATGCATGCATGAGTATAAATGTTTTATGGTTTCACTAAGTTGGGAAAAGTTTTATTTATGCATCTATACCTTTGATAAATAATTCATCTACCCCTCTCAGTTATTGTATAGTATTCCAACAATCAGTATTAGAGCCATCTTCTTAAGAGGAATAGTTTAAAGGTTCTAGAAGCACAAAGATCAAGATGTCAAAAAAAGAAGTACCCAAGCTCAATAGAGATAACTTTCCTACATGGAAAATTTTGATAAAGCTACACCTTGGAGGACTTGGAGATCATGCACAATCTACCATTTTTGTGGAGCATGTTGATCCTATTGGTGCTCCAACTACTAAGGATATGAAGAAGAAGAAACAACAGAACTAGACAATGATGGAGATTGCCTCTGCCCTAAGTTATGCCAAATTTGATGATATAAAAGGTCTTGATAGTGAAAAGAAAATGTGGGATGCCCTAACCACTATCTATGGAGGAGATGCAAATGTTCTAAGAGCCAAAGACAAAATTCTTAGAGGTAGGTTTGATGATATAAGAATGGAAGAAGGTGATACTATTGCTCAATATGTTGAAAGCATAAAAGAAGTTGTCAATGCAATAAGAGGAGCTACTGGTAATATAGATGATGATACTATACTAAGCAAAGTTTTAAGGACATTATTGCCTATATATGCTATTAGAGTTTTTGCAATTCAAGAATTAAGATGTATTCTAAGAAGTAAGCTTTCACTTGAAGGTCTGGGAGGTAGACTCACTACTTTTGATCTATCTAACTATGATAATTACAAACCTAAAAAGATTGAATCTACTTTCAAAGCTAAGGTATTATTAAACGAATCTAATGAGAAGAATAAGAAGAAAAATAAGAAGTATGTGTCTAGTGACAATGATATAGATGAGGAGGATGTTGAACAACTTAAAGTACTACTTTCATGAATATTCCACAAAGGTAAAAGCAAGTTCAAAGGTAAGTTACCCATTATTTCTTTCAATTGCAATGAGGTTGCTCATATTGTTGCCAAATGTCCAGAGAAGAAGAACTATAGAGGTAGTGACAAGTAAAAGAGTAAAAGATATGAAGAAAACAAAGATTACAAAGACAAAGGCAAGAAGTCTTGCTACATTGCTAAAGAGGAAACAAAGGAAGAATCTGATGAACATGATGATGAAGTGGTTTATGTTGCAATGAAGGATGAATTTGATCAAGATGAAACAACTGCACTTGTGACTTGTGTGAATAAGAATGATAGATGGATCATTGCCAGTGGATGTTCACATCACATGACTACAGAGAAAATTTCATTCATTACCTTGAATTGTTATGATGGGAATAGTGTAAGATTTGGTAATTATGCACCATGTTTGATAAAAGGAAAAGGTTCTATCAAACTCATAGATAAGATTTTATGCGACAATGCTTACTATGTTGAAGGACTTAACTATAATTTGTTGAGTGTGTCACAACTAAATAATTTGGGATGTAAGGTTGAGTTTGAAAACAAGATTGCTAAGATATATGACACAAATGGGAAACTGATTAGAAAGGGTGATCAAATTAGAAGTAATCTATTCTATCTTGATATAGAGGATGCTACTTGTTTTGTTGTAAAATTTGATGATGTATGGCTATGGAACAAGAGGTTATTTCATGTTAACTTTGATAACTTGATTAGTATAAATAACATGAAGAAAGTTAGAGGTTTTTCAAAATTGAAGAAGCCCGATGATGTAATGTGCAAACAATGTCAATTAGGCAAAATGACAAAGTCAAGTTTTAAGAGTAAAACTTATACCTCTAAAGGAATACTAGAGATTGTTCTTACTAACTTGTGTGGACCAATTGATCTGCAAAGCTACAAAGGAGATAAGTACATTATTTTATTTGTTGATGACTTTTCTAGGATGATTATAGTTATGTTTCTGAAATAGAAATCAGATACCTTCTAAATGTTTAAGTGGTACTTAGCAAGAGTTAAAAAGAAAATTGGTAAAAGTCTAAAGTGTTTGAGATTTGACAGAGGAGGAGAATTCACATCAAATGAGTTTGAGATGTTCTATAATGATAAAGGAATCAAAAGATATACATCTACCCCTAGAACACCTCTACAAAATGGAATAACTGAAAGGAGGAATATTTCTATAATGGACAGTGCTAGAACACTTGTGATGGCAAAGAATGTTGCTTTGAAATACTGGAGAGAAGCTATAAGTACAGTTGTATATATCATGAACCATGTGCAAACCAAGAAGGTACTCATTCAACACCTTTTGAACTATGATATGGATACTCACCCAATGTAAAATACTTTAAGGTATTTGGAAGTAAATGTTACAATCTTAAAAATGTTAGGAATGGTAAACTTGATATAAAAAAGTGAAGAAGGTATAGTCCTACGATATTCTACAAGAAGTAAAGGTTATAAGTGTTTAAATACTAACACTAACAAAATTGCAAAAAGTGCAAATCTGAACTTTGATAAATATACAAATGTTTATGAGGCTGAACCTATGAAAGAACCAAAAGAATACAAATCATTTGTATACTTTTATGAAGGCATGCCTACTAAAGAAGATGCCACAAATCAAGCTACAAATCAATAGCAAGTTTCAGTGACTGTCAAGTTACAACCTATGAATGTTGAGTTGAATTTAGGAATCAAGCTACATTTAGATACCAAGATATAGAATGCAGTGGATGTACATTCTGATTCTAAGATTAGCATACATAAAAGGGATGTTGAGCTACCTAACAGAGATATACATAGTGATTTTGAAGTTGAAAGAAAAAATGAAGAAACTAAAGTTGAAACAAGATTGTTTAAGTATGTCAAAAGACATCATCCTATTGTTCAAATAATTGGAGATAAAGATGCTATACCAATGACAAGAAATAGATTGAGAAGTGATACATGTTTGATGAGCATGAAGGAACCCAAAATAGTGATAGATGCCTTAGAAGATGATGATTGGAGCAAAGGCATGGAAGAAGAGATTGAACAAATAGAGAAGAACAAAATATGGAGTCTAGTTCCTAGACTAGAAGACAACAATGTGATTGGTAACAAGTGGGTATTTAGAAACAAGCTAGATGAAAATGATGAATTCACAAGGAACAAAGAAAGACTAGTTTGCAAGGGATATGCACAAGAAGAAGGAATTTAATATGGAGATAAATTTTCCCTTGTTACTAGATTGGAAAGAGTAAGAACTTTACTTGCTTATTCTACATACAAAGGTTTCAAAGTCTATCAAATTGATATTAAATCTATATTTCTGAATGGTATATTAGAGAAAGAAGTTTACATAAAACAGCCAAAAAATTTTGTTGATGTTAACAATAAGAACATGGTATGTAGACTACACAAAGCTCTATATAGTTTGAAAGAAGCACCAAGAGCATGGTATGAGAGACTTCATAATTATATTGTGAAGATTGGATTTGAAAGGATTGATGATAACAACAATCTATACATGAAGACAAAAAAAGGAAAAGGTATTTTGTTATCTGAAATATTTGTTGATGATATCATATTTGGAGGTCAAGATGCTTTATGTAAGGATTTTGAAAATTAGATGAAGTAAGAATTTGAAATGTCTATGTTTGGAGAAATCAAATTTTTTGTGGGTTTACAAGTATATCAGATAAAATATGGTATATACATTAGTTAGTAAAAATATGTCAAGGAAATATTGAAAACTTTTGGATTGGAGGATTCCAAACCAGTAAGTACACCTATGGTGATAGGACACAAGTTGTCAAAGAATGATGATTCAGCTAAAGTGAATCAAACAGTGTATAGGTCTATGATTGGATAATTGCAATATGTAGTACATAGTAGACTTGATCTTGCATTATCTATAGGGATAGTTGCAAGATTCTCTGCTCATCCTAGGGAGAATCATTTAATGATCATGAAGAGAATAATGAGATATCTAAAAGGAATAGAAGAGTTTGGTCTATACTATAAGAACAATTAAAATTTTGAATTGAGAGCCTACGTTGATGTTGATTGGGCTAGAAACATTGATGATAGAAAGAGCACCAATGGAGGAGCATTTTTCTTAGGAAAGAGACTAGTTACATGGACTAGCAAGAAACAAAATTACACTTCACAATCTACTGTTGATGCTGAATATGTTGCTACTATGATAAATTGTACAAACATTGTATGGATCAAACAGCTACTCAAAGGTATGAAGGAAGAGATCAAAAAACTAGTGATACTTTATTGTGATAATACAAGTGCTATTAATATATCAAAGAATCTCGTGATGCACACAAAGACTAAGAACATTGCAATCAAGTATGATTACTTAAGAGAGTTAGTTCAAGATAAAGAGGTGAAGATGGAATATGTCAACACAGTGGAACAAATTGCTAATATCTTCACAAAAGCATTACCTATGGATGCTCATGATTATCTAAGAGGTAAACTAGGGTTGATACCCCTATCAAAGGCTATCTAAGTAACAAGAGGAATGTCCTGAATCAATCAAGTTGATATTCATATGTCACACATTGATGCAGAGGATCTTACTTTAGGAGTTGCCTAAAGTAATGAAGGAACTAAAACTTCAAATCAGTCACAACCAAGATGATAGAGGGAGAAATTAAAAAAACTAAAAAGTTTATATCTATCATGTCAAATATGGAAAATCTTTGGCATTGTTGTCAAAGAGGGAGATATCAAGAGATAATTACTAGGATAGATTCACTGATCAGAATGAAGGAGAGTTTTATTGATCAAGAAAGATTATTGTCAAAGAGGAAGAGTTTACTAATCCTAAGAATGAGATAATTTCTAAATGAGACATTTTTTGGTCAGGAGAGCAAAGAGAGAGAAATTCTAATATTTACTTAGTTATAGGGAGATATATTAAGAGGTAGATATAAGAAAGAATTTTGTAACCTAATTAGAAGATGGAAGTCACTAATAGAGGGGGAGATTTCAATACAAGGAATTATTTTCTTTTTGGTATTATCTTACTATTTTAACCTAGTCAGTTTGGTTGAACAAAGGTGTTTACCATTTGGTTGATTTGGTTGATCATTTTGGTTTGCCATCAATGCCAAAGAGGGAGAATGTTGAGATTAGATTGAAAATATCATTGTTGAGAGAGATTGTTGAACTAGATTGAAAGAGAACTATCATTGTTTTATCACTAATGTCAAACCTGGTATTTGCTAGTAAGAGAACTACTTATAAGATTCAAGTACTATCACTTATTTGATTGATGAAGAGGATTTGATCAAAAGATGTAACAATAGCACCTAGAGGAAAGTTTGAGTTATGATTATGTAATGAAGTACAAGAATTAATTAAGATAGAGATGACATGATGTATTGATAATCTACTTAAGGTTACAAAGGCTAGTTACACTAAGAAAGTTTAGAAGAACAAGTTACACAAAGTTTGTTTGCCAAGCTTGACCAAGTGGATAGTAGGTGCCGAGCAAAGATAGAGCAAACTAAGTAGAAAATTAGTTGGAGCCGAATAAATGCTTATTCTAGTGTATGTCAAGTAGAAAAGTGGATGCTAAGTAAAGTTTAGTTGATACCGAGCACCAGTAAACTTTAGTTTGTGCTGAGTAATTTCATAGTGGATGTTGAGCAATGTAGCATGTGTTGAGCCTTAGAAGCTTAATAATGCTTAGCTGCTGCACTATTTAAAAGATTATGGATTCAATGAATCTGAGCTGACAAGTTTATTTTCTTGAATTGTGTGAACCAGGTGAAAGATAAGGTTGATAAGATAGTGGCACATAATTCAAGGTAAACCATTTTTAGGAAAATTCAAAGTGTATTCTAGGAGAAGTTTCTAGAAGAGATATGAGATATGGGTTAGATACATTGTATTCTACCTAATCCATCTGAACCCTAAATTGGACAATGGAGAATGAGGGGGAAAATATCTTAATTTCCTATTTATAGGAATGGCTAGTCATCAAGCAAGGTTGTCATGTGCAAGAACCTAAGGGAGAAAATGAGTGAATGGTTTTTTTCCATCAAGTGACCTAAGAGAAGAGTCTACAATGGCATGTTAAGAAGAGTCTAAAATGGCATGTTAAGCAAGAAGGCTTAGAGAGATGAATTCTTGTAGGGTGAACAAGCTATCAGAGCTACAAAGTATGAAGGCCAAGGAGAATTTAGGACTGAATAGTGATCTGTAATCTATAGATAAAGTTGTAAGTTGTATAAGATCAAAACCTTATTGTTACTCTCTAACAATTGTATTAGTCTAGAGTAAACCCTTTGGATTAAGGTTGACCTAATAGTCATTTGTAAATTCTTTAACTAAGTTACATTCCAAGTGAATGGTCTAAAGTCATCTAACAAGGATCACTCCTAACAATGTGATTGAAATCCTTTAATAGGGTCACATTTAATAGTGTGTATTGTAACCTTTAACAAGTTTGGCCTTTCAAAGGGCATCACTTTAGAATAGTGAAAAGAGTAGCATGTTATTGGTTTTTCACAAATTGGGTTTAAGCATCAATAATTGTGTCAAGTGTGTTGATGAATCTATTATGTTTCATGCCTTACATTTCTGCAAGTTGATTTGACAGTAACCTACAAGTTTTAAGTAATTGCATAACCTTATGTATGCATGCATGAGTATAAGTGTTTTATGGGTTCACTAAGCTATGAAAAAAATTATTTATACATCTAGACCTTGGATAATGGATTCCCCCCTCCCCCCCACCTCTTAGTTATTCCATAGTACTCTATTAGCCTAAAGGTCTATTCACCTTAGAAGAAATATTCAACTCTGATGATTGAGAAAGAAACAAAGGCTCAAATATTACTGCAAAGAAAGATGACTACACACCTATCATTGTTGTTGATGGGAGGACTATCAACTTAGGAAAGGTATGCATTGATATTGAGTAGGAAGTCTTCATTAAATTGTGTTAGGAATTTAATGATGTTATTTATTTGACATATGAAGACCTAAAGGGTTTTGATCCAAGCTTATTTCAGCATACCATTAATTTAAACCATGATTATAATCCTGTTAGATAGAAACAAAGTTTAGTCAACCCCATGACTGAACCATTAATGAGGAAAGAGTTGTCAAAACTTATAGAGGCTAATATCATTTTATCTATCAAGCATTCCTCATGAGTAGCTAATCCTGTCCCTGTTAGGAAAAGAGTGGAGAAATTAGACTATGTGTAGATTTTAGGGACCTTGATAGGGATTCTCTTAAAGATCACCACCCCCTTCCTTCCATGGACCAAATCCTATCCAAGGTTAGTGGTTCAGAAAGATTTTCTTTCTTAGATATTTTTTCAAGCTATAATCAAGTACTTTTCCAAGGGTCAGACCAACATAAGATAGTTTTCACTACCAAATGGGGTATCTATGCCTATTGTAAGATGTCATTTTGACTAACCAATGTAGGTGTCGCATTTCAAAAGGAAATGGATCTATGGATTTCAAAAGTATATTGGAAATATTTGTGCTAGTGTATCTTGATGATATAACTATCTTTTCAAAGCATGTAACAGATTATTTTGATCATCTGAGGTAGGTATTTGTTAAATGCAAAGAAGATGGTGTGTCCCTGAATCCCAAGAAATGTGTGTTTGCCACTGAGAAAGGGAAACTTCTAGGACACATTATATTAAGATATGGGTTAACAATAGACCTAGAGAGGGTATAACCAATTCTTTCTCTCCCACTTCCCACCCATAAGAAAAGGATTCAAATATTTCCTGGTAGAATCAACTTTGTAAAGAGGTTCATTCTTAACTTTACCTCCATGGTGAAGCCTCTCATAGGTATGTTGAAAAAGAACATGATGCTCACTTGGAAAAAGGAGGGGAGAGCCAATTTTGAAGAAATTAAAGCAGCAATATCATCAACACCCACCCTTATCAATCCCAACTTTTATAAGGACTTCATTCTCTATACCCTAGGGGGTGAGTCAAGAATCTCGGCTATCTTAACAAAGTTGAATGATGCTAATGAAGAACAACCTATAACCTTTTTTAGTGAAGGGATAAAGGATTATGAAGATAAGTATAGTTATGTGGAAAAATAAGTCCTCTCTTTCATAAGGTCTTTAAAGAAATTCAAACATTTGTTATCACATAACAAGGTCCAGCTCCTAGTCCCACACACAAGTGTGAAGGATTTTCTCCTGAATAAAGAAATCAATGAAAAAAGGGTTGGGTGGATTGCTAGAGCTATGGAATATGACATTGATATCAGGATCACCAAATTAGTTAGAGGTAAAGGACTACGTGAATAGATGATTTTATCCTAGGAGACAATTAAGAAGGTTTCTCTAGTTATAGAAAATACAAAATCAGTAGGGCATGAAAACTTGAATAATTGGATGCATGACATAAAAACCTTCTTTTTGGGAGAAGGATATCCATAAGGGTTTAGCAAAGCCAAAAGAAGAAAATTTAGATTATATTCTATCCCTTTTTCCCTAATGGATGGGATTCTTTTTAGGAAGGATCTCAATGGAGCCTTATTAAGTTGTATCAAACCTAATCAAACAGATAGGATAATTGAAGAATTTCATGATGGTGTTGATAGTGGCCTTCTATGCTAGAAAAATAACCATGAAGATCATGAGAGCTGGTTATTATTAGCCAACTCTACTCCATGATTATCATAAGCATGTAAGGAAATGTGAGAAGAGTGCCTTCTTCTTAGGTAAACAAAGGTTAGCAACTCTTCCTCTCCATTCCATTTAGTTTGATCAACCATTTGCCCAGTGGGAGCTAGATTTTATTGGTCCAATAAATCCACCTTCTAGCTCTGGTCACAAGTGGATCTTGCTTGCAATATACTATTTTACAAGGTGGATAGAAGAAATAGCCTTGAGGGATGACACAAAGACTTCATTAGTTGAATTCCTTGGTGGAATTGTTACCAAGTTTGGTATTCATTCAACAATAATATCAGACAATGCTAAGTGTTGGAAATGTTTTAGAATAATTGAGAGGGGGGGTGAATTAGTCATCCAAGGTCTAAATGCCCTACTAATACTTTTTCACTCATTATAGTGAGCCCATTAAACTATTCGTCCATCCAAGCTTAAAACAACCATCTTAGCAAGTTACAGCAAATCAACATGTAGGAATAAAACATGCAAGATCAACAAATGACACAGTGATTTATGTGGAAACCCAATTTTGGAAAAAGCATCAGTAACATGCTACTCAATTCTCACTCTTCTGAAGTGATGCCCTGTTAAAGGCTTATAGCACATTGTTAAATGTGACCTTGTTAGAGGATTTTACCATACTATTAGGAATGGGCCTGGTCAAAGGACTTTGGAATATTCACTTGGAATGTCACCCTGTTAAAGGATTTACAACATGGCTATTAAACCAACCTAAGTCCATAGGATTTATACTAACTGTTACAATTTCTAGAGAGTAACAATAAGATCTTTTGATCTGATACGACTCACAACATATCTTGCAAATTTCAGATCACACTTCAGTTCAATCCTTTGCTTGGCTTCAATCACTACGGTCTGACAGCTTGTCTTACTTTCAAGCTTCATCTCCTTGAGTCTTCATGCTCATCATACCAATGCAATCATCTCTGTGGTCATCTATCGAAATAGAGTTTCTATGCTCTCTTTCTTCTTAGCACCTTTTTCAACACTTCATGCTTTCATGCTTGACCAACTCTTTTGCTTCGTGACCTTATGACTCCTTAAACAGAAATTTGGAATACTTTTCCCACTCGATTCTCCCTCACCAACTTTAGGGTTCCCATAGATTAGGTAGGATACAATGTATATGTCCCATATCTCATTTTTATCTAGAAACTTCATCTAGAATCCAGTTGTATTCGCCAAAAATGTTTTACATAGTGTTTTGTGCCACCAACTCATCATTCTTTCTTCTATCTAGTTCACAAAATTCTAGATAACAGCCATGTCGGCTCTGATCTAGTGAATCTTTGACTTTTCAAAATAATGTAGCAGCTTGGCACTTTTGACTTTTTGATGCTCGGCACATGAACACAACTTGGCACTTGATCTTCACTTGGCACTTGATCTTTACTCAGCACTTGATCTTCAAGTATATTGTCAATACATCACTTTATCATTGTCTTAACTGATCTTTTCACTTCATTCCAAAACCATAACTCAACCTTTCCCTTAGGTGCTTTTATTACATCTTATTGATTCCTCATCAATCAACTAAGTGATAGTGCTTGGATCTTATAAGCAATTGCCATTCCAACAAATAATAGGTTTGACATCAGTGACAAAATAATGATTGAACACATTCTGTAGCAACAATATCTTTCATACAATGATCTGTTTCAATCATATTACAATAATATCCCTCTTTGGCATTGATGGCAAACCAAATTGATCAACCAAACCAAAATTGACTGATCAACCAAGTTCACAAAATTTTAACTATGCTAAAATAGTAAGTCAAATGCCAGAAAGAAAACTTGTTGACTTTTGTATTTCCCTCTTATCTTATTCCTTCTGATCTGTCTTTGATTTAGTCTCCTGAGCTATTCCTTTTGAGAGCTTATTAGTGTCTACTATTCCTCTATTTTAGGAATTTGACCAATTGTAGCTATTTTCTCCCTCTTTAATCAATTCCCTCTATTTTCTACTTTCTCCCTCTTTCTTTGCTTTGATTAGTTTCTGTTATTTCTCCCTCTTTGACAATAATGCCAAAGACACATTATTTCAGCATCTTATCATGCAACTGTAGCATTTACAAGAACTTCCAATATCTCCCTCTGTCACCTTGATTGTGACTTGTTTGGAATGTCAATACTTTGATTACTTCAGGCTAAACCTAAAGTAAGTACCCTCTACATGAACTTATATCATCTGATCAATCAACTTACTTTTTGTATCAAATTTTCCATTTGTAGTATCTTTAAGGATAAAGCATTTGCAACCAAATACTTTGAAATGCTTTACATTGAGTGAGTGACCATACCATAATTCAAAAGGTGTTGCATTTGTACCTTTCTTGATTTGTACTCAATGCAGTGTATGAACAGCCACAATTACAGCTTCTCTCCAACATTTCAGAGCAACAATCTTTTCCATCATCAATGTTCTGGCATAGTCAATCACGGATCTATTTCTTCTCTCGATAATTCCATTCTATGGGGGAGTCCTCGAAGCTGGTGTTTGTCTCTTGATTCCTTTGTCATTGCAAAATGTCTCAAATTCATTTGATGTGAATTCTCCACCTCTGTCTGATCTCAGGCATTTCAAACTCTTTCCTATTTCCTTTTCAACTCTAGCCACATACCACTTAAACATTTGAAAAGCATCAGATTTTTGCTTTAAGAACATAACAGTCATCATCCTAGAATAGTCATTAACAAACAACATTATATATTTATCTCCTTTGTAGCTTTGTACTTCTATTGGACCACATAAATCAGTATGGACTAACTCAAGTACTTCTTTAGATGTATAGTTTTTACTCTTGAAACTTGACTTAGTCATCTTTCCTAGTTGACATTGTTTGCACATGATGTTTTCAGGCTTCTTTAGTTTAGGTAAACCTCTGACTTTCTTCATTTTGCTGATGTTAACTAGATTATCAAAGTTGACATGACATAGCCTTCTATGCCATAACCATTCATCATTAAATCTTTCCACAAAACAAGAAGCATTTTCCATATCAAGATAAAATAGATTACTTCTTGTTTGATCTCCTTTTCCTATCAATTTACCATCAGTATCATAGATTTTTGTAGTTTTTCTTCCAAATTTTACTTTGCACCCTACATTGCCTAACTATGAGACACTCAGAAAATTGTAGTTAAGTCCTTCAAGATAGTATGCAATATCACATGAAATTTTCTCTATAAGCTTAATGGAGCCTTTTCCTTTGATTTGACATGGAGCATCATTTCCAAATCTAACACTATTTCCATCATACTAAGTAAAGTCAAAAAACTTACTTTTGTCTTCTATCATGTGGTGTGAGCACCCACTGTCTATGATCCATCTGTCATTCTTGTTCATACATGTAACCATTTTTGTAGGCTCTTCTTCATCGGACTGGTCCTTTATAGCCACATAAACAACTTCATCATCACTATCATCGGAATCCTCTTCAGCGATATTGCACTTCTTGCCTTTGTCTTTATAATCTCTCTTATCATCTTCTCTTCTATTTTTGTACTTGTTGCCTTCCCTGTAATCCTTTTTTTGTGTACACCTTGCAGCAATATGTCCTACTTCATTACAATTGAAACAAATGATAGGTAGCTTACCCTTGAATTTTCCTTTGCCTCTATGAAATCTTCTAGCTAGTAATACTTCCAATTGTTCCACATCTTCCTCATTAGTGCTACTGTCACTGGATACATATTTCACCTTTCTTCCCTTCTTTGATTTCACCTATTCAATATCTTTCAGTGATAGCTTGGCCTTGAAAGTAGATTCAACATTCTTAGGTCTGTAGTTGTCAAAGTTAGATAACTCAAATGCAGTCAGTCTACCCACTATACCTTCAAAACTTAGATTGTTTCTTGGTACACATCTTAGCTCTTGTATAGTTGATACTCTAATAGCATAGATAGGGAGCAAGGTTCTTAAGAACTTAATATTAACACTATCATCATCTAATTGACCATTCAATAATCTTATTGCACTTACCACTTCCTTTATTCTAGAGGCATACTGAGCAGCATTCTCACTTTCCTCCATTTTCATGTCATCAAAATTTCCTCTGAGGCTTTCTCTTTTGTCTCTTTGTACATTTTGATCTCCTCCATGGATGTCTAACAGGGCTTTCCACATCTTAAATGCAGTGTCACATCCTTTGATATCATCGAATTCAGCATAGTTGAGTGCAGAAGCAATCTCCAACATTGTCTGATTGTGTTCCTGTTTGTTTTTCAAATCTTCTATAGTAAGAGTACCAGTTGGATCAACATGTTCAGTAACAATTGAATTTTGGGCATAATCTCCTATGGATCCAATATGCAGCTTCATCAAAATTTTCCATGTAAAAAAGTTGTCTTTATTGAGCTTGGGAACTTCTCTCTTAGGTATTTTGATCTTTTCTGCTTCTAGTTCCTTTAAACTAAATCAGCAGCAAGGCTCTGATACCAATTGTTGGAAATGTTTTAGAATAACTGAGAGGGGGAGTGAATCAGTTATCCAAGGTCTAAATGCCCTAATAATACTTTTTCACTAATTATAGTGAGCCCATTAAACTATTCATCCATCCAAGCTTAAAACAACCATCTTAGCAAGTTATAGCAAATCAACATGTAGTAATAAAACATGCAAGATCAAAACATGACACAGTGATTTACGTGGAAACCCAATTTGGGAAAAACCACCAATAACATGCTACTCAATTCTCACTCTTTTGAAGTGATTCCCTATTAAAGGGTTACAGAACACTATTAAATGTGACCTTGTTAGAGGATTTCACCATATTGTTAGGAATGCGCCTAGTCAAAGGACTTTGGAACATTCAATTGGAATGTCACCCTGTTAAAGGATTTACAACCTGGCTATTAAACCAACCTAAGTCCATAGGATTTATACTAACTGTTACAATTGCTAGAGAGTAACAATAAGAGCTTTTGATCTAATACAACTCACAACATATCTTGCAGATTTCAAATCACACTTCAGTTCAATCCTTTGCTTGGCTTCAATCACTAGGGCTCTGATAGCTTGTCTTACTTTCAAGCTTCATCTCCTTAAGTCTTCATGCTCATCATACCAATGCAATCATCTCTGTGGTCATCTATCAAAATAGAGTTTCTATGCTCTCTTCCTTCTTAGCACCTTTTTCAGCACTTCATGCTTTCATGCTTTCATGCTTGACCAACTCTTTTGCTTCGTGACCTTATGACTCCTTGAAGCTGATGCCATGACAGTTAGGATGGAAGAATTGATGGAGTTTGAAGAAAAGAGACAACGGGCTATGCAGACACTTGAGGCACATCAACAACAGGTCAAAAGATGTTTTTTCAGGAGAGCTAAAGCTAGGGTTTTTAGGGAGGGAGACCTTGTTCTCGAGTGGGATAAAGATAGAGCTAAACTAGGAAGGTACTCAAGATTTAATGCTATGTTGAGTGGTCCTTATATTATCATCAATTGTAAAGAGGCCAACAATTTTCAATTATGTAGGCCAAATAGTGATGTCCTGCTAATTCTACTCAATGGAATTTACCTCAAACCCTACTTCCAAGGAGGGTTAGGGTTTTTAGTATATATTAGATTATTTTCCTATTTTCTAAGAAATGTTTGAGTGCATGCTTTTCTCTATGTGAGTTAGCAAAGTTTGAAGGTTTTGCAGTTGTAGAGAAGATAGAGGTTGCATTTTTTGTTGGTTTCATGATGTAGATGACCTCATTTTTTGTGACTCTATAGCCAAATGAATGCTTAAGGCCACTAGTCCATGCCTAGTAGGCTAGCACCCCCTCTGAGTTTCCAAAATTGTTATCCATTTTCCCTCCTGCCAAAATTTGAAATTTTGGGTGGTAGTCATGTCCAACAGTTAGATATTTGAAAGTTCAAATATTGGACGTGTGAAGAAGATATATAAACTTTGGTCATATGCATTATATCCTAACTCGCCAAGTGTTTTAACACTATAAACACCTCAGAGGGCCCACATCTTCTCAACCATCCAAGTTAAAGAGATCAATGAACATCTCTTTGTCACTATGGAAAGTTGCACAATAAATATTCATAGATACATAACAACAATGTGACACACATCGAGGTGGGGCCTCTTGCTTTGAGTCATGCGCAGTAGTCAGTAAAACATTGAGAACTACATATAGAAGATAGATCTATGATTGTCATTTTGTCACTATAGAAAATGCAAGATCTTTAGTCATAGCAACATAACGACATCATGCCATGCATCCCAATGGGCTACTTCATTTTTGTGGCTACAAGATATATCAGAATGAGATAATAGTTTTGTGAGTTTTATTTGTGCTTTACAAAAGTGGGCCAATTTCTTAATGTACCTTCATCCACCGTTGATCTCAAAGTAATTCTATTGCTATCATTTTGTTGCTATAGAAAGGTGCTAGATCTTTAGCCATGGTGACATAATGATAGCTTGCTACATGGTAGTGGTGGGATCAGCCCATGTAGGGAGTAGCCAAAGGTTTTTTTCCATAAATGAAGCTCCAGTTGTTAGGTTACTATTTCCTACAAATATAAATATAAAGAGAAAGGGTATTTTGTTGTGGTTGTTTGATTGTCAAGATCAATGATTATTTCTTTGTCTCTATGGAAATTTTCATGATGAATATACATAGTGAGATAGTGATGATGCAACATGAAAGAAGGAGTTCCTGATCTTCCATATGTCTTAAAGGAGTCACTCTTAAGTGCCAGTTCAGTCCAGCTAATCCAATGGGAACTCTGGAATCATCCCTTGCTCCTTCTGCTCTCCTTGAATTGAAAGCTCAGTTGGGCCCCTATGGGGCCTTCAACTTTCATTCCTAAGATTGATCATAAAAAGTACTTGCCAGGTTCTAGTGCACCAATCATATTTCATAAGATGTTGTATGTTCTCCACCATCAGATTGAAGGTACATCAAGGGTTGTTATTTCACTATAGAAAGTTGCTAGATCCTTGGTCATAGTGAGATAACAACATGTTGACATGTGTCCTTGCAGCTTCAAGTGGTGAAGCTAGAACCTAGGAAATAAAATCAAATGTCACCACATGGCACACTACAAGAAGCTTGAAAAGTCAATAGGAAATGGTAAGAAAATTAAGCTTAAAGGAAAGGTGGCAAAATGTTTTGATATGTAAAAGTTGGAATTTATTTGATTCACTAATATCTCTAATTTGGCACAGTGAAAAAATGGAGAAAAAAGTTCTTTAATGGTGAATCAATCTTTTGATCATCTGCAACCACTTTCATCATTCTCCATGTTTTTTTAATATAAAGGACATTCAATCGTTGCCCTATGGTTATCTATGTATCTGGTTATGCATTAATGGCCACCATTTCTATCTCCTCAAGGCTTTGTTTGATGAATGATATGATTTTCCTTCATTTGGATGTGTACCAAGATCAGATCCTCCCTAGGTTTGTAGTAATTATTCTTTGCAACCTTAATGGTAGTGGTTGGGCTTTGCCTTAAGGAAGAAGCTATCTCAGTTATGCTTGAACTATAAAGAATTTTTTGTGACTCTTCTAAGGGTCAGTCATTTTTTCTCTAATTCTATATCATTGTATTCTATGATTTGCTACTATAATTTCCTTTTGCCTATGAATGAATATATTTCTCTATTGTACTTCATTTCCCCATTAATATAAGTGCAAAACCTTCTTGTCTTTGTTAAAAAAAAATTTCTGATTCTTTAATCTGTATGACAGTATCTACTTTGCCTTGGATGTTATAGAGTGAAGTTTCTTTCTTGTAATATCTCATTGAGTTGATGATTTGTATGTGGTTGTTGAATTAGATAAAAGGTTGAATAAGTGTATTTTTAGGCTATAATGATGAATATTACATTATTAGGTAGAGCTATGACTAAACAAACTATTATGGTGTATCACCTCTTTCGATTAGATTAGGTAGTTTTCTTCCATGCATTCCTTCTCCCTTTTCCTCTTAAGAAGTAGTTAGATGCATTCTAGTAGTAAGGAAGTTGGCCTTCTCCAGAGACTCAATATCATAGTTCAAGTCCCATAACTTCAAAATTGTTTCCATACTTCACAAGGTTGTCGTTAGGTAAGACTTTAGGTGAGGGTGCAAGCTTTTATGATAATAGTAATTATTACTTATTTTATAATGGAGTTTCCTATAAAGTTTTTATTGACACACTAATTTAAAATAAACTATAACTTTCAAATAGTACAACATTTTTAAAATCCAAAAGATGAACCACATTCTATGCTTCTTCTTTTGTAAGGAAAAAAAAAATTAATTTTGTAGAGTTTTGAATTAGTTAAGGTGGTCAGACACAAGAGTTTTTATTCCAAAAATACTATAGCATAAAATTAATAATTAATTGTTTATTGAGAATAAAAATACCCAAAAATATGCATCACATTCATGGATGAGCCTAATTCTTATATTAAGAATCTTATTTAAAAATATTATCATTTGATTTTGGCTAAGTTGGTTAGACATGCATATACTTCTTATTTTTGTCCTACAATTTTTGTACTAATAATATACCAAAGAATAGGATTGAAGAAGATTTTACTAGCACAACTAATGAAGATGATGAAAATGATGATAGGCATGCATCTAATGATGATGATGAAGAGAACCTTGTAATTGAAACGACACTTCTCTTCATTGTATTATTGTTGGTAAACTTCAAGGTTATGAATGGTATATCCAATGTAGCAATCTCACATATGCTAAGGTATAATATCATTTTTTATCTTCTATGTTAGTGAAAAATTAATGTTCTTTATATTAATATCTATTTTTTTCCATAGGTTGATAGATGAGTGTTTGTTACCACTATCAAATATTCTACCTTGCTTTTACCAAGAATTATCAACCATTATGAAAGATATTAGAATGTAGTATCAAACAATATATGCATGTCCTAATGATCATATTATATATCATAAACAATATGAATTTGTAATAGAATGCCCTAATTTTCATATTAGTAGATATCGATCAGATCAAATAATGAAAAAGATGCCTCACAAGGTTCTTCAATACATTGCCATTATTTCATGTCTGCAACAACTATTCAAGTTTACTAGCTTGGCATACTCTATCAATTACTAAGAAAGCAATAGAAATAAAGATGAAATTATGTGAATGCGTATGGATGGTTTTTCATTTAAGGACATAGAAGATAGGTGGCTAGTATTTAAACAAGAACCTTGTAATTTGAAGCTTTCATTGGTAGAAGATGATGTCAATCCATTTGGACAGATGAGATCTATTTATTCAGTCTCGACTATTTTTGCTATTAACAATAACATTCCTCCTTCAATGTCGATAAAGAGGAAGCACATAATGTTGGAAATGATTGTACTAGGTATTTTTTCATTTAATAGTCATCTAAGTTAATCTATAAATATAGTATCAAAATGATCATAATAAGTATATTTTGTTTATGTTCATTCAAATAGGTAAGTACCAAGTGAAAGATATGAATGTATCTATTGAGCCCTTGATTGATGAGTTTTTGGAGTTATGGAATGGATTCTCTATGTATGACATCTCTAGACCAATTGGTGAAAGGCAATTTCATTTTTGTGCAATGCTTGTATGGACTATACATAATGCCCCTGGACTAACACATTTTTGTGTAATGTAAAGTTGTTAACATATATTTTTCATTGTATGTTTAAGTTGCATATGATAATTGTAAATATTAATATTATAGTAAAAATTTCATATAATTATACATGATCTTGTAGGTCTTTAGATACAAAAAAATTGCATGTCCACTTTGTGGTCCAAAGATGAAATCTCACCATTGAAAAAGTTAAGAAAAGTAGGTGTTCGATGAGCATAGATACTTTTTCGACAAAAATCATAAGTATCAAAATTATGAAAAACATATTTTCAATGGGAAAGAAGAGACAACATCAAAGCCGGTAAGAATGATACCTCACATGTGGAAGTTGGAATACAATAGAATGAATCGTCAAGGTAATGTCATTCCATCCGATGCAAGTTTTCATATGAAATTTAAATTTGGATATTTTCTTTTGTTTACTAATGATATAATTTATGTTCATGAAGGTCATCAAGGCATCAATGAGAAACTTCCAAAAGGACTTGAAAGCTATCCTAGACAATTTAGTAGGTTGACGTACCATGAGAACCTCCCAAACATGCATTTATTTGATGTTATGCATACTGGAAAGAATGTAACATAGACACTATGAAAAATATTGCATGGAAGGCATGATAAAGAAAAATTGGTTAAAATTTTCAATGACATTGATGAATCTAATCATGCATTGAATTTTTTTGTTGAATCAAATAGAAATGGAAACCAAATTAATATGAGTGACATTCCTTGGTTATTAACACAAAAAACTAATACAATATATGAAGCCACAAAAAAAACTAAATTTTCCATAGGATTTTCTGCAAACATAAGAATTTTCATATCAAAGAAAGGTGATTTTGGGTCAAGGTTGAAAATGCATGATTGACATACCTTCATTAAGGTAAGTCATGTTCTTCTCTATATATAATAAATTTGTAAAACATCATTTACTTTTGATTGTTTTATTTTAGAATATATTGAAAAGATCATTTTATTATCTCTCCCACACAACTTTGACAACATGAGTGTCAGACATGTTATATATGATCTTGGGAAATACATGAGGTTAGAAGTGTTAATTGTCAATTTTTTTGTGTAGAAGAGTTATTAGTCTCATTAATATATTTTTGCATGATGAATATCTTCTAGGTGGTTTTCATCTAAATAAATTGATAAAAAATACATAAAGCAATGGAAGATAAAAATTCCTCAGCTTTTGTGTGAGATGCAAAAATGTCTACCTTCAACTTTTTTCAATGCACGAGAACACTACCTTATATATCTAGTTGAGGAAATCAAATTGTGTGGACATTTACCAACTAGCTCAATGTGGATGGTTGAGAGGCACTTAAAATTTTTCAATGGCTTAATTTGATAGAGAGAATGTCCTAAAGGTTCCATGGTTGAGAGCTATATGGTCTACCAAACCATCATTTATATTAGTGAATATCTTTGCAAGTTTGTATCAAAGATCCATGTAGACCATGTTTGGGATCCCAACTCCATGAACACATTCGAAGGGGAGTACTTAATGGGAAAAGGTAGATTGAGGAAATGAGAGGTAATTATAAGATGTTATTGTAGTTAATTAATTCTTATCCATCATCAATATAAGTTATTTCTAACTGGTCTATTTATTGTATACAATTTCTCATGAGTGGGATGCACTTCATTTCTATATTGCAAATAATTTTGATTGGATGATGGTATTGACTGAATGATCTTAAGAAAATGGTTGTTCATTAACATGAGAAGGTATTTCTTTATTGATAAAAGAAGCTCATCATAACTAAGATCCCAATGTTACACCAATGGTAATTGACCTAGCAAATTGTTTAAAGGTGGAAAGGTAAACATAAGTTAATCTATCATGACCCAATTGATTAATATCAACTCAAGAATGGCTGCATAAGTTTGACGTGAATGAAAAATAACAATTCAAGAAACATAGGGATATATACTACAATGGTCGTAAATTTCACATAAAAAAGTTGGATGAGACTAAGAGAAGTTTTGATTCTGGGATAATTGTAATGTTTGAGGTCACCAATATTTTATCTAGAAATGATATGTGTCCTCAATAATCTAAAAATAGATACTATGGCATTTTGGAAGATATAATTGAGTGTGACTTTATTTCCTCCAAATAAGTTCTATTTAGTTTCCAATGGTACAAGCTATGACTAAATCAAAATGATCTTGATAGAACTATTATTGAACATGATAATGGATTTACATTGATCATACAAGGTCATTTGAGCTAGTTGAAAATGAGCCTAATGTTCTTCCAAGCCAATGTGAGCAAGTTTTTTACTTTGGTGTTACACATAAACCAAGTTGTTTATTTGACATTAGACATGATCCAAGAGGAATACCTATAAGGTATAATATGACTAAAGAAGAAGATACTAAAGAAGTGGAAGACAAAGTACATGATGATGATGGTGAAAATGAAGGAGGAGATGATGATGCTAATGATGATGAAGATGAAGAAGGAGATGATGATGATGATGATGATGATGATGATGTTCATGATGATGGTGATGGCATTGATAATGATGGTGGTGGTGGTGGTGGTGGTGGTGGTGAAGATGGTGATGGTGTTGATGGTGAAGGTGATGATGATTGTTACAAATAATAGTCCACCAAGATAACTGGGGGGGAGTGAATAAGTAATCCAATTAAAACATTTATCAACCTTTAATAATTTTAACCATGCAACCAAAGTAAATAGAAACCATAACAAGATGCAAATACCCAATTACACTAGATTTATTAATGAGGGAATGATTCTCACAAAGATATACTGATATATATATTCCTTGTTAGAGGACGGACCATGTTAGGAGTCTATAAACACATTCATTACATAAGAGGCCATGTTAGGAAACCTTGAATCCTTGTTAGAAGATTCCAAATCTATTAGGAGTTGTGCCAACCTTGTTAAGAATTTTAGAAGGATGCACTATCCAAACAACTTCTGGGGCAAGACCACTGAACTTCACTATCTAAATGATCTCTCAATTATTCCTTCCAAAATAATCATTATACTATGATTTATCCTCTTTCATATATCCTATCAATAGGATCAATCACTATTAGACCTTTTAGACCAAGTCAAAAAACTAGGATCCAACCTTAGCAATGAAACTTTCTCCAGCTTCGCTTTGCTTTCCTTATCTTTGCATATCAACCTGATTACTTAGCATTCATATCTTTTCTCCTCTTTTTTCTCTTCTTACTTCTATCATTTATTTCTATCTAACAAAGGAAAATTTCCTTCCTTTATACCGAGTCCATAAAACAATTCCCTTGAGTCGACTATTATAGCTTCTCAATTAATTATTCTAGGACCTCATTAAGAACACATTTTACTCAGAAGTAACATCAATATGTCACCTTTTAACTTGAATAATTTTCCATACATGTAATATTATGATGAACGACCTTAGCGACTTCATCTCTAGCATGTCTTCTTCATGCCTTTAACCTTGCTTCTCAACGTAACAAATATGTTAAGGGATATAACAAGTTTACCATAACATTCTTCTATAAACTCTTTCTCTAAACAATCTTCACCAAAACTTGCATAATTTCTTCTAGACTTAATATTTCTTACACTCAAGGTTAGATACATATACTAAAAAATTAGTAGTATCTCCCATTAACTTGCTAGTGAAAATACTCAATGTTCTGTCTATACCAACTTAGTTGTTCTTCTATCAAATACCATAGAAAACTGTTGTGTTGACATCAATGACAAACATAGTCATGAATGTAACATATCATCATGATAATGATCTAATCATATTTCCACAATACTCCCCCATAGGAATATCATCAGCATTCATGCTTCCAATAGTGATGATGATGATGACAATGATGATGATGGTCATAGTGACGATCATGATGTTGTTGATGGTCATTCTAATTATTTCAATGATGATAGTAATAATTATGATGTTCATGATGATGAGATGGATGAAGAAGATGATTAATGACATGATCAATGGAAATCTATTAGGTGTTGATTACTTATGATATGTTTTTTGCAGAGGCAACCAATTGAAAAATATGAAATGTTATGTTTTTTTTATGTATGCATATTCTTCATGTTATGTTCTATGCATAATTTGTAGGATAAGTATCATGTAATTTGTAACTAATTTAAGACAAATGATTTACATATGCAAGAAACTATACCCCTTTATGAGGATCATATAAAATGACATAGATTGAGAGGTTTAAGTTTATTACATGCTTTCTTTCTCTTTACCTTTGACATTAACTTTAGGAAAACTTTATCAATATTAGCCTCATTTTATAGAAAAATATTTCACTCCTTCAACTATATCTCTCATTTGATAGGCTCCAGGTACCACCAAATAGGTATCTGTCACATTTGTCTTCCTCAAGTAAGGGAAATGTGTGAATAGAAGATGACAATGAGACATGTAGTAGGTCTACGAAAGAGAAACAAACTACAAGGAAAAAGATTAGAAGAAAATTCAATAAATGTATGAAATTTTTCCTTGCTCAATTGGGGTCATGTTCTTATTATGATGAGACAAAGGGCAACATCAAGGTTCCCTTGAGGTACACACATCTTGAGAAAGAATGGGTACCCAAGGAATTACCTACAATTAACATTTTTTTGTGTTAATGAGAGGATATATCACATAGCTCCATCATCATTACATTGTTTGGGCCTATTTTCCATGGGTGACATAAAGTTCAGTTATAACAAGGCTGCTAAATTGATGGAGTATGTAGGATCTTGTTACAATTAAAAAAACTGGATGTAGATAGTTCAATATTAAAAAAAAATGTATGTGTAGGAATGCACTGTCAGTAAATTATCTACAATAGAAAGAAAATGATCAAAATAAAAGACTTGTTGTATACATTGATGGAAGGCCAAAAGAAATAGGGAACATTGTAGGTTTTATAAATTGTACACATCCTAGGTCAAGTAATAAGCAACCCAATTGCATTTTTGAGGTGGGTGGGGGAAATTGTGTTTTTGTATGTGTGATAAAATCAATAAGTTTAGGGGAAGAGTTGCTAATAGATCACAATTTGAATCACATAGATATAGAGAAAGCTACTATCATTAGACTTGTAAGTACTTTATATATAAAATTTAAACTAATTACTTCCTATTAGAACTCTAATATACAATATATGATTTTAATAATATTTTTCTTTGCTAAGTGAACTATTCATTTGATTATGTTGATGTATTTATATATATTCTTTGTTGCAGGGTGACATAGCCAATCCATTAGCTCACAGAGGTAGGGATGTTGCTCCCACCCCTTCTTTAATGTAGGAAAACCTTATGTATTGATGTAGGAGCATCTTGGGTTGCCTAGTAATCCTGTACTTTTATTTTTTCTTCTAGTTGCTACCAATTTATCCTTCATTTGTCGAGTTTTCAATAGATGTCACACATTTAGTGGATGTCAAGCTTCCTAGTTGATGCCAAGTTCATAGTTGCTATCGAGTGTTCTTTGGTTGTTGAGTCACCCTTTGGTTGCTGAGTGATCTTTGGTTGCTGAGTTTGTGTGGTTATCAAGTGTTTGTATGGATGTCAAGTATTAGTATTTCATGGATACTTCATTTATCATGTTTTATGTGTCTATTTCTAGTTTGGGCAGACCTTACACATATTTAATTTCAATTTTGGTAGTTAATATTTGATGTGAGTTAACCTGTGGTTGTTTATGCATTAAATGTAAAGTTAAGTTTTTTGATAGGTTGACCTATGGCCACACAAGTATTTAAGGAGGTCTAGGATTGAGTTTTAGGGATATAACTTAGGGGATGTAAAGTTGGAAGTAGATGTATTTGGAAATCTAAATTTGAAGCTTGATATCTGGTCATAACTTAGAAGGCCTTGCAGTTGGGCATGTATGCTGATTATTTGATGAATCAATAAGAATTTTCTCTTCTTCCTCCTTTGGATGTTATTCTTTATGTTGTGTTTTCTCTATGTTAACACTTGTAAGGTGGATTGGATAGCTAGATGTGTCTTTGGCCCTAGTTCTTCATCCCTCCCTGCATTAGGTGTTATTAGAGCTAGGTTCATCATTGTAAATTTTGGATCATGTAGAACCCTAAGTGAACTTGGTTGTAGGGTTGAAAATCTATGGATTTGACCTATAGCTTGTAGAGGGTTATGATCTTGTAGGAACATGATTTGTGAAAATGGTTCAAGGTAGAGGAAATGTTGATAATGCAATACTGGATACATTGAGATAAATTACAGCCATATTAGATGTTGTAGAGACAGATCAGAGGAGAGGAGCACATCTTGATGGTGTAAGTGATGATGAAGCAGTAGCACCAATCCCTAATCTAAAACATAAAGAAGATCAAGATGAAGCAAGGTTGTTAAGAGTGTTGTCTTGAGAAAATTCAAAGCCAGTTGTAGAAGTTGTTCCTTATGATGGAAAATTGGATACCAATGCTATGTTAGATTAGATATTTTAAATGGAAAAGTTCTTTGAGTATGAAAATATTCCTAATAATAAGATGGTGAAATTTTTTGTTACAAGGTTAAAGGGTGATACCTAACTATGGTGGGAGCATTTTCAAACTGATAGACAAAGGAGAGGAAAGGAGAAAATCAGAACTTGGGTGAAGATGGTAAACAAAGTAAAGAAAAAATCCCTTCCTTTTGATTACCAAGTTAGTTTGTTGAGAAAAATGCAGAATTTGAGATAAAGAGACATGACTTTGTAGGAGTATACTGAGGAACTATATAGATCTGGACATGTGAGTGATGATATTGAGAAAATTGCAAGGTACATAAATAGATTGAGATCTAGAATTCAAGATGAAATAAATTTTGTGAAGATGGAAAGTGTGGAAGAAGCATATGCCTTGAAGGCTAAGAAGATCTTGGCAAAGAAGCATGAACAAAGATGAAGAGGTAGAGGTGGTAGATCCTACAGAGGTAGAGGTAAATCTTATGGTGAAGGTACTGGGTCTAATAATTATATGCAAGATAAAAGAAAATCTGAATGGAAGATTGATGACAGAAACAAGGCTAAATGGAAAGGTGGTAATTCTTACTGAGGAAGAGATAATTCTTATTCTAGAGGTGGTTTTCATGGTAATTGTTTAAGATATGGTAAAGAAGGGAATAGATCTTTTGAATGTAGATCCTATGAAAGTGGGCAAGCTAAAAGAAATGTTTTGATTCAAGGAGATGATGAGAGTTCATCAAGTGGACCTAAGGCTGGAGAAAATTTGATTGTGAGAAGGACCTTATGCAATAAGTGAAGTGATGAGGAACCTATCCTAAGGAGAAGTCTTTTCAAGACTAGATGTAAGACGGTTGGAAAATGTTACAAACTAATCATTGATAGTGTAAGTTCTTCAAATTTTGCATCAGTAGAGTTGGTTACAAAGTTAAAATTGTACAGGATGAAGCATCATAAACCCTATCATATTTCATGGATCAAAGATGAGCATAACATATTGATAAGTGAACAACACCTTGTGAAGTTAAAGATTGGACATTACTTTGATGAAGTTTTGTGAATATTATGCCTATGGATTGTTGTCATATTTTTTTAAGGTATACCTTGGCAATATGATAGATATGTTATGCATGATGGAAGATTTAATCAATATACTCTTTGGGTGAATGGGAAGAAAGAAATATTGTTTCCTTTGATTGAAAGCCCAGATGAGGTTAATTGTACTACTGTAAAAATTTGCATGGTTAACAGAAAACAATTTGAAAAGGAAATGAAAAGGAATAAAAAAAAATTTTTTATAATTCCAAGGAGACTAAGTTGTGTTAATAGTAACTGAGTACCAGAAAATAGTGTTAATCATGTGCTAGTCAGTGGTGACTAAGTGATAGCTAGTAGTATTGATAGAGTACCAACAAAAACTGTAGAATTGTTGAATGAGTATAAAGAGATTGTTGTAGAGGATATATCTAATGGTTTACCTCCAATGAGAACTATTAGTCATTGTATGGATCTAATTCCTGGAGCTAGTTTTCCAAACAAAGCATCATATAGATTGACACCTACAAAAAATGAAGAACTTAATAAACAAATGCATAAGTTGTTGCAGAAAAGTTTGATCAAAAAAAGCTTGAGTCCAGGTGTTGTTACTACTATATTAGTACATAAAAAGAATGGATAATGGATAATGTGTACTAATTCTAGAGCAATTAACAAAATCACAAAGAAATATAGGTTTCATATGTTCAGGATGGATGACATAATGGATTGTTTGAGTGGAGCAAAGCATTTCACCAAGATTAATTTGAAGATTGGCTATCATCAAATTAGAATCAAAGAAGGAGATGAACAATACACATCTTTCAAGACAAAAGATGGTTTGTATGAATGGTTTATTATGCCTTTTGGTTTGACTAATGCACCTAGTACTTTCAAGAGGTTGATGAATGAAGTTCTAAAAAGATTCTTGGGTAAGTTTGTGATTATTTATTTGGATGACATTCTGATATTTAGTAATACTAAGGAAGAACATCTTGAGTATATTACACATGTATTATAGAGATTGAAAGAGGAGAAATTGATGGTTAATCTGAAGAAGTCTTCTTTTATGCAAGAGGAGATTGTGTATTTGGTATTTGTTATTTTAGATGATGGTTTGAGAATGGATCCTAAGAAGGTTAAAGCAATTTTGGAATGGCCTACACCTGAGAATGTGGGTGAGGTAAGAGCATTTCGTGGTTTGGCTAGTTTCTATAGGAAGTTTGTAAATAATGTCAGCTCTATTTGTAATGCTATGACTAAGACAATGAGAGGAGATAAAAAGGAATTCAAGTGGAAACATGGAGCTAATAATAGTTTTGAGACTTTGAAGAAAAAGGTTGTTGAGTTACTTGTATTGGCTTTGCCTAATTTCAATAAGGTATTTCAAGTTGAATGTCATGCAAGTGGTAGTGCAATAGGAGTTGTATTAAGTCAAAAAGATAAACTTGGTGCTTTCTTTAGTGAGAAATTGAATGATTCTAAAAGGAAGTATTATGTGTATGATCAAGATTTTTGCATCATTTTTCAAGCCTTGAAGAAATGGAGACATTATTTGAGTCCTAAGGATTTTGCGTTGTATACTGATCATAAAGTTTTACAATACTTGGGAAGTCAACATAAATTGAACTAGAGACATATGAAGTGGGTTGAGTATTTGAAAATTTTTACATTTGTGATTAAGCATAAGAGTGGAGTTACTAATAGAAATGTTGATGCAATGAGTAGAAAAAATTCCTTATTGATTAAGATGAAGGTTGAAGTTCTTGGTTTTGATGAAACGAAAGAGTTGTATGATACTGACCCTGATTTTTCTAAGGTGTGGAGAGTATGCAGAACACCAAACCTAACAAAGAACATAAGTAAGTACGATGAGTATTTTATTCAAGAAAGTACGTTGTTCAAAGGTATTTAGTTGTGTATTCCTAGAAGTTCTATGAGTTTTAATTTGATTAACAGAAAGCATAGTGGTGGATTGGCTAAACATTTTGGAATTGGTAAGACATTGCATTTTCTGAAGGATAAGTATTATTGGCCATAAATACATAAGGATTTTCAAAAATTTGTGAAGAGTTGTGGAGTTCGTCAAGTTGTAAAAATATTAAGTCAAAATACTAGTTTGTATACACCTATTACTATTTCTAAGAAATCTTGGAGTGACATTAGTATGGATTTTGTTCTTGGATTGCCTAAGATAGTGAAGGGGTATGATTCTAAATTTGTTATTGTGGATAGATTTTTCAAGATGACTAATTTTATACCATGTAAGAAGACATCAAATGTTGAGCATGTTGCTAAACTTTTCTTTAAAGAGATTGTGAGATTGCATGGATTACCAAGAAGCATTATTTATGACAGAGATAAAAAATTTGTTTGTTATTTTTGGAAGACTTTGTGGAAGAAGATGGGTACTAAGTTTAAGTTTAGTTCCACATTCCATTCACAGACAAATGGATAGATAGAGGTGTTGACTAGAAGCTTTGGTAATTTGCTGAGATTTTTAGTTGGAGATAAGCCAAGTAATTAGGAAGTAGTGTTGGCACAAGTTGATTTTTCATATAATAATTCTATGAATAGGAATACAGGGAAAACACCTTTTGAGACTATTACTAGAATGTAACCTAGGGGTATATCAGATTTGAGAGATGTTGTTGGTGAAGAAAAGAGAAGCACTAAAAGGGAAGAAATTGTTGATTTTGTAGAATCTTTGCATAAGGAAGTGAAGTTGAGGTTGGAACAAAGTAATCAAATGTATAAGGAGAATACTGATAAGACTAGAAGACATCATGATTTTGAATTTGGTGATGAGGTGATGGTTCATTTGAAGAAAGGAAGATTTCCAGTTGGAACATATAGTAAACTGGAGGTGAAGAAGTTTAGACCTTGTAAGATCTTGAAGAATTTTAACAGTGGTAATGCTTATGAAGTTAAGTTACCTGATGACATGGATATATCTGCTATATTCAATGTTCCTAATATATATATATATATATATATATATATATATATATATATATATATATATATATAAGTATCATGAGTCAGATGATGAGGTTGTTGTATTAGATGATTATCCTAAGGAGCAGATTGAAGAAGTTGATAAGGTATTGTATCAAAGAGTTGGTAAGAGTATGAGAGGAAAAGATTACTATGAGTATTCAGTGAAATGGAAGAATAGACCAATTGAAGATGCTACATGGATTTCTCAATCTGAGTTGGATTCAACTTATGTTGTGACCCTTACATGATTCAGGAGAATCATTTATTCCAACCCTAGTTGTCTAATGTAGGAACATCCTCAGTTGCCTTGTAATCCTATACTTTTGTTCTTTTTGCCAGTTGCTACCAAGTTATCCTTCATTTGTCAAGTTCCTAGTAGGTCTTGAGCATTTAGTGGATGTCAAGCTTCTTGGATGATGCCAAGTTCATAGTTGTTGCTGAGTGTTCTTTGGTTGCTGAGTCACCCTTTGGTTGCCAAGTTCACGTGGTTGCCAAGTAATCTTTGGTTGCTGAGTTCATGTAGTTATTGAGTGATCTTTGGTTGCCAAGTCCATGTGGTTGTTGAGTGTTCTTATGGATGTCAAGTGTCAAGATTTTGTGGAGCATTTGTTTGTTGAGTTGTCTATGGCTGGTTCCAATTTGGGCTAACCTTACATGCATTTAATTTTGATTAAGGTAGTTAATATTTGATGTGAGCCAACCTATGGCTGTGCATGCATTAAATGTAAAGTTAATTTCAAGTGATAATCTGACATACAACCACACAAGTATTTAAGGAGGTCCAGGATTGAGATTTAGGGGTAGAACTTAGGTGATGTAAATTTTGGAAGTAAATGTATCTAGAAATCTGAATTTGAAGTTGGATCATGGATTTGAATGTATTTTGTATCTAGTCATAACCTAGAAGGCCTTATAGATAGGCATGTATGCTGGTTATTTAATGAATCAATAAGTGTTTTCTCTTCTTCCTCCTTTGGTTGTTAACTCTTGCAAGGTGGATTGGATAGTCGGGTGTTCTTTTGGTCCTAGTTCTTCATCCTCCATGTGTCATGTATAAAAATTAATGCTATTGTAATTTTACAAAATGTCAGATTATTATGTTATTTTTTTGAAATTATTGGACTTGTTTTGATTGTTTTACTGATTTTTTTGTCACAATTTGATTTATAGGGAAAGGGAAAGGAACATATTGCACAATAGAAATTACTTACTGATATGGCAGCCATTGTATTATGGGATGATGACATCACATATAGCAATTATTTTGTTAGCCTGTGTAAAAAGACACTAAAGAATGTCAATCTACAAATTCTTGGGCTTGTGATGGATCCACATCCAACATAAGAGAAAGAGGCCACAAGAAATGAATTTTATTGTAAAGCACAATTTTTGGAAGTAAGAAACAATGAGTCTTTTGCTAGGACAATAGTTCAGCAAATTTTTATGTTTTATACTAATTTATGGATCATGAACCACAATATGTATGTTTTGTTACAAGATTTTTTGAGACCACCTCAAGTTCTTCCACTTGACAAGGGTACCAGAGTATGTCCTATAAGTATGTGATTTCAATTCTCAATCAAAAGAAGGGACATTATTTTTGTCATGATTATTATAGACAATTTTATATTATCGTTGTCATGTTCACTCTTCTCCTTTACTTAACCACTTGTACTCATTCTTCAATACTTAAGATTGATACAATCCATTATCCATACTCTATAATTAATACTCATTCCTAATATGTTATCCTAGTTGTATGTGGAAAACTTTTTTTTTTTCTAATTATAATTGCTAAACCTTTATGATGATATAGTCTTAAATGTATATCCTCTTAACCAATTCCATGTCCATAAGCTTGTGATGATATGATTCAGATATCTATGTTGTACATAATAGTTGATTTGAAACTTTCTATCATTGCCTCTGATATGATTCTGTTGTCATTGTCATAAAAACTTACAAATCCATATAAATTCATTTATGAATGTCTTTTTCATTACAAGATCCTCATTGATAATGACCTTGATGTAATGTCTCCTTTTATTAAAACATGGGAAATAGGTACAAATAACTTACAAAACTCAATTGTAAGAGACTTCTTTCCTCAAAGTCTCAAATAACAGATAAAATTGATAATGATTGATGTAAGAAAAATAGTCTACAGTACCACTTTTAAATGATTATTCTTATGTTATATGTAATTGATATGATATATGAGAACAATGCAACTACTATCTCTAATACAATAATTAGGTATATGTAAGATGATTTTGGTCTATATATCTTCACTTAGTCTAATGCAACAACATTAAGATTATCTCTGTTATTTTTGACATGACTTATAACATTTATGCAAGGATGATCTTTAATTTGAATTGTGTAACTAATGAGATTGGTAGTTGTCTCAGATATGACAATGTAAGTAAGCTACAATCTATTACTACTCTCACTATAATTACTATCACTCACAATGATGCATTTTCTATTCTTCATCTGTTGATGAAAACTTGCAAGTGTTCTCAATTATGCTATCATTGTGTTTGATTTTGATCCTTAAAAATATGCAATTATCTTTCAAATATTTCTTATTGTGATATGATGACCTGTTGCTCCTCATATATTGTTATAAGACTAATTATGCTTATAATGGTATAATGCTTGCCCTTGACTTAATAATATTTATTTGGAATGACTCATGGGTGGAGAGTTTCTCCTAATATGGGACATGAAAAATACATTGTGTATGTGTGTGTGTGTGTGTGTGTGTGTGTGTGTGTGTGTGTGTGTGTGTGTGTGTGTGATTATTTTTTAGGTGTTGATGATTTCCATATTCCTACTTCTATGAGTCCGACCAACACTTTGAGATTGTCAATTGTAGGATCGACAACAAGGAGCATGCAAACATCCACACCTGCTGCAACTAGAGCTAGTAAATCCTTGTTTTGCTACATTTTGTTATGTGTTATGTTGGTGTAAATAATTATTTACTATTTACACTTACTTAAGTTTACTTAGGTTAATGCATTATTTTAATATTTATTTATTAGTCAACTAGGAGTATGCACACTCTTGTGAGTTTTCAGGTTGACAACATAGGATTTTGCACCTCTTTTATGCACATGGTGTCTACAACATCTCCACTTGAGATACACCTTGTCATTCTTATCCTCTCATCTAGAATGATGGATAAGACATGTGCTTAGTTGTCATGCTTATCTTATCTCTTGGCTCTTTCTAGAGACATTCTAGGTGCTTCTTGAGAAGCCTTTATATATAGGCACTCCTAGTGTGTTTGTACATAAAATATAGAGCAATGTATGAGGACATACTCTGATCTATTGATCATACTCCTTTTTGGTCTACAATTGTGCTTGTATTTGAGTTCTACGATCTTGGGTGAATCTTGTCATAAGGAAAAATCTTGCATGTTAAATATGATAATATATACTTTCTTGTTCATTTGAGTATATTATGGCATTGATTAACTTTGTGCAAGGACTAGCACACCTTCTCATGGTGATGATAGAACCGATACCAATACTACTGATAATTTACTAGCCTTAATTGGAGCAGCCCATGTTACTTGTACAAGATAATTGGAGGCATCAATGTTGATGGTTGAGAAACATATGATTCCCTTAAAAATTCCCAAGCTTATAGGTACTTTAAAATTGTAATTATTTAGAGTATAATTGTAGTTTACTTATTCATATCTCATTTTTTACTAATGATGTGGTGATGATTTTGCAAGAAATGGTCTTTTTTATGAAAAAAAATTTATGATTTAACATTGAAGATATTTGGGCACACATTATGTAAAAGGTACATAGCTTGATATAATTGGTTGCTACATTTTTCCATTCATCCATTTGCAATATATTCAATGTAAATAGCTTGAACTAATTTTTTATCTAACATTTTTTTTGTTAAAAGTTGGACTGAGCAAACCCTTTAATTAAAATATTATCTCATAAAAACCATGGATGAGTTCTTTGGTCAAAATATTTTAAATAGACCCCAAATTCTAAAAAAAGTTTCCAAACATCTAAAGACTATGAAAGACTAGTATAGAAGGTCTCTAAAGCTCAACCCAAAGTACAAGTGTCCTCTTATGGTGCCATAGCTAGCATGGAATGAAATCATTGAAGACGTAAAACAGAAGAGACTAAGGGATAAAGGAATTAACCCACCACTCGAAAAAAATAGGAATGCGTTGAAAAATTGAGCCCTACAAACGCTTTTAATACCTATGTACCCAGCTATCAGTCTGAGCCCCATGAGGTGTTTCATGTTTCTAATACCTTCCATTTAGTGGGTCTACCTGTTCCATGAAGATAAATTGATATTTCGAGTTGTTTGGAGAAGTCTTGTTTTGAGCCAATGTCTAATTTGCATTTTTACCCAACTGTCAAACAGCGACAGGAGGCTATGTTTATCATTAAATATCTCGCACCCAGAAATGCATCATGACTTACTCCTTTGAAAGTATCTAGTATCCATACTTGATAACCTATGTTTCAAATTTCAAGTCGTTTTGAATCCGTTTGACTAGGTTTTGAATCCCTCAAAGTTGGTCATTTAAACTTTTCATGCTGATGTACTTTGCACAAATTTATGGAAAGCCCTGTTTGACATGCTATAACTTTGACCCAATCGACTAAAATGCTAAATTTCCTTTTCCGTTGCATTTTAGATGTCAGAGACTTGTTTTTTTCCAAGTTTCAACTTATGAAGAATTCGTTTGATCAGTTTTCAAAAGCGATTCCAAACGTGATTTCTATCTTTTAGTGGTGTCAATATTTGTAGATTTGTCGGGACCCCTGTTCGAGACGTTATAACTTGAAATCTGTGATTGTTGAAATAGAATGGATTGTACCACTATATTTTCCTCCAAAAATACTCTAAGTGTGTCAATTTTCAAATCTTGACGAATCCGTTTGCACAATTTTCCAGGGTCTTTCCGTTTGTAAAAATTGTTATGTTGTCATTGTTTCCTGTCCTGCAAATCCAAGTAGCCAACTTCAGACGCTTTCCAAATTCACCCATTTATTCATCATGAGCCTAAATCATAGGTCCATAATTTCCTCATGACAGAGAATGAGTGCCCCAATTTTCATCTCCCCATGTGCCCATTTGCCCAGTTTTCTGAGCCGATTCCAAACCCAATTTGTTGTTTTCTGTCATGTTTGCTTGCAGATAAATTTGAGAAGACAACTTTGACGGTCAATATCTTTTGACTTGAAATTCGTCATGAGACGAGATCTGGCAGGCCTATTGAACATGTTAGAGAGAAAAGAGATCCTGAGTTTCAGAGCTTGGTCAGTTGTTCGGGTCAGTTTTTAAAGGCAGTCAACAGACCTCCTAGCACAAAATTAACGGTTTGCAAAAAGTGACAAAATGAGTCTTAATTAACAGTTCAGTGACGGATTTTGATTTAGACTTCTATCAGATGTTCATCGGATCAGTATGGAGTATCAGTTGTTTGGAAGCGAAAAAAATTTTAGCCGGACCCATCCTGGGCCTGACTGACTCCCATCAGATTATTAAATGTTTTGGCATTGAAAGTTGCATTTAGAGTTGAAATATTTGTATGAAGTCAAATGGATATGTGCGGCATTTTCGTGTTGAACTATAATACAGACAAAGTAAATAGGTGCACAGTCTTTGTACGGAGGAATCATGTGATCTAGTTCACCTTCATGGTTGTGTGGAAGTTTTTCCATTTTGACAATAGTCATGTCCTTCCATTATCATTAATAAAGTGGTTTTGCAAGAGTTTTGGAAGATGATAATGAACCAACAATAAAAAAAAACTTATGCAACTAAGGATTATAGAGAAGGAGAAAGAGGACGATCCAAACCAACCAAGTCATTCATTGACTACAATACCACCTAATGCAGATTTTGTTGTTGTTCTTTTAAGGATAGAGCTAATAAAGGAAGAAGCGGATGTTAATGAGGTAAAAGCTCACATGCAATAAGGTGGGGGTAGATTCTAAAAGGAGTAGATGCAGCATTTTAAAGAATACAAAAACTTCTATGTAAAGAGAGCATACCCCATGTGAAGGCAAAGACAGCTCACAAACTTTAAGAGGAATATGCAACATTTGAAGATTGTTTCATGCAGGGGCAGAGCCATCAAAAGATAAAGGAAAGGCTTCATTTCCAAAGCAAAGGAGATCATGTGAAGAGAAGCCACTTTTAATGCAGTCAAAGGAAGCTCCGCATTAGGCCTAAGCCGTCTCCAAACAGGGGCAAAGCCCACGCAGGTCAAAGAGAAGACAAGCAGCCTTTAGACTTGAGAAAAATGTTGCCAAGAAGAATGAGCGAATTTGGAAGCCATCCCATCATGAAGATCACGCAAGTAATAAGACGCAGGTCAAAGAACTACCATGTTCAGCAATACTCAAGAAGAGCATACTGATGCATAAAGCATGTCGCAGTCAAAAAAGATGAATTCACGTTTTGAAAATGAGTAAATTATTTTCAAAAAATAGAGAGCGCCATGAAATATAGCGCAGAGCACCAGGAGAACATGCAATGAAAAACAACCACGCAATCTAGAAAAGACGCCAAGCAGATTTGGGAGGAAGCCGCATAGTGCAGAGCATGGAAAGACAGTAAAAAACCATTATCCCACATTGGGCGGTCAAGAAAAGTTTCAAATGTTAAAATAGCATCACAAGCCAAAAATGTAATGTCTAAAAGATGCTATTCTTTTAAAAGTTGTCCCATGCTTAGAGGGGCCTGCAAGAGCCACAGTCAACACATTTTGACCCATTGGAAATTCTGCCCAAGCGTATGGGTGTAAGATAATTTCCAAAGCTCTCCAGGGATACGCGATTTTGTTGAAGCGTAATGAGAAAATCTTAAGCGGATGGTCAGGAACCAAATTTTAGACATCTCTGGGAATACGTCCAGCGTAAAGGCATAAACAAAATTTTGAAGGCTTTCGGTGGTATGCTGGTGCCCGTATGGGCATAAATAAATTTTCAAGGGTCCCGAGCTTACAGTGATGCGTAAGAACGTAAAAGGGAAGTGTTCTACGTGAGAACGTGAAGCAAATTCTGAGTGCTCGTGGTGCTAGAAGAAAGGCTTCAAGAAAATTAATTAATATTAAAATATTAATTAATTTAAAATATCTTAAATCTTTCCCACTCAGTCAGATTTCAACATGTGGCAATGGCAGGAGGAATGAGATGGAATGTAATATAAAATTGAAATTCAAAGTGAGTCAACGCATGAGTTTTCAAATTGGAAAATTTGAACGAATTTCATAGTTTTATATAGTTTTTACTATATAAATTTTTTAATTTTTTAATTTTAATGATCTGATGCAATCCAGAACCCTAATTTTCAAATGGCCATATCAGGGGCATTTTTTGTCAGAATTAGGCACTTCAATATACTGTTGGAACCGGGAGAAGCTGAATTTTCCGAATTTGGGGTCAGATTTTGCACAGGTCTTCACTGGTTCAGTGTATAAGCAAATTTTCAATTTTCAGAGGCAATCTTAGTAGAATGAGCAGAATTCAGCGTAAAGTGTCAGAATTAGTTGGGGGACGTATGTTGATGTTTTCTGAAGCTTATAATGAATTTTGGAGATGTTTTTCCCTTTCTTGAGTTCATTTTTAGCGAATTTTCGTTGTTCCAGATCAAGAATCAAATCAGTTAATTGTTCAAATTAGATATTTCAAATATTTTGGTGCTGGTAGGGGCCTAATGATTGAAGATTTGATTCATCATTTGAGGGGAGAGATGAGAGAGTTGTTTTAACCTGTTGAGAAGGTTTTCCAAGTGGACACTTGTCAGTAACAGATCAGATCCGAGAAATCAACTTTTCTCCTATATCTTTCTGTTGTTTCTCTATTGTAAGGGTTCCAATTTTTTGTGACTGTGAAACCATTGTCGGTAGGAAATTTACAGTCATTCTATGAGACCACTTCTTTGGATCCAGAACTATGATTCCACCTCCATTCTTCAGCATATTTCTCTCATGTGAGTAGCAAGTGTAAAGATAATATAGATGGTTCAGACATGTTAGGTGTTTTCATGTTTCGATTGCATGCTTTTAAATGTATTGTTTCAAGGAAATTAATACAGAGAAACAGGAATTTCATTAGTTTCTTTCTGATTCTCGTCTCTCTTATTAGTGATCTTCAATGTTTTACAATCTCTGAACAAAGAGTTTAGGTTTTAATTGCAGCTCCTTAAGGCTGCATGTTAGTTCATTGTTACTTATAACCCAAGAGGTTATGTAAATGCTTTAGAGAATCAACAGGATTGTAGGTTTGCTGATGGGGATATCATGCAAGAATGAGGTTTAGATTGAGCATAGATGTCCATTTACAAGTTAGATGGATAGATCAGATATCTAAAGATACACATATGTCTCAGATATTCATATGTATGCATTTGATTCATGGATTTTCCCAATAGATAAGACACTGGTCGTTTACAGGATCACTTGTTCATGTTGTTTCATTTTAGGGGTTTTGTTGAATCAACATCATTAATCAAACGATCTTTACTTGTTATGTTGAAGAGCTATAATAGAATGCCCTAACTCAGTTTATGAGGTTCCTAGATCTGCATTTAGCTACTGTATATTGATGTTATTTCATGAGTTATCAGGAGAAATAAGGGTTTTATCTACTTCATATTAGATTTAGTGTATGCTTTGACAACTGGTACCATATAAAGAATCTATAGGTCTACCCGCCTAGGTTTTGCAGAGATTGAAGAAGAAGAAGGGTCATGCCTTATAGTTGGCCCTGTGTCTAAAATGATATGTTGATAATGGGAGTTAGCTGCCCCTAGATGTGTCATTTTCTCATGGGGATAATTGAAAATGGGTAACATTTTCAAACACCAACAAAATGGGACCTCTGCTGGGGAAAGTTTCAAAGTCAAGAGTCAAGAATTCATTTATAAAGTGTAAATTCTTTTCAAGATGTTAGTGATCTGCAAGTTTCTCCTACATTGAAGGTTTGGTTTAGATTTGTCAAGTAACAAATTATGTTTTATTTCTCACAAAGTGTGAGTGGCGACTCTCAAATCTCTGTACTAGTTGTTCCTAATTGATTTCATTGCAAAATTTTGAAGGACTTTCAGTTGTATGGGCAGATCTGAGACTGTTGATAGATCTTGGAAAAGAAGTTTTAAATTCTTGATAAGTTTTTAGGTGTTGTTTGCAATCTGCTATTATAAGAAATTAAAATATAAAAAGTGAATCACAGCAATGGTTATTTCATTCCTCTTGCAAAGAGGTGGCGGCTCTACAAAGTTGATCAGTGGTGTGAAGGATTTTCAGTCTTGCACCTGTGCCAAATCAGCAAATCGAAGTTCAGCATTAGCACTTGAGGTATTTTGATTTTCATGCTTCTTTTCATGAAGGTCAAGTGCTTTAAAAGGGTTGCCTCTATTCAGTGATTTTTAGCACTAGGATAAAGAGGTAGAAATTTCATTCTCAAAATGGATTCAGATTGTAGATCTGATAATACTCTGTCAAGCTATGAAGAGGTACATGAAAATTTGTTTATGTTGTATGGAAAGCTTCATAGTCAAGTCATTTCTTCTATCCGAAGGAATGTGGGAAGTTTAGATGACCTAGATGCAATTTAGATTTACATGCAATTCAAGTTGGAAATCTTAGAGCTTCCCATTTCAGCAAGACCCAGTGAATTATCATGGGCTTTTGTGTTTTTATTAGTATTCATGCCTAATTTAGTACATTGGACAGAGAAAGCAAGATTTGAAAAGATTAAATACTTTGAGAGAGTATTTAGAGAATGTGAAGGCTATTTAGAAAAGAATGGTTACTGTATTGTTGAAATTGAAAATGTTGATAGTCATAGTGAAAGTGATGAGTCCTATGACAATATGTTTGAGAATGAAAATAGTTATAACAGCAGTCTTGAAATATCATCCTGCAATGAAGTTGAATGTAGCAAAGCATCTAATGTCTAGATGTGGTGCAGGAAAGAGGATATATATTGTAAAAGTACTACTAATTGTTCAGATTGTATGACTAATGGTGTCACTGTTATAAGTTCTTCAGATTATCTGAGAAATAATTGCAATCAAGATGAAGAAGTTTGTGAAAAGGATCTGTTGAATACAAATGAGGTCTCAGCCTTGTTGCAACATGAGTTTGAAAGGTATATGTCAATGTGTGATTCAACTTTGCCTTTATTAGTGTGTGCATCTCATAAGGATGATGTAAGGTATGATGTATACCCCTATGTTTGTTCTCCTGCATATCAACAGTGTTATTCTTTTGAAGACTTTCAGCATAAGTATGAATATTTGTTTGAAGAAATGAAGACCAGTAGAGATGTATTTACTACTGTCATGAGTGATGTTAAACCAGATCTATGTTATAGAGATGATAACGAGAGGTTGTTGATATCTTTTGATTCTGATTTAACATTTAATGAAGAAATTCCTATGATTAATGTTACTAATGATGATGAGAGATCAGTTGGTTTTTTATCTAATCCAGATGGAGTATATGACAATAATCTGCAGTTATTTGAGATGAGATTTTATGATTCATGCAGTAAAGTGAATACCGACAATGGTACACATGAATCTATAGTTAAATCTTCTCTATAGGTTGATGAGTCTTATGCTAGTGAGTTTGATGCATTCACAAGTATCTCTAGCAATTTCTTTGATAAGAATATTGATGCCAGTAGAGTTCCTACTGATGAGAATTTTAATGAAGATTCTTTTCATATGTTTGATGAACCTTTGTTTGAAGACTATGGTGATAATTTTTTAGTAAGTTTCAGATCTAATTCGGTATGTGATAACATGATACATGAAGTTGATTCAGATCCATTGTATTTTTTGAAGCCGGAGGCACAAGGTGAGTTGCAAGCCTTTAATACATGCAACTTGGTGAATGATGTAGAATATGAAGTCTTTGTGTTTTCAATAAGCATGCATGAATCATCATTGGATTTTGATTCTCAATTCAGTTTGTGTAGTCATGAGTATGCTGATGCTTTTTCTCATAGTAAGCATGAAGATGAAATGGTCTTTGAATTTCATATGCACTATGAGAATGAAGGAAGTTGTTTTGTTTTGCCAAGTTATTTGTTGTAGTATGCTGATCTGATTGGTGAAACAAATGATAATGAGATTTTCAGTTTACCTCTGGAGATTGTAAATGAAAATAAGGTTTATGACAGAGGTAAGGAGTTTTGAAATCTGTCCGGTGGCCTGTCATCGTGTGTACATAGTTAGAGTAGTTTCTTGTTTTCAATAAAGCTATTTGAGAGAAGTTTTTGAAGTTCAGGTGTGTGGTCTGCTTCTTCCAGAGATCTAAAATCTTGCCATGCCCACAAGGGGCATGCATCCCTAGATAGAGCCCCTATTGGTGCTCAAAATTGCATGGTAAATTTTGAGCAGTATTGAAAAATTGAGCCCTACAAACACTTTTAATACCTATGTACCCGATTGTCAGTCTGAGCCCCATGAGGTGTTTAATGTTTCTAATACCTTCCATTTAGTGTTTCTACCTATTCCATGAAGATAAATTGATATTCTGAGTTGTTTGGCAAAGTCCTATTTTGAGCCAATGTCTAATTTGCATTTTTACCCAAGTGTCAAACAGCGACAGGAGGCTATGTTTGTTGTTCAATATCTCGCACCCAAGAATGTTTCATGACTTACTCCTTTGAGAGTGTCTAGTATCCATAACTGATAACCTATGTTTCAAATTTTGAGTCATTTCGAATCCGTTTGACTAGGTTTTAAATCCCTCAAAGTTGGTCATTTAAATTTTTCATGCTGATGTACTTGTACTTTGCACACATTTATGGGAAGCCCTGTTTGACGTGCTATAACTTTGACCCAGTTGACTAAAATGCTAAATTTCCTTTTGTTTTGCATTGTAGACATCAGAGACTTGTTTTGTTCCAATTTTCAACTTATGAAGAATCCGTTTGATCAGTTTTCAAACGTGATTCTAAACGTGATTTCTATCTTTTACTGGTGTCAGTATTTGCAGATTTGTCAGGACCCCTGTTTGAGATGTTATAACTTGAAATCCAAGATTGGTGAGATGGAATGGATTGTACCACTATGTTTTCCTCCAAAAATACTCTAAGTGTGTCAATTTTCAAATCTTAATGAATCCGTTTGCGCACTTTTCCAAGGTCTTTCCATTTGTAAAAATTGTTATGTTGTCATTGTTTCTTGTCCTGCAAATCCAGGTAGCCAACTTCAGACGCTTGCCAAATTCACCTAGTTATTCATCATGAGCCTAAATCATAGGTCCATAATTTCCTCATGATAGAGAATGAGTGCCCCAGTTTTCATCTCCCCATGTGCCCATTTGCCCAATTTTTCGAGTCGATTCCAAACCCAATTTGTTGTTTTATGACGTGTTTTCTTGCAAATAAATCTGAGAAGACAACTTTGATGGCCAATATCTTTTGACTGGAAATTCGTCATGAGATGAGATCTAGTAGGCATGTTGAACATGTCAGAGAGAAAAGAGATCGTGAGTTTTAGAGCTTGGTCAGTTGTTTGGGTCAGTTTTTAAAGGCAGTCAACGGACCTCCTGGCACAAAATTAACAGTTTGCAAAAAGTGACAAAATGAGTCTTAATTAACAGTTCAGTGACGGATTTTGATTTAGACTTCTATCAGATGTTCATCGAATCAGTATGGAGTATCAGTTGTTTAGAAGCAAAAAAAAATTTAGCCAGACCCATCCTGGGCCCGACTGACTCCCATCAGATTATTAAATGTTTTTGCATTGAAAGTTGCAGTTAGAGTTGAAACATTTGTATGAAGTCAAATGGATATGTGGGGCATTTTCGTGTTGAACTATAATACAGACAAAGTAAACAGATGCATAGTCTTTGTATGGAGGAATCATGTGATCTAGTTCACCTTCATGGTTGTGTGGAAGTTTTTCCATTTTGACAATAGTCATGTCCTTCCATTATCATTAATAAAGTGGTTTTGCAAGAATTTTGGAAGATGATAATGAACCAACAATAAAGAAAAAGTTATGCAACTAAGGATCATAGAGAAGGAGAAAGAGGACGATCCAAGCCAATGAAGTCATTCATTGACTACAATACCACCTAATGCAGATTTTGTTGTTTTTCTTTTGAGGATAGAGCTAATAAAGGAAGAAGCGGTTGTTAATGAGGTAAAAGCTCACACGCAATAAGGTGGGGGTAGATTCTAAAAGGAGCAGATGTAGCATTTTAAAGAATACAAAAACTTCTATGTAAAGAGATCATATCCCATGTGAAGGCAAAGACAGCTCACAAACTTTAAGAGGAACAGGCAATGTTTGAAGATTGTTTCATGTAGGAACAGAGCCATCAAAAGATAAAGGAAACGCTTCATTTCCAAAGCAAAGGAGATCACATGAAGAGAAGCCACTTTTAATGCAGTCAAAGGAAGCTTCGCATTGGGCCCAAGTCGTCTCCAAACAGGGGCAAAGCCCACGCAAGTCAAAGCAAAGACAAGCAGACTTGAGAGTTGAGAAAAATGTTGCCAAGAAGAATGAGAAAATTTGGAAGGCGTCCCATCATGAAGATCATGCAAGTAATAAGACGCAGGTCAAAGAGCTACCACGTTCAACAATACTCAAGAAGAGCAAACTGATGCATAAAGCATGCCGCAGTCAAAAAAGATGAATTCACATTTTGAAAATGAGTAAATTGTTTTCAAAAAATAGAGAGCACCATGGAATATAGCGTAGAGCACCAGGAGAACATGCAATGAAAAACAACCATGCAATCTAGAAAAGACACTAGGCAGATTTGGGAGGAAGCTGCATAGTGCAGAGCATGGGAAGACAGTAAAAAACCATTATCCCACATTGGGCGGTCAAGAAAAGTTTCAAATGTTAAAATAGCATCGCAAGCCAAAGATGTAATGTCTAAACGACGCTACGCTTTTAAAAGTTGTCCCATGCTTGGAGGGGCCTGTGAGGGCCACAGTCAACACATTTTGACCCGCTGAATATTTTGCCCAAGTGTATGGTCGTAAGGTGATTTCCAAAGCTCTCCTGGGATAAGCGATTCCGTTGAAGCGTAATAAGAAAATCTTAAGCGGATGATTGGGAACCAAATTTTAGACATCTCTGAGAATACGTCCAGCATAAAGGTGTAAACAAAATTTTGAAGGCTTTCAGTGGTACGCTAGTGCCTGTATGGGCATAAATGAAATTTTCAAGGGTCCCGACCTTACGGTGACACGAAAGAACATAAAAGGGAAGTGTTTTACATAAGAACGTGAAGAAAATTCTGAGTGCTCGTGGTGCTACGAGAAAGGCTTCAAGAAAATTAATTAATATTAAAATATTAATTAATTTAAAATATCTTAAATCTTGCCCAGTCAGTTAGATTTCAACATGTGGCAATGGCAGGAGGAATGAGATGGAATGTAATATAAAATTGAAATTCAAAGTGATTCAATGCATGAGTTTTCAAATTGGAAAATTTGAATGAATTTCATAGTTTTATATAGTTTTTACTATATAAATTTTTAAATTTTTGAATTTTAATGATCTGATGCAGTCCAGAACCCTGATTTTCAAATGGTCATATCAGGGGCATTTTTTGTCAGAATTAGACACTTCAATATATCGTTGGAACCGGGAGAAGCTGAATTTTTCAAATTTAGTGTCAAATTTTGCACAGGTCTTCATTGGTTTAGTGTATAAGCAGATTTTCAATTTTCAGAGGCATTCTTAGTGGAATGAGCAGAATTCAGCATGGAGTGCCAAAATTAGTTGGAGGATGTATGTTGATGTTTGCTGAAGCTTAAAATGAATTCTAGAGATGTTTTTCCCTTTCTTGAGTTCATTTTTAGAGAATTTTCGCTATTCCAGATCAAGAATCAAATCAATTAATTGTTCAAATTAGATATTTCAGATATTTTGGTGCTAGTAGGGGCCTAATGATTGAAGATTTGATTCATCAGTTGAGGGGAGAGATGAGAGATTTGTTTTAACCTGTTGAGAAGGTTTTCAAGTGGACACTTGTCAGTTATAGATCAGATCTGGGAAATCAACTTTTCTCCTATATCTTTCTGTTCTTTCTCTATTGTAAGGGTCCCAATTTTTTGTGACTATGAAACCATTGTCGGTAGGAAATTTATAGTCATTCTGTGAGACCACTTCTTTGGATCCAGAACTGTGATTCCACCTCCATTCTTCAGCATATTTCTCTCATGTGAGCAGCAAGTGTAAAGATAATATAGATGGTTTAGACATGTTAGGTGTTTTCATGTTTTGATTGCATGCTTTTAAATGTATTGTTTCAAGGAAATTAATACAGAGAAATAGGAATTTCATTAGTTTCTTTCTGATTCTCGTCTCCCTTATTAGTGATCTTCAATGTTTTACAATCTCTGAACAAAGAGTTTAGGTTGTAATTGTAGCTCCTTAAGGCTGCATGTTAGTTCATTGTTGCTTATAACCCAAGAGGTTATGTAAATGCTTCAAAGAATCAACAGGATTGCAGGTTTTCTGATGGGGATATCATGCAAGAATGAGGTTCAGATTGAGCATAGATGTCCATTTACAAGTTAGATGGATAGATCAGATATCTAAAGATACACATATGTCTCAGATATTCATATGTATGCATTTGATTCATGGATTTTCCCAATAGATAAGACACTGATTGTTTATAGGATCACTTGTTCATGTTGCTACATTTTAGGGTTTTGTTGAATCAACATCATGAATCAAACGATCTTTACTTTTTATGTTGAAGAGCTATAATAGAGTGCCCTCACTCAGCTTATGGGGTTCCTAGATCTGCATTTAGCTATTGTAGATTGATGTTATTTCATGAGTTATCAAGAGAAATAAGGGTTTTATCTACTTCATATTAGATTTAATGTATGCTTTGACAATTGGTACCATATAAAGAATCTATAAGTCTACCCGCCTAGGTTTTGCAGAGCCTGAAGAAGAAGAAGGGTCATGCCTTATAGTTGGCCCTGTGTCTGAAATGATATGTTGATAATGGGAGTTAGCTGCCCCTAGATGTGTCATTTTCTCATGGGGATAATTGAAAATGGGTAACGTTTTCAAACACCAACATGTGTCTCATAAACTTTAGTCTCTCATCTATTTTATCCTTCCAAGAGAATCTTAAACATCTCATGAATGCATACCAACCTTCCAACACACATGCACACCATAACTAGGCCTCTATGACTTTTTTTTTCAAGAATTTTGATTCACTATTTTTTCTTGCAATAATAGTTAACATGTTGATTCATGGTCAACTCTTCACAAGGAGCAATGGTTATGATTCAAACCCATAAGATAACTATCAAGACAACTAAGAAACAATTGAAACCTTCCCTAATCCCCATACAGTGAGAATCATACAATCAATGTATTCTTCATTCTGAATTTGCACAATATTTACTATCTAACTGTGAGAAATGAGGCCTTTTGCCATTACATGTTATTTATAGGAAGGTTAGTGCATTTTCCTAAAAGAACTATTGTGAGGCCTCACCCAATCTGCCCTAGCATAGATAACATATTTGCATTATGATATTTCTAATTCAATATTTTTATACACTTTTAAGACTATAGGGTTATTTTAATTTAATATCTACATTTTTATGATCCACACTTATGTTTGTGCATTGGACCTAAATTATATGTTTAATGATTTCATTCATGTTCTAATCTATTGCAATTTCTTTGATAGAAACTAGATTGTAGAAATTATTGTAATGTGAAATTAGATTTAAAAGATAGATTATGATATGCAGTAGGACCTAATTCACATGCCTAGGGACTCAATAGTCATGGATTCAATATTTTGTCACTATGATAGAAAATAGATTATGAAGTTATTTAGAATATTAATTGTATCATGTTAAGAAAAGTTTGATGTCGATAAGTATAATTTGATATTTTAATGTTTTGAATGTGTTATGTGAAAATGATTTGAAAAATTAAGTTAATTGGAAATGATGAAGTATCAAACACTAATGTTTGAATGTGATAATGATTTATTGCACATATTTACATATTGCTTACATGATTTTCTTGGACTACTAATGCTTGAGTTTAGTGTGTAGGAATTTAACCATGGGATTTAATGGGGAACCAAGGCTCAAGCCCATATGAATTATACATAGCCAAGGATCAATCAGTGGAAAAGATTTAAACCTCATTGTAATGTCTTTTTTTTTATAAATGTGAATTATATATGTGTGTAATAGTTTAATTCATATATAAAGAGAGGAATGTCATTTATGGTGTTACTTTTATGTGTCACTTGATGCTTGTGTTGTCCATGTGTTAATGACTTGTCATTTAGGGTTTTGGAAAGAAGAAACCTAACCTAAACATAACCCAATTCAGTACCCAAGTTAATCCCTTATGGTAGAGTGTTAAGAGAAGTCTCCATCAAGGGAAATTCGAATTCCAGCTTCCTATTAACTTTTAGGGAACAAAAACTAGTCCTAAGGGGGTTATTTTTGTGAAAAATAAGTGCTCTCATGACAATAATATGGGTTGGAGGTCTAGATTTAAGCTTTAGTAGGCCTAGATGACCTTGGGAATCCTCCAAACAAGTCACTTTCTTAGAATTTCGAAATTGAAGAGTTCACATGTTTCTCCCTCTTGGTCAAGATTACAATTTTAGAAAGGGGCAAGGATGTAAGAAAGGGATATTTCTTGTTTGGGTCTTTTTAGCTGAGTGAGAAGTTGGAGGTTTTTAGAGAGCTTGGAGGAAATTAGTGAGTTGTCTACCCACTCTCTAATTTTAGAGACTCTTAGGGTTTGGAAGCTTGGAGGGAGCTCTTTTGCAACATTTCATTACCATTTTGCAAGAGGATTTAAGGTTGATTTTTCTTGCCCATGTAGTATTTTTCTTCAAACTTGGATAATGACATTGCATTCATGAGCATGAAGGAGTGTGAGTTCATGCTATAAGTAGATTTAATGGTGTTGTATGGTGATTTAGTATTCATGTAAATGTTTGAATGGTGATTCTTGTTGTGAGAAGATTGTGATAGTGTTGGGTTGAGATAAAATGTGTTGTTGCATTTGATTTCTCTCTATTTCTCCATTTTGTTATGTATGTTTTTATGGGTGTAAGGACTTCACTCACCTTTTGGAAACGAAAGAGAAGTCCAGGGTTAAGGGGTTAGCTAGGCTTGAAAATGTAGTTGAGAACCTTGGAGTATGGACTCCATTGTATGCCATAATCATTTATATCTTGCTTTGGGGGTGATATGGGAAGTATGGTGTGGAAAGGGAGTTTATGGAGTATGGGCTCCAAGGAAGCTATAGCTGATGGTAGTGTGTTGGAGGATGACTTTGAAAGACTCAAAAGGTCATGAAATTTGTTGATTTTTGAAATCCTTGAAAGGGCATGAAGATTGTTATTGTATATATTGTTTTATATGGCAAGTCTCTTATTTTGAAAGCACACCTTCACCCTATATTTATGGTTTCATTGGTGAACCATTGTGAAATATCCTTGGGATGGAATTTTTCAAGTGTTGAAATGTAATGTATATGCATTTGTAGGATTTTATATGAAACCCAGTTTGAGCTTGTTCCCCTAGCTTGAGGGTGGTCTCTTTGGAGGCCTATGGTTGAGTGGAGAGTACCCATGGTCTTTGTTATTTTGTTGTGATGTATTTACAACTTTTGTGCCCAATGGAGCAATGGAAAAAGCTTAGAAAGTGTTGACAGTTGGCTAATGAGGATATGTAATCATTATCTTTTATGAAAACACATGATGTACATGCTTACAGGAAACCTTAGAAATAAAGATACTTAGCTTTTAGTACTCAGAAAATTGTCTAAGTATGAACTTGGTATACAATAGTGTATTATTTGTTTGTAACATGTTACTAATGCCATATTATGACTAGTGAAGTTAGATAGAGATAGTATACATGTTGATGATGAGGTGTATAACCTCAAAAGTTAGTACAGACTATATGAAAAAAAGATATTCATGTTTTATAATGTAACAGGACAATGGAATTAAAAGAAAAGAATTATTTTATTTACAAAATAATTACTTGACCAGGGTAAAAGTACAAACCTGTGTCACCTTTTATAAAGAAACGTGATATCAAAATGTGACAGTTCAACATTAGTGACAAAAAAATGGTATTTGTGTTTAAAATATGAAGATGATGTAAACTAATGAAATGTGTAGAATTGGATGAATTTTATCACTATAATTTTTATAATTTTTTTGAGTAGGAATTTATTCATTTTATTTTATTTTGAAGTCCCTTTTTTAACTATAAAAATTATAGGGTGTAGTTCTCGTCAAACAAGTATATGCAAATCATCATTTTTTGTTCTAATTTGAAAATATATTATAGATGACATGTATAGCTAGTGCACAAAAAAAGAAATAATTATTTTTGATGTATATTTTCTTTGTTATAAGTACTCAAGTTTGACCTTATTAGAATCCAACAATTTTTTCCTCCCGTCAAAACTTTCCTATCAAATCTATACCTTATTGAAAAAAAATTACATTTTCACGAAGAGGATTCTCTCCTCTAGAGATAAATATAATTTTTAAATTTTTTTGATCTGATTTACTATTTTTTTTCCTTTTTTGAGGGAGCATCTTTTGAAATGTTGAAATATCAATTTATAATACTTTGAGATTATAACATATTATAACTAATCAAAATACGACAAAATTTATATAATGATGATATTGAATCTAGGATCTATAAAAGGGTATTTTTAGTTTTTGAAAAAAAATGAGTTTTGATAGAGAAATGAGATTTGACCAAAACAAGTTTTGGTATCACAAATGGTGACACAGATCTATGCTTTTACCCACCAATTAGGGCCGACATCCTAGATGTTTACTCTAAGTTGGAAAAGTGTATTGTGGTCTTAGCCAACCCAACAACAATTTTTGTAAAGGCATGGTATTTATGCAAAGGAAATCTTGTGATGAGAAGTGGAATTGTGATTTAAGTTGTGTGAGTGTTGTGATGTGCAAGCTTACTATGAAAGTGATATATGCAAAGTTTGTGATCCAAGATCGAACTAAGAAAGAATCTATATTTCATAAGTCTGATTACTTGTTTGGGCAGTAAGCTCTTCTTGTAATTGGAAGTTCATGTTTGGGTAGTGGGCTTATCTCGCATCTACTATACTACAACTACTAAAAGGGTTGGCACAACTCCTAATAGGGTTGGAATCTCCTAACAAGGACTCTCTATACTAAATTTGATCATGGACTCCTAACAGTGTCCATCCTCTAACAAGGAACTTATATGTCAATATATTATCTAGTGGGTATCATCCCCACTAGGGTTTTCTCTTGGCCAAGGTTTCCCTAGTTAACAAAATATGGTGTTATGAGTTATCTTTGTGCATGGTTGTTGTTACTATTCAACATTACTTTATTACTTTGTTATGTATGGTTTGAAGTAACAAATAATTTCTAATAGGCACCTAAAGTTTGCAAATTATTGATTCATCCCCCCCTCTTAGTAATTCCTATTTATAACAATTGGTATCAGAGCGAAGCTACTCAAAAGAGGCTTAATAGCTTGAGTAAGATCCCTATGGATATGGAATAGTTGATGAAGAATCTTGAAGTTGCACTTGAACAAATTGTTCTCCTTACTGAACAAAGAGATAAGCTAAAGGATAGATATGAAGACTCCAAAGTATACATTGGACAATTGTAAGAAAATATTGAACATCTCAAATCCAATTATGAATCTACTGAATCTAAAACTAGTGATGATAATTATTCAAAACTAAAGATAGAGTACAAGATCTTGAAGCATGAATTCAAGATTATGAATCAAAAGTTAACTTTGAGGAATGATTCTAGCAAAGTTGAAACTGATTTAAAGACTGACAATCCAAATCTTACAGCAAGTCTAGCAAAGAAGACATGTAAGCTTGAAACATTGAAGGAAGATCATGAAGAACTGTAGAAACACAATAGTATTATGAAAGGTGAATTAACTCAATCCAAGCAACAACCTAAGAAGCTTTATTCTAGTAGAGAATAACTTGATGATTTAATGTCAATACATAGACATACTTATGATAAGACTGGTCTTGGTTATCTATTTAGCATGTCTATAAAGAAACTCAAGATTAGATCAAATCTGAAAGAAAGAAAAAATCTAATGATAAGATTGAATCTAATAAATCTTCTGATAAAGCTAAAGAAGTTGGACAAGACAAGGAAGTTGAGATATTGGATGAACCAAAGCAAGTGGAATCTCCTAAGGAAACCAGTTATGAATTTAGAGGTAAGTGTTTTTCATGTAATGAAATAGGTCATATGAAAAGAGATTGTATAAATAAGTCATTTAATCATGTCAAGGATTTTTATTGTCATAATTGTCATGGTATGGGTCATAAAGAAATTAATTGTAGGAAACCTATGTATGATAATGATAGAAGGAATAGTAGAATGTCTAGAAATACTAACCCTATAGATAGAAGAAGATCTAATGAAATGACATCAAGAGAAGGAAGACCTTATGAGGAAATAAGATAGATCATGTGTTATAAGTGTAACAACTTTGGACACATAGCTCAGAATTTTCATGCACCAAATGACCAACAAAATCCTAGAAGAAGAACTCCAGTATGTTAGTTATGAAACAACTTTAGACATACAACAAAGTATTGAAGAATGGATAGAAACTTCAGAGATAGAAGGAACAATGGAAGAAAATTCAGAAATAGAAGGAATGCGAGAAGGAATGTTGGAAATGATGGAAGGAACCATGAGAAGAACTCCAGAACTAAAAAAGGCAATAAGGAACAAAGGAATGTAGTCAGTGAACTTCAAGAAGAACTCAATGAGACATTTGTAAAAGGCTAGACAATCTAAAGAAAAGCTAGAAGATAATGAGACAAGAAGATCAAAGTCAATTATTGAATTTGATTCAACTAAATTGAATCAATCTTGTTCATAGCACCAAAATTTGTAACTTCACTCACAGATCAAGGTATGGGTAGTGAAGTTGTGAAAAGGTGCATCAAGATAATTTTAGACTATATCTAAGCTCACTTATAATTTGGATCTTATCTAAACTAGTTACAAAGAAATTAAGAGTTATTGTTATTACAAAGAAAGTTAAGTCTGTAGCAGAAGATGAAAACTATGCTTTTACTAAGAATTTCATGGAGAAAAGTTTGTGGAGCTTTTTCATGATGAAAGGAAGCTATAGAAAACCTTGTGTAGCATCTGAAGATTGGGTAAAAGATTTGGGTATTTATTTGATTTTAAAACATAATTGATATTTTTTTGTGTTTGCAAAGTAAACAATTAATGCAAATTCAAGTTGAAGGAATAAAATGGAGCATAGACTTGATTAGTACTTCACTGCAATTACATCTAAAGCAAAAAGCACTCAGAAGTGACTTAACAAGGTAATTTCAAAGAAAACCCTATTTTTGGAAAAGGAAACCCTAATTCAAAATTATCCATTACACTGAACAATGTAGTTTATTTGGAAGATGTAGGAAGTTATCTTAATAGCAAGTTTGAATCTATTGGAAGTGACTATATGAACAAGGATATGGAATTAGTTTTAAATCATGATATGACTATGAAACTCAGATTTGAACACTTGAAGGAACTAGACCTATTCAAATATCATTTCTACCATGAACTGGACACAAATCATATTAAGTAGAATATATAATGGGAAACTATGGATGCAAGATAGTATAGTTGATATCTCAGCCGACCTTATTCATGAGATAACTAGTCTTCATAAACAAGGAAGTGTACCTATAGGTGAGAAAATGGTTGACAAGAAAGATGAGAGCTATACCAAAGTAGTATATAATGGAAAGGCCATGGTGATTAGTGTAAGAATTTTCCTTAGAGAAAAATTCACCGAAGACCAAGAAGCACAATAACTAGAACAAAAGACAAATAGAGTATGATTAGAATAACAATATGATATTCAATTGAAAGTATAGTACACTAGAGTAGCATGTATATAAAGGCCTCTATGATGCATTTAGAATGCTTAGGAGTTAGCAACATGATAAGTCTTACAACCAGGCACATGTCCACTAGGTGTGGGTTATCCTCCATTAAGCATAGGAATTAGTGTGATGATGAAAGGATAAGCCTACAAATGTGTAGCATGTACAATTATTTTGTAGACAACATGTACTAGAATAATAGTGAAAACAACTATGTTGTCTACATGACAACTCATTTGTTTATGCAAACTCTAGTATTGTAGACACCATGTGCTAAATTAGAGTTGCATACTCTTGTATTGTCAATAGCAAAACTCATATGAGTGTGCATACTCCAAGGTGTTTAACCTAATAAATAATAAAACAATACATTTAACCTAAGTAAACTTAATTAAAGTGTAAATAATAATTATTTACACTAACACCTCTCTTAAGTGAAACTTAGGGGAATGCACTTAAGCTCATAAAAGCTATGATGAAATGCATAATGGGTCTTGACTACTAGGCAATCTCTTTGCAAATGGAGAAAGAGGCAAAACCTCATGGGAAAAACCCTCCCTTGAAAAGAGAGATATGTACAATAGAGAAGAGAAGGATCAGGCAACCCCTTTGGTGAAAAATCCCTCGCCCCAAGAGATCTCACAAATGAATTTACTCGACCTCTGTGAAGGTCTTGGTGAAGATATCAACTACCTACTGCTCAATAGGACAATACTACAGTGTGATGACCTACTCATGAATCAGCTCTCGAATGTAGTGCATATGACCCTCTATATGTTTGGTTTATTGATGTTGAACTAGATGTCTTGAGATCAAATCCAAACTCCTTTAGGATCTGCTATAGCCAAATAGCCTTTGTTGCTACATTCATAGCCTCTCGATACTTAGCCTCAGTCGATGAAAGAGAAATGTCATTTTTCTTTTTACTCTATCAACAAATGGGGCTAGAGCCAAGATGAAACACATATCCTAAAGTAGAATTTCAATAATCAAGGTCCCCTACATAGTCTAAGTCTATGTATCCCACTAACTAAAGTCTTGTTCCTACTGCATAGTGTATCCCATGTGTATGTGTACCCTGGATGTAATGTAGGATGTGTTTGGCTACCTTCCAATGAAGTTCATGTGGCTCTTCCATGAAGCAAGAAACCATACCAACTAAAAATGAAATATCAGGGCACGTATGTGTCAAGTAGATAAGGCTTCCCACCAACTATCTATATAGAGTTGGATCAACAAGTGGAGAGGAACACTTTATCTCTAGCTTAACACCTAAAAGGAATGGGGTAGTTGTAGCCTTGCAATCACTCATTTAAGACGAAGCTAGAAGATCAAGAGCATACTTGGGTTGTGATAGTGTTATCCCTGATGAAGATAGGTGTATCTCTATACCAAGGAAATAGTATAGTAGTCCCAAGTCTATTATTGAAAAGTTGTCCTATAAGGTAGCCTTGACATTTTTTATGATGGATGTAGTACTTCCTATAATGATCAAGTCATCCACATAAAATACAAGGAGAAAATGTGAATCATCCCTCTGAATAATGTAGACATTCAAATCAAAATGACATCTGGTGAAGCCTTTGGAGAGTAGGAAAGAATCCATCTTGGCATACCAAGCTCTAGGAGCTTGTTTAAGTTCATAGATAGACTTCTTCAATTTTCAAACCAAGGAAGTATCCTGTATGAATCCCTATGGCTACTCCATATATATCTCCTCATATCGATAACCATTTTTAAAAGCACTCTTAACATCCATCTAATGAAAATCCCATCTCTGAGCTGTTGTTATAGCTATGGTCAAATGTACAGAATTCATCTTTACCACTAGTGCAAAAGTCTTAGTGTAATCAATGCCTGAGAGAAACCTTTTGCAACAAGGCATGCCTTATGTTTATCAACACTTCCATCTACTGCAAATTTGGTCCAATAGATCCACTTACATTGAACCAATTTTATTCCCTTAGGAAGAAAGACTAAGTCCCATGTTTCATTTCTCATAAGAGAGTTATATTATTCCTCCATTGCCTTATACCATTCTGAAATACCTAATGCTTCTTTGGATGACTGTAGATTTAAAGCAACTACAATATAAGCATGTGGGAGTGAGTTGTGCTATGATCTTGCCCTTCTTGTATCAGAAGGATTCCCTGCTAATGGTCCTATGGCATCCAAATGTCTACTTGGCCTATCTAGGTCTTATGGAAGAAGATGTAGTATGAGAATCCTCAATGTCAACTGGTTGATGCCTCTATATGGGATGGGGATGCATATCTTCCAAGTCACTATTATCACTATCACTCTCTTCAATGAAGGAGGAAGCAAGAGGAGTTGAAGAAGAAAACTTGGACAACTTTCTTCAAAATGAATACTCCTCTCAGAGAATATATCATGTGTCTCTGCATCCATTAACTTGTAGGCTTTGTGTAAGTTTGCTTATCTAACAAAAATGCAAGGTTTTCTTTGAGCTTCTAATGCCTTGCATTTCTATGGAGGAATTCTTACCCATGCCAGACAACCAAAGACTCTAAACTGCTTAACTGTAGGTTTGCTACCTATCCAAGCTTCAAAAGGAGTTACACCATCCAAAACTTTGTGAGGACTCCTATTTTGAATATAGTTAGCACAATTCATTTCTTCCACCCAAAAGACTTGATCAAGAGACTTGTTTTGTAGCATGAAAGTGGTCATTTCTTTGAGAGTTATACTTTTTCTTTTAGCAACACCATTCTGTTGTGGCATATATGGTAGTGAATGTTGAAGATCAATACCCTTTTGAGTGTAAAAGTCTATTAATCTTGTGTTCACATACTCCCCCCCAATGTCTGTTCAAAGAACTTTGATGAATTTCCTTGACTACTTTTCCACTTGAACCTTGAAGCTAAGAAATTTTTCATACACTTCACTCTTGTGAGCCATGAATAAAACCCAAGTAAAGCGAGAGTAGTCATCTATGAAGGTGAGTGCATAGTGAGACTTGCCAAATGATGGCACTTGAAATGGTCTTGCCACATCACTATGAACCAATTCAAGAACACATTGTGCTCTCCAAGACTTCCCCTTTTCAAATAATTTTTTTAGATGTTTTCCAAGTGAGCAACCTAAAAAAACACCTTTTGAAAACTAAATTTGAGGTAGAACGTTGACCATATTCTTGTTGCTAAGCTGCTAAAGATATCTGTAGTTGAGATGTCTGAATCTCTAATGCCACAGTTTACTTTCTGCATTTGAATCTAATAACAAGGCTTGTGCATTTGATGTTGGCACAAAGGACGAGAAAGTGTAAAGCCTTGAATCATGATTAGCTTCTCCAATTGCAATCATAGTCATCCTTGATTCTTTTCACTACCACTAAATCTAGAAGAAATTCCACTTTATTACCACCTCCATAATGAGTCATTTGGTAGATTGAAAGAAGATTAGAGATAAGGTTAGTAACATATAGAACATCCTTGAATGTTCCATTGTTCATATCCACTTCATCTTTACCTTCAACTTCCACCTTTGTATCATCACCTACGAAGATGTGTGGTCTCTCTGAATGTGTCATGGAAGAAAAATCTCACTTTGACACACCCATATAATGTGTGGCACCTGAATCTATGATCCATTCTCCCTGACTAACAGTGTTTGTGAGTAAAGCATTCCCTTTGCCCTTAGAATTTGAGGATGAATTTCCTTTCTCCTTTTAAGCATTAGGCAATGGAACATTGTGTTTCTTCATGATGTTCTTCAACTCATCAATCTATTTGTGGTAACACTCATGTTCATCATGACCCAACTTCTTGCAATAAGCACACTTTTTCTTCTCCTAATTAGAGTTCCCCTTCTTTTTTGTATTTGAGGAAGACTTGTCTTGTTGATTTGATGGTGGTGTTGTCTTTTCTGCATTCTTGTGTTTGTTATTCTTCCACTTCTTCTTTGTTCCCTTTCCTTTATTTGAAGTTTGACTAGCTAAATGTTGAGAACCCTCATTATTAGCCACCAATACCTTAGACTTAGATGACTTGAGAATTCCCATTGATTTTAACTTCTTTTCTTCATTGTTCAATAGTTGAGACTAATGATCAAAAAAGACTTTCTAATAGGTAGCCCCTAATGTAGTGTTTGTGGTGTTGTAAGAAGAAATAAATGTGGGGTACTCAGATGGCAGTTTATTATGAAGGAGATAGATTAACCTATCATCTTTAATAGGACTACCACAATCATCAATCTTTGTTCTTAATTCATTCACCTTAATGATGAAATCTTTTATGGAATCAAATGTCTTAAGATCTAGGGAGACAAGCTCATATTCAATTTTGTAAACATCCTCTTCACTCACTTTAACATATAGGTTTTTGAGAGCATCCCAAGCATCCTTGGACATCTTATACTTCTTGATCTGATAGAAGTTTTTTTCTTCAACTCCCAACATAATATCACCTAGGGCCTTCCTATCTATTGTTTCCCAAGCAATAATATCACTTTTAGATACCTGATCACCTACTGGTTTAGGAAGGGTACCATCTACATATTGAGAAACTTCATTATGCATTAATTGACACCACATTTTAAAAGACCATGTAGCATAGTAATGTTGTGTTAATTTTGGAAACTTAAGATTTCTCATGATGCAAGAAATGAAAGATAACAATAGAAAAAAGAGGAACATAACACCAAGAAACACCCCCCATGTTTACTCAATCAAGAACACCCCCCCAGCCCCCCAAATGAAAGATTTTGGCACTTTATACTTAGTGCATTTACAATAGCCACTTGCCAATTTTGGCCTTAGTGGACTTGTAATTTTTCTATTTACAACCTCCTTTTGGAGTTCAAAACTAGAACATTACAATGTATCTCAGACATACAACAATTCTAAAGTTATATTTAAGCATTACAATGTGGAAAAGGACCTAATTCTAAAAGTGATATTTTTATCCACACAAGCTTATAATCTAATTGCAGATTTGGAAAGTAGATGAAAAATAACACACTCAAAAGAAAATGGAACCTAAGTTCGAGTATAGATGAGCCCGTATGGAGTGTTTGAAGTTGTAAAATGTAGGATTAGAAAGTATAGTCACCAAAAACTACAATTTCTAAAAAATCCATGTACCAAAACTAGAAAATAACTACACCACTTAAAAGTATAGGAAATTCTAGCCAAAATTTTTAAAAAATTGCACTTGATTTGGAGCCCCGATGACTGAGATATGGCCTCCCAAAGTCAGATTGTCAAATCAAAAATGAATCTAGAGAGGGGTCTAAGCAGCAAAACATGAGGCTAAATTTGATGTTCAAACAGTCATCACAGTAGTTCTAATTTGCATGTGGATGATAGTCATACGACTATCAATTTTAGGCAACAAAAAGATGACATCAGCAAACTCAGCCCCTTGCATGATGTCACTACTAAAGTCAGCAGTATGAATGATGACATCAGTAGTTGAGTTGGTAGTATAGAACTATATGGATAGTATAGACAAAAAAGACATGTCAGGGTATGATTTGACTAGATCGCTGAATTGGCTTGATGACGTATTTTCTTGTGTGTCCACTGCCTGGGCCTGTTGAAGTGCCACATGGTACTTGAGCTTGGAGTCCAATTTTAATTTCTAATGGGGGGACAATTAGTCCCACATCACCAAAATGAAAGTGTAAAATGAAATCGGTGAGTTGTAAAACAAGGTTAAAGCCCACCAGTGTTTAAGCCATGAGTTATGAATTGGCTAGTGGAAACTCTATCGGAATGGAATGTCCTCTGTGAATGATGTAATCTGGTAGTTGTGTGTCAAAATAATAGATGTTCTTGCCAAAATTTGCTAGGAATATTTTTCCAATTAAATAGAATATTTCATGCGGGAGCTAGGATTTAACTACCTAGTTCCTGCAAAAAAAAAATTATGCAGGCCCTACTAGCCAAAATAAAATCTCTAAAAAATACATAAATTCAAAAATAATTGCAAAGACAAATAAAATTTACATCTGAGACATAAATCATTAGATATAATAAATGACCATACCAGATTTAAAAATCGATCCTTCGGGTGTCAGTTTGCAAAAAATGATTTCCTCAAAATTGACTTTGGCCCAGCATAGGAAAATTTATAGTCAATTTTCACTGAATCGATGATTCAAACACAATGGTGAGGTCTACTTTGGCTCTAGACACTCACAATATATGTGAATTCTCTAGATCTGAGTTGAGGTGTCCTCAGAGAGGTGAAGCAAGATTAGTCTCCAGTGGCTATGAAATGACGCCTCTATGGCTCTGATTCTGTGTAAGAATTTACCACAAGAAAAAATTTTCCCAAGACCAAAAAGAATAATAACTAGCACAAAAGACCAATAGAGTATGATCAAAATAATGATATGATATTCAATTGATTTTATAGTAAACTAGAGTAGCCTATATATAAAGGCCTCTATGATGCATCTAGAATGCCTAGGAGTTAGTAACATGATAAGTCTTACAGCTAGGCACATGTCCACATGGTGTGGGTTATCCTCCATTAAGCACAAGAATTTGTGCAATGATGAGAGGATAAGCCTACAAAAGTGCAGCACATACAATTACGTTGTAGACAACATGTGCTAGAATAATAGTGCGAACAACTATGTTGTCTACATGACGACTCAGTTGTTTATGCAAACGTACTGCTATGCTATCAACATGACAACTCATATGAGCACACATACTCCAAGGTGTATAACCTAATAAATAAGAAAATAATGCATTTAACATAAGTAAACATAAGTAAAGTGTAAATAATAATTATTTACACTAACAATCAGCACCATTAAGAAAGTCGATGTAAAATTCCTAAGTAGAATCATTGCCTACTCTGTATGTGCAAGTTCAAAAATTGATGAATTGTAATCTGGATTCATCTAGATGTAGCCTACAAGATATGTATTGAGAAGGAATAAGTTAATCTTAGTGAAATTTTAAGAATGCAACTTCTTGTAAACCTAGAAAAGATCAAGAGGACTAAGAAATGTGTTTTTAGATTTCAGTCACTGATTAATTGCATATTCTTTCATGTGCTTAAAATATTTCCATATTAGTTAGTTACAAATATTATGAGTAGTGATAGATGTATAATGGAGAAGATTACAAATGTATGTAGAAGACATCCAATAGATAAGATATTGGATAGTGGGAACTTGATTATGAAGACATTTCAGAATGAAATGACATAGAGATTTAAAATTGCACCTACAATTGTAGATAGATTTAAGGAAGATATTTGTGTTATGGTTGATATAGATTTTACTTATATTCAAGTAGTAGAACCTCGAGAAACATTTCTTGATTCCTTAGGTTATGAATTGAGTGATGAAACAATAGTTGGATATATTGATTTACTATTGAAATCAAAGAAGGACCAAGCTAAATATAGATTTGGAACTTATGATGAGATTACCTAATCAGCTCATTAGACATCCTTGGAGAAGGCATCTCACAAGAAGATAGAAACTATAATGAAGAAAGCTTTGTCAGAGGTTGATATGACTGAGAGTGAGTCACAAGCAATCAGGCAAACCATGAAGCAAGGTATACTAAATGTGCAACCTTTGTCAGTGCCAATTGTAGAAACATCTTTAGAAAAAAGAATTCCTTATGTAATAGTGTTAGATGTTTAGCCAAGTGAACCAAAGAGAAAATATGAGAGATTAGTGGAAGTTGTGACCACAAAGACTAAAAGGGTCAAGCAACAAGCTACTGGACCAGGAAAGAGACAAAAGACATTGTTGACAATTGTTGATTCTAGCAAAGAAGAACAAGAACAAGAAATTAAATAGACATAGAAGGTAACAAGTTCTAAGCAGTTAGCAAGAAAAGCTCAGCAACCTTGGAAGCTAAAGATAGAGAAGATAAATTCAGCTATTGCTAATAAGAGCAACTTTGTTTAGATGAACAAATTTTATGATTAATATAACAATTTTAAGAAATATCAGATTGATATCTCTACTGTGAGATACATTATAGCCAATAATTTGAAACTAAAGGATATTGAAGGCATAATAAACCAAAAAGTCTATGACAAGCTCATAGTAAAGAAGGCACCAGCTAGAGAAGAGGACATAGAACTTTGGAAATCTATGTTAAGAACAATATGCAAGACTGATCACGAAGAAGAAGTTAAGAGATTGTTAAAAAATCTAGCACCTTACTTGAGAAACAAATTAACACCATTTCTATTTATGGTGGGTGAAAAAGATAAGATAAGAAATGAAACTGTGGTAGCCATAAATCAAATGTTGACAGACTCCAAAGTAGCATCTTCACTAGCACCTAGAACCTCAGAAGTGTTAGTGTGTAGTGACACAATGCAAAAAGATTAGACCAATATTACCATTGAAATTGATGATACAAATGCATTTAAAGGTTCCAAATACAATGAACATCATACCAAGGATATTGAAGAGCAACTGAGACAAATTAAAGAAGAGAAGAGGTTATTGGAAGAAGAGAAGAAGAAAATAGAAGAGGCTAAGTAGAAATTGCTTGAAGATGAGATGAAAAGGAAAGTAGAGGAAGAAAAGAAAAGAGTAGCTGAAGAAGAAATGAAAAGGAAAATAGATGAAGATGAGAAGAGATTAGAGGAGGAAGAGAAGAAAGAAAAAGAAAGAGGAAGAAGCAAGAAGAGTCAAAGAGGCAACTAAAAAGAAGAAAAGGGAAGATGACACTAAACCTTCTAGTTCATCTACTTTACTTTCACTTGCTAGCCTAGAAACTGATGATGATGATCAAAATGACTTGATCTCATCTTTGTTAAAACTTATTTAGAAGAAATAGATAGTGAAGAGCCTGCAGAGAACCTTGATGGAGGTTACTAACAAATTACATAGATCTAGTAGTGTAGCACACAGGAGGAGATCGAAAATAGAGGGCATAGGTAGTGCTAAATTCTTTTGATGAAGAATTTACAAATTTGTTGAATGTTGGAGAATCTAAGGCACATACCTCACATGATGCTAAATTTTTTAGCACCATTTGTCAAAATATTAAGAATGATTTGATAAGTCATGATACTTGTATCAAGGAACTTTGGAAGTGTCAATAGGATGGCAAGATACTGTACATTAAGTGTACCCCATCTTATAAATTGACTAAGGATATTAATAGTTAGATTGAAAGAAAGATGAGTGAGCTAGAAGCTCTATCTAGCCAATTACAACATCCTGCTAGTAAAATTAATGACTTTGGAGGACAAGTGGCTAGTATTTAGAGTGATATCAGGAAACTAGAACTTTGGAAGGAACAAATTTTGGAAAGAGTATCAGATTTCAAAGAGTCTATTACTTTGAAAATATCTTTTGTTGAGAAATAGTTGGAGGAATGTGTCAAGGTCAAGGAAATTTATTCAAACTTTTTATACTATGGCCTTAATGCAGTTGAGATTGTATCATATGCCTTATGTACAATTCTCACCTATGTTGAATCTACCAAAGATACATGGACCAAAGGAATGGATAGTCTAAAAGAAAATTTTGATGATTGCATGAAAATACTATTAGTTTAAGATGTTTATAGAAATTGTGATAGCAAATGGATAGTTTTTGGACAATTTTTAACATTTTAACCTTTCTCACTAGTGTCAAAGGGGGAGAAGATACAATAGAAAATTATAAGTAAATCAACTAAAGAGGATAAAAGAACATTGTGAATTATATTGTTATGGGGAACATATGTAAGATGGAAAAATTGTAATAGATGTAATGTTAATATGTTATTTATTTTAAGTATTTGATACTCAACCAATTTTCCCTATTTTGTTGGAATCAATACTAAAGGGAGAGATTGTTGACAATTGGTTGATGAGGATATGTAATTATTGTCATTTATAGTAACAAATGATGTATATGCTTATAGAAAATCTGAAAAATAAAGATACTTAGCTTTTCGTACTCAAAAAATTGTCTAAGTATGAATTTGGTATACATCAGTGTATTGTTTTGTTTGTAACTTGTTGCTGATGTCATATTATGACTAGCAAAGTTAGATGGAGATAGTATACATGTTTATGATGATGTTTATAACCTCGAATATCAGTACAGACTATACGAAAAAGAGATATTCATGTTTTACCAATGTAATAGGACAACGGAATTAAAGGAAAGGAATTATTTTGTTTACAAAATTATTACTTGACCAATTATGACCGACATCCTAGATGTTAACTCTAAGTTGGAAAAGTATTTGACCTACAAGAAATTTTTGTAAAGACATGGTATTTATGCAAAGAACATATTGCAATGAGAAGTGGAATTGTAATGTAAGTTGTGCGAGTGTTGTGATATGTGAACTTACTGTAAAAGTGATATATGAGAAGTTTGTGATCCGAGATCGAACTAAGAAAGAATCTATATTCCTGAAGTTTGATTGCTTGTTTGGGCAGTGAGCTCTTCTTGTAATTGGAAGTGCATGTTTGGGAAGTGGGCTAATAACTCCATCTTTCTAATATTCATGTATCTATCTCTCTATTTGTACTTATTTCTCCCTCAAGAGTATATCTCCCTCTTTCTCACATTTTTGGTATTCTTCATACATCTATCTTATCTATGTGGATATTTCATATTTCTCCCTCTTTGACAATAATGCCAAAGACTTTTCATATCAACATGCAAATAGTAGCAATTTTAGGTTCTCCCTCTGTCACCTAACTTGTGACTAATCTTGTTTTCTAGTTCTTTAATTACTTTAGGTAGCTCCTAAAGTAAAATCCACCACATCAATGTGTAACATATATGTCATCCATCGCAGTTGATGTAGGGAACTTCTCATTCTTCTTAAATAGATTTGGATAGGGGTATCACCCCTAGCTTACCTATTAGATACTCATGAGCATACTTAGGTAAAGCTTTTGTGAATATATAAGCTATATATTCTTTGGAATTCATATATTCCATCTTCATTTCTTTGTTAATAATGATACTTGATAGCTATATGTTTTGTCTTTGTGTGCATCACAAGGTTCTCAGATATGTTTATTGTATTGGTGTTATCACAGTAAAGTGTAACAAGTTCAATAATTTCCTCCTTCATTTCTTTGAGTAGTTGTTTGAACCATACAATATTGGTACAATTCACTACAACAACAACATATTTAGCTTCAGTAGTAAATTGAGATATGCAATTTTGTTTCTTACTAGTCCATGTAACTATTCTCTTTCACAAGAAAAATGCTCCACCACTTGTACTTTTTTTGTCATCAACATTTCCAGCCAATTAGCATCTGTATAGGCTCTAAATTCAAATTTCTCATTTTTCTTGTAGTATAGATCAAATTCCTTTGTTCCTTTAAGATATATCATAGTTCTCTTAATAGCCATTAAATGATTCTCCTTAGGATTTATAGAAAATCTTGCAACAATCTCAGCAACTAATGCAATGTCAGGTCTACTATGAACTACATATAGCAATTTTCCAATCATAGACCTATACAAAGTTTGGTTCACATCAGCAAAATCATCATTCCTTGATAGTTTATGTCCTATCACCATAGGTGTGCTAATAGGCTTTGAATCTTCCAATCCAAAAAAATCAATATTTCCTTCACATACTTAGAATAAGTGATGTAAATACCATATTGCATTTGATACACTTTCAAGATAACAAAGAATTTAATTTCTCCAAACATGGACATCTCAAATTCTTGCTTTATTTCATTAGAAATGTCTTCAAAACTAAATTTTGTCCTCCAAATATGATATCATCAACAATAATTTCAGCTAGTAAAACACCTTTACCACCTTTAGTCTTCAAATAAAAATTGTTGTTGCCATTAGTTCTCTCAAAACCAATCTTCATAACATAAGTATAAAGTCTCTCATACCATGTTCTAGGTGTTTTCTTTAAACCATATAAAGCTTTGTATAGTCTACATACCATGTTCTAGTTGTTGTTAGCATCAAAAAATCTTTTAGATTTTTCAATGTAAACCTCTTCCTTTAATGTACCATTCAGAAATGTAGATTTCACATCCATTTGGTAAAATTAGAAACCTTTGTATCCAAAGTAAGAAAGAAAAGTTCTTACTCCTTCTAGTCTTGCAACAGGGGAAAATGTTTCTCCATAGTTTATTCCTTCTTCTTAAGCATACCCCTTGCAAACTAATCTTGCTTTATTTCTTGTGACTTCACCATTTTCGTCTAACTTATTTCTATACACCCACTTGGTTCCAATGACATTCTTATTCTCTAGTTTGAGCACAATTGACCAGGTTTTATTCTTCTCATGGCTTGACTCAAATCATCATTCTCTAGTGCATCCTTAACTGATTTAGGTTCATGTATGCTCAAAAAACATGTATCACTTCTTAGCTTGTTTCTTGTCATAGGTCTAATGTAATATTTTTACACATGACTAAAGAGGAATTTGATGAAGTCAAAGGCATTGCACTAGAAATGAAAGCAAGAAAATAGATTGAAGTGCTTGTAGCAATCCCTATTGTTGTTACAGGACCTTAAGAATGTGCGACTATAGAACAACCATGTGCATAGGCCCCCATTGAACCATATGTAGTAGTTGCACTAATACAACCAGTTAGAACAAGAAGTGATCAGCCTAATAGGTAGTCAGAGGTGGAAGCACTAGTTGTGTAGAGAAAGTCAGATAGACTTGTAAAGGTTAAGCAAGAACCTACACCATCTACTAAGAAAAGGGTCCAGTAGACCACCAGTGGACCAAGGAAGATAAGGAAAATGAATAAAGTGAATTTGAAAGTTTTGAGGATGAAGCTAGAGATAGATGAGTAGTGCAAGATGCACAAGAAGGCAAAACAATAGCTGAAAAGAGAGTATGGATACCAAAGGTAGAAAACCTAAACATGCAAATAATTAATGATGACAATTTGGTATAGTTAAAAAAGTATTATAGTCTATATAGTAATATGGATAGAAGGAAATTAGAAAATGTCATTGTAGGAAACAAGCTTTTGAGGTATATAAGAATTTTTGGAATATTCAAAATAAGATACCTGAAGACCTATATAATAGGTTAATAAATGAAAAGAAGAGAGTATTGGAAGAAGATCTGAATTTTAGGATCTCAAAGATAAATAAACTATGTGAGGTTGACTCTAAGGAGAATTTAGAAATAATTTTGAAGGGTATTGAACCCTTATTGAGGAACAAAAGAAGAGCAATTCATCTAATGGGAAGCAATTATGAGGATGTTATGAAGGAAATGGAGGAGGCAACTATAAATTTCATGTCAAAAATGCTAGAGGTGAGCATGCAGTTAAATCCTGACATCCCAATGTATGTACAAGCTAGTACACCTTCTAGTAATGAGGAAGAAGTAGAAGAGACACAATAGGCACTCTCACCACCACATATTGTTTTGGGTACTGAATCCATGCAAGTGGATAGTATGCACATAATTGTAGATGCAAAGGAGAACCCTCTGGCAGGTTATGGAGCAAACATTGTTGGCACAATTAGCAATATAATAGCATACTCAAGCTTGGATGATGATGAAGAAGAAGAAAAGAAGGACCAAGCTAAGGAAAAAATGAAAGAGGGAGAGAAAAAGAAAAAAAATAGAGATGATAGTAGAGGGAAAATAGATAGAGGAAGAAAAGAAAAAGGAAGAGGATGAGGAAGAAAAAGAAAGAAGAAGAGGAGATGAAAAGAAGAAGAAGAAGAAGAAGACAAGAAAAAAGAAAGAAGAAGAAAAGAAGTAAGAAGAACAGGAAAGAAAGAAAGATGAAGAAGACACAAGGAAAGAAGTAGAAAGATTGGAAGAAAAGAAGAAGAAATTTGAGGAATAGAAGAAAAAGGTAGAATTGAAAGGAGTTAAAATTATTTCCATAGTAATTCTAGTAGTAGTAGTAGTATAAACAATATCTATGCCTTCAGATGATGAAGATGATCAAAAAGAATTAATGAGCTCACTAAGCAAGTTATTTGAAAATAATAAATTAGTAAAAAAAATTGAGGAGACACTAACTGAAATCTTGGAAAGAATGCAAAAGATAGTTATTACAACTGTAGCCAATCCAAACTTGTAGTTAAAGGCCAAGGAGTTAGGGAAAATCTTTGATGAAGATTTCACAACTCTAGCAAAAGTAGCTTTAGTGCAAGAACAAGTGAAGCATGATGCATCATTGTTTGATACAATATGCACTAATGTGAGAAATGCCTTGAAAGAACTTGATGGAAGCATCAAGGAGCTCAAAAAATACATTGATGAAGGAAAGAGATTGTATGGATAGTGCATGCTATCATAAAAATATCTAACTGACTTTGAGAGTCAAATTAAGGGAAAGATGAAAAAACTTGAATCAATCATTGCAAAACTACAACTCTTAGAGACCAGTATTGAAGAGTGTATAATAGAAGTGGAGAAGATCCATAGTATAATCAAAGGCTTTTAATCTAACAAGGAGAAGGCAAGAAAGAGATTATGTAGTCTAAAAGAAATTTTGTCCCCAAAGATAAGCATTTTGGAGAGGAAATTAGAGGAATGTCTTGCAGAAAAGACTTCTTAATACAAGTTTTCCTATATTGACTTGAGTGCAATTGAAGTAGCATCTTATGCACTATGTACATTAATCAATATTTCTAATACAGTTAAGGAGAATAAAAGAAGGAAGTGGATAGGCTATCTTTTTTATGCAGATTATTTTTCTAGGATGACATGTCTATCAACAATAGGCCACCCAATTTTTGAGAATGCAATTTTTGACACCTTTTCCATTGATGTAAAAGGGGGAATAAAATGTAAAGGAAAATTGTATAGTTGTAAATTTTATATTGTATATGTAAGGGGGAGTACACTTATGTATCAATGTAAAGGAGTGATAAGGAATGTAATGATCCATCAAAACATAAATATAATTGTTATGTTATGAAGGAAATATTGTGTAGTTACTTTTTTTTTTTTAATTATGTATGACATCATTTTGGGACTTAGCCAATTTTCCAAAATTTTGCCATCAATGCCAAAGGGGGAGATTGTTGGGAATATGGTCAGTTAGATGTGTTGATATTTCTCATTTATGGCAACATGTATTCAACATTTCATTTATGAATTTAGAGTTAGAAAATTGTTTAAATGTTAGACAGTTTGTAGCAATACAGAGACATATGACGTGTATAGACAAATGATTGAGAGGTATCTTATGCAAAATTGATGAAAGCTCTATGGAAGTGTCATGATAATGTGTTCTAGTGTGCATGTTTGTACAAACAATATGACGTGATTTATAGTTGAAATACCAATATAGTTATTTAATAGTGCAAAACAAAGCATATAACTAGTAATCAAAGTTGTACGGCTTGAGGAATTATTTTGGTAACAAAATAATTACTAAGTAATGATGAGATAACTACATGGATATTATTTCATAATTTATGTTATATAATGTCAAGCATGTAAAGGCATGAAGGTCAACTAAGCAGAGATTTGCTAATATGCAAGGTATAAGTAAAGATCTTATCTTTTGCAAATATGTGTGATGTATTTGAGACACATGTGAGCCATATGTGTGATATATGCATTATGTAAGTGATATACATGATATGTGACTTATTGTGTAAGCCTTATGTGATGCAAGATCTTATGTATGATTAGAACAAGTGTGAATTATAGCAATGAGAAAGAATTATATGTATACCTATTCTTATGAAGAACTAAACTGTATGATTGCATGTTAGGGTAGTGGGCTCTTCTTGCATACATTATATTTGATCTATCATCTCCTAATAGGGTTGAGGCTTCTAATACCTTGGCCTAGTTCTCTAACAATGACTCAAGACACTATATGTATTTCATAGACTCCTAGCAGGGTCAATATCCTTAAAACACCCTATTGTTTAGTGAATCATCTAGTGGGTATCATCTGTATCAGGGTTTTCCCTTGGAAAGGTTCTCCCTAGTTAAAAAATAATGGTGTTATGAGTTCTCTATGTGCATGGTTATATTTACTATTCAGCATTGTTAATTTACTTTTGTATGCAAGTTATAAAGTAATTACCAAATATTCAGTTGTGGGAAAAAGTTTGTAGAATATTAATTCCCCGCCCCTTTCAATATTATCTATTTCTAACAATTAGTATCAAAGAATAGTTACTTTGAAGAGGCTTAATATCTTGAGTAAGATCCCCATGAATTTGGAACAATTGAAGAAAAATCTTGAAGAAGCTCTTGAATAGATTGACCTTCTTAATGAAGAAAGAGATAACATGAAAGATAGGTATGAAAATGCAAAATTTTACATTGGCAAACTAAAGGATAAGATTGAGGATTTGAAATTTGGTAAAGAATAAATTGTGTAAACTAGTGATAATGATGGGTTTGGAAATTACAAGAAATAAAATGAGAGATATTGAAACATGAGTTGAAAATTTCCGAACTTAAGTTGAGTCTTAAGACTAATGACGGTAAAAGTGAGCCTGATCTAAAATTTGAGGATGTAGACTTGAGATCCCAGTTGAGTCAAGTGACATCTGAATTAGATTCTATTAAGGTAGAACATGATAAGTTGGAAAAGTACAACATTATTGTGAAAGGAGAGTTGACACAAGACAAGCAACAATTAGAGAAACTTTACATAAGTTCTAAGAAGATTGATGAACAACTATTTCACCAGAGACCCTCTACAAGATAGGTCTTGGACACCTTCTTGGAGAAAAGTCAGCAAAGAAAGTTGAGATTAGGAATGAACTAGATCCTATTGTAAAAAACCCTAAGGAAATTGATTAGAATATGATCCAATCACTTAAAAAATCTAAGATAGTTGATTTACCTTAGAAATCCGATGAACCTAAGATAACAGAGCAAGTTGATCATCCTAAGCAAGATGATTCACCCAAGGAAGTTAGATGTGAATTCAGGGGTAGATGTTTCATATTTAATAAAGTTGGACACATGAAGAGAGATTGCACAAGTAAGTCTTGTAAACCTATTACTAATTTCTATTATTATAATTGTCATTGCTATGGACATAAAGTAGTAGAATGTAAGAAAACTAAATTCGAATGTAATAATGGGAATAGTAGAATGTTTAGGAATACTAACCATGCAGGTAATGAAAGAGGTAGAGCCTAGACTAGATGAAATGATGGTGAGAAACCTAATGGTGAAAGGAAGAAAATTGTATGTTACAAATGTAGCAATCCTAGAAGGGTAAAAGCACAAACCCATGTCACCCTTTTGTAAAGGAAAAGGCTAACAAAAGTATAAGTATTCGCCTTCAATGATATAAAATTGGTATAATTATTTTGAATTTGAAAATGAAGTAAACTAATGGAATGCATAGAAATGAATGAAGTTTAGGATTATAGTTTTTAATAATTATTTGAAATAAGAATTGATATATTTTCCTAATTTTTATGGATAATTTTTTAGCTGCTAAAAAATACTAAAAATTAAGGGTCTAGTTCCCACCAAAAAATTATATGGAAATAAATTTATTTGCCTTTGATCTCAGACTATGTTATAGATAACATATATAGCTAGAACAATCAAAAATAAAAATCGGCTTTAGACCTATATTTTCTATTTTATAATGATTCAAATTTCAAGTCACCTGAAATCAATAGTTTTCATCTCCCACCACATTTTTCAAAACAAATCTATTTTATCTAGGAGAAAAATTATACATTCTACAAGAGGACTCTCTCCTCTAGAACATCATATGATTTTTAAATTTTTTTAATATGATTTAATATTTTTTTCTTTCTCAAAACTGACATCTTTTTTAGTGTTAAAATACATGCTTGTAAAATTTTTGAATTACAATATATTATATCTAATTAAAACACTATAAAATCTATATGAGAATATTCTTGACTCTGAGCTCTATAAAATGGTGTTTAGGTGTTATAAAAAATATCATAAAAAATAGTAAGAGTTATAGAAACACCACTTTTCTAAAATAATTTCATTTCTTTAGTAGTTGGATACAAACTAGTATAAAGCATGCATTTAATAGACATTTTCAATTGGAAAAGTGTGAGACCATATATAACTCAACTAGAATGATTTTATCTAGATCATATATATGAACAAAACCAGTTTTTAGATAGAAATACTCAAATATAGTCATTCTAATAAGTCAGCCTGAAAGGTGACAAAACTTTGTACTTTTACCCAAAAACATTGTAAGGAATTACAGAGCACCTAAAAAATTAGAATGGAACCAATCAAAGGGGAAGTGGGCCTATATGTTAGTTATCCAATAATTTTAGACACACAAAAAGATTCTATAGAATGGATAGGTGGAACTTTAACATGAATCCTAATAATAGGAGGAACACTAACAAGAATGATAGAAGAAGTGAAAATGGTAGTCACAATAGTCAGAAGGAAGTAACTAAGGAACATGTTGGTGAATTCAAGGAAGCATGTGTAAAAGATTTTAATCCAGAAAGTTCTTGTAAATTTTTGGAAGAATAGTTGATTGATACACCTAAAGGGAAGTTGAAGTAATAGATTTGTTATGACTCATCCTATCTAAATTAAGTTTTTCTAGCAAAGGTTGAGCACCGGTTGGTCAGAACTGATGTTAGAGAGAGAGTTGGAAGTTGTGCAGTTAAAAGAAGGTAAAGGACATAGAGAAGAAGATATGGTGAAGTGAGCAAGTCTAGATATAATTGTAGTGAGAAAGAATCTAGAAATCAAGCTTATTGGTAAATAGAGATAGTATTTGAATTTGTGGGAGATATGCATTTAATGTGTAATGTGATTTGAAATGATTTAAGCATCGTAAACAAGATTGTGTGTACCATTTGTTTATGCGAAATGTCTTGAGAAAATTGAAGAATGATTTGATAGAGAATTGAAGTGCAAAGAGAGTTTTGTGAAGCACAAAGTTGTAGAAGCCCTAAAATGTGATTTTAATATATTTTACAAAGTCTGAATCTAGTTTTTAAATGCTTAAATTTACAATTCAATGGCTAGTTAGAATGTCTATGATGTGAACAATAGACCACAATATGTATTCAAGAAACATCCAATCATTTTTATTTTGGATGACCCATTGGGTACATTTTTGCAAGTTCTAGAGAATGTGCTTCATGTTGAGGATATTAGAAGTTATATCCACTGTAAGATTGAGAGCATAGGAGATGAATATATTCACAAATATTTGGGAACCATGTGTAACAGTGACCTATCCTTGAAATCTAAGTATGCACACCAAAGAGAGTTGGATTTGGTAAAATATATGTTTTGCACAGAATTTGATAATCATGATTAGACTCGAATCATTATGAGTAGGGTACACAATGATTTGTTATGGCTAGGTGATGCATAGATAGTTATTGACAATGACCTAATTCATAAGGTCACAAAATTGAGTAATGAGTGATGTAATCCTGTCAGTGAGAAGAATGTAAGGAAAATGGTTGAGAAAAGCTTGAATACAAGTTTTGATGGAAGGAACATGAAGGTAGACTTCATTCAAGACAAAGAAGTAAGTTATTAAGCAAGATATTAGGGTACAATTTCCACCATGGATCAAGGGTTAACTTAGTACTAGCTAGATTTTTGTAGAAAAGTTAATCTGTGTGACATTATCAAACTATAATTGTTGGATAACATTGCCAAAGTGAAGGAAAAAAGAGTGCAACTTTCAGATTTGAATCTGTTGATGTTTAGCATCAGGAGAAGAAAAATCTGAATCTTCTATAATGTTATTATTAGCAATTACATTTTAGAGATATAAGCAATTTGTATTCTGATATTGTCTTACATCATAGAGATATAACTATGCACCACTGTCTGATATACATTATAGAGACATATATATGTGTACATGTATTCATACTAATTTATGCATACATATATGTATACATACATCTCTAATATGTATATGGAACTTTGAAATAATAAGTGCATGATGATGGGCCAACTTAATTAGTCATATTACTTGTAACAGATATCATTGCCATTATTGGCTTTCATATTACCCGTGTTTATGCCATTGTCGGCATAATTCCACCAACTGATACCATTGTCAAGTTTCATATTTCCACCAATTGATGTTATTGTCGAGTTTTATACTACTCATGACTAGTGATATTCATATCACCTGAGTCAAGGTTACTTTACTTAAGATGGGTATTCAACACCCTTGTCTTGGCTTTGATTTGATATTGTGTTGTTATCGCGCAGTATACAAACTATTGTTGTGACCGTTACTTGCTAACTAAACATGCCTCCAAAGAGGCATGTCCCTACGTGGCCTTTAGGCCATGTAGAGACATGACTCTTCAAAGTCATGCCTCTTCCTTTTATGTTTGTGTGTCTGTGTGTGTGTGTGTGTGTGTGTGTGTGTGCATATTCCACTGTAGTGAAAGCATCATCACAAGCATACAAGTACTTGCAGAATCAGATTGACATTATATCATTGCTATTATTATTCACACCATTTATCTTACAGTGATCCAATAAAGTATTCATTGTTGAAGAAGGAAGAATTTAAGAACCTACTGCAAACACAATGAAAAGATATGTACTATCATTCTGTTTATTTGACTCATAATTTATACACAAATATTTGTAATTGTTTATCTATCAGAGATCCTTTATTCTCAATAGAATCACTACTAACTCATTTATTTTTCTATGCTATAAAAAGGTTTCCTAGAATGACAAATTGGGATAGTAATGAGTGCATAATGAAGATGGTGACTCAATGCTATAGATCAAATTTGGAGAATGTTAGAGATGATAACATTGACAGGATGATGAAAAGTTTCCTACCAAAAATGAAATAGAGGTATAGAGTACTTCCTTCAATGGTAAAAATATGCAAGGAAGACTTATGCTTCATGGTGGAGATAGATAACACTTGTATGGAAGTTGTGGTACCAAGCGTGAAGTTCATAGAACCCATATGATATGAGTTGAGTGCAGAGCTCATAGAAGGGTATGCATAGATCATACTCCAATTAGAGAAGGACACATAGTGCCCTAGACAGGGCACCTATGAGGAGAAAATAAGAATAGTTTAGTCAAAACTACACAACAAGGAAAGAAAAAAGAAAGTGGAAAAGGTGATAGATTCCATCATCAAGGAATTAGGAATGACCAGAAAGTAATTTGATGAAGTCAAAGGCATCCTACCATAAATAAAAGAAGGCAAATAGACTAAATTATTTGTAGCAACTCCTATTACTATTGTAGGACCTTCAGAAGGTGTGACCTATAGCATAAACATTTATGCAGACCCCCAATGCACCATATGCAATAGTTGCATTAGTGCAACTAGTTAGAACAAGAAGTGATAAGCCTAAGATGTAGTCAGAGGTGGAAGCACTAGTTGTGAAAAAAAATTTAGAGAGACTAGTAAAGGTTAAGAAAGAATCTATACCATCCACTAAGAAAAGGTCAAGTAGACCACCAGTAGACTAGGGAAGAGAAGGAAAATGATGCAAGTGGGTGAATCTGAAAGTTCTACGGATGAAGAAAGAGATAGACCAATAGTGCAAGATGTGCAAGAAGGAAAAATAACAACTAGAAAGAGAGCATGAAAACCAAAGGTAGAAAACCTAAACATGTAAATAATTAATGATGATAATTTTCTATAGTTAAACAAGTATTATAGTCTGTATAGTAATATGGATAGAAGGTAATTAGAAAAGAAGAAGCAAGCTGGGGAAAAGAAAAAAGGGGAAGAGAAAAAGAAAGAAACAAAGAGGATAGTAGAGGAAAAAATTATAGAGCAAAAAAAGAAAAATGAAGAGGAGGAGAAGAAAAAGAAAGCAGAAGAAGAAAAGAAAAAGAAAGAAGAAGAGGAGAAGAAAAGAAAAGAAGAAGAAGACAAGAAAAAAGAAAGAATAAGAAAAGAATAAAGAAGAAGAGGAAAGAAAGAAAGATGAAGAAGATGCATGGAAAGAAGTGGAAAGATTGGAAGAATAGAAGAAGAAAGTTGAGGAAGTGAAGAAGAAGGAAGAACATAAAGAATTTACAATCATTCATTTAGTAACTTCAGTAGTAGAAGTAGCAACAACAATATCAATGCCATCAGATGATGAAGATGATCAAAAAGGATTAATGAACTCACTAAGAAAGTTATTTGTAAAGAATAAATCAATAAAGTATTTAGAGAAGACACTAACTAAAGTTTTGGATGGAATGCAGAAGACAGTTACTACAAATATAGCCAATCCAATACAATATGCACTAATGTGAGAAATGACTTGAAAGAACTTGATGGAAGCATTAAGGAATTTAGAAAATACATTGATGAAGGAAAGAGATTGTATGGATAGTGTATGCTATCATACAAATACCTGACTAACTTTGAGAAGCAAATTTAGGGAAAGATGAGTGAACTTGAATCACTCACTACAAAACTACAACTCCCAGATACTAGTATTAAAGAGTGTGGAAGAGAAGTGGAGAAGATCCACAATGTGATGAAAGGCTTGGAATCATACAAGAAGAAGGAAATAAAGAGATTTTGTAGTCTTAGAGAAAATTTTTCCCCAAAGATAAGCATTTTGCAGAGGCAATTGGAGGAATGTCTTGCAGGAAAGACTTCCTATCACAAGTTTTCCTATACTAACTTGAGCGTAGTTGAAGTATAATCTAATGCACTATGTGCACTAATTAGCATTTCTAGTAAATTAAAGGAGAAGTAGAAGAAGGAAGTGGATAGGCTAAAACTTGATTATGAAAATTATTTTTCAAGGATGACAAGTTGATCAGTAGTAGGCCACCCTGTTTTTGAGAATATAGGTTTTGACACCTTTCCATTAATGTCAAAGGGGGAGTAAAATGTAAAGGAAAATTGTATGGTTTTAAATTGTATATTGTATATTGTATATGTAAGGGGGAGTACACTTATATATCAATGTAGAAAGGAGTGATAAGGAATGTATTGATCCATCAAAACATAAATCAAATTGTTATTTTTTGAAGGCAATTTTGTGTAGTTACTTTTATTTGTTTTTTATTATGTATGACATCATTTTGGGACTTAGCCAATTTTCTCAAATGTTGCCATAAATGCCAAAGGGGGAGATTGTTCAAAATATGGTTACATAGATGTCTTGATAGTTTTCATTTATGGCAACATGTATTCAACATTTTATTTATGCATATAGAGTTAGAAAATTGTCTAAGTGTTAGACAGTTTGCAGCAATATATAGAAAAATGAGATGTCTATAGACAAATAATTGAGAGTTAGATTATGTGTTGTTGAGGAAATCTCTATCGTAGTGATAGTGATGTGTTGTTGAGGAAATCTCTATCGTAGTGTCATGATGACAAATACTAGTATGCAGGTGTGCATAGACAATATGGTGTGAGATACAATTGAAACACCATTACAAGTATTTAATAGAGCAAAACAAAGCATACTAGTAATCAGAGTTGTATAGCTTAAGGAATTATTTTGTTAATAAAATAATTACTAAGTCATGATGAACCAACTATGTGGATATTATTCCATAAGTTATTTCATATTATGTCAAGTGTGTGATGACATGTAGGCCAATTGACCAGAGATTTGCTAATATGCAAGGTATAAGTAAAGATCTTATCTTGCATAGATATGTATGATATATGTGAGACACATGTGAGAAATATGTGTGATCTATGTGTTATGTAAGTGATATACATGATATGATAACTATAGTGTGTGACTTATGTGATGCAAGATCTTATGTATGATTAGAAGAAGTGTGAATTATAGTAGTGAGAAAGAATTGTATGTATACCTATTCTTGTGAAGAGCTAAATTGTATAATTTCATGTTATGGCAGTGGGTGTTGATCTTAGATTGGCTTTAATAAGTGAGTGTCTACACACTTATGTCATTTACTTAGTTCATGTTGAACAAGTAATACATGTTGAGTACAACATATAAATAATAGAGCATGTCAAGTCTATAGTGAGTGTCGAGCCACTCATGTGCCAAGTTACTCAAGCACTGAGTAGACAGTGTATGTTGAGTGATGTACGAGCTGAGCAAGCAGTGCATGTTGAGTGATATAAATTTCAAGTCTCAGTGAAGAACTCAGTATATGCCAAGTATTAGAGACTTCAAATTCCAAGTGAGACAGTTTTTTTATAGTTTTTTGTAATGGCACAAACAACTATGTAAACCATTTTTGAGCCAACTAAAGATTGAATTACAATATTTCAGAAATAAGGATAAATCTTATGTTGGATTCCCAATGCAATTACATGTAGCCAAATAGAAAAAAGGAAGGTTTAAGCAGCAAAATGGATGAATCACGGCCATTGATTCATACCTAACCCTAAGTCACCTATGTCTTCTTAAGGAGGAAAAGCCCTAAACTATCTAGAGTGCAAAGAAGGTGAATGAAGGAGTGAATAGAGAAGTTTGCATGCATAAAAAGAGAATTCATGGTGACTAAGGAGTTATGATCTAAGATTGTATTGTAGAATCAGTTAAAGGAAAATAGAGGAAGAGAAGAGCATACATTAAAGAGACATTTGATCAAGAAGGATCGAGAATACATCATTTTAGAGGTGATATATTATTAGGCAATCAAGTACTAACTGTAGGATCATTACTGAATCATTCTAGTGGGTGAATTAGTCAAATATCTTAATAGAGTAGTCCTAATAGGTTGTATTTAAATCTTCTAACACGATGCTTACTTAATTGTGAGTTAAAGTCCTTTTGCAAGGCACACTTCTAACAGGGTTTTGAAATTCTTTAACAAGGTGAGACCTAACAGTCTTTGTAAGCCTTTAGTAGGGAAGACCTTTCACAAGGTAGATCATGTCTCATGATCAAAATATTGTAACCTTCATTAGATACATTTTATTACTGTAGTAGTGAATATTTGTGGGTGTCATCCCCACCCCAGTATTACCTTCTCATCAAAGGTTTTCTAGGTAATCATATATGGCGTCATACATGTGTGAATGCTTACTTGTTTACATGTTTTAGATGTATATGCTTTACATGTTATTTTAGTTTACTTAGTGAATGTATGAGATGGATGTGTGGTGAAAGTTTTATTGGTCAAAGTTTAAACTGCTTATCACACCCCCCCCCCCCCCCCAGAAGTTTACCTTTCGTATTGTAATTCCAACACTTGGTATTAGAGCCTTGTTCTCTAAAAGAGAAGCTTTGCAACTTTCAGGAAAGATCTTGAAATAGAAGTCTACAAGTTGGGAAAGACTATTGAGAATAAGGATATTGAAATAAATATCATTCTACATCAACTGAATCAAGCAAGAGAAGATTTAAAGAAATCCTTGAAGAGAAGGAAAGAAATTCCTATTAAGGATAATGGCACACAATATAGAGAGATAGACACTACTAAGCTATTCGCTAATGGAGACTCAAATGAATTTGATGTAGTAGTTGCAGATCTAATAGAAAAGAATAGAGCTCAAGCAGAAGAAATCAAAAATTGCAAGTTAGCGCAAGAATTGCAAGCCATACTACAATGTAAGGTGACTAAATAGAAGAAGAAAGCTATGGAAGACAAATCCATGATTGAAGAAGGCAAAAGAATTTTGAGCAATAGATTGGAAGAGAAATCATTAGAGCTAACCAAGATTTCCAACATACAATTGGATACTTTGAGCCAAATGATGAATGCTAACTATGAGTTGAATGTCAAGTACATTGAGATAACAACATTGAAGTTATAGAATGAGCAATTGCAAAGTGAACTAAAAAGGGAAAATGAATTTTCTAAAAGTATCAATAAGCCAAATGAAGCCATCAAATACTTTAAACAATTATTGAGATCTCCTAGATCCAATAATGATACATCTAGACATAGATACACAAGAACTGAAGAAAGGAGCAAAAAAGGTAAGGATTTCAAACATATTTGTCATAATTATGGTAAGAAACGACATACTGCTAATGTGTGTAGGACCAGAAATACAAATGATAATGTCAAGCACAAGAGCATGGTTCATTGCCATAAGTGCAAAAAACAAGGTCATCAAGTACATGAATGTAGAACCAAGACCATGCACACACAAAGATTTGAAGGGTATTGCTATAACTATTAGAAGTATGAACATAGAGCCTTTGAGAGTAGATCCAAATGCATGTGGTCATCAAACAAGAAAATAAAGGTAAGGAATAATGGAAACTCTTATAACTAGAATTATAATACAAGATATAGTTGTCATTATTGTCAAGAATATGGACATGTTCCTAAGAATTGTATTAGGACACACTTCAGAGGTGACTATAAGAGTTGGTTAAGTCAAACCACATGTTTTTAACTATTTGAAAACTAGTCCCATCAATAGATATTGCCCAACAAGGTCAAAGGCACTAAGTTGTGAATTTGATAAAGGCAAAGGAAAGGAAGATGTTGAAAATGTCAAAAATGAAATGAACAAGACATAGAAGAAGAAAGATGATTGCAGTACATCAAATGGACAAGGGATCACTTCACCCAATGGGTTAGGTGATCACACCTCATCAAACTAAGAAATAAAGAGGAACGTGGGACTAATACTTAAAGGTTATATCATACATCAGTTCCAAAGGATTTAGTACTAAAAAAATTACATTAGCATGAATAAGGATGCAAGTTGTTATTAGGAATCCATGTAAAATCTTTAAGTTTTTCATGTTACTGTCAACCATGAAAAGTTTCCTATATGTGCCAAGTGAAATGCTAGAGGATGTTGAGCTAACAGACCAGCTAATTAATGCCAAACTTGTAATGGTTGCTGAGTGAATGAAATTTTAATGGATGTTGAGTGAGTTTGGAATTGGTTGATGCTGAGCTTATAGTTGTGTAAGTACTCAACATTGATTGCAGGGTTTCAAAAGGGTATTTGATCCATTTCAACTCATTTTTCATCATTTCAAAATTGAGAAAGAACTAGGAGAGTAAGAAGCAATCTAGAAATTCATCCAAAGTGGTTACAAAAGATTTGTGCAGTGATTCAACTCCATTTCATCAGATCTTGCAAGGTATTTACCAAGTGCTGAGTTATGCTATTTATATTTTAATAAACTCTAGTTTGGCATAATTTTATCTATTTCAAATAATGTAGAGGGTGAGGAGGTTTTGAATGCTCAGCTAGTTATTAATGAAGTTAAGAAACCTATATTCAATGTCATTCCTAATATTGCTTACAAACAAGACCCCTATGGTGCATTATCCATGATACCATCGAATGTTTTAATGGTTCAAGAGAATACTCCATAGGGTTGTATGCTATCCAACCCTAGATTGGCCTAACACATTGAAGAGTGACTCAAAAGAGGTTATTGAGAAAATAGTTTTAGCCATGTGGAACAAGAGAGGCATGACAATTGATACCATTATAGACCCTTTGTTAGACTTTGTTGTTAGGGTTATTTCACACAAATTCTACAAATATAGTGAATTAAATAGTGTGCCCTATATAGTAGTGGATGTTGGTTATAAAACTGTTAAGGAAGATCACACATATGATCTTGCAGAGCTACAATTACAAGTTGATGGAGAACCTATGAGCAATAAGAAAGATAAAAAGTGCACAATGCAAATTTGGTTCTATATTAACATGTATACTCTTTTATGTTCAAAAAAATTTCCTACATTTGGCACCATTGGAAAACAAACATGTCAGTAGCAGTACAAATTGGTGAATTCATTGAACAATTGGGTGAAAATATCGAGTCTGTGATGACAAGTTATTTTGAAGACTTTAAGCAATCAATAAAGAAAAGTTTGAGAATTCCATTGTCACTAGTAGAGAAGAATTATGATGATATACGTTTTCAAGTGGATGTTGACTATACATTTGTTCAAGCTACTACTCCAAGGCTAAGATGGTTGAGACCCTTAGGATATGAAATAAATGTTGATGAAGCCTCTGCAGCTATTACTGAATTACTAGTAGAAGAAGTAGACAAAAATGCCAAGGCATTTGGAAACTATGAGTTGGCTAAGTCTAAAATCACTATGGAACTCAAGAATGCCTATGTTATTAAGAAGAAAGATAAATTGGTGAAAAAGTTGAAAGCCAAGTTTGGTGAAGATGCCAAGTAGGAGGAAGAAGAGGAAGAAGAGGATGAAGAGGAAGAAGATATATAGGCACAAGCACCACTAGCACTTACATAAGGAATGGGAGAAGATCAAGAAGAAGAGGAAACAAAAGTTACTAAATGTGTCAAGGGAGAAGAAGTTGAGGAAGCACCTACACCTACTAATCAAAAGAAGAGGAAGGCCAAGGACAACCTATGACAAGGGCTAAGAAAACTATCAAACCAAGACAACCTAAGCCTACAACACCTACTACAAAGGCTAGTGCATGTGTGACTACTCAAAAGGCAAAGGAGAAAGTCAAACTAGCTGAGAAAGAAGGTGGTCTGCAAAAAAAGTCGAGGAGGAAGTACATTACACTAGCTAAATCTGATGAGGAGAAAATAGAATCAAATGACAATACCCAATTCAAAATGGTGAGTCACAATCCTCTATCAGACTTAGAAAATATATGTGAGAATGTTAAGAGTAATGTAGATTTCTTAGGATTTTCACATGTTAATTTTGATAACCTTGGTAAAGTTAAGAAAAATCAAGTGGAGGAAGCTATATATGCCATGATGGAAAATTTTAAGAAAGCCCCACTAGAAATTGCTAACTCTATATATGTGAGAATTTTAAGACTAATGTAGATTTGTTAGGATTTTCACATGTTAATTTTGATAACCTTGGTAAAGTTAAGAAAAATCAAGTGGAGGAAGTTATATATGCCATGATGGAAAATTTTAAGAAAGCCCCACTAGAAATTGCTAACTCTATACTAAAAATTTTATATGAGAGAGTTGAGTAGAAATGGTATTATTGCTTGAATATGAAAAGACAAATAAGGGAGACTTCACTTACACAAGTGATGCTTGAACTTAGCAAGGCACAAATTGGTAAGGCTATGAATAAATATGTAGTCAGGTTTGTACCTAAATATAGAGCCTTCAACATACTACATAATAACATTAAAGATGTTGTGAAGAAGTCCACACAGATGTGGAAAGTAACATATGGGCTTACAATAGTGAAGGAAGGTAAATAAGAACCCATAGAGGTTAAAGATGATGAGGAAGATGATAAAAATGAAAATACTATTAAGGGAGGGACAAAAATGCAAGTAGATGACAAGGAAACAACTGAGGTAGAGCAAGAAGAAGAAAAGAGTGTACTAGACACACAATTGCCAAATATCAGTCATCAACATGTAACAAGTGAGAATATTGAAATAATAATAGTTAAGGATGTTTCTAATATAACAACTCAGAACATCAATCCCCTTATAGAGGAAGATCTCAAGAAGATACTTGATTAGTCTACACTGTAGGAAAAAGTATGTGATAATCTTGTTTTGGTGAGTGTAGATGAACTACAGAAAATAATGACTAAAACTCAAGGGAAGCGGTGAATACAAAAGAACCACCTACTATCATCCCTCAAGTCACTAATGTAAAACCTTTGGATAAAGTACCTAAAGCTACAATTGAAAAAGTTGATACAAATGAGGAAAATATAGTGGAAATTCAAGCCACTACAGAAACATAAAGTGGAATAGGTTAGGTAATCTTATATGCACCTACAGCACAAGCACAAGGTGCATCACATGGCATTGTGGAACACAAGGAAAAGCCTGAAGAGATTGAGTTGACACCAAAGGTGAAGGAGAAAGTTTTTATTCAAGCCATGGTAACCTTACCAATATCTAGCACACCTTCTAGTCATACTCTTCAAAAGTTGAGCATAGATGTTATGCCATTATAGATCTTAGTGCTGAATCCTAGCTCATCAAAGGTTGAAGAAGTAATCCAATATGGAGACGTGAGCTTTGATGAAGAGATTTGTTACCAAAGTATGATTATGACATCACCATAGAGTAGATGGGTATATTGCAACAAGCCTTATCAAGAAAGAAGCATTAGGAACTATGCATAAGGGATCACAGGTAGAAGCAAGCATTATTGGGCATCAAAGACATCTTTATAGATGCATTCAATTTGCCAACTCTAGATGAGACCAAGCCACTGATTGAACAACTGACAAAGATAGTGGAGAAGGTTAGTGATGCAGACCTTGACACAAATGCAAAATTGTTAGCATGGTCAGAAAAGAAATTTCAACAAAAAGTAAATGAAAAAATAGTAGGTGATATAGCACTCACACAAGTTGCATTGGTAACTAAGGTTGAGGATACGAAGAAGGTACTTGAGAACATTTTCTCATTGTACACTAAATTGTGCAACCCAACACTCTTCACCCAAGAAACTAGAAGTCCCATTTTGATTTTGGAAATTCAAATCAATGCATCAAGTGCAAAACTACCTATGATACTAGCTTAATGTGAGAAGTGCTTCATAACTTTGTTACAAACACAAGGTCAGTTAGCTACATTATCAACAAATGAAGCCAATATAAGAGTAAAACTGATTAGCATCCAAACAACACTCACCCTCCACATGGAAATTTTGCACACGGAGTTAGGCTATGCTGAAACTCTTATGAAGAAACACTCCAATCTTTCAACATTAGATAGCCTAGTCCACCTTGCTACCAAGTTGGCCATCCAAATCAAGTATTTGGATGTAGCATGTAAAAATTGGGATGCAGCTCTCAAGATAATACTAGATGTCAATAAATATTTTTTGGACAAACACACTATATTTGTATAGCCCATTGACATAAGTGTCAAAAAGGGGGAGATATAGCAAGAGTGTAAAAGGGAGAGATATAGAATTTGAGACAAAAAGACAGAACAAGCTAAGGGGGAGTGAGCAGAGAAACAACATGAAGCTAAAGAATATTAGTTGTGACATATTTACTCAATAGGAGTACATAAATTTTTTTAATATAGAATAGACCTATCAACTTAGGGGAGAGTTATCAAATTTGAGGTATCTAAGTTGTTGCAAAATTTTGAAATTTTGGAGTTTTGTACATAAGTTGAATGAGAGATATAAGAGATATGTTATGCTTGTAAGATTAAGGATGTAAATGCATCACTAAGTTTTTTTGATACTCATGTAAAAGGGGGAGATTTTTTTATCTCAGTTTGGTTTTGACAAGTGAGCATCTACACACTTATGTCATTTACTTAGTTCATGTCGAACAAGTAATACATGTCGAGCACAACATGTAAATAATAAAGCATGTCGAGTCCACAATGAGTGTCGAGCCACTCATGTGCTGAGTCACTCAAGTATTGAGTAGATAGTGTATGCCAAGTGATTTAGGAGTTGAGCAAGTAGTGCATGTCGAGTGATACAGATGTTGAGTCTCAGTGAAGAATTCAGTATATGGTGAGCATCAAAGACTTCATATGTCGAGTGAGATAGTTTTGTTATAGTTGTTTGTAATAGCACAAACAACTATGCAAACCATTTTTGAGCCAACTAAAGATTGAATTACAATATTTTGGAGATAAGGATGAATCTTATGTTAGATTTCCAATCACAAAAAGTGAAGGTTTAAGTGACAAAATAGATGAATCACAATCATTGATTCATACCTAACCCTAAGTCACCTATGTATTCTTAAGGAGGAAAAACCCTAAACTATCTAGAGTGCAAAGAAGGTGAATGGAGTGAATAGAGAAGTTGGCATGCACAAACATAGCATTCATGGTGACTAAGGAGTTATGATCTAAGATTGTATTATAGAATTAGTTAAAGGAGAATAGAGGAAGAGAAGAGCATACAAAAAAGAGACATTTGATCAATAAGGATCAAGAATACATCAGTTTAGATGTGATCTATTATTAGGCAATCAAGTGCTAACTATAGGATCATTGTTGAATCATTCTAGCAAGTGAATTAGTCAAATCTCTTAACAAAGTAGTCCTAATAGGCTATATTGAAATCCTCTAACAAGATTCTTACTTAATTATGAGTTAAAGTCCTTTAGAAAGGCACTTTTCTAATAGGGTGTTGAAATCTTTTAATAGGGTGAGACCTAACAGTCTTTGTAAGCCTTTAACAAGATAGACCTTTCATAGGATAGATCATGTCTCATGATCAAAACATTGTAACCTTCATTGGATGCACTTTATTATTGCAGTAGTAAAGATTTGTGGGTGTCATCCCCACCCCAGTTTCACCTTCTCATCAGAGGATTTATGGGTAATCATATCTGGTGCCATACATATGTGAATGCACATGTGTGAATACTTACTTGGTTACATGTTTTAGATGTATATTCTTTACATGTTATTTCAATTTACTTAGTGAATGCATGAGATGGATGTCTGGTGAAAGTTTTATTGGTCAAAGTTTAAACTATTGATTCCCTCCCCCCCTCCTAGAAGTTTACCTTTCCTATTATAATTCCAATAGTGGGCTCTTCTTGCATACATTTTGTTTGATCTATCAACTCCTAAAAGGGTTGAGGCTTCTAACAAGGCCTAGTCCTCTAGCAAGTACTCGAGATACTATATGTATTTCATAGGCTCTTAATAAGGTCAATATCCTTAACAAGATCCTATTGTTTAGTGAATCATCTAGTGGGTATCATCCCCATCAACATTTTCCCTTGGCCATAGTTTCCCTAGTTAAAAAATAATGGTGTTATGAATTCTCTATGTGCATGGTTATATTATTATTCAACATTGTTGATTTACTTTCATATGCAAGTTATAAAGTAATTAACAATATTCAGTTGTGGGCAAAAAATTTTAGAATATTGATTCCCATCCTCCCTCTAAGTATTATCTATTTTTGAAAAAATCATTGTTACTCACTAACCATTGTAGTAGTGAATCAAATCACTTAATGAGATAGCCTAACAATGATTTTATTAATCCTCTAACAAGGTGGCATTTCTAGATTGAATTGTCTCAAAGACGGCTAAGAAGGCCACTCCTAATAGGGTGATTAAATACTTTAATAGGGTCACACCTAACAGTGTATTTTGTAACCTTTAATAGGGTTGGCTCCTAACAAAGCTCACTTTAGAAGAGTAAAAAATAGTAACTAGTTGCGATTGGTGATTTTTCCAAATTGGGTTTCCATGTTAAATCTTGGTGTCTCTTGTGTTCATGTTATTTATTTTATGGGTATGCAACTAAGTTAATTAAGGTTAATCACAAATTATATCTTAAGATATAAATGTTCATTATATATCAAGTAATAGTTGATATTTTTGTACTTGCTGAATGACAGTAAATTGTTAGTGTTAACCCAGTGCTTTTGTGTTAACTGAGTAGCAGTAGCAATTCAGTCTTTGTAGAGTTTTAGCTTTGATTTGTATTGACATCTAAGAAATCTGGGATTTATTTTACTAGTAATTGATTCACCCCTCCCCTCTTAGTTACTCCTCTTATATTTCCAACACATCTCATCATATTCCTAAATACTATCGATAGGCCCTTGAAGGATGCATCCTTCCTCTTATACAATCTTGATATGTGAGTATCTAGTTCTACCAATTACTTTGGAAAAAGGTCACCTTTTGATAGATTTATACTTTCTTTAATTTTTTTTCTTTTTAGGATTTCAAATTGTTAGAATATATGATGTAGTAAAAGGCAAGAGAATTCCCAAAGGAAATGTCTCAGCCCCCAAGAAATAATCACACAATAGAAACACAATAGCAAAAAGCAATAATGCAAGATCTGATACCAAATCACAAGTCTTTATTCATAGATATAGTTGATTACATGCAATATGCCTAATTGTATGGCCTTTCAAGTTAGAGCCAAATACAAACAGCAATTACAAAATTAGTTTTGCAAGATCTAATGAGATTCAACTTATAAACCCAATCCCAACTAGTCTAGATACACAATTGGATAAGAACACTAAAAAGAATCCACACTTGTACCCCCAGGTCCAACAATCAATCCTCTGGTTCTTAAGTCACAACCCTAGCTCTTCAAAATTCACATCTACACTTCATTATTCCTAAAAAAATTAATCTCCTCCAAGTCCTTCTAAAATCTAAGCCTAAATACCCTATTTATACTTGCCAAAATGGCTTACAGAACATTCTAGAACATTACAAAATAGGAAGGCCGACCTAACAATGATCTATGCACATCCCAAGAAAAGATCTAATTATAAACATCATGATCAAAATAAATCTCGCAAGTTGGCTCACACTAAAAATGCAAAAAAAATTTCCAAAAACAAATAGTCCGCATCAACAGGAAAACTCAGCATATGAAGGAATGCACAACACACACTAGATAACTTAGCACCCACTGAAGAACTCTCCACACACTACAAAGATTAGCACACACTATAGAGTGAGATGGGATAACATGTGAACCTGAGTGTTAGCATGACATGGGATAACCTCAACTCAGCTTAAACTATAAAATTATTGGCACTCGACAATTGCAACAACTCGACAAAAATTGCTAAAATAAACACAAATGAGTAGAATAATATGTCAACCCAAGATTCTCCTACATTAGACACCCCAAGTTTGAAAATATGTTGTAGAAGCTAAAAGAACATCTTTTAGGATTCAACACATAAACCCCAAACTGATTCTTCACATACATGTCCTCCAAGTCTTCAACTTGTACACACTTTCCCTTACTTTTCTTCTTCTTCACATCCATCTTAAGTGCTCCATAGTTCTACTTTCCATGCTAATCTCCAACCTTCTTAGAATCTACCAACTCAACTTAGTGGCCAATGCTCAAGTTCTTCCTACTGAGCTCTTCATTGTACAAAGAAATCAAGGAAAACTTTCTGCCACCTTTCTCAACAATGAACACATTCTTGACACAATCATGCATAGCATTGCAATCATACTACCAAGGTCTACAAAGCAACACAAGACAACTATTCATATCCACAATATCACACAAAACTTGATCGTTATACTACCCAATATGGAAATAAACAAGGCATTGCTCCCTCACTTCCAAAGCATGCTCACCTTGTAACCAACCAATATGATAAGGGTAAGGATGTCTCACTCTCTTCAAACCAAGTTTCTAAACCATCTCTTCAGTAACAAGGTTATCAGTACTACCACAATCCACAATCACCTTGTAGATTTTTCTATTAGACTTATAACAAGTCCTAAAAAAACTAGTCCTCTGACAAGAATCCAATGTTCTCTAACCCACCAATACTTGTCGAGCGAGAAAATTCTCTCCTTGCTCAGGCTGACTGTCCTAGACTTCAACCTCATTCACAATAGCAATTGTCCTACCAACTAGACATTCAAAATATGTATGCCCTTCTTTGCCACATTTGAAATAATTACCTTTGAACACACCTTTTCCTATCATCCTTTTCTAATAAAAAATTTTTGGTTCACCTTCTAAACTTGGTTTAGCTTGTGCTGAGCTATCTTGCTTCTCCTTTCCTCAAGGATTTACTTGATGTTTCCTCTTCAAATTATCTTCTACTCTCAAAGCATACTGATAAGCATCCTCAATTGAAGGAACATTTAGCATACCAATCACATCTTGAATATTTAATCTTAAACCATTAATGTACCAAGCTACCTTTTCCTTTGAAATTTCTCTATGCCCAAACTAAATAGTCAACTTGTAGATTTCCTTGGTATAATCCTTCATAGTCATATGCTTTTGTTTCAAATTTTGCAACTTCTTAAACAAATCAAGTTCATAATTAGTAGGAATGAACTTAGTTTTCAACTTAGTCACCATCAATCTCCATATAAAGATCTTCATTTCACCTTCCTCCTCTCTATCACTTTGCAGTTCCTTCCACCAAAGAGCAGCATGTCCCTTCAACTTAGTTTATGCCAACCTCACTCTGAGTGGATCATCAATATCTTCAAGCTCAAAGTAGTCTTCTAATTCACCAATCTAATCAATCAAGTTTTTAGGATTCAAAGTACTTGAAAAATTGAAAACCTCCATCTTATGCTTTAGCTTCAATTGAGATCTAGGTTGAGCAAACTAATCAGCCCAAATTCCAATAGGTCTCTCCACATGATTAGTTCTATCCTCACCACTTGATCTAGCAACTTCAAAGTCTTTGGCAACTTCCTCATAACTACATTTAGTACCCACATGCCTAGGTATGCCACCTAAAGAACTCATGATTTCAGTAATCATATCACTCTTCATCAATGCTATCTGAGATCTGAAACTGGCTTTAAACTCCTCCATCTCAAATCTAAAATCTGCTTTAACCTTCTCTGAGATCTGTTCTTCTACAGCATCACTAAGATCATTAATCACCCTAGGGTCCAAACTTCTTGGATGTATCTTCCAAGGTTTTCACAAAACCCTAAGAAATAGATCCACAAATCCAGAAGATCAATCAGCTCCACCGATTCAACTTTCTCCAACCCATAATCCTAGTGAAAACTACCTTAGCTTTGGTGATCTGTCTACACACTCAAGAATAACCTTCACTTTGATAACACTTGATGTTGTGTAAGGTAGGAGAGTCCCCAACGGAGATGTGCTAGCCCCCAAAAAATAACCACACAGTGGAAACACAACAATAAGAAGCAATAATGCAAGATCTGATACCAAGTCACAACTCTTTATTCATAGATATAACTTATTACATGCAATATGCCTGGCTCGAAGGCCTTTTGAGTTAGGGCCAAATACAAATAGCAATTACAAAATTAGTTTTGCAAGATCTAATGAGATCTAAATTACAAACCCAATCCCATCTAGTTTAGATACACAAGTGGATAAGAACACCAAGAAGAATCTACACTTCTACCCTTAGGTCCACCTGTAGATGCTCAAAAATGGTTCTTGTCTATAGTTTCATCACTTCTTCATACTAACTTGTTCCATTTTCTCATTCCACTAACTCTGATCTTTTGGCCAATTTGATCATATCTCAATAGTGTATGTCATTATTTGTATCCTCTTTCACATTAATTTCATATCATTTCGAAACCATTTCAAATCAACTCAAAATCATATCAAATCAACTTGGAATAATCCCAAATCTACCTAAAATCACCCAGAATCGGTCTTAATCAACTTGGAATGTGTCAAACATCTCAAATATATCATTGTCTATCCAATCTTGGGCATTTTTATGGCTTTCAATGCCTTGGAAACCTATTCATCTATCAAATTGTATCAATCTAACCTTAGTATTATCATGGCTCTCAGTGCTAGGTCAAACTGTCATTCACATTATCTAATCTTTGACATTGTCAAGTCTCTTAGTGTCAGATAATGGGGTTATCAACCATTTAATAACATTGGTAGTGTCTGTTGATGTTATTATAATCAACCCTATCAACCAATCTCAATCCTGTAGTATTTTGCAATGTCAGTTAAATGTTGTGTGTCCTTAATTCATGTCATGTGTCCTTGGCATGTTATCAATTTCAATCAATCAATAAATTTGACCATGGCTTTGGTCTATCTATCATCATCCTAGTCAATCTCCATTAAATTATCACATTTCATCAAAGGATATTGTCACACTTATTTAATCAAATATGCCAATCATCTACTAATTTTCTCTATAGGATTAAGCAACCCATTATTTAATCTTATGTCATTTTACTAATTATTTTCCTTAATTAACCTCCTCAATTAATTGATATTTTATTAATTAATTGATTCATCATTCACAAACCATGGAAATTATTGGTTTCCTAAGTCATATTTTTCTTCCATTTATTTCATTTTTACTAGTTTCTATTTGTGTGGAATAATGGATTCTTTAATTCAAATATTCCACATGATATTGACATCATCATGACACATGGGCATGACACATCATGGATTATCTATTTACACTTGGATAAGATGTTTCATACTCCATATATTCTTATTCTCTTACGCGCATGCATATTTGGCATCCATTGTCATAGATTCTTGGCTTTAAGTGGTTTTGAGGTGTCATATGACTTGTCATAGATCCTCTTCCATCTAAAGCCAAGTTTGACTTCCAAGCATCATACAATCCTACATTTGGCATCTTGTGTCATATGTGTCATGGATTCTCAAAGGAATCTCTTTCCAAGTCACATATCCAAGGTGACAATTCCAATCCTCTCATCTTTCGTGTTGATTATAAAATGAGCATTCTTCCTCTCATTTTCGGTCCCTAGTTTCTTAGTTTTTGCTCTCTCTCTCTCTCATGCTAAAATCACATCCTCTAGTATTCTCATAGCATTATCACCATCTTAGGCTTTTGCTTCAACATTGTGTGCACTATAGGCAATTTGGAGCTACATCATATGGAGAACAAAGAAGGACATGAGTGCTACAATGAAAGAGGGGATTTCTAACTTTGTGATGCTTCCTTTTTTTTTATTTTCCTTTCATGGTATGCTAGAGGGTGTTGATGTACATTTATTGAGTTTGTGATTTTCTCATAGTATGTTAGACATTAGCCCATTTTATGGTCCTACAATTGGTGAACCTGACATGAACACTATCTAAACATTACAACCTTGGTCAAAACTTTACAAACTTTGGTACACTATATTCAAGGCTTAGAAAACATGGCTACTTGTGATCCTAAGCGTGCTTGGCATAATGTAGGTTTCATCCTTGCATAGAACCCACTTGCATCAACCCTAGTTTAAGCCTCATACTTGCATCACATAGGCTTCATATTACATGTTTTAGTCCTCAATTAGTATCTGGCATCTTTCATATTGCATTCATTAGGGTTTAGTGTGCATCCCTTAGTTTTTTACATTTCAACCTCAAAATCTGCACTTTCAATCTTCCATCTTGCATCTTTGCATACCCAACCTTCATCTTGCACACTTTAACCATCATTCTAGGTGTCTTAAACATCAATTTGAACCTTCATTTTGGTCTTAGCATTGTCCTCTACTATTTAGCTGTGACATCAATCTGGAAACCCTAGCACTTAAAATTGCCTTAGTTTCAGCCCAGCTTCCCAACTGCACTCTAAAACTACCAATTGTGCCCAAACTGGCCCCAACTACACCATAGGCCTAGTTGGTACTATCTGAGCACACTTGGTAGTCTGAGAACCTAGTTTGGGCTTCTAGATAGCATTTTGAGGCTTCAGAGGTGTCCATAAGTACCTACATAGGTCCTCTTGTAGCAGCATGCCCTGATCTGCATTCTACACCTCCTACCCTTCATTTCCTTCACTTAAGACATCATTCATTAAGTCATAACATTTATTTTACATCTCCTAATCCATCATAACATCATCCCTATCATCCTAACTTTCTGGCATAACAACTTGATAATCACCTAAATTAGAATCAGCAACCATTCAACCCATCTTCCCAATTACACCATGAAACTACCAACTATGCCCAAACTATCCCCAAATGCACAATAGGTGCAGTTGGTACTGTTGGAGTGCACTTGGTGCTATTAGAGCATAGTTGGGCACTTGTATGACCATTTTGGGCCTCCAAACTGCAGTTTGGGAGCCTAAAACTATATTTAGAAGCCCCTATACATCCTCATTCTGCATTTGACCCAAAACATCATCCTGCACCCAAAATCTCATTTTGCATCTTAGGAATTTTGCATATTACATATCCTCTCAACATCACCATCACTTTGAGCCCCCATAAACACTATTTTGAACTCCATACCTTTGAATTTAGTCAAGAATTTGAACAAAGTATGAGTCCTAGAGTATCTCGTAGCATTGATGGATGATGGATCTCGACTAGCCCTTTTATCTTTTTTTATCATTTTCTTTGATCAAACTCTGTCTATGTCTTGATAGATTTGACCTTGTCATCTTTATCAACTTCTTAGACACAATACTTTCCAAAGATTTCATCTAAGTTCAAAAACCTTGCATATATCCTTATCATTAGCATCATCATATTCCTAGTCTCCTTAAATGTCATCTCGACTTACCCTAGTGATATATCCTGCCTCATCTTGCATTTTTTAAAACCCTAGCATCATTCCCACTATCAAACCCTATCAGCTTGTCTATCAACCAAATTGTCTTCTTAATCACTTATCCTCATTTTGCATAACCCAAATGTCATTATCAACCTTAGCACACCACCCCTTGCATAGTCCACCTTGAGTACACCAACCTCTAGCATCATTGCCAAGTCCTAGATCCAACCTTAAATTGCTATTTTGCGTATCATAGGGTCATTTTCATCACCTTTAGTCAAACTTCAAAGCATCATTCACATTTACATTTGCATAGTTTCCCTAGGATATTTTCATCTTGCATACCAAAACCTTAGTTCATTTGGCACTTTCCTAGGTTGCATAACATCCCTAAACACCTAAAAAAATCCAAAAAAACACTCATATCCTACATACCCACATCCTAATTATCAAGTTTTGACCTGTTTTACCAACTGCACCCCTATTTTACCAACTACACACTTTAGGTGCATATTTGGTAGTTTCAGTGCATAGTTGATAGTTTCAGAGAGCACTTGGTAATTAGGGACTTCATCTTAGGTTCTAGAACCCTAATTTGCACGTCCATAGCTTGCATTGCATCCAAAAACCTTAGAAAAACACTCAAAATCACTCAAATCATTCATATTCTGCATTTTTGGCACCCTAGCACCTATGTTTACCAACTGCATACCTTCTACTTACCAACTACTTACCTTCAGGGCCCCAAGTGCACCAAGGGTGCACTTGGTACTTTTTGAGTGTAGTTAGTAGTTTAGGTGTGCACTTGAGAGGCAAGGAGCCCATTTAGGTTTTCCTCCACTACATCTGCATCCTTAGGTATCATGTCAGCACTCATTAGGACACAATCAGCTCAAAGACTTGAAGAACTTTACCAACCCTTGTTTCCTAATGCATCAACACAACCAAAACCTCATCCAAGACCAAAGCAGATTGGAGAAACCCAAAAAATATTTGACAATGACTAAATTGAGGCATCACAACCATTACTTGCAGACCCCTTAAACATGTATCCACAAGATCACCATAACCAAGAGCTGACACAAAAAAACCCTAAACAACACACCTACTATGTGGTTTCATTCAAATACTTCCCCTACACATGGGATGGTTCAATGTAGTCCTAACTGTGAACCTATATTCATGCTGATACCACCCAGAGGTGGAAGTGTACCAACCACACCCGAGGATGAACAAACACACTCCTTTGAATTTAGCAAACCCAACATAGGTACCTTCAACTCTGATACATCAAACACACAACAAGGTATTGTACACCTAAGTGATGACTCTAACACTGATTATGGAATCAATGATGAAGAAATGGCTAGGGTATGTCAAGACAAAAAAATTTGCAAGAACTTCAAACTTTTGGCAGCCTAAGAAATTGTTAAGTTTAATCCACACTTGGAGGGACCTAAGTCCAAACATCAAACCAACACAAAAATTAAAAACATACAACCCATGATCAATTTGGACTTAGATAAGGGCAAAAAATCTTTGGAGTTTCCAAACACAATAATGGCACCTAGAAGGTCCCATCAAGAATCAACCATCGAAATCCTCCAAAGTACATTTCAACACATCAACATTAATCCCTTGTTTGATGAACCACAACTAATGAAGGGAAACAAGACTCTTCCTAAATATCCCAAAAGAACATTAAGACTCGATCTCAATCACATGATGCAACAATAAGATGTGCCTAAAGGGACTTGTACTCTAGGGATGCCAAACATACATCCTTTGGAGGAAAATCAACAAAGTGCACCTTTGCCCTAAACTCTACCAAGCGTTATGATGTCAAATGTTATGGAGCCTCCCATGAGTACACTATGTGAAATATCAATTGTAACCATCCCTATTGACGTACAAAGGAAAAGTCTTATTGACATTACACCCATTCCTAAAAGGAACATGTCACATTATCAAGTCAATATGATGTCCCAAGGAGAAACCTCTAACACACAATAGTGCCAAAACCACAATACCAACATGGTGATCAATTCTCAAGGACATAACCAACTACCCCAACAACATCAACCTACAATAGTATAAGGACTTAATGTTTTCAACACACATTTGACATATCAACAACAACATCAACCACAACAACAACACCCTCAAGTGGTGCAAGGATCCAACGTCCCTAATATGCACTCCAATGTAAATCTACTTGACTTACATGCAATATACCAACAACAATTCCAACAACAACAAGCCATGTTTGCTAAACAACAAGAGCAACTCAAACAATAGTTGTAATACCAAAGATGCCTTGAGAAAAAAATTGCATATCAACAACATTTGTTACAACAACAATGCGTGCCACAACAATCTCAATAGATACCTCTACAACAACAATCACATGCATGGTCTCACATGCAACCAATAGAGGTATCCCAACAACAACTGCAACAAATGGCACAACAACAACAGATGGTACATCAATCACAGTTGATACCACAACAATTACCACATCAAATACCACAACAAGTACCCCAACATATACTACAACAAAGACCCTTTTGTCTTTAAGGTACCAACATACCTCCACCACCTAGGGACACATCACCAAACTCATCAAACACAAAAATGTCATAACCGAGTAGACATAGTTCTCAACACAAAAAATGACCTACTCATAGACACAAAAGACTTGAAGGGAAGACTATAATGTAAAACCCTAATGAAGAATTAGTACAACAATTCAAACAACTTTCCAAACAAGTCGAGGCATTGGGAGTCCAAAAGAAATAGGCTCTATATACAGAATGAGATTTACATCCTAATCCATTTGATAAAAGTTTGTACTTGCCTCCATTCCCAAAACACTTTGAGAACCCAAGGTTCAAAAAATATCAAGGAAAATTCAACCCGATTGACCACATTCAAGAATTTTGTGCCTCTTATACCAAACTCAGTGATGAGCCCACCTACCTCATGAGATTGTTCCCTTGTTCTCTAGGTGGGCCCACTATTGAATGGTATTCCAAACTTCCTGGTACTATCAAATCTTGGTCGAAACTTGAAAACAAGTTCATCTTCCACTTTTCCTTTAACATTACAAATGAGGTGACACTTTCTGATTTATGCTCAACTAAACAAAAGGGAGAGCCATTTATCACATTCTTACTACGCTAGAGAAGCTTAGTCAGTCAATGCTCACTAGACATTCCTGAAGAATAACAAGTTAACATGTGCATTGAAAAATTAGTCCCTAACTTAATGAATGAACTCAAAATCAAAAGTCCAAGCACCATTTCTAAACTATTCAAAAAAGGGGCTAGTATTGAATATGCTCTTATTCATAAGGGAATCCTCAAGACTAACAAGGAAAACAAAAACACTAATTGTCTAATGACAAGGAAAAAAATTCTCCAAGAATAAGAATGTGACCAATGATGGCATTGTAGATGCATGTAAAATTAGCACAACACAACCTCAACTAACTTTGAAAGGTGCAAACCCTACAAATTCACAAACTCCCAATCAAGCATCACCTCCACAACAAAAAATTGAGACTACCATGCAAGATGGACCTCAGAGACATCCTAGAACCAAAAATAGAAAATTCACACCATTGGGATACCTCTTGAGACTACACTTCAACAATTACTCAGTAATAACTTCCTACATTTACCCCCAATCAAAGATGAGCCACTAACTAAAGCGTCTTGGTGGGATGCAAAAAAAATACCACCACACCAAAGCACATAAGACCTCATCATGTTTCCAACTAAAGCATGAAATACAAGACCTTATTAATGATGTAGTAACCATAGTCGATCCATCATTGCTAGCATCCAACTCGGATCACATTATCTCCAAAGATCCTTTGGGTAATCACGACAAAGAGAACCCCTCAAGTTCAAACTCAAACTCACAAGGTAATGTGAATTATACATGCACCGGATATGACTACACCATCAACTGTTTCAATGAGTCTGATTCTTGTATATCCACATTCACCTTAAAGGTTGAAGACCCCCATTGCACTATCACCACATGCCACACCAAGATCAGTCTACCTGGAGCTCCATCTAGACCTATTGTCTCTACTAGACCTACACTCCCTAGTAGACCTAATGCTCCCACTTTATCTGATTATAGCCTTGTCGAATAGCTCAGCAAGACCCCTGCACAAATATCCATCTTGGACCTACTATGTGCATCTCCTCAACATTAGAAGATCTTGGATAAAGCACTTAAAGAGTTAGTAGTCCTAGATAACATCGATGTTGCCCAGTTCCAAGCCATGGTGGGGAGCCTATCTGCATCACAACATATCACCTTTTCCCCTCAAGATATTCCTAAATATAGACCCAACCACAATGATCCTCTTCACCTTGAAATCATTGTCCACAATGTTAAGGTCAGATGTGTCTTGATAGATGGAGGAGCGGTGCTAAATATCTATACACTTAAAGTAGTCAAGGGTTTGGGTTATTTTGAACACGATGTGGATCCCTCTCAAAGAATCACAATAAAAGCTTATGATGATGGTGAACACTTCTCTATAGGGGTCATCATCTTACCTATCAGAGTTGGTCCAGCTACTAAGAATACTTTATTCTAGGTCCTAGATATTGAAATGAATTGCAACATGATACTAGGACACCCTTGGATACATGCTATGAAAATAGTGTCATCTACATGTCATCAATGTCTGAAGTTTGCCTACAACAATGTGGAGGTTACTACTCGATGATCCAGATCCCTTCCAGTTCTATGCTAACCTAAGAGATGCTACTGCATGCCAAGTCCCAGCAAATAATGAAGCACAACCTAGAGATTCCTCCAAGTATGTGGATGTTGATATACTCCTCAACAAGGCCAAAGAAAAGATGTAGATTGAAGACAATGGATATGGAGAATACTTTATGTCTCAAGTATCCCACATTAGGGAGTCACCACTTTCTCCCCAATCTTATGGTAAATCATAACTATTGCAAGATCAACACTCTGAGATCAGTACACAACTTGTCACTTCTATCAATGAGAATACATTTGTATGTATTGAGAAAGCAAAAGAAGAACAAAAACCCACTTTGATATCTCTTACCAAGTATGGACCTAGGATTATTATCATGTAAACACAAGGCTATGACACATGTAGTTATCTTGGATCTCAGAAACAAGGAATAATTGAATCTATCACTACAAAAGGACAACCTCCTAGTCTGGGGCTTGTATTTAAACCATTAAGAATAGGTCCTCCTATTACTATGGTACCTATGTGTAAGACTATGGATGTTTTGAATGATGAAAAGGCATCTAAGGATACCCCACCTAAAACCAAGAGTCCTCTAGCTTCTAAGCATGACCCCAACAATACAACTAAATCGAATGCCCATATTTATACCTTCAACCAAAGCCCATTCAAAATTGATGATGACATCCCTTCAAGTAATTTTGAACTATTGGATTGTGACCAGCATGGACCACCAATTTTTTATTGATTCGATAATGATGACACTCTCGCAATAGACTTTGAAATCTATGAAGGCATTATGATTCATAACCATACAAAAGAAATTTATCCTAAAGAGAACACATTAGCATATTTTGGGGAGCCAAATCCACCTTCTAGTTGCAAAGCAAAAAGAGAAAAAAATGACAAAAGTAGGTCTCTTGGTGAAAATTGAAAGGTACCATTAGACCATGAAAAATCAAAAGCTAAGTAGCTCCCAAGGATAAAAAATGAAAAAGATGATGCCATGAATATTAGTGTTCCAATTTTCAACATGTCACAAAGTCTTTTTGAGTGCTCCTAATCAGCCTTTATGTGGGAAATTGTGGTCTCAATTCTCCCAATCCTTCCTTATATCTAGTTGTTTATCCCCCAATATTACTACCTAACTTGTTTGATAACCAAAATACAACCTCAATCAAAAAAGCCTTTGAGCACGCCCTAATCAGTGACATCCTACACAACATATCCATTGACCCATTTATCCTTAGATGCTTTGATCTGTAAGAGGCGAAAAATTTCTTCTATATGGTACATGATGGTATATCGCAAGGCCTTTCTAGTGGTTTGATTTTAGCTATAGACTCGAAATGAATCCTGCATAGTTATGTTCAGTCATGGATCCAGAGATTATTAGCTAGCAACACCAACAACTAATATCTTCTTAGAATTTGTTAGCAACATTCATGATTCTATCTGAAAGTCCTAAAAAAATATCAAAAAAATAGAAAAAAGAATTGAAAAAAGTGAAAAAAAGTCATGCAAAAAATGGATGCCTTGATGAAAACCTGGCAAACAAGCATCTTGGCACAAAAATTTGAGTCAAGAGAAAAATTTCATTCTAAAGTGAAAACCTGGTAAACAGATGCTTTGGGCAAGTACGATGGTGAAAACCTAGCAAACAGGCACCGCGTGTAATTAGTTGTTGCTCCTCTATCTATCAAGATTCCATCTAGCTTTTTCCCCTTTTTTCATTCCCTGATCATATCCTTCATATTGCAAGACATCCCTAGTCCTTGATCATGGCCCATGAACTAGTTAATGTCCATTGTTATCTTACCTAAAGCATCACCAGTTTGTACATACTTTGTCTTTGGCTTTTGTACATAGCCTGTGTCTTGTCTGGGGGCATATTACCTACATGGTGTATGAGTTTGAACTTAAACTAGGGGCATAGCACTAAGCACTTCTTATCCATTGGACTTATCTATAATGGATTGGAGCTAACACTTGTATATTCTTTTACGATCTTGAGAAAAATCCTAAAAATTCAAATTTAATCCTAAAAAAATCATAAAAATTCAAATATGATCCTGAATAAATTCTAAAAATCATAAAATGTCCAAAAAAAATTCACTAAAAATCATAAAATGTCCTAAAAAATCACTAAAAATAAAAATAAAAAGTCCTAAAATAAACTTGAAAAATCGTAAAATGTCCTAAAGAAATGAGCAATGCAAAAACATCAAATATCCTCAAACAACCCTAAAAATCACAAAACCCATCAAAAAATTGTAATAAACCTTGTACATAACCATCCCTTTGCATAAACACTTGCACTTTCATAGACTAAAACTCAAAGCACTATACTTTGATGACAATCACACTATTTGAGCAATGTGAATCGACAATCAATCTAACATGTCACTATGACCCTATCAACTGAATCCACAAATAGAACTATCACATGATCAACCTATCAAACACTATCTGAACACTTAATACACTAAAAGCAAGTAATAATCGAAAATAATAGATGTTGGCTCACATTTTTCAATGAGTGATTTTTATTTACGTTATTTTTCTTTGATCATGTTCCTATGCCACTCGATAATATAAACTGGTCTATGAGAGTGGTTGGAATGGTTCATAGTCATCTTTTATTTTGTCTGTTAAAGAAATGTACCTTTGAGAGTCTAAGGCACGTAAATATGCCTCAAGAAGGACAAAGTCATTTTCTATCTACATCATGCTTGCTTATGTAAAAGGTTTGCATTTGTGCTCTAGCTCTTTATGCCATGATGTCTTGCATCCTATTTGCCATATCAAAATAAAGCTCCATTTGACATATAGTGCACTTTCTAAAAGAAAAAGTCTTCACCTCATTTTAATTCATCATCATCTTACCTATTTGATTTTCTATCATTAAAATCTTCATCCACCACCATGATCATTTATTCTAATAAACCAAATCATCTTCATCTTGCATTCCTACATCATCCTACACTGTCTGTCAACCTTCTATGGCTTTCCACCTAGTCTAGCCTTAATCTGACATTTGCTTGACCAATATTGACCAACTCTAACCATGTTTGATTGATTTGATTCATGTTATGACACCTTTCCATATTTTGGGCATGCACGCAAAGTTTCAGGTCATTCTGAGTCCAATCAAGCTGATTTTGGCACCCAGAGTCTTCTGGGGCGCAATCTATACTTTTAGAGTGCACTTGGCCTTCCCAAGTGCACTTAGGAATACTTGGTATTGTCATAGCACACTTGGGGGTACCAAGTGTGCACTGGGTGCACTTGGGTGCATTTTGGGTGCACTTGGGACAGTAAGATTCCTAGAACTGCTCCTGTAGACCCTATGTTGCACTCTGGAGGCCATAACTTTTGCAATTCAACTCTAATTTGTAATCCGTCAGTTGTGTTGGATTTTTATCTTCATTATAAAAATTTTGAGCTATCATTTTCATTATTTGGTTACTTTTTTGAGTGTTAACCCTTGAAAATACTCTCAAGCTCCTATTTGACCCCCATTAAGCACTCCAGACCTCATAACTTTCACATTTTAGCTTCGATTTGTGATCCATCAATTGATATGGCTTTATCTTCTCATTTTTGAGAAATTGACATATCATATGCTTATCTCAATCAATTTCTCAAGGGGGAAACCATATATATCATCCCTACTCAGGCATGTCATTATGGCTTTCTCATCAGTGTTTTTTGACACAATGCTTTAAATCACATTGTATTAAAGAGGGGCAAATTGCAAATTCTCAAAAATGGTTTACATATATGGTTTCATCACTTCTTCATACTAACTCATTCCATTTTCTCATTCCACTAACTCTTATATTTTGGCCAATTTGATCATATCTCAACAATGTATGTCATTATTTGTATCATATTTCACATCAATTTCATATCATTCCGAAACCATTTCAAATCAACTCAAAATCATATCAAATCAACTTAGAATCACCCCAAATTTACCTAGAATCACCCAAAATCAGTCTTAATCAACTCTAAACGTGTTAAACATCCCAAATCCATCATTGTCTATCCAATCTTAGGTATTTTTATGGCTTTCAGTGCCTTGGATACCTATCCATCTATCAAATATTATCAATCTAACCTTAGTATTGTCATGCCTCTTAGTGCTAGGTCAAACTGTCATTCACATCATCTAATCTTTGACATTGTCAAGTCTCTCAGTGTTAGATAATGGGGTTATCAACCATTTAATAACATTGATAGTGTCCATCAATGTCATTATGATCAACCCTATCAACCAATCTCGATCCTATAGCATTTTGCAATGTCAGGTAAGTGTTACGTGTCCTTAATTCATGTCATGTGTCCTTGGCATGTTATCAATTTCAATCAATCAATCAATTTGATCATGGCTTTGGTCTATCCATCATCATCCTAGTCAATCTCTATTATCATCACATTTTGTCAAAGGATATTGTCACACTTATTTAATCAAATTGGCCAAACATCTACTAATTTTTTCTATAGGAGTAAACAACCTATAATTTAATCCTATGTCATTTTACTAATTATTCTACTTAATTAACCTCCTTAACTAATTAATATTTTATTAATTAATTGGTTCATCATTCACAAACCATGGAAATTCTCAATTTCCTAAGTCATATTTTTCTTCCATTATTCCACACATGATGGATTCTCTATTTACACTTGGCTAAGATGTGTCATACTCCATATATTCTTATTCTCTTATATGCATCCATATTTGGCTTCCATTGTCATAGATTCTTGGCTTCAAGTGGTTTTGAGGTGTCATATGACATGTCATGGAATCTCTTCCATCTTTAGCCAAGTTTGACTTCCAAGTGTCATACAATCCTACATTTGGCATCTTGTGTCATATGTGTCATGGACTCTCAAAGTAATCTCTTGCCAAGTCACATATCTAAGGTGACAATTCCAATGCTCTCATCTTTCAATTTTATTATAAAATGAGCATTCTTCCTCTCATTTTCAGTCCCTAGTTTCTTAGCTCTCTCTCTCTCTCTCTCTCTCTCTCTCTCTCTCTCTCTCTCTCTCTCTCTCTCTCTCTCTCTCTCTAAAATCACATCTTCTAGTATTCTCATAGCATAATCACCATATTAGGCTTTTGCTTCAACATTGTGTGCACTATAGGAAATTTGGAGCTACATCATATGGAGAAGAAAGAAGGACATGAGAGCTACAAATGAAAGAGGAGGTTTCTAACTTTGTGTTGCTTCCTTTTTGTTTATTTTTCTTTCATGGTAGACTAGAGGGTGTTGATGTACATTTATTGAGTTTGTGATTTGCTCATAATATGTTAGGCATTAGCCCATTTTTTGGTCCTACACCACCAAGCAATCCTATGGCTCTCAAGCCGCAACCCTAGCTCTTCAAAATTTGCATCTACACTTCATTCTTCCCAAGAAATGAATCCCCTCTAAATCCCTCCAAACTCTAAGCCTAAATACCCTATTTATACTTGCCAAAATGGCTTACAGAACATTCTAGAACATTAAAAAATAGAAAGGCCAAACCAACAATGATCTATACACATCCCAAGACAAGATCTAATCATAAATGTCATGATCAAAATAAATCCTGCAACTTAGCTCACGCCAAAAATTTAGAAAACACATCCAAAAGCTGACACTCGGCATCAATAGGAAAACTTGGCATATAAAGGAATGCACGACACACACTAGATAACTTGGCACCCACTGAAGAATGGCACACACTATAGAACTCGACACACATGTTGGAATTAAAATAGGAAAGGTAAACTTTTGGTTGGGGGGGGGGGGGGGGGGGGGAGGGATGAATCAGTAGTTTAAACTTGGACCCATAAAACTTTCCCCACACATCCATCTCATGCATTCAATGTATCAACTGAAATAACATGTAAAGAATGCACATCTAAAGCATGTAAGCGAGTAAACATTCACACACATATAACACCATATATGATTACCCAAAAACCCTCCAAGTGAGAAGGTAAATCTAGGGTGGGGATGACACCCACAAATCTTCACTACTACAGTAATAAAGTGTATCCAATTAAGGTTACAATGTTTTGAACATGAGATATGATCTACCTGTAAAAGGTCTACCTTTTTAAAGGCTTACCAATATTGTTAAGTCTCACCTTGTTAGAAGTGTGTCTTGCTAAAGGACTTTAACTTACAACTAAGTAAACACCCTATTAAAGGATTTCAATACAGCCTATTAGGACTACTTTGTTAAGAGATTTTGACTAAAATCAACTATTAAAATGTCTCAGCATTGATCCTATGGTTAGCACTTGATTGCTTGATAACAAATCACCTCTAAACTAATGTCTTCTTTATCCTTCTTGATCAGATGTCTCTTTGTTGTATACTATCTTCTTCCTTTGTTCTAATCTAACTGATTCTACAATGTAATCTTACTTCATAACTCCTTAGTCACCATGAATTCTCTATTTGTGCATGAAAACTTCTCTCTTCACTCCTTCAACATTCATAAAAAGTTTAGGGTTTTCCCTCCATAAGAATACTTTGGTGACTTAGGGTTAGGTATGAATCTATGGTTGAGATTCATCCATTTTGCTACTTAATCCTTCCCATTTTTTGATTGGTTGCATGTAATTGCATTGGGAATCCAACTTAAGATTCATCCTTATCTCCAAAATATTGTAATTCATCCTTAAGTTGGCTCAAAAATAGTTTACATAGTTGTTTGTGCCATTACAAATAAATACATCAAAATTGTCTTACTCGACACCTGAAGTCTCTGATGCTCATTGTACACTAATCTTTCTACTATGACTAGGCATCTGTATCACTTGGCATCCACTCTTTACTTGGCTCCTAAATCACTTGGCATACTCTGTCTGCTCAGCACTTGAGTGACTTGACACTTAAGTGGCTCAACACTTACTATGAACTCAACATACTCTATAATATACATGGTGTGCTCGACATGTACTACTTGTTTGGCATGAATTAAGTAAATAAATTAAGTGTGTTGACACTCAATTGTCAAAACCAATCTGAGATTAAAAAAATCTCCCCCTTTGACATGAGTGTCAAAAACACTTGAGTATGCATTAATATCCTTAATCTTATGAGCATGACATATCTCTAACTCAACTTATATTAAAAACTTCAAAAGTTCAAAATTTGAACAACTTGTATACCTCAAAACCTAATAACTCCCCCTAAGTTGATATGTTTTTTATGTATCCAAAATTATGTACTCCTACTGAGTAAATATGTCTCAATTGATACTCTTTGACTTCATGCTATTTTGTGTTTGCTCCCTCTTAGCTTAATCTATCTTTTCTATGTCCTTTCTCACCCTTTGCATACTCTCCTTATATCTTATTCTCTCCCAAAATATTTCTCCACCTTTTTGACACTTATGTCAATGGGCTATACACTTATAGTGTTTTTTTCCAAAAAAGATTTGCAGACATCTAAGATTATCTTAAGAGTTGCTTCCTAGTTCTCACATGCTACATCCAATGACTTAATTTGAATTGCTCACTCGGCTATAAGGTGGACTAGACCATCTAGTGTAGAAATATTGGGTCTTTCTTCATTAAGGTTTCTGCATAGCCTAGTTCCTTGTGAAAATTCTCCATATGAGGGGTTAGAGTGGTCTAGATGCTAATTAGTTTGGCTTTGATATTGGCCACATCTACTGATAATGCAACTAATTGACTCTGGGTTTGAAGCAATATCCTGAAGTTCTTCTCACTCTAAGATGGATTCATAGGTAGTTTGGAACCTAATGAATTGATCTAACTTTCCAAGCTCAAGATGTGACTTCTAGTTTCTTGGGTGAAGAGTGTTGGATTGCACAATTTAGTGTATAATGATAATATGCTCTCAAGTACCTTCTTTACATCTTCAACCTTAGTTGGCAATGCAACTTGTGTTAGTGCTATGTCACTTGATATCTTTTCATCTACTTTGCTCTGAAACTTCTTTTCTGAGCATTCTAACAATTTTGCATTTGTGTCTAAGTCAACATCACTGACCTATTCCACTATATTTTTCAGCTATTCAATTAGTGGCTTGGTCTCATCCAGAGTTGGTAGACTAAATGCATCTAAAAATATATCTTTAATATTTTGTAATGCCTGCTTCTACCTGTGCTCCCTTCTAAGCATTTCTTGATGCTTCTTTCTTGCTAGGACTTGCTGGAGTATGCCCATCTATTATATAGTCATTGTATCATAATCATACTTTGGTAGAACAATTTCTTCATCAAGGCTCACATCTCCATATTGTATGCCTTCCTCGGCCTTTGATTGAACTCAGGCTAGGCACTAAATTTTTTAATGGAGTTGCATCTATGCTCAGCTTCTGAAGAGTTTGAGTGGAAGGAGTGCCAAATGTTGGTAAGGTTACCAAGGCTTGGATGGAAACTTTCTCCTTCACCTTAGGTGTCAGTTCTGTCTCTTCAAGCTTTCCCTATTCTACCACAATGACTTGACTTGCACCTTGATCTTGTGTTGTAGGCATAGATAAGTCTATCTGACTTGTTTCTTGTTGTTCTTGTGTAGTGGCTTGTGCTTCCACTATATTCTTTTCAACAATATCAACCTTGTCTGATGTAGCTTCAGGTTCTTTGACCAAAGGTTGTACATTAGTGACTTGAGGGATGATAGAAGGTGGTTCTTTTGGATTCACCTCTACCCTTGCTATTTCAGTCATTGATTTATGTAGTTCATCCACACTAACCAATACAAGATTATCACAAAGTTTTTCCTGTAGTGTGGACTGATCAAGTATTTTCTTGAGATCTTCCTCTATAATGGGATTTATGTTCTAAGCTATGACATTAGAAACATCCTTAACAGTTACTATTTAAGTATCTACACTACTTACATGTTGAGGACTAACACTAGGCAATTGTGTGTCTTGCACACTCTTTTCTTCTTGCTACTTTGGCTTAGTTGTTGCCTTGTCATCTACTTGCATTTTTGTTCCTCCCTCAACTGTGTTTTCTTGATCATCTTCTTCATCATCCTTGACCTCCATGGGCTCTTTCTCTCCTTCCTTGACTGTATTTAACCCATATGTTACTTTCCACATTTGTGTGGACTTCTTAACTACATCCTTAATGTTATTTTGGAAAATGCTAAAGGATTTGTATTTAGGTACAAACCTAACTACATATTACTTCATAGCCTTAGCAATTTGACCCTTACTTAGTTCAAGCATTACTTGTGCCAGTGAATTTTCTCTAATTTGTCTCTCCAGATTTAGACAATAGTATCATTTTTGCTCATCTATATCATATAAACTCTTTGGCATTGAGTTGGCAATCTCTAGTGGGGTAGTCTTGAATTTTTCCTACATGGCATACATGGCTTCCTCCACTTGATTTTTCTCCACTTTACCCAAATTATTAAAATCAACATGTGTAAATCCTGATAAGTCTACACTATTCTTTACATTTTCATATAATTTTTCAAGATGTAATAGAGGATTGTGACTCACCACCTTAAATTGGTTGTTTTCATCTGACTCTATTTTCTCCTCATCAATCTCTTCTTGTGCCACATATTTCCTTCTTGGCTTTTTTTGCACATGACCTCCTTTCTCTATAGGTTTGGTCTTTTCTATAGCCTTTTGACTTGTTGCACATGTAATAGCCCTTGTAGTAGGTGCAACGGGCTTGGCTTGGCTTGGTTTGACTACCTTTTTGGCTTTTGTCACTGGTTGGGCTTTAGCCTTCCTCTTCTTTTGCTCTATTGGAGTAGGTGCTTCCTTGGCTTCTTCTTCCTCAGTACCTTTAGAGACTTCAATTTCTTCCTCTTCCTATTGGTCCTCTCCCATACCTTGTGTTAGTGCAAGAGGTGCTTGTGTTTGGGAATCTTCTTCCTCTTCTTCCTCCTACTTTTAGCTTCTTCACTAGCTTATCCTTCTTCTTAATAATTGAGGTAGTATTCAGTTCCATGGTGATTTTGGACTTTGCCACCTCATAGTTCCCAAATGCCTTTATAGTTTTATCTATCTCTTCTGCAAGTAGAGTTGTTATAGCTACAAGGGCTTCATCTACATTTATTTCATATCCTAAGGGTCTCAACCATCTCACCCTTGGTGTAGTAGCTTGTACAAAAATATAGTCAGTATCTACTAGGAAACAAATGTCATCATAGTGTTTCTCTACTAGTGACACTAGTATTCTTAGTCTCTTCTTCATTGACTGCCTAGAGTCTTCAAAATAGCTAGTCATCACAGATTCAAAGTTCTCTCCCAATTGCTCAATGTATTCACCTATTTATACTACTACTGATCTATTGGTTTTCCATGCAATTATTCCAAATGTTGGAAATGTGTTTTGAACATAAAAGAATATACAAATCAAATTTGAACCAAATTTGCATTATGCACTCTTTGTCTTTTTGATTGCTGCTAGGTTCTCAACCAGTTGTTACAATTATAGTCCTGCTAGATCATATATATGATCTTTCTTGACAATCTTGTATCCAACATCCATTGCTATATAGAGCATATTGTTTAATCTACTAGATTGGTAAAACTTGTGTGATATAATCCTTATAGAAAACTCTATCAATGGATCAGTGATTGTGTCAATTGTCATGCCTCTCTTATTCCATATAGCTCCAGTGTTCTTCTCAATCACCTCCTTTAACTCACTTCTCAATGTCTTAGGCTGATCTAGGGTTGGGTAACTAGTAACCCTATGGATTATCCTCTTAGTAATTTTGATATGTCCATCCATAATGAACTATCATGACTTCAGCTAAGAACTATTCTTATCCATTATGTCTTGAACACATTTGGAAAATCAAGGGCCCATGTTAACCATTTTCTCTCAACAATTTTGAAATCTTCTTTGAGTGCACCATTATCATAGATTCTATTGTATGCTTCCCTAATCTCCATATCACCAATGCTACCAATTTTACAACTATAGCATTTTCTCACATATTGCACTATTAAAACATTTGGTGTTATCATGGATAACACACTAGAAGGGTCTTACTTGTAAGAAATATAAGGAATATCTTTAAAAATTAGTTTCTTAAATTCATTACTCACTAATTGAAAATTCAAAACCTCCTTTGCTTCTACATTCTTTGAACTAGAAGCCATTATGTGAAACTAGGGTTTATGAAAATATAAACTACATAGCTCAGCTCTTGATAAATACCTTGTGAGATCTGATGAATTGGTGTAAAATCACTACTTAGATCTTCTACAACTACTTTGAATGGATTTCTAGATTGCCTTCTACTCTCCTTGCTCTTACTTGATTTTGAAATAATGTGAAATGAGCTAAAATTAATCAAATACCCTTTAAAACTCTAGAATTAATGTTGAGTGCTTACACAGGTGTAAGCTCAACATCAACCAATTTTAGGCTCACTCAACATCTATTAAAATTCCATTTACTCGATGTCCACTACGAGCTTGACATCAACTAGGCAATTTTGATAGCTTGGCATCTCTTGGAATTTCACTCAGCACATACAAGAAATATTTTCATGCTTGACAATAACATGAAAAACTTAAGGATTTATCTTGGATTCCTAATGACATCTTGCATCTTTATTCATGCTAATATAATCTTTTCAGTACTAAATCTTTTAGAATTGATGTATGATATAACTTTAAGAACATTAGTCCCACCTATCTGTAGAAGTTGATGAAAGCCAACTTCACAATGCACCAAGATCACCTGCACGCAAATAACCTGTTGAAGAGAAACTAAAGAAGGAAGGAATAAGAGCTTGAAGCAACAAAGAGAAATCATATTGCAACAATGAGAAAATGGAATTGTTGTACAAAAATGCAAAGGGGAAGCTATTTATAAAGGCCTCTAGGAAGCTTGTAGAACAAGCTTAGAAAGTGTTAGAAAGTGTTAAGAGATAAGAATGAAAACTAAGCATACATCCACAAAATGTGGGATATACTCGATCAAGGTGAGAGGATAAGTATGACTTAGATAGGAACAAACTCACGTGTTGTCAACAACTCCTAGACTACAACTAATAAATAAATGCATTAACTAAGTGAACTTAAGTAAAAGGGTAAATAATAATTATTTACTCTAACACCCCCTCTTAAGTGCAACTTAGGGGAATGCACTTAAGCTTACAAAAGCTAAGATGAAATGCAAAATGGGTCTCGGCAACTAGGCCATGTTAGGTACCCATGTACAAATGAAAAGAAATGCAACCTCTGAAAATAGGGAAAGAGATAAAACCTTATGGAAAAAATCCTCCCCAAAAAGAGGTAAGTACAAGTATGTTGAAAAAAAACATGAAGGAAGGAATGCCTCAACAAGTCCCCCCAAGGAAATTTTTTGTAACCCCAAGCATAGACCACAACTGAAGATAGTGTGGCAATGCAAAAGGTTTAGTGAAGATGTCAACAACCTGTGTGTCAGTGGAAATGTACTCCAATGCGATAACACCATCCTGGATTAGCTAATGGATGAAGTGCATATGTAGCTCAATGTGCTTGGTACGTTGATGCTCCACTAGGTTGTGAGAAATGTGAATGGCACTCTAATTATCGCATCAAAAAATAGTGGGATGATCTAGAGGAAAACCAAACTCAGTCATCAACTATTGAAGCCATAAAGCCTCCTAACTAGCAATTATTGTAGCTCGGTACTTAGCCTCTATAGATGAAAAGTGCTCGAGCATGTTGCTTCTTGCATGACCACGTAATAGGACCAGAGCCAAGAAAAAACACAAAGCCAAAAGTAGACTTTCGATCATAAATATCACCTTCCCAATCAAAGTCAGTGTAGCCAACAATATTTGGAATCCCCATGGTGTAATGAATGTTATACATGAGTGTGCCTTGAATGTATCTCAAAATATACATGGTAGCTTGCCAGTGACTCTCATGAGGGTCTTGAGAAAACTGAAAGACAAGGCCAACTGCAAAGGAGAGATCAAGATGAGTGTGTTTCAAGTACAATACGCTACCAACCAACTGTCGATACAAAGTAGCATCCATGAAAGGCAAAGAGCAGGTGGTAGACAAGGTAACACCCAACTGAAAAGGTGTTGGAGCAGGCTTGCAATCAAACATGTCAAAGCATCAAAGCATGTCAAGAGCATACTTTAGTTGTGGGGGGGCATTTTTTTTCTATAATTTAATTCAGAATAAGACCCTTCTACTTCCATCTTCTTCTCTCAATGTTGGATCCTTTTGTGACCTAGCTTATGCCACACAACTATCACACCTAGAAAGCACAAATGATTAAACTTCTCATGTCATGAGGTCTATGGTCATGTCTGGATGAGAACCAACCTATTCTGTAGCACCAATTTGAGGTTCTTCAGCATAGAAACAAAATGGATGAGGCCATGGGATTGATTGCACTGAACATTTCAGATAGTCTACTATTTCACTTGGATGGTTTGACCACTCCACGGGCTTTTTGGACCAAATTTCAAAATTTGTTTGGCACAGTGAATGAGTTTCGAGCACTTCGGCTTGATGTAGAGTTGACTTCATTGTCACCAACTAGCTTCCCCACCATTGAAGACTTCTTGATGATGTTCAAATCTCTATGTGTAGTTTTGCAGGGATGTGGGAAAAACAAAATACATGATGAGTGTATATTTTTGTTACTCTAAAAGTTGCAAGGATAGTATCAGATCTTCTCTTCCACTTTCTACTCCACTATGGATGTCTTGGGTAACAAACATCAAATGACTTCATTTGAGACATTTTTTGATCGATTGACACAAGAACATGCAAAGATCCAAAAGGTGGATGCCTTTGGCTCTTCTAGCCAAGCATTGGTTGCCCAATCTTCTAAAGGGAAATCAAAGAAGAAAGTCAAATTGAAGAAAGATACACCAAAACCTAATCCTACTCCTCCAGCTAACCCTCCAAAGGGTAAAGATTCTTCAAAGTTTGTTGAGTCTACCTCCAAGACCAAGAAGAAATCAAGTGAGACCTACAGCTTTTGTGTCAAGGATGGTCATCCCATTTCTAGGTGTTGGAAGCATTTGGAGGCTTTAGAGGAAGCCACGAAGGAGCATCAAATTTTTGCTCCTAATTCATCATCCCCCCTGTAGGGAAAAGTCATGCTCTTTTTGCTCGAGCTACGACTTTAGGGCCTACCTAGATTCTTGATTCTGGCACCTCTCACCATATGAAAAACACTCCTAAGTTGCTTACTTCACTTGCTCCTTATGCTACCTCACAGATTGCTATTAGGAACTCATCACAACTTTCAGTTATGGGTTCCAGTTCTGTTGCACTAGTGAAGGGCTCTCTTCAAGATGTTCTTTGTGTCCCTAACATTTTGATGAACCTATTGTCTATCTATCAGATTTGCCACTCTGGCTCTAGTAAGATAGTTGATTTCTCACCACATGATGTGGTTATCTAGGACTTACATGATTCTAAGATGATTGTGGCTACTAGGAGTGTTGAATTTGCATCTCACCTCTACAGATTTGATGGATTTAAGTCTTCTGATGACAAGGGTTCATGTCTTGTTGCTCATGTAGATTCAGTAAGCAGACTTCGGCATGAGCATTTTGGCCATATCAATTAAAGAGATCTTTAGCAAATGAGAACATAAGCACTTGTTCTTAGACTTCCCCAGATTTCATGTATAGATGATGTTTGTCAAGGTTGTGCACTTGGAAAGCAATATAGGGATTCTTTTTCACCTTGGCAAACACCATCTGTACAAGAAATTTGGGGAAGCCCAAGAACAAGTGCCTGTGTGCTCATCTACTGAAGATATCTATAATTGACATGGCCAAAATGCTCATGCCAAAGTCTACTTACTGAATTTGCATGAGCAAAAATACATGAACTTGTGTCATCAGAAGACTCAAATCCATCAAATCTATAGAGGCGAGATGTAGAGTCAACAGTCCCAGTAGCCACAATCATCTCAAAATCATGTAAGTCCTAGATAACCACATCAAGTGGTGAGAACTCAACTATCTTACCAGAGCCAAAGTGGCAAATCTGATAGATAGACAATAGGTTCATCGAAATGTCAAGGACACAAAGAACATCTTGAAGAGAACCCCCGGCTAGTGCAAAAAAACCAAAACCCATAGCTAAAAGTTGTGATGAGTTCCCAGTAGTAATATATGAGGTAGCACAAGAAGCAAGTAAAGTAAGCAACTTAGGAGTGTTTGTCATATGCTGAGAGGCACCAGAATCAAGAATCTAGGTAGGCCCTAAAGTTGTAGCTCGAGTAGAAAGAGCATAAAATTTCCCTATAGGGGGGGATGATGACTTAGGAGTAGAAATCTAATACTCCTTCATGGCTTCCTCTAAAGCCTCCAAATGCTTCCAACACCTAGAAATGGGATGAAAATCCTTGCCACAAAAATAGTAGGTCTCACTTGATTTCTTCTTGGTCTTGGAGGTAGACTCAATAGACTTCAAAGAATCTTTACTCTTTGGAGGGTTAGCTGGAGGAGTAGGATCAGGTTTTGGTGTATCTTTCTTTGATTTGGCTTTCTTCTTTGATTTCCTTTTAGAAGATTGGACAACCAATGCTTGGCTGGGAGAGCCAGAGGCATCCACTCGTTGGATCTTTGCATGTTCCCATGTCAACCAATCACAAAATGTCTCAAATGAAGGCATTTGATGTCTATTACCCAAGGCATCCATACTAGAGTAGAAAGAGAAGATTTGATACTATCCTCGCAACTTTGAGAGTATACACTCATCATCTGTTTTATTTTTCACATATCCCTACAAAACTACACACAGTGATTTGAACATCATCAAGAAGTCTTCAATGGTGGGAAAGTTGGCTAGTGACAATGAAGTCAACTCTACATCAAGCTGAAGTGCTTAGAACTCATTCACTATGCCAAACAAAGTTTTTAATTTGGTCTAATAAGCTCGTGGAGTGGTCAAACCATCCAAGTGAAATAGTAGACTGTTTGAAATGTTCAATGCAATCAATCCTATAGCCTCATCCATTTTGTTTCGGTGCTAAAGAACCTCAAAGGGGCACCACAAAATAGGTTGGTTCTCATCTTGACATGGCCATAGACCTCGTGACATGAGAAGTCTACTCATTTGTGCTTTCTAGGTGTGAAATTTGTGTGGCATGAGCTGGGTCACAGAAGCATCTGACATTGAGAGAAGAAGATAGAAGTAGAAGGGTCTTATTTTTAATTAAATTATAGAAAAGAAAATGCCCCCCACCATAACTAATAATGATATCCCTCAAATACCAAAGAAAACAACTATAGAAAGCATAAAAACTGAGAAAAGAACCTAGATTCTAGATGTAGAGAAGAAGGAAATAGAAGCCTCTACTTCAATGCCAAAAATGGGAGCTCAAATGAACTCAAAATGAAATGAAACTAGCACCATTGTCTCCATCTCTGAACTAGCTTTTCAATGCTTCTTTCGAATCGAAAAAATACCTCCATATGCTCAAGCTATGGCCAAAAAATAACTACTGCTCCAAAAGACAAGCTCACTAGAAAAATATAGGCGCGCCAAAAAATTTGATGACCATATGGCCATCATGAGGATGTCACTAGAAAAAATTTGGCCCCTAAAATGTTGATGTCAGCAGCTAGGAAATGATGTCACCTTGCAAAAAAATGATGTCAGCAGGGGGTCTTGGGGTGATGACGTCAGGCTAACATCAGCAGCCAAAAAAGTGACATGTACTATCGAAGTAGTGACATCACTAGTTGAAAAGCTGATGCAAGCATGCTACAAAGTGATGTAGGATGGAGGTGGTTATAGCTGGTGGTGCCATTGGCTAAGGTGGTAGCCCAATAAAGATTTGTGGTGATGCAGCCAATCGTAGAGGTGCTAGAGTGGTACTATAGTGGTTGCAGGTAGGTTGCGCCACAGTGTCATCATGGTGGCATGGCTAGCTGTGGTTCTGTGGGGTGCTATGATGGTGCTCGGGTGCTACTGCAACGACCCTTATTTTATTTTTTTCTACAATAAAAATCTGTATAGTCTGTATGGCCAACTTGTAGGGGCTAAAAAAATTGTCAAATGCTCCGAAGGCCAAAAAAAAACAATTTTATATGAATCTTGACTGTAATTAGCCTTTTGAACTCAACAACAGCATCCATTTAGGCCCAAAGTGCCCTGAAAAAATGCTCTTCTTCTCGATTGAAGAAAAATCACAAACAAACTAGGGTTTGTGTCTTCAAATTGTGGCTTCAAAAAACCTTCAAACCAGGAAGTAGCAGAGAGGCTTTGATACCATGTAGAAGTTGATGAAAGCCAACTTCATAGTGTGCCAAGATCATCTGCATGCAAATAACCTGCTAAAGAGAAACCAAAGAAGGAAGGAACAAGAGCTTGAAGCAACAAAGAAAAATTATATTGCAACAATGAGAAAATGAAATTGATGTACAAAAATGCAAAGGGAGAACCTATTTATAAAGGCATCTCTAGGAAGCTTGTAGAACAAGGTTAGAAAGTGCTAGAAAGTGGTAGGAGATAAGAATGACAACTAAGCATACATCCACAAAAGGTGGGATATCCTTGATCAAGGTGAGAGGATAAGTATGACTTAGATAGGAACAAACTCCAATGTTGTCAACAACTCCTAGACTACAACTAATAAATAAATGTATTAACTAAGTAAACTTAAGTAAAAGGGTAAATAATAATTATTTAATCTAACATTATCTCTTGATTGCCTAGTTTATTGAGGTGTCATCACCTGACCCATTGGATGAAGTGATCCCTTCTCCATTTGATATGTTGCAATCATCTTTCTTCTTCCATGTCTTGTCCATTTCATTTCTAATATTTTCAACATTTGTCTTGCCTTTACCTTTATCAAATTCACAACTTGGTGCATTTGACCTTGTTGGCCAATATCTATTGATGTGACCAGTCTTCAAATAGCTAAAATATGTGGTTTGACTCAACCACCTTTTGTAGTCAGCTTTGAAGTGTGTTCTACTACAATTCTCAGGAACATGTCCATATTCTTGACAATAATGACAACTATATCTTGTATTATAATGCCAGTTATAAGAGTCACCATTGTTCCTTACCTTTGTTTGCCTATTTGAAGACCACATGGGTTTGGATCTACATTCAAAGGCTCTATGTCCATACTTCTGATAGTTCTAGCAATATCCTTAAAAATATTTATGTATGCATGGTCTTGGTTCTACATTCATGTTCCTAATGACCTTATTTTTTGCACTTATGGTAGTGAACCATGCTCTTATGATTGACATTATAATTTGTAGTTCTGCTCCTACACATATTAGTAGAATGTCCTTTCTTATCATAGTTATGACAAGTAGGTTTGGAGTTCTTACCTTTTTTGTTCCTTTTTTCATCACTTTTGGACAAATCTCCTTCTTTAGTGCTTGTGTATCCAAGCCCAAATGTATCATGATTGGATATACAGGATCTCAAAAGTTGCTCAAAGTATTTGATGGCTTCATTAGGCTTATTTAAACTTCTAGCAAACTCCTTTTCCCTTTTTAGGTCACTCTGCAATTGCTCATTCTGCAACTTCAATGTAGTTATATCAATGTCTTTGACATTCAATTCATAGTTAGCATTCATCATTTGACTTAGAGTATCTAATTACATGTTGGAGATCTTGGTTAGTTCTGATGATTTCTCCTCTAGTCTGTAGGCCAAAACTCTTTTATCATCATCTATCATAGCTTTATCTTCCATGGCTTTCTTCTTCTATTCAATCACCTCACATATTAGTGTGGCTTGTGATTCTTGCTCTAACTTGAGATTTTTGATTTCCTCTACTTGGGCTATATTCCTTTCCATTAGATCTGCAACTACTACATCAAATTCATTGGAGTCTCCATCTACAAATAGCTTAGTAGTGTCTATCTCTTTGTATTGTGTTTCATGCTGCACAGTAGCAATTTCTTTCCTTCTCTTCAAGGATTTCTTTAGATTTTCTCTTACTTCATTCAGTTGATGTAGAATAAGATGTATTTCAATCTCCTAATTCTCAGTAGTCTTTCCCAACTTGTAGACTTCCATTTCAAGATCTTTTCTCAAAGTTGCAAAGCTTCACTTTCAAAGAACAAGGCTCTAATACCAATTGTTGAAATTGCAATAAGAAAGGTAAACTTCTAAGTGGGGGGTGAATCAATAGTTTAAACTTGGATCCATAAAAATTTCACCACACATGCATCTCATATATTCAATGTATCAACTAAAATAATATGTAAAGCATGTATATCTAAAGCATGTAAGCAAGTAAACATTCACACACATATAACACTAGATATGATTACCCAGAAACCCTCCAAGTAAGAAGGTAAAATTGGGGTGTAGATGACACTCATAATTCTTCACTACTGTTTAATATAGTGTATCTAATTAAGGTTATAATGTTTTGACCATGAGACATGATCTACCTTGTGAAAGGTCTGCCCTATTAAAGGCTTACAAAGACTGTTAGGTCTCACCCTGTTAAAGGATTTCAACACCCTATTAGAAGTGTGCCTTGGTAAAGGACTTTAACTTACAACTAAGTAAGCACCCTATTAAAGGATTTCAATACATCATGTTAGGACTACTTTGTTAAGAGATTTTGACTTAAATCACTTGTTAAAATGTCTTAGCATTGATCCTGTAGTTAGCACTTGATTGTTTGATAATAGGTCACCTCTAAACTAATGCCTTGTTGATCCTTCTTGATCATATGTCTCTTTGTTGTATGTTATCTTCTTCCTTTGTTCTACTTTAACTGATTCTGCAATGTAATCTTACTTCATAAATCCTTAGCCACCATGAATGCTATATTTGTGCATGCAAAATTCTCTCTTTGCTCCTTCAACATTCATAGAAAGTTTAGGGTTTTTCCTCCTTAAGAAGATTTTGGTGACTTAGGGTTAGGTATGAATCTACGACTAAAATTCATCCATTTTGTTGCTTAATCCTTCCCATTTTCTAATTGGTTGTATGTAATTGCATTGGGAATCCAACTTAATATTCATCCTTATCTCCAAAATATCGCAATTCATCCCTAAGTTGGTTCAAAAATGGTTTACATAGTTGTTTGTGCCATTACAAACAAATATGTCAAAACTATCTTACTCGGCACTTGAAGTCTCTGATGCTTAGCATACACTAATCTTTCTACTGTGACTCAACATCTATATCACTCAACATCCATTGTTTATTTGGCTCTTGAATCACTCGGCATGCACTATCTACTTGGCACTTGAGTGGCTCGACACTCTGAACTTAGCATGCTTTATAATATACATGGTGTGCTTGGCATGTACTACTTGTTTGGTATGAACTAAGTAAATAACTTAAGTGTGTTGACACTCACTTGTCAAAACCAATCTGAGATCAACAACACATTGCAAAGTGAAATGGGATAACATGCGAACCCAAGTGTTAACATGACATAGGATAACCTTAACTCATCTTAAACTAAAAAAATTATTGGCACTCGAAAATGACTAAAACTTGGCAACAACTACTAGAATAAACACAAATGAGTAGGATAACATCTCAACCCAAGATGTCCCTACATCAATATATAGTCCACTGATATAACTGAGAGGGGACGGGGTGAATTAGTTATTCAACTATTATCACAATTATCAACCTTAAACAAACTTAATTGTATCAGTAATGTAAACTGAAACCACAACAAGATATTCATGCATAATTAACACAAGATATGTTAACTAGGGAAACCCTTGATCACATGGAAAACCCTATTGGTGATAGACCTCACAAGATGATGTATTAATATAAATATCCATTATTGGAGGATAGACCTTGTTAAGAGTCTATTACAACATTTACAATGTATAAGTCCCTGCTAGGAGACTTTGAATTCTTGTTCAAAGATTCCAACCTTGTTAGGAGTTATGACAACTTGGTTCAGAGTTGTGCCAGCCCTATTTGGAGTTGTGGAAGATAGATGAACCCACTGCCCAAATAGCTTGAAGGTTAAGACCAATGAGCCCACTATCTAAATGATCTATGTATTATTCCTTGTAGAATAATAGAAATGAAATGAATTTCCTTCTGCTATCTCTTTCATATCAACCAAAATTATGCTCCTTAATATCTTCGTAGTGACCCTTACCAATAGGCCACTAAAAAAAACCCTAAATTTAATACACTGTTGAAAGTATATTGCTGAATTAAGAATTTGTTCTACTTAAATAACTGATGTAAAATAGTACCAATGTATTCATTCAATGATCAGCAAAATTTTTTTACATATGATATGCAATTTTTAGTACTAAAACATTACAACATGGCACATTATAGACAAACCCTAACTATATAAATCCAACTAAGAACTTGTTACAACAACAGACTGAAATGAAGAACCTGGATTGATCAAATGTTGGAGGCTGAATGCTGAAGATGATATGATGAAAGTGCAACTTCAATTGAAACTCCAAACCAACAATTAAGCACAAGAGAAAGGACTGAAATATCCTTCCCACGGCTGCAATAATTCAGGTGATCTTTCACACCCTTAAAATTGCGTACCAATTGAGAGTTTTCATTCTTAATGACCAATTGTGATTACTTGCAGAAACCCTAGGTTCCACAATGCACATCAGCAAATATCAATATAAATCTCGATGATAGGCAATGAGCCCTCAATGCCTATTTATTCTTTTTTTCTCAATAGTTCGGCCTCCTTTTTAATTTTTTCTCTGCTTCTTCCAACAACCTCTAGAAGATTATTTTATTTAATGACTTAATAAAATATATCACTTTATTAAGTTAATTAAATATAAAGTTACCTTGTAATATATATTTTTTTATTGAACTTTATAAATAATTAACTCCTCCAAAAATGGGACATTACAGATCTGCCCCTCCTAAAATTGCTTGGCCTTAAGCAATCTTAATGCTGGATGCTGCAAAATCACTTCTCCCTCCCAAGTAGCATCTTCAACAAGAAAATCTTTCCACTTAACTAGATACTCTCTGATTACTCTCCTGCGAAGCTGCTTCTCTCTACTATCTAGAATGGATTCTGGCACTAAGATCAATTTCCCCTCATCATCCAAGGGAGGTAATATTGCAGAAGGCATCACATTCTGACCCAACACCTTTTTGAGGCATGATACATGAAACACATTGTGCACTCTACTGTCTATGGGAAGCTCCAACTCATAAGCCACCTCACCAACTCGCTTGATGATCCTGAATGGTTTATAATAGTGTGGCTTGAGTTTCTTTGCACCACTCTTCTTGAGAGTGGACTACTTATATGGCTGCAACATGAGGTAAACCATATCATTTACCTCAAAACCATGCTCAGTCCTCTTCTTGTTTGCATACTTCTTTTGTTGGTTCTGAGCTCTAGCAATGTTGTCTCTGAGAGTAGCAACTATATCCTTACTTTCTCGTAATAGTTCACCTACATAGGGTACTCGACTGTCTCCCAACAAAAAATCTAAGAAACTAGTTGCCTCATAATCATAAAGTTCCATGAAGGGTGTCATTTGTATAGTCATATGATATGTAGTATTGTAACAATACTCACAGAGATATATCCATCTAACCCAAGCTCGTTGTTGATCTGCCACATAATTCCTCAAATACCCTTCCACCCATTTGTTTACAATCTCTGTTTGACCATCGGTCTATGGGTGATAACTGGTGCTAGGTGTAAGCTTAGTGCCACACAACTGAAATATCTCCTGCCAAAAGTGACTCATGAAATGGCTATCCCTGTCACTCACAATGCTCTAAGGTAAACCATGTAATCTAAAAACCTCCCTGAAGAAGATCTTTGCCACCTGAGTTGATGAGTATGTAGTAGCAATAGGGAAGAAGTGAACATATTTTGTCAGCCTATCCACCACCACATAAATACAATCGTGCCCCTGGGCCCTGGGAAAGCCCGTGATAAAATCCATAGAGATGCACTCCCACTTCCTGTCAAGAATAGGAAGTGGTTGTAGGAGTCCTGTTGGATAAGTGTGCTCTTGTTTGTTCTGTTGGCAAACTTGACATTCACGCACATATTGCAAAACATTAGCCTTAAGTCCCTTCCAAGTGAACCGCTCTCGTACTAACTTGTAAGTCTTCAAATACCCAGGATGGCCTGCTGTAGGTGAATTATGGAATGCTCTCAAAATATACTACTTCACTTTTGATCTTGGGACTAAGTAAATCATGTTCTTGTAAATGATCAAATCATCTACGAGAGTGTACCTAGTTTCGATCACTTTTCCCTCCACTATATCAGAGGCCCATGTGTCTTTGGCATATTTTGCTACAATCAAGTGTTGCCAGTCCTCTAATATCTGAATCATAGAAGTGAGGTGTGGCCTACGAGATAAAGCATCTACAACAATATTTTGTGTCCCCTTAACATAGGTGATATCAAAATCATAGGTCTGTAACTTACTCACCCACTTCTGTTGACGATCATTCAAGTCTCGCTATCCCAAAAAGTGCCTCAAACTATTATGATCAGTTTTAATACAAAATTTGCTATCCACAAGATACTGTTTGAATTTGGCCAAGACATGCATGATGGCCAACATCTCCTTATCATATATGTTGAATGATCTCTCAGGCCCTTTGAGTTTCCTACTCTCATAAGCTATAAGATGTCTGTCCTGCATGAGTACAGCACCAACTCCCTCTTCAAAAGCATCACATTGAAGCTCAAATGGCTTCATGAAATTAGGAAATGCTAATACTGGGCATGTAGTCATTATTTCCTTGAACCACATAAAACATTCTTGTGCCTCCCCAGTCCACACAAATCCCCCTTTCTTTAGCAAATCTATCATGGGTGTTGCATGTCATGAGTAGCCACTGACAAACCTACGATAGAATCCACATAGACCAAGGAACCCCCTTAATTATGTAAGGTTCTCTAGTGGTGTCCAATCAACAATAGCGCAGATCTTTTCAGGATCCATTTGCACTCCTTCTGCATTAATGATGTGTCCAAGATACAATAGTTCTGTCATTCCCAAATCACATTTGGACTCGTTGGCATACAAGGACTCCCTCTGTAAAATGCTCAATACTGTCTCCAAGTGCTCTAAATGTTCCTGCCATGTCCTACTATAGATCACAAAATCATCAAAGAACACTAGCACAAATTTCCTCAACTAATGGTGGAAGACCTTGTTCATAGTGGACTAAAAAGTGGCAGGTACATTAGTCAAACCAAAAGGCATGACTACAAACTCGAAATGCCCACAATGACATCTAAAAGCAATTTTTTCAATAGCCTACTCTTGAACTCTGATTTGCTGATAGCCTGATCTCAAATTAATTTTTGTGAAATAACAAGCCCCATGCAATTCGTCTATCAGTTCATCGATGTGTGGGATGGGATACTTTTTCTTTATAGTTCTCTTATTCAACACCCTATAATCAATACACATTCGTAGAGTTCCATCCTTCTTTTTTACCAAAACAACAGAAGATGCAAAAGGTGACTTACGTGGTCTAATGTGTCCCATTACTAGTAATTCCTTGATGGTCCTCTCGATCTCATCTTTGAGTCATTTTGGGTGCTGGTATGGTGTGATCATGATAGGCTTAGCACCTTCCTCTAGCTCAAAAATGTGCTCAATACCTCGGTCTAGTGGCTTGCCTGGTGGAATCGCACTGAATACCTTCTCATACTTGATTCTCAATTTCTGAATATCTGGATTATATTCAGTCTTATGTCACTCCTCCTAGGTAGGCATCAAGGCACATATTGTTGCCCACTCTATATTATTATGCCTGGCTAATCTCTCCAACCGCCTAAATGAGATAGTCCTAACATCACCATTATGGATAGCCTTCAACACACGAGTCCTGCCATCCACCACGAATCATATCTCCATATCCTCCAATCTTAGGGTGACCTCCTTCAAAGAATGTAGCCACTGCATCCCAAGTACTATGTCCATGTCATCCATGTTGACCACATGATAGTCTGCCTTAAACTCATAGTTGTTCAGGTGCAAAGGTAGATCTCGTACCATCCTGTCACAACGAAGAGTATATCCATTGGCTACCTTGACTCTCAGTCCCTCAAACTCCTCAGTAATGAGTCCACGCCTCTCCACAAATTGTGCATCAATGAAATTATGTGTGGCACTTGTATCCAATAGAGTAATAACCTTCTGTCCAGCCAAGACTCCTCGAAACTTGAAAGATCCCTCTCTTTGAATACTAGACAGACATGCCTCCTATAAATGTAGCTCTAGAGCCTCTTTTTTCTCAACACTATCTACCTTTTGTTCACCCTCTACCTCATCAGGATCCTCATCATGGTGCTCTGAGATGTCTGAATCTGAACCTTTTAATAAGCCCACATCACCCAGTTAGCCTTCCCCTTAGGCCTCGTAGGACAATCATGACCAAAATCATAGGGACCTTTGCAAAAGAAGCATAGCTTCTTCCTACTTAGGTCATTAAGTGTTTCTTTATCCAAAGGTGCAGTTGGCTTGCCTTTTGAGTCACTAACCTTCTCTTTACCCTTGCTGAATTCCCCTTTGTTATCTCTAAATGATGAAGAACCCTTTGAACTAAACTAGTTTGCTAGAGCTGCAAGTTCCATACTATGGGCTTTCTTCATGGCTTCCTATAATGTAGGAGGATCAAAGGCCTTTACCCACTCCTTGAGTGGTTCAGTTAATCCCTCTGTGAATAAAATGACTGGCCTCCTTTCTGAAATTTCAGGCACCATCACTGCAAGCTTCTGTAAGTCATTGATAAATTGTTCTAAGCCTCCTAACTATCTCAACTGGGCTAACTCCCAGAAATAAACTTCAAGATTTTTTTTTATCAAACCTTTCTATCAATCTATCCACAAACTCCTGATAAGTGGTTACCTGATTGTGTTGCAATGTGATCATGCCATGTGTCCACCAATCATGTGTTGCCCCATCTAAGTGTAAAGTGGCATACTTGAGTGCTTCAAATTCTATCATAGTCTTCAGAGATAGGAAAGTATCCATGTTATGAATCCAAGCACGAGCAGTCATTTTTCCACTGCCATCAAATGTGGGTAATACCAACTTGTTGGTGACTTGTTCCAACTCACTGTGTTTATCTACCTGCTTCTACCTGGCAGCTCTGTAGTTCAGGTACCTGTCAAATGTCAATCCATCCTATACATATCCTGGTAATGAATCCCACTCATTCCTTGCTTGTCAGAGTTCATCTACAATATCTGTTACCATAGCATTAGGTGTGTGAGCTGGAGTTTCTTCCCTGAATGTAGGATGTGTGGGTCTGTCAGCTGTTCCAGACCATGTCCTATGTTGTGATCCTGCTATGCTCCTATCATCCTGGTCATTATTGTGATTACTTCTCCTATTTTCCCCAATTAAATGTTGCATCATAACCATCATTGCCTGTGTACTTGCCTCTATTGACTATAGAAGCCTCTCATGATGCTGTAAAGTCTCATCATCATGCATAGTTCTGGGTGGGCTTTGAGACTGTCTCTCAGCTATATTCTTAGTTATGTTAGTTCTTTTGTAAACTAAATTGGCTGCATAAACCCTATTAGGCTAGCAAGAAACTGCTCTGATACTACTGTAGTGACCCTTACCAACAGGCCACTAAAAAAACTCTAAATTTAATACACTACTGAAAGTATATTGCTGAATTAAGAAATTGTTCTACTTAAATAACTAATATAAAATAGTGCCAATGTATTCATTCAATGATCACCAAAATGTTTTTACATATGATATGCAATTTTCAACACTGAAACATTACAACATGGCACATTACAGAAAAACCCTAACTATCTGAATCCAACTAAGAACTTGTTACAACTACAGACTGAAATGAAGAACCTAGATTAATTAAATGCTAGAGGCTGAATGTTGAAGATGATATGATGAAAGTGCAACTCCAGTTGAAATTCCAAACCAGCAATTAAGCACAAGAGAAAGGACTGAAATATTCTTCCCACAACTGCAATAATTTAGGTGATCTTTCACACCCTCAAAATTGCGTACCAATTGAGAGTTCTCATTCTCAATGGCCAATTGTGACTACCTGCAGAAACCCTAGGTTCCACAATGCACATTACAAAATATCAATATAAATCTCGATGATAGGCAATGAGCCCTCAATTCCTATTTATTCTTTTTTTCTCGATAGGTCGGCCTCCTTTTTAATTTTTTCTCTGCTTCTTCCAGCAACCTCTAGAAGATTGTTTTATTTAATGACTTAATAAAATATATCACTTTATTAAGTTAATTAAATATAAAGTTACCTTGTAATTTTTATTTTTTTATTGATAACTTTATAAATAATTAACTCCTCCAAAAATGGGACATTATAATCTTGTAACCAGATCTCACTATAGAACTGTTAGTTCATAGTCTATACAAAACTTTACATGTGTGATAGCAGGGCTTACACAATCGCTGGCATCATCATACAATTGTCCTCTATCACTGTGTGACTGTGGATTTCTTCATTACATATTAGATGTAAGATAACAATCAAACATTAGAATGTCATCAAAACATAGTCTTGAACATATCCTCAATTGTGTATCACCAAACAATCAAACCATTGTTCGTACTAGTAAGATCTCTAACTATTGTTCTCCTAATATTTATAGAAACAATGCTATGTTGACAACAATGACAAATACAGTCATGAATACAACATGTCAATACTTTGTAATACTTTGATGGAAACATAGATGAAAAAAATATAAGTTCTAAGAATACCAAACTATACATTGTTGTTGTTTCTACTGCTACTCATCTACTTAAATCCTCTTCATCGATCTAAAATCCTTTGGAACACTACTCTGTCCATCATCTTCTAGATCAACATCATGAGTTGTTCACTAACAACTTCTCAACACAACAAGTACATATCCTTCTTCTAGATAGATGTCAATTGTTCACTTCACACTAAATAATTCACAATACATCAGATGCACATCGGGTGCATATTCCTGCTTCCTTACATGAATATGTCTACGTCTCCCTAAAGAGATATCTCTCCCTCATATATACTTATGAGTTATTCTCCCCCATTGATTAGGAGATGTTTTTCATGAAAATTATCTCCCATTGACATCAATGTCAAAGGCCTCAAACAAATACAAATACCAATTGTTATATGTACTTCTTCATCTCTTCAATTAGCTCAAGTGTCCAAATACACTATTCAGTACCAAATACCAAATACCAAGAGTCCTCAATGACTCAATACACAACAAATAGTCCCCCACACAAGAAGCCAAAATTTAGTCCAGTCTAACAATAGTGCTCTGTACCATTGGACTGATGCACTCTCTACATCATCTACTCAAAATTAGGCAGGGGTATAACCCAAATAACACCTCTTAGGTACTCAAATGTATCTTTAGGCAAATGCTTCACAAAGATATCTAAAATCTAATCTTTAGTACTTAGATACTCAATCCTTTTCTCTCTAGACGTGATACTTAATTGATATATGCTTAGTCTTAGAATGCAATACAAGATTCTAAGACATACTCATTGTACTTGTGTTATTGCAGTAAATGATAATAGGTTTTACAAACTCAATCCCAATATCTTTTAACATCTACTTCATCCACATAACTTGATTATAGTTGTTTTATCCTACAATATATTATGCCTTAGCTGTATTTTGTGAAATACAGTCTCGTTTCTTGCTTAGCCAAGAAACCAATCTTCCTTCAAGAAAGAATGCTCCACCACTAGTGTTCTTTTTGTCATCCATACTACTTACCCAATCCACATCAGTATATGCACACAAAGTGAAATCAATTAATCTATCATACCAAATTCCATAATCAAATGTTCCTTTCAAGTATTTGAATATCCTCTTCACTCCTGCACAATGATATTCTTTAGGATCATCTAGAAATCTGGCTATAATCCCAATTGCATTTTCTATACCTAGTCTAGTGTGAGTTAGATATTGCAATCCTCTAATCATAGATCTATACTTCTATACTTCTTCTACTCAATTGTGGGTGTCTCATCCTTGTGTTGGTGTTTTGAGACATCTCAGTTTCAAATTACCCTGATGAGAACAAGATACATCTAGGGGTAGCTACTTCCCATCTTCAACATACCCTTTCAGAAACTGGGCCAACTATAAGGCTAGACCATTCTTCTTCTTCAGGCTCTACAAAATCTAGGTAGGTGTACCTCAGATTCACTTATACAGTACCAGTGCTAAAACATACATTTGAATTTAACAAAGTAGATAAAAACCCTTAATCTTCTAACATTTATGGAAAGATCTCAGATATGGAATAGCTAATAACATGACCAAAGAAATTGCTAAGCTAAGTGAGGGCATCACATTTCAGTTCTTCAACATTAAAGGGAAAAATGTTTGATTAATGATGTTGATTTAAGCAAAAAACATGACATGAACAACATAACACTTTGATCTTGTAGCTGATCAATGCCTTATCTATTAGGCAATCCCACAAAACTCTAACATACATCCCTGAAAGTCATTGACATATCCCATATATTAGGACTTCCTAATCTATCTATTCACCTTGTGAATCAAACATCTGCATCTTTCTGAACCACATACTCAACCTATCCCTACATGAGATCTGCAATCCTATGATGATGAATCAAGGATTTACATAACTCTTTGATTCATAAGCAAAATAAATCGACATATACAACCAACATATTGCAAATGAGTTTCATAATCTTTGTTTACAAAACAAAAAAGATCACAAACAACATGAATGAGAGATAAGGTATTAGAATGAAGACTAACTTGCTGCTACATTTTCATTCATTTCTTTGTAAAAAATATAATAAGATGGATGAAAATGAAATGTAAAATTGCCTAACAAATCAAAACTATCTATATTCTTATTTCTTATTGTTCATTACAAGAGAAATTGTTGAAGAATATGGTGGAATCACAACTCTGGATCCAACAATGTGGTCTCATAGACAAACTGGAACCAACAATGTGGTCTCACACTGAAAACTGCCGACATGGTATCACAGTGGTGAGAAATCTCTCCAAAAACTAGAACCCTTCCAATGGATGAGAAAGAGAAAGATATAGAAGAAGAATGGACTCCTGGATCTGATCTACAAGTGACATGTGTCCACTTGAATATCCATTCCTTGTTGTTGTAAAACCTCTCTCATCTTTGTACCCATGAAATCTGATTTGGTTTTCATCATTATTTTGTAACAAACCTGAAATATCTCTTCCTCAATGATGAAAACCCTTTTGCTACTAAAATATCTAAAATGCATCATGAAATGCTAATAAAACCTTGTTCTTCAACTGATTTAGATGTGACAAAACTCACCCATAACTTCATTTTTATTACCATTTACATTCACTTAGTTCACCATTTCACTGCAAATCCAATCTGAACTACGCTAATTGAATGACACTAAAAATTTGGCACTTGAGACAAATCCTTGCATAACTTGAACCAGTGGCCTTGTGGGCAAAAACAATCTCCAGAAATGGAAATTTTGTTCTCTCCTGATTCTGGTGATATATAATAGTGCCATTATCGGCTTATCAGAAACACCCAGAATCTTAATTTGAAAATTGAGCTCCTTCTATGGCTTCAAATAGCATTATTGCAAATATTACACATTTTCAAAGTTCAAACTATAGGTTTAAAATCAAATTTGTTTAAACCTCTACTACATGTTCAAGGAAAATAATAAAATATTATTATTTTATGAAACATAATTTTCCCTCCAAATCTCTATCTAGGTCAAACTAGTTTGACCCACCTTTTGACACATGTCATCACTAGATTGGCCCATTTCCTACTTAGCCACTTGACACATGCCACCTGCGTGCAACATGTCACTGCTTCATTGGTTACCTATTCCACCATGTCATCGCACCACATCACTAGTTGCCATGTCACTATCTCAATCAAATATGCTAATTCTTTGTTCCACATTCTTGCACCTTGTCAAATCTTGTCTCATCAAAAATTCTTAGTCAAAAGATATTGACTGTCAAAGTTTCCCTCTCAGAATTGCCTACAAGCAAACATGTCAGAAAACAATAAATTGTGTTCTATTTCGGCTTCAAAAATTGGGCAAATTAACACTTGGGGAGGCAAAAACTGGGGCATTGGTTCACTGTCATGAGGACAACATAAAACTAGAATTTGGGCTTATGAAAAATAATTGGGCATATTTGGTGAATGGTCAAAGTGGGCTACTCAAATTTGCAAGACTAGAAACACTGGCATAAAAGTGGTCTTCACAAATGGAATGGGCCTGGGAAAGTGTGCAAATGGATTCATCAAGACTTGCAAACTGACACACTTAAAGAATTTTCAGAGTAGAACAAAAAAATGAAATCCATTCAATCTCACCTATCATGGATTCAGAGTTATGACATCCTGACCTTGGGTACTAACAAATCTACCTTTCTTGACACTAGTAGAAGGTTACAAATTACTTTTGGAATCATGTTCAGAAACTGATCAAACAGATTTTTCATAAGCTCAAAATCGAAACATAGCAAGTTTCTAAGGTTTTTTCTAATTTTGGTCAACTGGGTTGAAGTTATAACAAGTCAAATGGGGCCTCCCACAATTCTAAACAATTTGCATCAGCACGACAACAATAAATGACCAACTTTGAGGGATTTGAAACCTAGTCAAAACATATCAAAATGACTTGAAATTTGAAACATAGGTTCTATGATATGGATACTAAACACTCCCAAAGCGGTAAGTCAAGAAACATTACTAGGTGTGAAATATTCAATTGCAAACTAAGCCTCATGTCGTTGTTTAACATAGGCAAAAATGCAAATTTGGACATTACTCAAAACGAAGCTTCACAAAATCACTTAGAATGGAAATTTATCTTAATGGGAGGAGAGGTGTTAGTAACATTAAACACCTCTTAGGCCTCGAACGGACATCCAGGTACACATGCACCAAAAAGCGCTTATAGGGCTTATTTTTTGAATGGTAGTCAAAATCAGAGCTTCAATTTTGAGTCCCAACACCTTGCTAGATAACTTATGACCAGTTATTGTAGGTGTATCAATAGGTTTGTTGTTGGAACAATTGATTAATTGTGTATTTTCTTTGACATTAGACAAAATGTCATGTCATTACTAGTCAGCGTATGTTGAGTTCACTCAAGCATTGAAGATAGTTTTTTGTGTCTGCCAAGCATTCCAAAATTTGCCTAGTTCAGAAGATAGTATCTACCGAGTTCACTCATGCATCAAAGGAAAGGCTTGCAAAATGTGAGTGTTAACTGAGCTCACTTAGTTAATGAAGGAAATTTTGGATGGAACCAGTGTTAACTGAGCTCACTCAGTTACCAAAGGAGCTTTTCAAATATGCAGTGATAACCGAGTACACTGGTTAACATAGGAAAATCCTTTCAAAGTTAGTTTCTACTGAGCAAGGTCAACTGACAATGGATTTTCTTGTTTTGGCATATTAAGTTCAATTGAATTGTTTTTTGGTTCTAGCCAACTTGGGAGATGAATATAAATTATTCTAAGTTATATTCTAGTTGACTTGACAATATGAAAGATATAAATACAAGATCAAGTTGAGATTTAGAAAGTATGAATACATGGAAAATAATTGAAGATTTAAATGACATTAAGAGGAAGCGAATTAGAAGAATAAGCAAAATATCCTTGAGAAGTTGAAAAGATTCATTCGATCAAGAAGGATCGAGTATACAAGCTAGAATTGAGATATGTAATTAGTAATTCAGTTGCATATGAAATTAGGCCATCTCATTATTACTCTCTAACCATTGTAGCTGATGTAGGTATGCTCTGATACCACTTGATGATAGTATTCTTTGATACCACTTGATGAAGGGCCACACTACCCTTACTAACTCATAACCAAAGATGCAACAATATGGAGACAAGAAATGACAAAATGCATCCCAAGAAATTTTATTATACTTGAAAATCCAATAGAAATTACAATAACATTCTTGCAAGATCTCTCAAGATCCAATCCAAACCCAAGCTAGTCTAGATCAACACTCTGGTAGAAAACTCCAAGATCTCAACTTGTGCTCGCAAGCCACCAAGCAACCTCCTTGTTTCTAAACCATAGTCACTAGCTCTTCTCCAACTTTATCTAAGATCCAACTGTAAATTGCCTCACATTCGACGCTTTGTCCACACACTCACAACTCCATCACAATCCTACTATAAACTACCTCACACTCGGCGCTCTATACATAGACTCAGGAAAACTCACTCTTCACTTCCTCCTTCTCTTTCACACCTTGAAGCCTTCACACCTTCCAACTTTCACACCTTGAAGCTTTTCCTTCCAAAGCTTTACCTTCCCAAGCTTCACCTTCCACAGCTTTCACACATTGAAGCTTTCACCTTCCAAAGCTTGATTAAAAATGCTCACATGCCTTGCTTAAATAGACACTTACCACCCAATGCATGACTTATCCACAACCTTCTAGAATTCCACCTACACAATATCCACAACCTTCTACAACATCCATAACCTTCTACAATATCCACACCTTTCTACAATATCCATAACTTTCTAGAATTCTACCCACACACCTCGATAAATGGAATGACAACCATTTTTATTTTATTTTTCTATTTTATGCCACCTATGCACCTCGAAAATAGAAATTCCTCTTTTTTTCTCTCTCCTTTTTCCCTTTTTATTTATTTATGTTTTTCCTCTAATTTTCATCACTTTCTCTCTCCTCCATTTTTTATTTTTTATTTTTTTAAATAAATTTTTTCGTGCAAGATGTTCCTGCATCAGATTCCCTAGGTAGCTAGAAAAGTGTGTCCCACACTTTGATGCTAAAAGAAAGTTCTACAACCATCTTCATCTTCACCAAAGGTTTCCACCTCAATAGGGACAAGAAAACCAATCTGCACATCATCCTCATATGCATCCATATGTCAAACACCAGAATCTCAACCATCCAATCAGCATGCTCACTCCTAGGAACTAACTAAACATAATGCTTTATTAGCAAACCCTCATCCACACTAGCAACTAGTGAATCCATACCAACAATAACAAACTCCGCATCAGCAAGAACATGTAGATCTCCATCAACACAAGCCAAACTCTCAACACCAACCATCTCATTGCTCACAACAAGATGCTCTGCAACATACAAGCCACCACCAACAACAACTGGATCATCCACAACCAAGTGCTCTGCAATCTCCATGTCATACTCAACCAACTGATCATGAAAACCAACCTCTATCCCAACATCAACAAGGTTAGGAACAACCTCTAGCTGCTCTGCAAGTTTTGTATCAAACTCCACATTTTGATCAATAAAACCAACTTCTTCCACCTTGACCTTCTTAGCTTGATCAACCAATCTAGCATCCAACCGAGCAAACATCTTAGAAAAATTCCTCTCCACTATATCATGGATTTTTGCAATCATCTTAGGGTCCAATCCTCTCAGGGCCATCTCCCAAGATCTTCGTAAACCCTTTGCAACAAATCCTTCCCATGCTCGTGACAACCTCGAATTATTTGCAAGTCAAATCGCAACCTGACACCTTGCACAAACAATCAGGAACCACATCACAAGTCTAGGACAACAGATCTACAATCCACAAGCTCTTTACGATCATGCCTCAACAAGTTCAGTCTTCCATCTCAGCATCCATCAATTAATCTGCATGTCCTCCCAAGGACCTGGTGCAAACTGCCTTAGCTTCAGCGATCTATCTACATGCTCAAGAACTCTCGCTATGATAAACTTCACCCAACCAAGGTCCTAGTACAAACTGCCTCACACTTCGGTGATCTGCTTGTACACTCAGGAACTCCTACTTTGATAAACTTCACCCAACCAAGGTCCTAGTACAAATTGCCTCACACTTCGACGATATGCTTGTACACTCAGGAACTCTTGCTCTAATACCACTTGATGACAGTATGCTCTGATACCACTTGATGAAGGAGTACACTACCCTTACTAACTCATAACCAAAGATGCAACAATATGGAGACAAGAAATGACAAAATGTGTCCCAAGCAATTTTATTATACTTGAAAATCCAACAGCAATTACAATAACATTTCTACAAGATCTCTCAAGATCTAATCCAGACCCAAGCTAGTCCAGATCCACACTCTGGTAGAAAACTTTGAGATCTCACCTTGTGCTCGCAAGCCACCAAGCAACCTCCTTGTTTCTAAACCATAGTCACTAGCTCTTCTCCAACTTTATCCAAGATCCTAGTGTAAACTACCTCACATTCGACACTTTGTCTACACACTCACAACTCCATCACAATCCTACTGTAAACTGCCTCACATTCGACACTCTGTCCACAGACTCAAGAAAACTCACTCTTCACTTCCTCCTTCTCTTTCATGCCTTGAAGCCTTCACACCTTCCAACTTTCACACCTTGAAGCTTTTCCTTCCAAAGCTTTGCCTTCCCAAGCTTCACCTTCCACAACTTTCACACATTGAAGCTTTCACCTTCCAAAGCTTGATTAGAAATGCTCACATGCCTTGCTTAAATAGGCACTTATCACCCAATGCATGACTTATCCACAACCTTCTAGAATTCCACCTACACAATATCCACAACCTTCTACAACATCCATAACCTTCTACAATATCCACAACTTTCTACAATATGCATAACTTTCTAGAATTCTACCCACACACCTCAATAAATGGAATGGCAACCATTTTTATTTTATTTTTCTATTTTATGCCACTTATGCACCTCGAAAATAGAAATTCCTTTTTTTTTTCTTTCTCTCCTTTTTCCCTTTTTATTTATTTATGTTTTTCCTCTAATTTTTGTCACTTTCTCTCTCCTCCAATTTTTTATTTAAAAAAATAAATAAATTTTCTCGTGTCAGATGCTCCTGCATCAGTAGTAGTGATCAAAATCTCTTAATAGAGTTGGCTAAACAACTATTTGTAAATCCTCTAACAAGGTGGAATTTCTATTGAATTGTCCAAAGACCTCTAACAAGGCCACTCCTAATAGGGTGATTAAATCTTCTAATCGGGTCACACCTAATAGTGTGTTTTATAACCTTTAACAAGGTTGGCTCCTAATAGAGCTCACTTTAGAAGAGTGAAAATCAGTACCTAGTTGCAATTGGTGATTTTTCCCAAATTGGGTTTCCACGTTAAATCTTAGTGTCAAATGTATTCATGTTATTTCTCTTATGTGTTTGCACCTAAGTTAAAATAATTGCAATCACATATAATATCTTAAGATTTGCATATTTAGTATTTGGCAAGCATTTTCAATGTTTACCGAGTTACAACATTTTCTATGTGTTTGTCGAGCATCAACAGAGTTCAATTTTTAGACGTTATTTTGTACTAACATCTAAGGGATTTGAGATTTATTTTTGTAGTAACTTATTTACCCCTCCCCTCTCAGTTACTCCTCTTATATTTCCAACATTTGCAGCTCTTTAATCCAAATCTCTTCAGCATGTCTTTCAAGTACTTAGATTTTCAAATGAAAATACCATCATTTTTCTACACAATCAACATTCCTAGGAAAATTTTCATTTCTCCTATCATACTCAGCTCAAACTCATTTTTCATCTCTTCAAAAAATTTATCAGTTTCTTCATCATTTCCTCCAAATATTATGTCATTAACAAATATTTTAATGATAAATAAACCATTATAAACTTCTCACAAATACAAATTACCATCCTTTGTACCTTTAATAAAACTAAGCTTTGTCAAATACTTATCCAACCTTGCATATCAGGTTCTAGGTGCTTGCTTTAGACCATACATTTCTTTCTTTAGTTTGCATACCATCTTTTTTTTTTCTATTAGAGGAAATCCATCAAGATACTCAATGTAGACTCCATCTTCAAGTTTTCCATTCAAAAAAGCTAAATTGATATCCATCTAATATACCTTTAACTTCTTACTTGCTATATGAGCCAATAATATTCTTATTGCTTCCATTATGGCTTTAGGTGCATATATCTCCTCATAATCTATGCCTTCTTTCTATAGGTAACCTTTGCAAACAAGTCTGGCTTTTTTTCTCACAACTTCTCCTTGTTCATTCATCTTATTTCTAAATACCCATTTGGTTCCTATCACATTCTTGTCTTTAGGTCTATGAACTAACTCCCATGTCTCATTCTTCTAAATCTAATCCAATGATCATCTTTACAAGCTTCATCTACTCTTTTAGGCTCTACTTGAGAAATCAGACACAATTCCTCATTCACTCTATTTTTTGTCATCACACCTTTATCTTCACTTCCAATTATCTACTTTGGAAAGTGATTCTTTGTCATGTTTCTATTGGAGGTAGGAGTTGACATCTCAACTCTTATCTCATCTCTAGCTTTAGACCTCTTCTCTCCTCTATGCTCAATATATAAGACATCATTATGCAAACCATTGTTGGTCTCAAAGAAAACTTCAATATTATGTCTAAGAATTCTAAAATTATCTTCTTCTTTTGAATTATAATCTACCATCTTTTCTTTAGTACCAAACTTTTCATCAATTCTTACATTTGTGCATTCAACTATTGTCCTAGTTCTATAGTTAAAACATTTGTATGCCTTGCTCTTTAATGAGTAGTAATAAAACATACCTTTATCACTTCTAGGATTGAACTTACCAATGTCATCATATCTCTTAATGTAAAATTCTCTCCCAAATATTCTAAAATATTTATCTAATGGTGAATCACCAAACCATAACTCATAAGGTGGCTTTCTCATACCTTTTTTGATCTAGACTCTAGTCAAAGTGTACGCTATTGTATTAATTGCTTCTCTCCAGAATGTCTTAGAAACATGATTCTCAAATAACATTACTCTAGTTGCCTTTGCTACTAATTTGTTTCTTCTTTAAGCAATCTCATTCTGCCCAATTGTTCTAAGTGAGTATAGTTGTCTTTTGATCCATTTTCTTCACAAAAATGTTAAACTCTCTAGAGGTAAATTCTCCTCCTTATCTGATCTCAAACACTTTATCTTAACACTAGATGCATTCTCAACTCTATTCTTAAATATCTTAAACTTCTCAAAAGCTTCATATTTCTCTTTAATAAATACTACCCTTAACATTCTAGTGAAATCATCAATGCAAATCATAAAGTACCTTTCACCATAAAATCCTATTTTTCTTAAGGACCACTCAAATCTGTGTGAACAATCTCCAACTTCTCTTTGGTATTGAACTTCTTTCTAGGAAAAGACACTTTCTTCTCCTTAGCTAAAATACATTCTTTCTAAACAATATTACTAGAATTTGTTATCTTAGGCTAGTCTATAACTATAAATGTTCTACTAACCATTACAATATCATCAAAGTTTATATGATAAAATTTCCTATGACATAACCAATTATTATCAACTTTTGCAATCAAACATGTCATTTCAATAGGATTCAACTTTTGCAACCTTTGGATCTAGTTCTAGTTCCAATCATGTTACCATCCTTATACTTGATAATGCAAGTCTTCTTTATGAACTAAAATTGATATCCCTTGTCAACCAACTATCTAACACTCAACAAGTTATCCTTCAATCCACCAAAAAAATAAACATTGTCAGTGTTAGTCCTTTTAGCTAAAGTAATGGATCCAATCCTTGTAATATGACAAGTTTCATTGTTACCAACCCTAACAATACTTCCATCCTAGTTTTTGAACTTGAAAATTTTATTCATATCAGCAATTATGTGATGTGAACAACTATTATCAATTATCCAATCAAACTTCTTTTCAACTTGGGAAATCATAGCTCTTTCTTCTCTAATTTTTTTATCAAGATCATCTTCCTTGATAGTCACAAATCCTAATTCATCATCACTTTTACTTTGACCTCTTTCATTAGATTATTCATCTTCATTAGCATACAAGCAATTTCTATCTCTATCTCTTCTTTATTCTTAAACTTTCCCTTATACTTTTTTCTCTCTTTTAGGACATTTAGATGCATAGTGACCAAATTCATCACAAGTCCAACATTTAAAGATTTTCTTACCATTTTTTTCTTCTTCTTACAAGAAGGGATATTCCTTCCTCAATCTTCTTTTCTTAATCAGATCTTCTACTACTAGCAAAATCCCCTCTTGTGCTTGCACTCCTTGATATATTAGGTCAATTGTTTAGGGTACTGAAGACTATTTCAACTTTGGCTAGATCTCCAAACTATCTTAGATCTACTTCAGTTGACTCTAATCTTCCAAGAAATGTTTCCTTTGTGAAATTTGTAGTGCAGAGCATTATTAGTTGAATCATCTGAGCTACCTTCTTGAATGGTGGTGTCAAGCTTTTCAAGATCTTTCATATAACTTCATCATCTTCCTTTGTTCCACCAAGATAACAAATTCTTGAAATAATTTATGATATTCTACCAATATAACATCTCATGGATTCATCTTCCATCATCTTAGCATCTTGAAATACACATATCCATTTCTATAATCTCATTATTTTTGCATTAGTACCACCTTCAAAATTATATTCTAATGCTTTCTAAATTTCACAAGATGTTTGAAGTGACTTTACCTGATTGTAGTCATTCTCTAGAAGAGATGATAGTAGGGCTTCTCTAGCTCTCATGTTACACATGAAAAAATCTCTCTGCCTCACTATATTCCTCAATCTTTTCTTCTTCCACACTTGTCTTCTCACTCTTTGTCAAGATCCAATAACCCATACCCATGCACAACACATGAGTCTTCATCTTCTCCTTCCGACTGTCATAGTTGGCCTCGTCAAATCTAGGACTATCCTTTCTAAAAAGAATCTCCATCGATCTCCTAAGGCTCTTGATGCTATAATACCAATTGTTAGTATATAGTCCACTAATATAACTTGGGGGGGGGGGGGCGTGGGGGACGACTCATGCACGATTAACATAAGATATGTTAACTAGAGAAATTTTTGATCTGAGGGAAAACCTCGTTGGGGATGGAACCCACAAGATGTTGTACTAATATAAATATTGCTTATTAGAGGATAGACCCTATTAGGAGTTTGTTGCCACATTCATTACATATGACTCCCTTTTAGGAGACTTTGAATCCCTGTTAGGAGGTTCTAACCCTGTTAGGAGTTGTATCACCCCTATTAGGAGTTGTGGAAGACAGCTAGACCCATTGCCCAAATACAAGCAACCCTAAAGGGTACTCAAATCACCAAAATGCATTCTTCAAAAAATAGTGAAATGGATCTCTTGTTAAGGGCCGTGAAAGAAATTTAATTGATTGTTAGAATGTAGTTATGTTCGAGATTGAAATCCTGTGTAAAATGTAATTTAAACTTTTGTTGTAATGACAACGATGTCAGATTTTCTTCCTAGTTCTTTCTAGGCGGAGCCTTTGAATCAGGTGGTCAATAAAATAATGATTGAGTAAAAAAACAAAAAAAATTGTGTGTTTATGCCCTCATTTTTTGGGCATGACAAATAATGGAGATACCATCTATTTTTCGCACAAGACAATGTAATTAACAACCTTGCGCAAGGAAGTACATCTCTGCGCTAGGAAGTGTGTCATGTCGTGGGAGGAAACACCAAGATGGGCTAGCAATTCTCTCTACTCCGTTGTCGAGTTCTGCGCGAGAGAATGCCTAGCTCTACACAAGGAAGTGCAAGGCCTCATGCGATAGAATAAAATCTCGTGTCGGCTTCCACCACGCTTCACACAAGAGAATGCGTTCTCGTGTGAGAGAACACATTCTCACATGAGGAATGGAAAGCTTTTGTCAGCCTAAGGTAGCCACAGAGAAACTAGATAGAATAAAAAGGATGTGGATGAAGCAAAATAACAAATGGATTAAAAAAATGGGAAGTTAACATTCAAGTGTTCGATTAACAATGAAGAAATAAAGAAGTCTGTATGGGATTTTTGTTGCACTATTATATGATTAAAGCATAATGGACTTAAAAAAATATCAAATGAAATAATTTAACCACATGATAGATCATGAGGGAAAAACATATACATGAGCAAATATTTAATAGAGAGTCATATGCTCATAGCTCAACTTAGAATTAGTTCTCACCATTCTCATGAGATGTGACACAAACAAATGGTTGGTACCAAAAGAGGAGTGGAAAAACAAGACTTACCTATTTGTGAAATACATAACCTAATTATCAAAATCCATTTAATTGAAAGGTTAGAAATGGTTTAAGCTTTAAGCCACTTTTCTAGAAAAGTACCCTAGTTTGTAGTTCCAATAGACTAGTTAATCTCATAAATATTATTAAAATCTTTCATTTATTCATTCAAATCTTTCCAAACTAATTTTGAAATCTATGAAAAAAACTTCCATACCTAAAACCTACCGGATTTTTAAAGTAAGTCTATCAACTAGAACTTTGATTTTTTCAAAGTCTATCTTTAATGTAACATCTATGAGAGAAAAAAATTGTTATCTGAAAAAATCTCCTATACCTAAAACTTGATTTTTTATCAACTAAACTTTGATTTTTTCTAAGTCTCTCTTCAGTGTTGAAAGCTCAAAAGTCTTCGACTCAAGATAAAAATATAAGAACAAGATTCCTTGACTTAGGTAACAAATAATTGTAGAGCCAATGGAAAACCTTATAATCCTCCAAAGACTAGGGTTTTCTTTTTCTCGTTGGGCAAAGTTTCGTCGAACGAGTACAGCGCAATAATAGTGTTGACCCGTTGTAAAGCTGTCACCATCAAAGCGCCCCGCGGAGGGAAGAAAATTAGGCAGCAAACATTCTTGACCAGACAAAACAAGTATTTTGACCGACACGTGGACCAATAGATACTTTCCAACAATAATAAGTGAGTGTACGGAATGGCCGAAAACAGGCGCGGCGTGCACCCGAACGGAAAGGTGTTGGAGACAGCTGGTGAATCTCAGCCGTCTATTACGGAGCCGATCGGACGGTGAGGGTGCGTCTAGTTTAAATCAGTGGAGCCCACGCGACGACCGAGATTGAGCTTGCTGACGCAGCAAGATAAATATGGACCGTCAAAAACTAAGCGTTTTTGGACGGCTGCGATTCAGCGTGGCTGACGCGGCAATTGCTTATGCGGGACAGACAACTTTCCACGGGATATGATTTTGCCAGAATGTCAAGCGGCCGTAATAATTTAGTTGCGTCTGATGAACGGTGCAGGCGTGTTCCTGTGTGATTGGAATGGATCGGAGCCGCACCGTGCGGCAGAAGGGGCAAAAATTAATGGAAAGACGCGTGGTGGCTTGGTTTGATCCATCGATGACGAAGAAATTTCAGTTCATCCGCTACGCGTTATGATAAATTATCTAGAAAACATGCTGAATTTGGATCTTCTTCCTGTTATATAAGCCCCCTTTTTCTGTGTGTTTGGCTTTCAAATCGATATTTGAGGGCTTGGCGTTTGATTGTGGTACGGCATTTGTGGTCGGAGATATTTAGGAGGTCCTTTGAAAGACTTTTGAGATATTCCAGGTGTGTTTGGCAATTTTGTGTAGGGATTATAAGATTCTAAGGACTTTTGGCAATCGATTCGAAGATTTGGTCACTGTTTGACCCGGCATTTTCCCGTAAGTGGATTTTTTAAATTTTTGGCCGTGTTGTGGAACTGAAATGATTCATTGTCTCTCAGTCGTTATTGAATGTCTTTTGTCTTGTTTTCTCTGAATCGCGAACCTCTCAAATCCTGCTAGATGTAGCAAAATTATAATCACAGTCTAGGTGTTATTTTTACTTGTTATGCGTCTTTCTCTGATCCCCTATTCATGTTTTTAAATTTTGTAATGGCTTTTGCAAAGTTGTTTTTCACAAATTCATGCACGCTGGATAGCCGAGATCAATCGTTACTCGACGAAGAATTTTAATATTTTGGCAGTCTATGATATTAAAACAGAATTTTGAGGAAAGGAATTACAAACCTAAATATTTTGGAGATTGACCCTTCTAGCCAAACTTTGTGGCATGAATTATTTTTCTTATGGGTTGCAGATTTAATATTGCAGCCATTATTGAATTTTTTTTTTATAGAGAAAAAATCATCTTACAAACCCTAGACTGGAAAAGTTTGGCAAGATGCAATCGCTTAGTCGTTGTTTCATCACCATAATGAGTAAACGCAAGATTGAATTTAAGGTCAAATAGATATTCAAACTTTAGCATCTTACACGAGAAAAAGCTATATAGCAATAATCACCAACCCGAGATGCTACGTAGCTGAAGATCCAAATTTGTGCCTCCCAAACCACAAACACAAAGACTGACAACAAACAGATTTCGCGCCTTTTTTTATAGCATACAGATCTCACACCTGGCATAAGCTAAACGAGTTTGTTTACCTTGCTTAATGAACGAAAAAAGTATTTCTCTTGCCGGATTGTAGCATCAGCCGCCAAAATCAGCAGCAACCATCAAGAATTAACATTCACAGTGAATCATCAATGTCATAAATATGAAATGGGTCCTCTCCTTTTGTTCACTTCCCTGCATCAATGAACACACCAAAATTCGTCTAACATCGAGTAGTCAAGCAGATATACCGACATCCTCCTTCGGCTTCTCACTTTGAACTCCTATTCATTACGAGATTTCACATTAGCAAGCAAAAAGAAAGTCAATCTTGATCTTTGCAATGTCTGAAATAAAATCAGAGACAACCTCTTGAAGCAGTCTTTCTTTATTTTCTCCTCAAGATAACGACATCCTTCAGCAAAAACAAAAATCATATGTAAATTTAATTTTTCAAAATCAACTTTATGGAGATAAGCCTGGATTCATTTAGGAAAAACAGGCTAACGTCACTATGGTAGAGAATCATTTTTGGAATAAGTTTCGGAAACTTATACATAAGTCACAAAGTAAAAGAGAATACTGACAAAAGTATCAAATTCTAATTCATCACCATTTTCTCAGCTACTGTTGACCCATCTCTACCATCTTCACCTAAATTTGCTATCTATGCTGGAGAAATACATAAGGGAATGTTTCAGGCTTCAGCAATTGTGTTTATGCAGGCTTGGACGATCTTCATTCCCCACTTCAGCTCCTTGAACTTGCTGCTGGTTTTTCCATGATTTATTTGGCTATTATTAATTTATTTAATTATCATGAATCATTATGATAAGTTTGAAAAGTGCGTCCAGAATTTACAAACATTTTGTTCACTGAATGCTTTTGGATCAGATGACAGGTCATAGATGTGCTGCATGCCAGATTCAGCTTTTTCATTTTATTAAGCATCAAACAATTTCATTCTTGAACTGATCAATCTAGGGCCTAGTCATATCACTTTTTTTGTAACAAGGTTGCCAATAATGCTTCAAACTAATCAGTCATCATGGTCACTTAAGCTTTCCTAGAGTGGAGGCAATAAATCCCCCGTGAGACACTGCTTCCTTCGACCACCTGTAAATAGGCATGCTCTGTGCAAGGCATCATATGCATCTTGATGCTACAGCAATTGAGTTTATGCAGGCTTGGACAAGCTTTGTTTCCCAGTTCACCTCCTTAAACTTGCTGCTGATTTTTCCATGACTTATTTGTATATTATTAATATATTATCATGAATCATTATGATAAGTTTGAAAAGTGCTTCCTGAGATTGCAACCATTTAGTTAACTGAATGATTTTGGGCCAGATGACAGGTAATCAATGTGCTGAGTGCAAGATTCAGCTTTGGACAATACATTAAGCATCAAACAAATTTATTCACGAACTGATCAATCTAGGGCCTAGTTATATCATTATTTTGTAATGAGGATGCCAATAATGCTTCAAACAAATCGGTCATCATGGTCACTTAAGCCTTCCTAGATTGGAGGCAATAAATCCTTCTTGAGACACTGCTTCCTTAGACCGCCTGTAAATAGGCATGCTCTGTGCAAGGCATTACAGGCTTCTTGAAGCACTTAGAATATCTACTTCTTTGGAACTGTTTAGAGCTACTCTAGGTTTCTCTTTATTCAGGGGAGGATAGGATATGGATGCTTTAATGATCCTAATCATAGCCCTGATAGAGTGATGAAAGATGAAATGAAAACAAAAGGAAAAGCCTTAAATGGAAACAGCATTCCTTTAAATGCAAGCAACCTATCTCCCAATAACAAGTCTTCCACGGACAGCACTAACCAAGCTGGAGGATATTGAATGCAATCAAGAAATTACAAATAAGGCTAGCAAACATTGATAGGAAAGGCATGCAACAAGAGACCCAGTAAAATTGAATGTTGCAATTATAACCCAAAAGCAAAAAGTTTTAAAGCAAAAGCAAATGCAGCGGTGAGGGGGACGAGATCGTCTCAAATCCTCACAATCACATTCTAATTCTAAATGGAAAACCGACCACATCAGCAACATGGCCAAGTGCATTGAGAAGAGATTAAAATCATCAAACATGATAACATTTAGCATCCGGCCCATAATTAATACTCAGCAGTCAAAGAACTAAAAGAATCAAAAGAAATGTAAATGGAAAGAAAAAGTCATTCTACCACAATTGATTTTTCTAAGCTCACGCTTGTGAAAATACCCTTACCTAGTAGAGCTGAAAAAAGGAAGCAAAGAAGCCAAAATCCACACAGAAGCATGGCACAGAAAAAACCAGCAAAGTCAGATCGAAGGCGACAGAAATAATTGTGGAAATTTCTATTCAGTCTCAAGTTAATTTATTCAAAGCTCAACATGATAGGTTTTATATCACATCAAAGACAGGGAGGCTTAAATAGAGCCTATTAAGCAACTTCAGAAACAACTAAAACTTAGATACATGAAATACTACAAGCACATAAGAAGGTGAAGGAGAGAGTATTAAATGATGGGGTAAGCCATCATTTATGAGGTTTCATAAATTTAGGAAAAGGAACTAACCAAAGTTTATCCAGAACTTCTGTTGTGGAAAACAAGCATAACTTATCTCTAAGTCAACCACTCTGTTGCTTTCATGCCTGATATGCTAGGATACAATCGAGTCAAATTTGTTGTAAAACCACCCAGCCTTTCAATTGACAATTTTGAGCTTCCAGTTTTCTAGCTTACCTTCTCTAATAGCACCTTCTTTGATATGAGACTTACCTTCAATCATAACCTTATTCTATCCTCAAATTGCTAACTGCAGACCCATAAGGATGGTGGGCATCTCATCTTATTTTTTGGTCTCTCTGCATACATCTATTATATAGATAAAGCCTGATGCAGAATTTGTTTCTGTAAACACTTAACTTCCTTCAGCAGGGCTGACATCATGTTCATTTTCACCTTTAAAAGCTCAATTTGATAACAAACACCCTTTGGAAAGGTAGGCAAAAGGGCCGATGGCCCATGCCTTATTAGTTCAATCTTATATAAACCCATTCTTAAAGGCATTAGTGGGCTGGAGGAATTTTAGTTTCAGTTAAATGTTATTTAAGGTAATTTCAGGTGTGAAGCTGCATGATACAAAGTCCTTTTGATTTCCTCGTGCAAGGAAATCAAGAAGTCCCTTTAAATGTCCATTATGAATATATCTGCCTTTAGAGTGCCTAAACACTCTTTGTGCTAATAACATGAATATCTTTGAATTTGGATTGCTTGAATATGGTAGCCATTTTGACTAAAAAGCACTTGAAGCATTACTATAGAAACTCTTTATACCTAGCTGTTGATCAATGCTATTTTGCAAAGCATAACAACTTATTGGTTTCTTAGAGATTCTTGTATATCTCTGGGGAACAGATTACCTTCTAACTTTAATATTTGTGAGCAATTAATTTAACAGTTGTGATTTCCAATTCATGTAATATCACATTGCGAAAATTATTGCACTGCACAGCGTATTTCAAATATTACATCTAAGTTTACCAGATTATAACAAGAAGCTTCTGCAATTCTATGGGTTTACTCAATAGGAGGTAAAAGTTCTTGTTAATTTTGACGAATGTTTGCATGCTCAATAGACTCAAATATGTGAAGTTGATTGATTTTCTGTCAGACTGTAATTATATATGGAAAAAATAATCTAACGGAGTTAATCACATTTGCTTGTACAAATTCTTGAATGTTTTTGAAGATGATATTTAGCTTGAACTATTGCAGGGAATCTTTCTGTATTCCATGCATGTATGTATTTGTATGTTTTCATTTTTTTTGTACTATAATTGTAGCCAATGGAGAAAATGTTGTGCACTTGTCTCTAACTTTTCCAATAAGTTGAGTTTTTTAGCTGTTTATTTGGCAAAAGAACAATAATCAGCTGTTTACAATTTGAAAATGCAAGCTGAATTTTCTTTTATGAGTCGGGTCTTTGGGTTTTGAGCTGAATACCATTTCTGTCATGTACAATAAAAGATACATAGCTCATCTAAGTAGCTATTTTGTGTTCTAGGAGGCTAGGGCTGATTAAACCATCCTGATTGTATCACAGATTTTTTTTTTTGAGTATACATGGCATTAAGAGATAATTTGATCTTTTTTTAACATTTCATTTTTTAGAATTAATATCATTATTATTTTATACATTTCTACAGCTATAGTACTCCTTTTTTTTCTTTCTCTGTAGTTTGCTTCATCCTCTTCGCACCATTTTATGCAGGAAGTACGTGAAGTAGAAATTCGAGTAGGGAATTCTAGTTTTATAGTTTTAGTAAGCATATGCATTTTCCAGAGACTAGCATCATTTTTAACTCCCAATTCCACTGTGGCAACACAATCACAGGAAACCTGTCAAAGTTATGGTCTACTAGCTTCTCAGAGGAAGAAACTCCAAGGAAAAATCATGAGTTATCTCAATTCTGTCTTCTCTGTGAGGGAGACAAAACTTGACAATGCTCCTGTCAGCGGTGGAGGCCTCAGGTGCATTTTCTTTCAGCTCAGTCAAATAGGTTTTTCAAATTTGCAAATTTACTGCTATGCATAATCTTATATTAGTTGCAATTTCTTGCTGTAATATTCTATCACAAATATAAAATTTTTAAAGGGTTTTGAGGATATTTCTTTGGATTTTTTTCCAATTAAACAATGATTTCAAAATCCAAGAGAAAGAAGATATGAAGTGTTGAAGATATGATACAGATTTTAATGGAATACTGAATATACCATTCAGAGTATTATGAAGAATTTGTTTTTTCGAATATTTGTCTGCAGATTGGTTAGGGCAAGGAAACTTGGTGCAAAATGTCAAGATTCTCTAGAATGCTAAATAATCACATTTGTTAAATTATGAAAGTAATAAACTCTAGTAGCAAAGAAACCTCCAATATCCATAAGACTTTCTAATTAATGAAATTTGGCATTAAAATCAAATATATTTTGAATTATATGATATGCAAGAAACTAAGGGTATGTCCTTTGTGGGGGCATAAGTTCCTATTTTATCTCCAATGGGTGCCTCCATGGAAAGCTTGGATATGTCAAAAAAATTATACAACCTTTTCCATGAAATACAGAGGTGATGCAGGAAAATTTCAGTGGCTGCTTTAGGGGCGACAAAAATTTAGCAGAATCTTGAGTGTTTAGTGAGCTTTGATGATGCCAAGTGGAAACTAATATGCCGCAAGTCTTTTACTCAAGTATTAACTTTTAAACCAAAATCCTGTATTTAGGGGAGACAAAAATTTAGCAGAACTTGAGTGTTTAGTGAGCTTTGATGACGCCAAGTGGAAACTAATATGCCGCAAGTCTTTTACTCAAGTATTAACTTTTAAACCAAAATCCTGTAAACTTTGTGTTTGAGAGGGTAAGAGTTTGTTCTAGTGGACTTTTTGGCTGAATATAACTACAAATTTTTAGCAGCACTCGCTAAGAAATTTCAGCCTTGGCCACTCCATGGGATCACTACCTAACAAATAGAATCTCATTTATTTAGCTCTGCAAAATATGTATAGAGAGAAAAAATAAAAATGCTATTTAATACGGTGGATCGTTTAATATTTTTTAATAAATTTGAACTTCTTTATGATGAGAGTTTAGAAGCTTTGTTCCCAAATGGCAATTTAGGAGCTTTGTTCCCAGATGGCAATTGATGTGCTGTCATTGTTTTACTCAACATATCAACTTTCAAATCAAAATACTTAGATATTTCATCTCATAGGGTAAATACTTGTTCCAATGAACCATTTGGCTGCAAATAATTACAAATTTCTGAACAGCACCTCCTGAGAAATATCAGCTGTAGATCATTGCCTAGTAAGTAGAACTTCACTTAAGTAGCTGGTGAAAAATCTAATAAATGGGAAGAAAACATAAAGTGTAATTGAATGGAGGGATTTGATTAATTTCATTTTTCATAAATTTGAACTCCTTTATAATTTTGGAATTTCCTGATAATTTTCTCAATTATCAACATTTTTTTATTCCTAAAAATTGAAAATGAAGCTAATCCTATAGTGAGATACAGCAATATCATCAGGTCATTAAGTATAATTTTATTTACACTATTGGGCAAATTTGAACTTGGCTGGGGTTTGAATTCTTCTACTACCATTTCTGTTTTATGATCTGATTGCACTGTAGTTTTTATTTGAATTTCTAATAGTCTAGAAGAGAAGTTGGCATAAGAAGTAAGAAGGAAGAACGAAGAAAATCCACGGGCCAAGGAAGAATAGGTTGATGGCCTAGTAAATGTATTTGGCCTTCAAGCCACGGAGAGAGAACCTGTAAACCCCAGGTTGTAGGAACGTATGTCGGAAAATTGGTTAGCAGTGATCTTCTTAAAAAAATTGTTTAGGTCAAAGACACATATTAGACACATCCTTTGGCAGAAGATGGAAGAATTCAGGCCTGCTAGCCAAATGCCATTTATTGACTACACCTACTGACCTGCACTTGCCAAAGCCTTATTTTCATAGGTTGGAAGGTGGTACGTAGTTGTCACTTCCCAAATCCAATTTTGTCGAGAAATAACTAGATGTAGATGTACTAGCCTAATATCTTGAAATTGATCCATGAGAATACCTACATTCCTACTAAGCATGTTAAAATCACCTACCCTTGCCTCTTTTTATCCTTAACTGGAATAAATATGCCAGGAGAATAAAGTGGCAGTGTCATATCCTTGAAACCCTTGTCCACAATCACATCAAGAGACAACTAGTTGTAGTGTCATATTCTTGAAACCCTTGTCGATGACCACATTAAGAGGCAACTAGTTCAAAATACTATGATGCATCTTGACATTGCTCACAACAGCTAACAATTTGTGCTGAAATCATCTGATAAGCTCATGACTGAAAATTACTGATATCTGTCATCCCCTCTGGACAGAAGCACAACTTTAACCAGATTTTTTGACCATTTATAGTCATACAATAATTTTTTTTCTTAGCCAAACCTTTGAGACTTGCCTGTTTCTTAGCAAATCCTTGGTAGTCTACGTACCATTTCCCATTATTAGATATAATCCCAGGCAACACCAAACCACTCCCAATCAACATACTACTGCAAAATGCCTGAACTATAGACCAGACGACCACAAGAATAACATGGAATGGTAACTTACTCCACACAATAATACATTGTCTACTTATTATGGAGTTATTCAATTACAGACCCTTCACACAAACTTTTACCGCGCTAAGCTCAAGTTTTACGAGCGATCATTAATGCACCCAAGCAGCTGCTGCCAATTTAAACATTCCTGTCTTGGTACTTTACAAGATGATATAACAAGAGTGTTAAGGCACTCCAATTCATGCATATCCCAAGCTTCTATAGCTGATATAATAGAAAGTTATACTCTCTTTTAATCTAGAATATCAGCTGCAGTGTGTTGTTCCTGAAAACAATGGAGATCCACCTTGAATTTACTTACACATATGCTTAACTCTTTGAGATAAGGCATATCATCTTTAGTTTGGACTATTGGCATTCTTTGGCGGAGTAATTATAACTCAAGAACCTTCCCCAATCTCGATTTCCTCATAACCTTCCTTGTGGGCCAATATTAGACCAGGGATTAATGCATCCCATGCACTTAGTTATTACATTTAGAACCAAGCAGCTGGGTTCACCACACATGACTTTGATGATTGATTGTGTAATGTCCCCAATTGTTGGTGAAATAATAATTACATTAATTCTTTTACTGTTGTCTAAATAAAGTAAACATTAAAAGGATGACTTTATTTTAATTAATTTACTTATAATGTCAACTTCAAATCATAATACAATGCTTCTTTTTGGAGGGAAATGAAACAAAAGAAATGAAATAATTTTTTTCTCTCAAAATAGGGAAAATGCTATTATAAAAGGAGAAAAAAGGGAATTATAGAGGCATTCTTGCATCCTGATGATGGATCATGTGGTATGATCCGAAATGTTGATGGTAAAAAATTGTTACACAATCTAACCCAGAAATAAGAATTCATTCTGGAGATTGTTATGTTTCATTTGAGTCTATTCTCTATGAGCTTGAAGCTTATTTTTCTTTTGAGTCTATTCTCTGTGAGCTTGAAGCTTTTCTTGGAGCTCCAGTAAAACCCTAGGATGGAAACTTTAGATGGTTGGGTGATTTGGACATAAGCCCAGATCAGCCGCCTTGGTGGATTTCCTTCAAGATTCACAGGTGCATTACATTGGTCAGTTTTGTTAATGGCTATCCCATCCTTTCTCATTGATGTTTGGCCCTATTTATCGGAGATTGTATAGTAATAGCTTCTCCATTTGTGGGTTTGATTATTTGGGAATTAGTTGATAGTGATTCGCTCTTGCATGTTGGTATTGGAACACCTCTACAGCAGCAACTGCACTTTTTCATTGGTCACTCTTCTTGCATGTCATTCAATCTTCTTCGGTATGCTACAAGTGATCATATCTCATAGAGACTTTGATGATATTGGAGTGGAATGATGTGAGCATGTGACATGTAAATCTTATGGATGTTCTAACATTCTAACAAAAGTATATTCGATGTAACAACCATGTTTTTCATTTTAGAATCAGTTTCACTACATTCGTCTTTGAGATCGCTTATTTCAAAATCTCATATTGTATCATTTGCATGTTGTTATTATGCAATTGAATGAAGCAAAACATGTCAAGAATCAAAAACCTGAATCAGATTTGAGACAATATTTCAGGATATTTGTGACCATCATCAACATTAACTATCCCTCTCCTAGTATGCCAGGATTTTTCCCCATAGATGCTCCATCAAAGTTCAATTTGATACCCGCCTTCAGAACTGACCAATCTTCTTTCTTTTGTAGTTTCATATGATGTCAACTCATCAATGGTTACTTAGATTGAATTAGATGGTAAATGAAATCTTAATGGGAAATTCAATTTACTGTTTTGTATTGGGCAATATAGTGAGTTTGGCTTTTTGGCATAATGGAATAAATAGCATCACATCCCTGTGAAAGACTTAGGTCACAGCTCTTGCAAGTAATTGATATTTATTATAAATTGTGAAATGCTTTACTTGCATAATATTTTTCTTAAAGCACTTTAACTTGGAAGAAAACAAATTGACAAATGGTAATATGCATAATGTACTATGAGATTTTATAATCAGAGACATCAATCAGATTATGACATACATAAAACTTTAAACAATCAACTTACCAAGTGAGAATGTGAATTTTAATCTGTGGTCTGCAAGCATTACTATTTTCATTTCCTACTGAAATGGCATTTCAAGAATGACCATACATGCTAAATATTCCTGGAAAATAAAATACATTCTATATCAATGTGCAGTGAGAATCAGAAGTTCAGCTATGGATATGCAAGTTCTCCAGGGAAAAGATCTTCAATGGAAGATTTCTTTGAGACACAAATTTGTGGAGTTGATGGTCAGATAATTGGCTTATTTGGAGTATTTGACGGTAAGATTGTGGATAATTTATAATGAGCTGTTTTATGTAAAATGTTTACATATTCTGTCGATGTAGTTGCCTGCATATGTTGGCACATTCTTGAGGATTGTAACAAGTGGTTGCTTTAAGGCTTTTTGATTTTTCAACTTATTTTGGTTTGTCAATATTATTGTGATTTTTCTATCAGTATTGAATTGTGTAGTTTTTAAGTTAAATTCATTGACCAATGTTTCACAAGTAGTGTTTCACAAGAATTCATTTCTCATTCATGAGACTGAATGTAACACTTAAACACTGATTGCATCTAGGTGATGCTCTCAGGGGTGAAGCACGTGCTTTCGTGGGAGGTCACCCTACCAGAATTTGAGTTTCTTCCAAGGTCAAGCTTACTTAGCTTGCTACCCCATTTGCAAAGCCTTCAGCAAGTGTTGTACCTGATGAACCACTCACATATATTAATATAGACACATAGTAATGGTTGTTAGACATACTTTGACGTGGCGTTTCTTTATTTAAAGATTTCTCAAAGATATCAGATATTGAATATTATTTAGAGCAATGTTAATCAGACATTCTTGAGTAGTGCATCAAGTAGATTAATTCAACATCTTTTGGTTAGTCAATATCATTGCATTTGACAAATATACTTGTGTATATTATGTTAAGAATTGTCTATTAAACATGTTTAGATCTGACATTTTTCCATTTTAAGGTTTCCCAAAGATATCACCTCCTGACTATTACATAAAGCAATCGCTGTTATGAAACTGTGGCCTTTTTCCATTTGGAAATATTTAATAGGAGTCAGTCCTTCATATTATGTTCATGATACATTTGTAAACGAAATTCTTATGTCTCAAGGTTGTTCAGATTAATCATTGTTTCGGATGGCTGCTTTTAGGTGTGTGTTTGTTTGTGGCTGACTAGGCAAGAAATTTTGTGAGCTTTTAGGACTACTTCCCAATCTAGTTGATTTTTCCTTTTCAATTAATTGATTAATTAATTACTGTATTATGATATCTCTCAGGCCATGGAGGTGCAAGGGCAGCAGAATATGTGAAACAGAACCTATTTCTTAACTTGAGGAATCATCCTAAGTTTATCAGTGATACGAAGTTGGCAATAGGTAAAATATTTGTTTACTTACAAACATTAAAAAGCTAAAAGCATTTTTGGCGCTGTTGAGGACCAATATAATCAATTTGATAATTTTTTGGTCCTTGATTTGAACTTGTGTAGCTGATGCATTCAAGCAAACAGATTCAGATTTTCTAAAGGCAGAAAATAATCAGCACAGAGATGCTGGCTCAACTGCATCAACTGCTGTTCTTGTTGGAAATCGTTTGCTGGTAGCTAATGTTGGTGACTCTCGAGCTGTCCTTAGCAGGTCTGGAAAAGGTGAGTTCTACAAGGCTAAAATGCTTGCTTTTAGTTTCACTGTAAATGTTTGTCTATTGATCTTAATAATATCTTGAATCTATCATCTTGGGTCCAGTTAAACTATGGTAGATTCACAGAACAATTTCTTCTTACGCTGCTTTAGGATTGTTTTAAAAAAGTGAACAGAAGTGACTTGGAATATTCCTGTCCAGCTAATTTCTGTACATTTCAGGACTCTTATTTTTTCCTTTCTCTAGAACTCTATATATTTGTTTATTTTTGTATATTTTTGGTTCATATTTGGCTAGATGTGAATACATGCCCAGGGGAATAAATTAATTAACCATTTTGCCGGAATGACATAGGAATGGGTTTGATATCCTATCATGACACTGGTTCAGCAATTTCTGTAGTAATTATTAATTGGTATATGATGGAAGCAGTTTATTCACTCCCATGTCTCATAACTTGAATGTGATTATAATAGGATAAATAGGATAATATGACTTCTTAAATTAACACCAATGCTTTTCTCTTAGGTTAAAACTTCCTGCATTTTAGGGTTCAAATTTCATGAATATGTTTTTGATGCAAAGATAAATGCAATGGAAGCAAACACAACCGCAATAGGAACCAGCACCAGCAAGAGATAGATTATAAAATTCTTCTATTTAATTTATCAAATGAATAGTACATACATTAGCTCTTCCTGCAGATTTTTTCTCCTCGTAACTTTGTATCCAGAAACTTTGCTCTCAAGCTTAACCTAAATCTAGACCTAAAACTCTATTTATACTTGCTAAGACGGTCTACGGAAAATTCTAGATGATTACAAAATAGAAAATTCTAGATCAGTATAGAATGGGGAAGAGTGACCCCACAATGATTTGTACAAATCCCAAGAAAATTATCTTATAATGACGAAATCAAGATAAATTTCTCAAGTCGGCTTGTGCATAAAACTTGACCTAAATACATAAAACTTGATCTAAATACTTTATATAAAACTTTGACCTAAATACTTTATGTGGGTGCTCCTACACCATACTCCCCAAGAAATTTGATCTCAAGCCCACTTGAGATGAGCTTTTGTAGAGTGGTACTTTGCTTCTTGATATCTTGTTCAGTCATCCACATAGCATCTACATCCGAATAACCTTTGAGTTTTACCAAATACTGATTGGACTCCTTTCCTCTTCGTTGCTTAATTAGTTTGGCGTCAAGTATCCTTTCTAGTTGTGGTGTCTGCTTAAATGGTAGCGTTGAATATCATCTATATCAGCAATTTGTCCTGTATCAATTTCTTCAATGGGTGCTTTGAATGGTGTGAGGTCTGCTATGTTGAAGATGGGAGAAATGCCAATCTCGGGTGGCAATTGAATCTCATAAGCATTTGGTTCAAACTTCTTTAATATTTGACAAGGACCTAGTTTTCTCAACATAAGTTTGGTAGATTTTCCTTTTGGTAGCCTCTCCTTCTTGAGATTTGCCTATACTAAATCTCCCACTTCAAATTCTAAGTGTCTCCGTTTCTGATCTGCATGCTTCTTATACTTGTCAGCGGTTTGTTGGAGTTGTGCTTTGACTTCGTCATGGATTTCTTTTATGGCAGTAGCAAATTCTTCTCCTTGGGCACTAACTTGGTGCTGTGAACTCATATCTCTTAACTCAAAAATCCCTCTAGGATGAATTCCATACACCACTTGAAATGGTGACTTTCCCGTACTTCTATTGATGGAGTCATTATATGCAAATTCGGCTTGGGGTAGGATTACATCCCATTTGGTTGCATGTTGTCTTGTGAGTGTTCTTAACAAATTGCCCAATGTTCTATTAACTACCTCTGTTTGGCCATCAGTTTGAGGGTGGTAGGCTGATGAAAATGATAAATTGGTTCCAAGTGTCCTCCATAAAGTTCTCTAAAAGTGTCCTATGAACTTCACATCCCTGTCTGAAACTATATTGAGGGGTAGCCCATGAATCCTTATGACTTCCTTGAAAAAGAGATTTTCTATATGAGAAGCATCATTGGTTGACTTACAGGGTAAGAAGTGAGCCATTTTGTTGAACCTATCTACTACAACAAATACACTATCATACCCCTTTTGTGTCCGTGGCAGCCCCATTACAAAATCTATCGTTATGCTTTCCGAAGGGCTAGATGGTATTGGCAAAGGTTGATAAAGCTCGGCATTTGTAGTCCTTCCTTTGGCCCTTTGACAAATCATACATGTTTCCACAAAGTGTCTCACATCAGTGTGAAGTTTAGGCCAATAGTAGTACCTTCTAACCAATTCTAAGGTTTTATCCAAACCAAAATGTCCACCCATTGGTCTACTGTGCTTCTCTTTGATAATGTTTGTTATCATAGAGCCCCTGGGGACACATAGTTGTCCTCCTTTGAAAAGAAGTCTGTCAAGAAATCAGGAAAAATCAGCATGGTATCTCTCACCAAACTCCATACATACCTTGTAGATGTCACCAAAATCTGGATCTGCTACATACATGTCCTTGAGTGCTTCAATCCCCACACTTTTTAGTTGTATCTGGGAGACACTCGGATTCCTTCTACTAAGAGCATCAGCAACCTTGTTTGATATGCCCTTCTTATGCTTGATGGTGAAGGTATAGGCCTCTAAATACTCCATCCATTTCATGTGTCTATGACTTAATTTGTCTTGGCTATTTAGAAAACTAAGTGCTTGGTTATCAGTATACACAACAAACTCCTTTGGCAATAAGTAATGTCTCCACCTTTTGAGAGCTTGAACCAATGCATACATTTCTAAGTCATATGAAGAGTATTTCTGCTTGGCTTCATTGAGTTTTTCACTGGAGAAAGCCATTTGTTTTCCTTCTTGACTAAGAATTGCCCCTATAGCAACCTTGCTAGCATCACATTCTACTTGGAAAACTTTGTTAAAATCAGGTAAAGAAACTCAAAAGCTCACATTCTAGCTCACGAACCTTTTTCTTAAGCAACTCAAAAGCTTCATTTGCTGATTGACTCCATGCAAACTTATACTTTCTGCCTCCTTTAATAGTTTCTAACATAGGAGCACATATATGACTGAAATTTCTTATGAATTTCCTATAAAATGTAGCAAGACCATGAAAGCTTCTAACGTCTCCAACTATTTTTGGGGGTGGCCAGGATAGTATATCACTTACCTTTTCTTTATCCATCTTCAAGCAACCTTGGGATATCACAAAACCTAGATATGTCAGCTCCTCTTGCATAAACAAACATTTTTCTAAATTTATTACCAATTTCTCCTCATGAAGTCTTCTCAAAACCATGTCAATGTGCTCTAGGTGTTCTTCCTTTGTCTTGCTGAAAATTAATATGTCATCTAAATATACTTATGACAAACTTGCCATTGAAGTCCTTGAGTATTACATTCATAAGTCTCATGAAGGTACTAGGAGCATTAGAGAGTCCAAATGGCATTACCTTCCATTCATATAATCCATCATTGGTTTTGAACGCTGTCTTCCACTCATCTCCAGCTCTTATCTTGATTTGATGGTACCCACTTTTTAAGTCAATCTTGGAGAAATACTTTGCACCGCCCAAACAATCAAGCAAATCTTCAATTCTTGGCATTGGAAACCTATATCTGATTGTAATCTTATTAATGGCTCTAGAATCAATGCACAACCTCCAGGTTCCTTCCTTCTTGGGTGCCAAAACAACAGGTACAACACATGGGCTTAAGCTTTTCGTAATCAAGCCAGAATCGAGTAACTCCTTTACTTGTCTAGCAATCTCTTCATTTTGTTGTGGTGTCATCTTGTATGCAGCCTTATTGGGTAAAGTAACTCCAGGAATGAAATTTAATACAATGACTAATGTCTCGTATAGGTGGTAAAGATTTTGGCATACTTTCTGAAATCAAACCTTCATATTTATCCAAAAGTTCTTTCACTTCATTAGGAATTGCCTTCTTTGTTTCAGCATCCTTTCTGTCTTTTCCAATGGGTTCTTGTGGTTGTGGGTTAGGCATCAAAAGAAAACAAGGCTTAGGTTCATCCTTCATGTCCCATAGGAATTCCTTTTTATTAACCATCATAATTTTGGCTTCCCTCTCCTTATTTTCTTTCACTTCCTCATGATTAGCAAATGGAGTCAATCTAATCACCTTTCCATCCTTCTTGATGGTGTATATATTGAGTTTTCCATCATGTCGTGCTTGCAAATCATACTGCCAGGGCCTACCAAATAATAGGTGGCATGCATCCATATCAACTATATCACACAAAATTTTGTCCTTATACTTTCCAATTTGAAAATCAACCCATGCTTGCTCATTTACAAGAGTTTGTTGACCCTTTGTTAGCCATAAAACCTTACAAGGAAAAGGATGAGGTATTCTCCTAAATTTTAACTTCTCAACCATCTCAAGAGAAACTAAATTCTCAGTAGATCCTGAATCAATAATTGCTTTACATACCTTACCTCCAGATTTGCAAGCAATCCTAAAGATAGTTTTCCTTTGTGGTGGTTCCATGGTAGTAGCCTAGTAGGCACTTTCAAAAGTGTTCTTCTCATCATAAAACTTTCTCCTCTTTCAGGCACACTATTTGAGTCAGCCATCTCCTTCTCTTGGTATTCATCATCTTGTACCAAATGTGTTCTTCTTTCATCTTGTGAACTTGAACTTGCTCTATCTGGACACCTAGATGCATAATGTCCCTCCTTATTACAATTGAAACAAACAATTGAACTTGCCCTTCTACCACCAAATCCACCTCTTGAATTGCCTCTTCTACCTCTGAAATTTCCTTCACTTTGACTAGTTTCTTGCTTTATCTCCTTATGATCTCTATGGTTTTGTCCTCTTCCTTGGAAATTTCTTCTTCTCCTTTGATTTCTTTCTCTTCCTCTGCTATTTTGTTCTTACCTTCTTTTCAATTTGGCTTCCACCTTCAATGCTAGTTGATAACATTTCTGTACTGTATCTGGACATAATAAATTAAGTTCTTCTTGAATGTTCAACCTCAATCCATTGAGATATCTAGCAACTCTTACACTTTCACGTTCATTTTGCTTTGACCTCAGGCTTAATTTTTGAAATTCTTCAGTATAGGCAGTGACATCTAGCTATTTTTGTCTTAAACTTTGTCTCCTTCGATGAAGTTGGATTTCATAATCCTCAGGTAAGTATGTTTCTCTCACCTTGACACACATCCTTTCCCAAGAAGTTATCATGTTCTTACCTTCTTTGACCCTTTCTCCTTGAATGAAATTCCACCAAGTGAGGGTTGGTCCCTTCAACTTTGACTTGGCAATTTTTACCTTATCCTTCTCTGCTATATTTTCACATTCAAAATGGTTGTTCAAGGCTTCTATCCAATCCACAACAGCATCAACATCCATCTTTCCTGAGAAGATGGGTAGGTCACCTTTGGCATTCTTCTTACCAACTCTTTCAAGGGCTTCTATAAAGTATCTCTGGTCTTCAGGTAAGTTAACCACCTCCTGTTCAGGGGTATCCTCTTCTTCCCCTTCTTCCTCTTGCTCTGAGGAAACCTTTGCTTTCTTTTCCATTCGGCCCTTCATCTTCTCAAATTCATCTAATAACCACTTATTGATTTTCTCTTGTTCTTGCATCTTCTTTGCTAGTTCAGCATTGGTGACCATGTTTGATGTTTCAGCTTCTGACTCCGATCCAGACATAAAATCTAATTGCCTCGAGCTTTCCCCAAGCTTTGATACCAAAAATGATGCAGAGATAATTGCAACGGAAGCAAACACAACCGCAATAGGAACCAGCACCAGCAAGAGATAGATTATAAAATTCTTCTATTTAATTTATCAAATGAACAGTACATACATTAGCTCTTCTTGCAGATTTCTTCTCCTCGTAACTTTGTATCCAGAAATTTTGCTCTCAAGCTTAACCTAAACCTAAACCTAAAACTCTATTTATAATTGCTAAGACGGTCTACGGAAAATTCTAGATGATTACAAAATAGAAAATTCTAGATCAGTATAGAATGGGGAAGAGTGACCCCACAGTGATCTGTACAAATCCCAAGAAAATTATCTTATCCTAATGACGAAATTAAGATAAATTTCTCAAGTCGGCTCGTGCATAAAACTTGACCTAAATACATAAAACTTGACCTAAATACTTTATATAAAACTTTGACCTAAATATTTTATGTGGGTGCTCCTGCACCAGTTTTCCTTGGTGATGGTTTTTTCTTTGTCTATAATTTTCATTAATTCAGGCAGTTTTTCTTTTAAGTGACAACCTTGACAAGAAAATTAAGTCGGGTGATTAAATCTTGCATTTTTTGTAACAACTTAATATGCTGATGGTAATGGTGATGAAACAATAAGTCAAATCCTAGGCCTCAATAATTTAGATGTATGTATATTGGCATATTTGAGATGGATACATGTTGGCATATTTTACACGGTACTTGATTATAAAGAATGGGATTTAGGTGTTCTCCATTGTGTGTTGACACCTCAGTATGGAGTCCTTTACGTACTAATTGTAAAAAATGGTCACATTTCCACTAAATGTTTTGGGTATGAAAGTGGATCCAAATATGCAGTGGAATTGTTTTATAAATGATAGAACTAGAGGGTTCATGGAGACAGTTTAGGAACTGTGTTTTCTGGTGATTTTCAGAATGGTTCAGGACAACCTGCGTGTATCCTAGTGGCTACATTGCTGATCTCAAAAATAAAGACTTGTACCAAACTACTTCCTAACCGTAATATACAATCAAAATAAAATTATGAACCTATTTGTTTCTATGTGGATATGAAACCTACGAATTTCTGCCTGTGTAAATGACAAATAACTGCTGCAATCCTCCATTCATTTCCCCATGGTTGCACAATAAGCGGAAAATGCCAAAAGGTGAGTCCTGTCAACAGTGAGGGACAATGACTCTATTCTCTGCTCTCAAAGATTTCAGAATCTCTCACAGCTGTATGTCAATTTTTGTAGATTTATGTTGCATTTAGGGAGGTCTAAATTGTTTTAGGCTTGAGAATATAGGTTGTGATCATTATATTTAATTTATAATTTATTAATTTTGAAGTCTTATATTGCAAATCCTCCTGACATTTCATACATAGTTCAGAAGTGATACATCAGACTTTTTAGATAGATCAATAGAGATTCTAAGATATCTATACTAGTTTTTGAATTTTGAAAGCCTTTTTTTCTAATGCCTTCCTGTTCGCATGTACTCTTCATTGTGTCTGAAAGGGGATTTTGAAAAGTCTATATCCCTTGTATGCATTGGCATTTTTGGGGTACTCAATTGGTTGTTAGCATTAACTTGTATTCATTATTTCTTGTCATCAGCTTTCCCACTTTCGAGAGATCATAAACCCAACCAAACTGATGAGCGGCAGCGGATCGAAGAAGCTGGAGGATTTGTCATGTGGGCTGGTAAATTACGGAAACACATCCACAAAGATTGAATGCTATGTAGGAAAATCCCGTTGTTTAATATTTCGAATCAGGGATGATTTGGTATAATTCATCCTTTATGTATGAATGTTTAGTAAAAGACTGTACATAAACACAGGCACATGGCGTGTTGGAGGTGTACTTGCTGTCTCACGGGCATTTGGTGATAGACTTTTGAAGCAGTATGTTGTAGCTGAACCAGAAATTGAGGTATAAATGGATTTGATCTCAACCCCAAAAAATGTTTTGTTTTTTAAATTTTTTTTTAAAACCCCAAAAAAAATGTTTTCCATTTGCGACTTTTATTTATTGCTTTTGAATGATTGGGTCAAAACCATATTATAAATGTTATCTTTTGATTAGAGTGTTAACTTCTGCTGTAAACAGAGTTAATATGAGAGAAAAAATATTTCCTGTTTGGAATTGTTTTATGCATTTTATATATAATAATTGTTTAAGAAATCTATCAAGTTTTAGGCATTTGATTTGAACAGTTGTGGCTGATGTGTTGACTGTCATAGTTTTAGTATATGCTGCACATATTTTGATAAATGGCTCAGATCAAAGTGATGTTTTAGCTTTTAGAATATGTTAAAATTAGAAATATTACCTGCATTAACAAATAACCTTTGATTCAAATGAGCGGGACAAAAACTAATGGCGTTTGTGCAGTTTTCCTATCGTTGAACTCATTTTTCTTTATAAAAATAAATGTAAAATTAGGCTTAATGTTTTATATTATTTTATTAATTACATTTTTTTTGGATAAATGTATTATTGATGTTACCAGCAGATTGAAAAACATTTATGATGTATAATTTTTTGAAATATGACCATATATTTCTGGAAGCCATTTTTTAAGGTTATTTGTTAGTGCCTGTTTGAAAATAATGTTTTTAGTATTATATATTTATCAGGTTTTTATCATCTATATTATAAAATTACATAATATTATAATTATATTGAATAAAAATCATAGCATAATGTCTATAAGTTTTTTCAATTTACTAAGACTGCATCAAAATCAAAGCTTGAGTGAATATTATCATAAGGGCTTTTTCCATTGATCAGAATTGTTACCAATGTTCTTTAGATCATAGGAATTAAGATGCCAATGCGAGGTTATTATAGTTTTAAGATATTATATATAACCACTAACTTCTCTATATTATCTAGTAGTAAGCTTTCTCTTAATTGATCAGATTGAAATTGTAAGAGTCAAGTAACTATCCTCCTGAAAATTCTGACAGTGTGGTCCATATCACAATATAAAACTAGACAATGGATTTTTTTTAACCCTCTTTATTGAAAAAAATTTGAAATGATTTAGCTTTTTATAATTAATATAATTTTAAAATTTGATTCCCATTAAATTGAGATTTTATTTCAAAAAAATTCTCATTTACATTTTATACTGATTGGACTAAAATAGATGACTACCTATCTAATGCAAGTGGAATTTTAAAACCCAATAATAAATAGGATCCATACTGATCCCTTCAACATCTATTCAATACATTTATGATTTAGAGGCATCTCATGAAGTAACACAAAATATGCTTTAACAAGTTTATCAAATTATCTCCATTCACATAGCCTGATCATATTGTTTTATTCATAACTATTGTTCTCGACATCTTCTTGCAAAATGCTTTGGAGGAGTTCAAAATTAGTCCTTCTAACACATATCCAAAGCTGAGTCCAATACAACCATTCCTTTACATGTTATGTTCTCTGTACGGAGACCCATTTTTACTATCATAAACTAGAAAGCACACATGTAACTCTGCATAACAAATCCAATATCTGAATAAAACAAATCCAAATGATCCCAAACTAATTTCATATTAATTTTTAGTGAGTCTATTTTTCAAATATGTAAGTCATTTATTCTTCCAACCCATAAATCATTATATGGATGCACATTTGTGCCTGCAACTCCATTGAAGCTATTCAAAAAACTAATTTTTATTAAAAGATTCATAACTTCCACAAATTTGCATAAAAATGACTCAAACCAAAGGGAAAAGAAGTATTATTCATATGTTTTTCCAATGAATCTATTTAGAGGTCACAACTCTTCCATATGTGTCAGTACCAAGTTCTGCAACATGACTGTTGTCAGGGAATCCAAAATTTGTAAATAACCACTTGCGCTAAAATATGCACAACTTCTTCAAAACAGAATGAAATGAATCCAAACCAAAAGGAGAACAAAGATAAGTCATCCTACTATCTAAATATATAACTTATATAGGGTTTCTAGGCCGTAACCATTTGTACAAGGCTTGGAAATGACAAAAATAGGGAACACCAATCCAAATAGGTAGGAATGAATGCACAAACTAATACAAAAATGTTCTCTTCCTTCTCATTCTGATTTGAAACGACCAATACAAGTTATTTATACCATTTTAGGCATTTAGAAACTATCCAAATTCCCCTATGACCTTTCATCTTTCTTTTTTCAACATTTTGCAATATTACAACTTTATAGTTTTGCTTTTTCTTGACAATTTTACATTTATTGCCTTTAGGCATTACCATTGATTCCATTACATGTAATATCACATAAAAACATATGGACTTCCATTAAATAATTAAATTTTTTTTTGAAATCATATAAAATATCTTTATGATTAGGTGCTCCTACACCATACTCTCGAGTTTGAAAAATTTCCATGTCCCATGGAAATGCTATGGTGGGAATCTGTGAACAAATTTGTTGCCTCTTTGTCTTCATCACTGGATTGATGCCTTAGCTGCTTCCTCGTTATTCTTTTAACTGTGACTCCTATCTATGGAGTTTATGTTGGCTGCCTCCAAGGTGCATCTCTTATTTGAAGTTCACTCCTCTATGCTGCTACAAAGATAAACTTTTGTCCCTCACTTGGGAGTCCTCTCCTACCTCTCTCCTCTGTCTCTTGGTGACACAAAATGGACCATCTCCTACGGCCCTTTTGGTAGACTTCCATGTCCACCTATCTGCAGCGAGTGAACTTGCACCTGCAACCAACCAACTTCACAACAAGAATCAAAATACCCAACCTTGCTTGATGTAGATTGTCTTCTATCTACATGCTCAGAATCTTCTGAGCTCTGATACCAATTTGATGCAAGTGGAATATTAAAATCCAATAATAAATAGGATCCATGCCGATCCCTTCAACATCCATTCAATAAATTTATGATTTAGAGGCATCTCATGAAGTAACACAAAATATGCTTCAACAAGTTTATCAAATTATCCCTATTCACACAGTCTGATCATATTGTTTTATTCATAACTATTGTTCTCGAAATCTTCCTGCAAAATCCTTTGGAGGAGTTGTTCAAAATTAGTCCTTCTAACACATCGAAAGCTGAGCCCAATACAACCATTCTTTTACATGTTATGGTCTCTGTTCCAAGACCCATTTTTACTGTCATAAACCAGAAGGTACACATGTAACCCTGCATAACAAATCCAATATCTTCATAAAACAAACCCAAATGATCCCAAACCAATTTCATATTAATCCTTAGTGAGTCTATTTTCTAAATATGTAAGTCTTTTATTCTTCCAATCCATAAATCATTATATGCATGCACATTTGTGCCTGCAACTCCATTGAAGCTATTCAAAAAACCAATTTCTACTAAAAGATTCATAACTTCCACAAATTTGCATAAAAAAAACCCAAACCAAAGGGAAAAGAAGTATTATTCATATATTTTTCCAATGAATCTATTTAGAGGCTATAACTCTTCTATATGTGTTAGTACCAAGTTTTGCAACATACCTATTGTCAGCGAATCTGAAATTTGTAAATAACCACTTTCACTAAAATATTCATAACTTCTTCAAAACAGAATGAAATGAATCCAAACCAAAAGGAGAACGAAGATAAGTCATCCTATTATCCAAATATATAACTTATATAGGGTTTCCAGGCTGTAACTATATGTACAAGGCCTGGGAATGACATAAAAATCTTGAACACCAATCAAAATAGCTAGGAATGAATGCACAAACTAATACAAAAATGTTCTTTTCCTTCTCATTCTGATTTGGAATGACCAATACAAGTTATTTATACCATTTTAGGCATTTAGAAATTATCCAAATTCCCCTATGACCTCTCATCTTCCCTTTTTCAACATTTTGCAATATTACAACTTTATAGTTTTGCATTTTCTTGACAACTTTACATTTATTGCCTTTAGGCATTACCATTGATTCCATTACATGGAATCTCACATAAAAACATATGGACTTGCATAAAATAATTGAAATATTTCTTGGGATCATATAAAATATTTGTATGACTAGGTGCTCCTGCACCACTATCCTCAACATGGTTTGGACATACCTAGCTGTCCTTGGAAAGTCTAGCGTCCTCTGCTAAACTTGGACTGAGATGCTTTCTAATTGTTTTGAGGAGCTGTCACCATGCCCCCGAAATATCTCCTATAATAAACGGGCATAAAACATCGAGATGCTTCCCCACAGTAGATAGTAATTTTGTGAACAAAATAGTCATTTTTTCCAAGTACAGGGAAATTTTTAAGCGAATCGTGAGGTAGAGTGGAGCCCAAAATTTCTATGATTCAAACTGATCCTTATTCAAGTTCATTTATTACAGTGGCGATCTATTTTGTTTGACAGGTGCCTCAGCTACTTTTCATTCAATTGATAAATGATATGAAAGTGTGTGCGCATCCTAATTTACTATATTAATAAAATTATACAAGTGACATGGAAAATGGTTCCTAATTTATTATCTTAATAAAATTATACAAGTAACATGGAAAATGGTTGGGAACTTACACACCCAAATTAATTGCACCTGAAACTCAGAGTTCTACTCAAGGGAAATGGACCGAAAAGAACGCTTGGTTTACGAAAATGATACTAATATGCATTAAGTCCAAATATACTAAGTGTTTGTTCGTCCCTAGATGTTGTCATGATGATAGTGGTAAGGTAAACTTTCTTCATTATTTTTCCAAGTTAAAAAGATGGGTGAAAATTAATTAATCAGCAAGAATACAAAGTATGGGTATCAAATAGCCTTGCCAAGATCTATTAAGTGATTTAATTGTTGAAACAAGTTTTTAGAGATACTTGATCTTTAACTACAATATTGTAATTTTCTACGTGGTTAGAAATTTGACCATTATTTATTAAATCTATAAATCAATTATTATTCAAATCAGATTTGTTTTCAGCAAGTATCCTTGAATTAAGTTTGAAATTTTGTCACTGAAAAACATGGGAGACCCAATTTGGATTTGGAGTTTGACTGCAAAAATGTTGCATATGCAAGTTCCTCTTGCAGATTAGCAGTTCACAGAGTGTTTGTGAGAGCACAAAGCTCATTGAAACTTGTCTATTGTAAGTAGTATTGGAATGGGTGACTTTTGAGAGTTATGTTATTTCACTTTTGTGGACGTCACTTGGATGAAATGAATGTTAAATGTTCTATTTATATTCATGAGAGGTGTTCTTCTGAACCACTATTCAGAATACATGGATTAATAAATTGGCTGGAAAACTTACACAATTAAATTCTGACTACAATATACTTTATAATATATTTTTAAACTACATTCACAATTAGCCATACAGAAGATTTGCCAATTGAATTTAATATTTAATACAAAGAATAAACTTTATGACCCCTGATAAACTAATTGCTGCAAAAAATTTAATCCCCTTGCCTCGTTACAGGACTCCTTCGTTTTGCATGCATTTAATTATCTAACATTCTTGCTTCACTTTCTTTCAGAGGCTACTTGTTTAGGATGCTAGACAGTTCTGACTGAATATTGTATTTGCAGGAAGAGGTTGTTACTGATGTTGTTGAATTTTTGATTCTTGCAAGCGATGGTTTGTGGGATGTTGTATCGAATCAGGTTTGTGTGATTTTAGGGTTGTTTAGTCCAGAGCAATGGTTTTGTAATGTAGTTAAATAAAGAATTGTCATTTTTCTGATATGATTAATATCTCTATTTCGCTTGTCACTCCCCCTAACAGGACGCAGTTGCTATGATACAATCTATTGAGGATCCCGAGCATGCTGCAAAAAGGCTCACAGAAGAAGCATATCGGAAAGGAAGCGCAGATAATATTACCTGTGTTGTTGTCCGCTTTCATCACAAATAGCGGGAGACATTCTCCTCATCATTCTTGTGTGATTGAGAATTTGTTGCTATGAATCCAAATTTCCATTCTTTTCCATTGTATGTATTATTGCTTTTAGCTCAGCTTGTAACGATTGAAGCAGCCTTGTCCATTCCTAACTGGACATCCCTTGTAAATGATTTGATTAATTTTGACGGTCCGGTAGGCAATCTACCAAGCATTTTTTCTGAATTAGTTTAATTATTATTTTTATTTAACCGATTGTTTAATTTCTCAATGGTGGAGATAGGGACTTATTTCTAAAGCATTTTGCATTTGTGTAATTATTTCTATTTTTGACACAATTGAAATGGGAAACAATACTCGATTGTTTCACTACTTTATTTGGGAAAATATTGGCTGTATAAAAAAACTGAATTTTCGCTGCTGAGCTCTGGAAAAATAATAATTAATTGAACTGGAACATCTATCAATAAAATGAAAAAGATGGGCCTTTTTGGCTATCTCTTGAAGGAATGTCCTCCGTTCTAGGTGCTAGTTGTTGAAGACCACTGGAAGCAAAATCGAACTGGAGAAAGACACATGTTATTAGTCCCTGTCTTTGGCAGAAAACTAATGGAATCATGAGGTTCCATATTAGTTGCATAATCTAAAAATTTGATTGATACACTAATGTTTGCAAAAGGTTTATTAATTTGCATTTTTTTTGGAATTGAAAAACACAATTTAAAAAAAATTGTATTGGCTCATGATGAAAAAGACAATGAAAAAATTTAATTTTTTCAACAAAAATATCACTATTTTTTATAACACCTCTACTAATGCATGCAGTAATTGCAACTCTATCTTTTTCACATTTGTGACAAGTGGATAAACTTTTAGAAACCCAATCATTTTTCTAACAGCAATGTGTTAATTTCAATTTTATCTTTTCCACATTTGTGAGAAGAGGATAAACTTACAAAAAAAAAAAAATCAATTTTAATTGATGTTTATTTTTGTAATTTGTAAAATATTATTCAAATATAAATATTTTAATCAAATATAAAATTTAATCAATTTAACCTTTTTAAATTTTTTTTATATAATTTAGCCGATAGCTTATTTGCGGGAACTTTGTTTTGAAAAATTAAAATTTTGACGAAAAATTTGCAAGTTGGTCGGGAAAGTTGTTAGTTTGGCCGGAAGATTGAAAATCTTTCCCATTAGTTATTTACCGACTAGTTTTTATCCCTTTTCATTTTAACTCTTGCTTTAATATTTATTAGTTGTTATCTCCATTTTTAACTATTCTTTTTCTTTTTCTATTTATTAGTTGTGATCTCCGCATTAGCTCATGTTCTAATCTATTCATTTAACTTTTAATTTTTAAAATTGATTTAGATTTTAGTTTTTAAATTATTTTAATTTTTAGTTTCTATAATTTATTTAATCAATAGAATATTTGTTAGACATATTATTTTTTTGTATTTCTCTTATTAATTTTTCATAATAGATTTTTTGATGGATTTTTTTAAATGATTATTTTTTTCATATTTGATAAATTAAATTTAAATAAATAATATTTATTAATCTATTTAAAAAAAATTAGTAAATATTATGTTATTTAAATTAAAAATTATTAATAATATAATTTATTCATATAAGATTATATTTTAAATATTCATTTAACTATTTTTTTTTTTAATTTATTTAAAAAATAATTGCTTGTGATCTCCACATTAGATTATGTTGTGATCTTTATTTATTAAACTTTTGATTTTTTAAATTGATTTAAGTTTTAGTTTTTAAATTACAAAATTATTTTCTTTATATTAGTTTAGTTTTTTCTTGAAATATTTTTTTTCAATTTCTATAATTTATTTAGTCAATAGAATATTTGTTAGAGATGTCGCTATTTTTCATATTAGTTTTCTGTATTTCTCTTATTAATTTTTCATAATAAATTTTGATAAGTTTATTCTTAAATGATTATTTTTTTTCATATTTGATAAATTGAATTTAATTATAAAATCTTGAAATTATTGAACACATTTCTTAAGCAATATTCAAATTTCTTAAATATTATAAATTTTATATCTATGTTTTAATCTTCAACTTCTTTATTTTTGTATATTCATATTAAAAAAAATTATATTTACATTATTTAATGTTCATTCTACATTTTTCTATTAAATCTCATTTCCTATCAGCGCACTTGTTGCATGTACAAAAGCATTCGACTGCTAGTTTTATCTATATCTTATATATAATTAGTTGATAAATATCTTTGGTATGATAAATGTTCTTTAGGATGTTATCTAATTTTAATTTAACATGATACTATAATGCTTATTTATATCTTCTTTTTCTGCTTTAATTAATATATATCATTGCAGTTATATAATTTAATAATATATACTAACTATATTCTGTAATTTAATTTAGTTTAGCATTATAATATTATATTTTTCATTACTTTTTATTTGTTATATTTATTAAATTAAATACATTATATTTTAACCAAAACCTACTTCAATCAACCATAAAATCATGAAGGCAAGAACTTTGGTGCATGCGCCTCTTGTTTAAATATAAGAATTGCAAATATATAGTTTTAACAGTTTATAATATCAAATATAAATGATTGTTCCTATGACCACAATGCTGTCTAGGGTTATGTGATTGGGTTGTATTGTTAAAGTCCAATGATTTTTAAATAATTATTTGTTTGTATTGGGCAGCCCGTCAAACCCGTCACAATTATCATCTTTCCATTTATGCGGGCCATTTAATGAGGTTTATGTGTACCATTGTTTTTTATTATTAAAGCAGTCTAGGAAGGGGCTAACTCTTTGCACCACTCTGTCTAGAACAATTATTTATAACAAAGTTAAGAAAGATTTTTAACAAAAAATTAATAGCATAGCTTCTAAACCACCACAAGAATTGATAGACAACTAAGCCACAATTCCATAGTAGAGACTCCATAGTAGAGGGAAGAGAGTGAGAGATTGCAAAGCGATTGTCAGTGGGCAATTGTCTAAGCAATACTATTAGAAGGTGCCCTATTGCGAAGTAATAGTAGTGACTCTCAATGAGAAAGAATCAACAAGAGTAGCATGAATAGACTATTGACAATTTTGAGACAAAACAAGAGCAACACCAATTAGAGAAGGGTTTGTGCTATCAAAGGGGGCTATTTTAGCAGTGAGAGAATCAATGAGAGTAACATGAATAGCGTGTTGACAAATTTGAGCCATAAGTGGGGTAAAACAAGATCAACAACAATTAGAGAAGGGTTTGTGCTATCAAAGGGGACTATATTAGCAGCAAAAGGTGGAGTTAGAGTCAATGGAGGAAGAGTTAGAGGCAAGAATAATCAAATGATCATCATCTGCATTCTACTACGAAGTGGCATCACCTTTTTGATGCAAGAGAGAGCAATATGTAGTTTAATAGGTTGTAAAGAAATGTTGCCTACATTAAAAGGGGAGGTCCTCAAAATCAAATGATTGAGTCTAACGTATGTCCTCAACCATAAGAGATAATGTCAACCAAAATGTAAGCAAAGGTGGAGAGACACTTCAGTTGTAGTCACATCCACCTTTATGAAATGACCAATAAAGTTGCCAATGACCTTAAAGCTAAAATTCTTCCAAGGATAAAGTCGGAGATTGGAAAGATGAACCCCTACTAAACACGTTGCATGGTTAAATAAGAGGTGTAAAGGACAATGTCTAGAGGTTGGCAGAGATAGTGGTTCTTCTAAACCCACAATTTGCTCAATATCAAATCAGGGTCTTCCTTGAGAGTAAAAGTAGCAATGATTTTTTTTTTTTTGGCACAAGAGAAGAGCTCATTGTTTTGAGGGTCAAATGATTGTAAATAATCTATCACTTAACAATGCAGATCCAAAATAGAGTGCCTAAAAATAGAAAAGCTACTAACCAACCCAACATATATGCCTTTGTTGTGGTTTTTTTTTTTCCTATTTTGTTTACGAAGAAATTTTTATTTTACTGAGATATTGAGAATGTTTCATGTGTAGATGAACATGTATGCATCCAATAGATTCACTTGGAAGGTTTACATACATGTGCGCGCACACGCACATGTGTGTGTGTGTATTTCAATCACAAATGTCAATTATTACGTGAGGTATCCATTGAAATTAATTGGTTATTAATAACTCCTTTTTTAAAAGCAATTTAAGTACAAGATATTTGTCATATTCACAAATATGTATCTTAAGTAAAGCTGTAAAGTTTTAACAAAGTATATATATAAAATTCATTTTCTATCATTTTTATCTATTTTTTTGTAAAAATTGACGTGTTTAATAAGAATTTGTTGCTCTAGTTGCACTATTGTCCGCTGGTCCACAACATTAACCTTTAATCTTTAAGAGACTAAGGTTTGAAATAAGTGATTTGATCCAAAATCTTAACTTCTCAATTCACAAGCAATCTAGACCTCGAACCTTAACCTCCAAACTTTTTAACATTTTTAATTTTAGAGTCCAAAACACTGTGTTTCGGGTACGATTATTAGTGATTATTAGTCCCTGCCTATATATAGGCAGGGAAATAATGTTTTCATTAGACCTCCTATTATTAATTTTTTCAATGTTTCAATCTTATATTCTAAAGTCTAAAATTGATATATTTTTAAAATCAATTTTTGTGCAATAATTTTTGAATTCTTATTGGTGAAGACCAATTTTGCTGGAAGTAAAATTAATTTTTCCAAACAAAAAATGAACAGATAATTATGAGTGACTTTCTGTCAGACAAGATAGCCAGATAATTATTAATGATTGTCTGTCAGACAAGATAGCTAGAAAAAGTGGCAACCATCGAAAAACTTCGTCCAAATTCTAGAAATATCTAGCATGTCCTCTTCCAATTTATCCATCGGTGGTCAGTCTCTGAAATTGCAATTGCAGGGCATATGCGCTGCTATGCATGTAGACGTAGATAAATTAATATTTTATTTCCCAAGCTAAATCGGCCCAATTATTTCTTTATCATCGAGGAGTAGCTTTTTTGACTGATTCATTCTACTTTGTCTGAAGCGTAGTAGTACGTACCGAAACCATTTTTGAAGTATAAGTAGTGTTTGAGAAAAATCTAACATTATCACGAGGGTTACAGTGTTCTTGTGTCATAATTGATGGTGTTTTTGCACAGGTTTTTTTCGCTTCCAACAGCTATGCATACTACATCTGCAAAGATTTTCTTTGAAGCCTGGATAAGCATGGGATGGACGGCCTATTATCCTGCTCTACTATGAATCGAGGATGTCAAGTTACACGATTTTAATCGAGCCTATGGTTGGTGGCAAGTTTTGTGGCAAAATTCGGTGATACGAAAACCCTAAATTCAGATGACGATGGAAGTTGTTAATTGAGTGATTTAGGAAAAGTTTGGCCGTGCATCGATGGAGTCAATGCAGGCCCAAATCACACGCAAAATCAAATCGAAATTGTTTCGATTGTCAAAGACAATGTATGTTCCACTGGGAATCATGACCTATTGTCTCCCAGTCTTCCTTTGCAATTTAGAGTTCTGCATTACAACCCACGAAAAGACGTTTCCTTGTGGCAGTCACGACATAACGTTGGCAATACACATTTTTTTGTTAAGAAATGAAGAAACATCAAATCTCACAAGTTTTTGTATTCTTTTTTTTAAAGTGTTTTTCCACAGTAGGATCAAGCAGGCAATTCTACATAATTTTATCACCAGAAATTTGCACCAGAAATTCGACAGCTTTGGACTGAAAGCTCACATAAAATGTTATTCCTTAATGTAGAAACTGAACGCTGATGTGTCATTGTTAATTACGTGTGATATCAATGGTCTCGCAGTAAAAGCATTAATTCACCATCTGCCCAGCCATTCTGATTCAGGCTCTCTGGAGCCAAATAAATGCGACCAGATCCATAACCTGACAACTGTCATTGATTTTGATTTTTCTCTAATATTAATCTCCATGAAAACCAATACCCAGCTAAATCAGTTTTTTCTCTTACTTGAACTCCTATTTTTTTACAAATAGGCAGGGACTCCAGCTCCATAAGAGCTCTTGTTATCAACCATTCTGACTAGTTGGTTAATGATTGGCACTTTTAAGGAGAGATTTTTCCAGAAATCAGCAATCACCTTAATAATGGTCGGCCTCTACCCAAACCGTCATGAAATGCATGGTGATGGAGGAAATTGATGTCTCAGTTTTGTGAAGATTCACATATATCTGCCAACTTCGTCATAAAACAGGATTGAAGGAGTCAGGTAACAATTTCATTGATGATTCTCATCATCCCATGCAACTCTGAAGACAATAAATCATTGGTACCTTGCTGTGGTGATATCCAAGCGAACAAACAACCAAGGAGATAATGGTCAGCTCCAATCTGCGATAGGATTTTCAAGGAATTTGAGATTGTACATATATCTGCTTATCTGTATTAAATTTGGCATTAACATCGCTTTGAATGCTGGTATGGATGAAGACACGATGCACACTAACTGTTTGGTGAAATACTCCGACTCTGACACACGACATGGTAGGCCCTAATGAATGAATGCTAACACCTGCAGTAGAAGGCATGCCGATTGACTAACATGATATTTGCAGATGTGAATGCAAAATATGGAATCATAGACAAGTAGGTGAACTGTTTGACATAATGCGCCACTGCCAACCTGCGATATGTTATTTACCGATATGTGAGAAGTAGATGTTCGCCAGTGTACCCGCTGAGAACCATGTCGTATATGGTTTCTCCCTCTCAACACGTGCTTTAGAGTCCCTACAAGTAAAAGTGATAATCTAAGCCTCATCCCCAGTCTGCGACATTATGTGCATTAGAAAATTAGTAATCCACGTTTGGAATGAATTTTAGTGTTCAAAATGGTTGAAGGTTGCTTTCGAACGTCAGCAAAACAAGAATGACAAGGCACATGAATGGTTTGACAAAAGCTCAACCTCCATTCAAAATCAACGTGCATTTCCACCATCAATTGTCACGTTCCATCTTGTGACTTTTTTTGTCCTTGTGTATGTGGCGACCTTATCGATTTCAACCTGGTCAACCCTTGATTTGAACTGGATTAATTAATGGTTAAGTTAATTACTGCATTATGATGTGTTAATTAGTGTGATTAAATAGATAATTAAGGCATTGGAAAGTTTTGGTTATGTCATTTTAATGATAAATATGATTATGTTTATAAAGTTATTTTATGATGATATAATGGATTTCATTTTAAGATGATGATGTAATGAGTTATGTTACATGATGATGATGTATTTGTGAATATTGATGCATGTGCTATCACGTTGATGTTATGATGTTCATGATGTCGATTCAGTTATTAAATTTGATGGATACTGACTTCTATTTGGTTGCGAGTGTTTGAGTGATTGTAGGTTTGTCGAGATGAGGGTGTGGCTGAGGTAGGGAAAGTTAGCCTTCTGAAAGGAGATGGACAGATCGTCTTGTGTAGCCCTCCACACACAACCACTTAGAAATAATATGTGTGAATTATAATATATATATATGTATATCTCATTTATTTATTTCTTTCCCCAATCTTCCAAATGAAACACTAAAGAGTATTACCTATTAGAATTTAATTAAGTTGAGAAGCAAATAGAATATTTAAGTGTGTGTTGTTACTAGTTCTTCTAATCAAATTTTCCATATAATAGATGTAAGCATGTTTCATTTGATTTTTATTTTGTTGCAGCAATAGAGTATTAAAAAATTAGAGAATTCAAGAATGAAAGAGGGGAGACCTAGAGTTGAAAGGAATTGGGTGAGTTACAAAACGGGGTGGTGGGGGGAGGGGGCGGGTTTTATAAACATATTCAGTTATGCATTTGGGGGTATCAGCAACTGGAAGAGGGGAGTGCGACAAGAACTCGAGAACACCAGGTTCCCTTAATTAGTTCTTTTGTTTTCTTTATTGTCGTTAATGCAGTTCTTCTTTACTTCATGCTGTATGCTTAAAATTTTGGGAATATTTGATTGTGTCTGGACGTTTTTCAATGAATTGAATCCTATCATTTGCGTTACTAGAATTCCAACGCTGCATGTAAACCTTGCTATATTTTGTGAATCGCATATGATCCACGTCTTGGTACGAAATACCATTCAATCTTAAAGAGAAACCCTTATTTATCCACTTAAACAACTACACCATTCGAGTCGAGCACGGAATCAAGCCTTTAGGCTAAGATAAACTTGGAATGATAACAGACGATGGCAACCTCTTGTATATGATAACCTAGGAGCTGAAGGAATCGGTTCTTGGAATTTGTTGACTGATATTCAAAACGCTAAGGAGAGAATGCCAGTCACGATATGTCCGGCCCTAGCAAATTATGATACTTGAGACAATGTTAAGGAATTCAAATATGATTGCTGGGTTCCTTCAAATGACTGGAGAAAATATGTAGGTAAGTACCAGATGTAAATGTCAATGGAACTAAAACACGTGATGTCATAGCTGCATTTGCCAATATCAGGAACTAGTCTTTCCAATCGGATATGTGATGGAAAGAGGTCTTTTAATTGTGGTATGATAGTATTTCCTAATTAAGCATTTGTTTCTCAAAACTTAACAATAGATTCCTCCACTCGGTTAATATCAACTTCTTGTAGTCTGATCCTGCCACACCTTTCCATAGACAAATATCTACCAAAATATACTTCTGATGCATTTTAATGACCGCGAAATGGATTCCTGTGTGTTCCCTGCTTTCGGGTCTGTGCACTTGAGGGAATTAGGGAAACCACAATGGCAAAGAATTCAAATTGAAACTTTAGGATACACCAGCCCAGTATACTGTTGAATCATGGTGAAACAAAACACTCTTTTTCTTCATTTAAACGTTAGAAGCACGATTGTTTTGTTAATTAGAAATTATGGAGGAACAAATAGGATACGCTGTCGTATGCTGATGCTGATGGAAATTGGGTAGATATTCTTGATGACAAACACTGTTATTCTTAATTGGCTTACTATTCTTCAGCTTTGATTGCTGCCTCGTATCCGACTAGTCGTGCTTGTTGTTGCTATGCTCAAGTTTCTAGGCTTCTCAACACTGTTGGTATTGATATTGATCACCTTCCCACTTTCCGGTATTCATTGGATGCTCCCGCTCATCTCCTTCCCTCTCGGTCGGAGTTGAACGAGATCACCAAGATGAACATCTACAGGAGGTGTATCCAAGTAACTTGGGTTGACCCGCCGGGGGGTCTCCGTCCTCATATGGCCTTCTATGCAGAGCACTTTATTAACATATAGGACAGTATCATTGTTTGTCCCTACTATTCTCAACGATGACCCCATACCCTACGTATCTAGTTGGGCTCTTTCAAAGTGGGTTCTCACCAGCTCCATTTTTAGACAAATCATTAGACCATCAGAGTTGAGAGGATTTGTCAATATTGTGACACGGATGCGGTCGAGAATGAGATACACTTTATATTCTATTGTCCCATATACTATGAGATTAGAGGGATGTTCCATTACTTATTCAGAGAGTGCAGGTCCTTGTCCTTTTTTAGATATGATGACCAGAAGTGCCTTGCTCTTTTTCTATAGGAAGCTTTCCGTCTTCAGGATTTCACCCTTCAGGAGCTGTCCGCCCCTAGGTCTGCATCTTTTTATCCGCTTATTAATTCATTTTTCACTCCGGTTACCTCTCCTAAGGGAACCAACTGGCCTTGGTGCCCATCCATGGATACTCACACCAAATCAAGGAGATCACGCAGAGAACACTTGCACCACCCACAACAACGTACCTCCTCTACCCGACATCGAACTCAGATATCTTTGCGCACTAGCTATCTTTCTATTTTGAGCTACTTTTCCACAGTTATGAACCACTAGTTTTGCGGTTTTGCAACCCCCCTTTTATTGTTATTCCTCTTTCTTTACTTCTTGTTCTACTTGTTTCCATTTTGTTTTGTTGTACTCAGACACTATTTTGTGGTCTGGTTGCCTTTTGGCCCCTATTTGTATTCTTAGTTCCTTAGACCTGTTTGTGGTCTCCTGTTGGACATTAATAAATTATCTTATCTTGAATCCATTAGTGGAATTGATAACTGGGAAGGGAGAGGGCTATTTAGATACTCAAAACCTGTTTTGAATTTAAACAATAACTTGTCATGTATTGTATATCATACATTCCTAGATTTTGGAAATCTTGTTATTAAACAAAAACCAGTGGCAAGAAGAGGCATAACTTGAAGTTCTTGCATGATCCTACTGTTAGTTAATGTTCTTTTCTTGATCTTTAACTAGAACAGTTACATCAAACCTATATCTGGTTGATATTTTAAAATAAGATGCTTCATCCTCTAAACAAGCATATGGAAAAGAGATCAACCAATGACCAGTATAGGCCTTAAATAAGACTAGGGTGATGCTTGGACTCTTTTTCTTCATTAATGCTTGATTGCTCATGTCTGATGTAAGAAATTAGTTTATGCTAAACACATACATGTTAAGATAGATTTCTTGTTGCAGGTTTGTGTGTTAATGTTTTAATTCCTTATGGAAGGGTGTAATGTGGCAAAAAAGGGAGGGTGAGATGGATGAATTATGTTTTGCTTCTCTCAACCTGTCAAGTTTTGAAAAGTAGGATTCATTACGTTTTGTATCTCCTTTCAGTAATGCTGACAAATTTAGTGCTTGGCCAAGCCATTCATTTTTTGCATTTAAGTATGCTATTTTTCTAACATGTAACATATGTGTGTGACTATGCTTACTTCCATTTTGCATGTGTAGATATGCTTAGATAAAAGAAATGTACATGTGGGTACATATGTTACAAATTTCTTTCACTGCATAGGAGTAGATATGTAGTGTTCTCTTCTTTTCCCTACCACTTTTCGTGATTATGTTACTAGGCACATGGTTGTATGTAGTATGTTTCACGATTGCACCAGATCCATCTGATCCATCTTGTTCCAGGAAGCTAGGCTTCTCGTGCCAGGATCGGGGCATTCTTCATGTCCGAAAGAATCCTAGGAGAGTAAACACTCTATGGTTGGTGAGATAAAAGCGCTTGGGCCACACTCTCGTCTCAAATAGTAGATGGATGACGTTTGATGGCTTTGGAGATTGGGTACACTGAAGGTCACATGTCAAGTTTTAGAACCTATCTTATGGTCTTGTATCCTCATCTTGGTGATGAGTATGGTAACATTCAATTGATGTGATCTTTGATAATTGGATAATGTAATCCTTAATGTAAATCAACACCATAATGTTTTGATTAAGTAAAAATAGGTTTTGAAAGGACCTGAAACCTTGTACAAAGGGACAAGAAAGAAATAACAATGAAAGTCTCAAACAACTGTGGAAAACCACCCGACTAACTAGAGGGACACACTAATGTTCCCAACAAGAGGGCAAACAACCCAAGTAACACAAAGGCCATCAAGATTTACATTTTGGTCCTTTCTTTTGTGAGTGTAAGGCCATATCAAATGAGGGCTTGGAGGACTTTCCTTTTTTCCCTTTAACTATAGTCCAACCATCCTCCACCTTCCCCGCCACTTTTTGCCAATCCTTGCTAACCCCCAGACACCTGCCAACCGAAGAGCCAACAACAGTAATTTGGACATAATCAGCAACATAAGGGACATCAACAAAATTCTGACTCAAAGTAGGTAAAGAGTCAGGAATCACAGAGTTAGCAGGAGACGAAACATCAACAACACTTTGAGAAAAAACCATAGAAGGGCCACCATGCACAACATTTGTGACATCAACGAAATCCTCAACCAAAGTGAGATCATTATGCGATGAACTATCCAGCCCATCCCCAACCGAAACAAATTTCTAAACAGTATAATGATCATATGAAACCCCCACCCACCAAGAAGGTGATTTCTTCAATCAAACTTTATCAAAATAGCAACGAGCAACAAGATGATCAGTATTATGACACTTCCTACATTTGAAGGGAATACCTTCATAATCAAGAAGTTGGATCTAGGAACGACTTGAAGAAGTCAGCTTAATCATAGCAAGGAGCCCTTTAGATATATCCATCTCCACAAGGATGTAGGCATATGTTTTCCTAAAAACATTGGAGGAAATTGAATCAACCATTAAGAAATCCCCAAGGCCTTCCCCCATAGCCTCCAAGATTGAGTCCTACCATAGATGAAGGGGAAGATTCAACAATCACATCCAAAGAGGAATCTTATGAAAGGAATCCTTAGTCAGGTCAAAATTCGGATGCCAAGGTTTGGCCATCAGGGGGAACTGATTATCCCAAGAGAAACCACGACACAAGATAGAATCCCTATCCTCAGCATTAACAAATTTCAGTATAAAGAAACTGCTAGCCACAGGGTAGATCTGAACTAAATCTGAAATGATTGGTTCCCAATAATTGGAAATCCAAGCATGCAGATCTATAAGAGAGGGCCCTAAAATGAAAGATAGTAAACCCCTAAAATGAAAGATAGTAGTAGCAGTAGAGAAATCAACAACAAATGTATTAATCTCCTCATCAATGTTAGATTCAAGGTGAAGCAAGAGTGGCTTACAAACAGGAACATACACAACCTCATGATAGGCCACAGCTGGACAGGGCCCCTTCCTCAAAGCTAGAGAAATACTTGCTTCAAAAGATGCCACATTTGCATAGGAGATAGCAGAGTGACCACCAACCATACAAGAAATGGTAGGAGAGGCACCCACAACAGCTGCACCAGAACCATCGAAAATCATTGCAGGAAGGGGGCTAGAAACCCTGATCGGGGATGCAAGGAGCGTGGCCGTAGTAGGAACAACCACCATACCAGAAGTCTCCCACACACCATCTCATGCAGGAGCCGAAGTGACATGTGTGGGAATTGATTTTTCAAAAACATGTGCAGGAAGCATCATGAGAGACATCGTAGCTCTATCCCAAATTTAACTCAATTTCACATCAATATAGAAAATAGTAAAATCAACACCATAATGTTATGCTGAATTTTATGAGTTGATAAACTAATTGTATTTATTTTACTTAGTTAATGGATAATGAATAAGTTCTTGACTTTTCAACTCTAATGTATGATTAATTTCTTTTCCGCAATTGTCGTTCTTATGTGATGTGGCATCTTTTTTTAGGACATGGTTCTTACAGCAATGCTTGCAATGACATATCACCTCAACATGAATAGAAAGTGCAAAGTGGGTACTAGTAAGACACACAAGGACTCAAATTTAAAATATGATTGAAATATTTGTTGACAATATTAACATGTGAACTGTCATGTAGAATTCTTTGACTATAAGGTATGCGCAGAAGGTCCTTTCTTGACTTAAGAATCAAATCTTGCAACCTTCTTCAACATCCATGATGGGAGCATAAAGTATGGGTGGATGTTTAATAAAGAACATGAAGAATAATGCATGTGACATGAATAATAAAGTACCATAAGACATAAATGAAATGTGTAGCAACATCAAGAAGGCATGTGACTTGTTTGATAGAATGCCCTAATTCGCCATTCCATACTAATGCATGTGAGATGTGAAGGGAATTGCTGGTGTGATAATTGGTGTTGAGGAGATTTTCTAGGAATTAGCAAACAAGGCATGGATAAATGATGTTCATGATATTAGAAGGTGTTTTTAAATTCAAGAACCTTCATTATAATCCTCCAATTCACACTAATGTGAATATTTATAGAAGAGAATATGCATGGTACATATAGACCCAGATATGGTGGGAGAGAAGCCTGCAAATAGTTTGACGAAGTGTTTTGAGATTTGTATAGAAGATATGCACATCCTACCACCACCTTGAAAGAAGTACTCACTACATCAAATGACATGTGGGTAGATGAAAATGGAACATATCATTATAAGTGATCAATAATATTTGTCTGCAAGGGAGGTCATATTTCCAAATAATCTAAAAAGTTTTGATATCAACATGGTTTTCTCTAAGTGAGATTTCACAAAGAAAAGATAATGCAATGAAATGGGGCAATTCTACACTTGTTATTGGCATACAATGAAAAGTGTGATAGTTATACCAAATAAAGGTATGTGAAGAGGTGTTCAATTGGTTACATTGAGAAAATAAATCAAAGTAAAAGTTCTGAAATGATATTTTATTGATCATGAAGTATAAATATTAGAGGCCCGATTACATCCCTATCCTGAAAAGTACTCTTCCTAATATTGGTGATACCATCCTAAAGAGCGTCAACCTGTATTATTTTTGGTCATCTCTTGAAAGTAGTGACATGATCCCCTTGGCTACAAATTTTATGGAAAGAAAAATAGGTTATCTCATCTCAACACTTTGTCTCGAACTAATATTGGAATGTATGAAGGCTTACAATCCAAATACCAGAGAAGTCATTGCATCGAATAATAAGATCATAGTTCAACTAGATCTGATTTATATTGACGTAGCTTTCTGGCTACCTATTAGAGAATAATACATCGATATATGCATAAGGATGGCGAGGGAGTATTACGTTGTAAATCAAACTTAGTGCTTTAACATTGTTGCTAGGTTGTGGTTCTCAAAGCCAATGAAACATAAATCTTAGTTAGCGAAGTCCACCCATAGATCATCATTAAAGGAAGATGTGACAAATATGGTAATTTTTTTGAGTAGAATAATGGGACTCAAGGACTCACATGAGTTTGGAGGTTGGATGTTTCTGTTTATCAACATGATCCATGTAGGGAAGCAACACAGTGATTGGGCAAAGCTTATAAGTGATACCTTGCATAAAAAATTCAGAGAACTCCAAGCTAATGATTACTTCTATATGAATTCTTACCTCTTCTATGTTATAGCAAGTATGAAAAGTTGGCCTGGGCTTAATAAACAGGGTATATATGATGATGCGGTTATCATTTACAATCATCTCCCTTAGCTATAGTATGAAAGTAGCCTACACCATTTTAGGAGAGTGAATGATGCATTCACGATGTTGGCAACAAGGGAACTTCAAGGAAAAATAGGACTCAAAATTTCACCAAAAGCAATACTAGCAATTTAGAAATATGGAACTTACTTCATACAGTTCCCAAAGTTCACTTATATCTGATTGGCGGTTTATGGTGGATACCATCTTATGCTACCTAGGTATCATTGATGATATACTAGTGTTGATCGAGATGTGCAAGAAAATCAGTTAAATTAATAAGCTTTTCTAGAAAACGAGAGTAGATGAGACCCCCTTTCCTATTTCCATTAGGCATTACAGGCGTGACACATTGACAAATGCAAAGAACAAAGAGAGATCCATCGCTAAAATACATTTATATCCTTACACCATTCGGTTACCTTATAATAATAAAGGCTATGTTGTCAATAAACTAACACTAACTCTCGACCGTGGTCACTTTCTGGCTCTAGAAGACTTTTGGGAAGATTGTGAAAGTGATTTTGAAGTCAAGAAATGTGACTGGATGCAACTTACTATGAGGCAAGTGATAGATTTAAAATTAGATATTGATGTGACAGGCATAGAAGATGATGAATGTTCATTAGTTGATCCTTTCTACCATGAGAGGATTGAGTTGTTAGAACTTCCACTAATTGATTGGTCTATTTAGGAATCAAAAAATCTGAAGGAAATAACTGCCCATGTCATCAAGAGAACAAAAGAATGGGTGAATAGAATGAAGACAGAAAATACAACTACTAGACTTCAAGGTAGAGGGGGTAATCCTACTAGAAGAAACACCAATCAAGGAGAATCATCTCGTACAACACCTATAGCAACCTCAGATAAGAAAATGTAGAAATTGAATACAAGTGATAATGACAATGATGAAGATCCAAAGTAGCCAGTTCATTTTTCTAAAGCATGTGAGGTTGAATTTATAGTCAAGTAAAGAAGGTCAAAGAAGAAAGGTCAAATTGATGTTAGGATTAACCACAAACAAAAATAAGAATTACATGCAAATATAAACAATATAAGAAAATAATAAATCACATAGAAGAGAATTCAAGACACCAAGATTTAACGTGGTTCACCCAATCCTTGGGCTACGTCCACCAAACAACAAATTCAATATTATTACAATCCAATGATTACAACCTAATTATAATCCGTAATCCCTTACAACTCAATACCACTGCAAGAAGCAATTTTTGCATCACACCTTATGAAATAATCCCTCACTGTGAGCCCTTTTTATACAAGTATCTTTGCCACTTTAGGGTTAAAATTAGTTACAACATGTCGACCATAAAATGCTGATAAAATAGCCCTAATTGTTTTCTCCATTGAGGAATTATGGAGTATGTACATTACTTCCCTGATTAGTCACCACAATCTAATAATCTCCCACTTGGGGATTGATTAGGCTCCACACTAAACAACAATCTCCCACTTGGAGATTGATCCTATAGCAATACCACTACCACATGGGGCTTCCACTAGATCAAACCACCTTAGACACTGTTGTTCTTTTATTCTATTCAATCTAAAAGACCAACTAAAGATCAAGAGGAGTTCAACTTCTCCTTTGTCACTACCTTTGTAAACATATCTGCTGGATTGTCATCTATATGTATCTTGTCCGACTTTAACTATCCATCATCCAAAATTGACCGAATGAAATGGTACTGCAACTGGATGTGTTTTGTCTTTGAATGCAGAGTTGAATTCTTCGCAAGATGAATGACACAGTGACTATCTATAAAAAAATAGTTATCCCTCTGAGGGAATCATAATTCTTCCATGAATAATTGAAGCCATATCATCTCCTTGGATACCTCTATAGCAGCAACATACTTTGCCTCTATAGTGGATAAAGCGTTCACCTTTTGTAACCTAGAAACCTAGCTTACTGTGGCCCCACCAATAGTAAATACATAACCTATAGTGCTCCACCTGGTATCAATATCCCCTGTCAAATCTGAGTCAACATATCCCTGTCAATCAATATTAGAGCCCCCAAATTGTAAACACTTACTGGATGTTCCTCTCAAATATCTGAGAATCCATTTAACTGCATTCCAATGCTCAATTCCTAGATGACTCATATACTTGCTAATGACTCCCACTACATGTGCAATATTTGACCTTGTACATACCATAGCATACATCAAGCTTCCTATAGGTGAAGCATAAGGTACCATAGACATCTTATCCTACTCTTCTTGTGTCTTGGGACGCATCTCCTTAGTCAACTTCAAATGACAAGGTAAAAGTGTGCTGACAACTTTAGCATTCTCCATAGAGAAACATTGCAACACCTTCTGAACATAATCAACCTAAGATAACATCAATTTCCTATTCTTCCTATCTCTATAAATCTTCATACCAAGGATTTGTTTTTCTACCCCTAAATCCTTCATAGCAAATGAATGTACTAACTGTTCTTTTAACCCCTTAATGTGATCCATGTTAGACCCAGCTACAAGCATATCATCAACGTATAGACATACAATAATGTAGCTGTCATCATCCAACCTCTTAAAATACACATAATGATCTAAATGACACTTATTGTATCTATGCTCATACATAAAACTATCAAATTTTAGATACCATTACTGAGGTGCTTAATTCAAGCCATATAAACTTTTCTTCAATCTACACACTAAGTTCTCCTTACCTTTGACCTCAAATCCCTATGACTATGCCATATATATCTCTTCATCCAAATCACCATGAAGAAAGGTTGTTTTAACATCAAGCTGCTCTAAATGCAAGTCTTCAGTAGCCACAATACTTAAAATGGTATGAATAGAAGTCATTTTTACAATAGGAGATAATATCTCATCAAAATCAATGCCCTTTTTCTGTGCAAATCTTTTTACAACTAACTTGACTTTAAATTTTTTTAACCTCCATCCTCTTCTTTCAACCTGTAAACCCATTTATTCTGTATAGCTTGTTTACTTGTAGGCAACTTGCATAAATCCCAAGTCTTATTTTTTAGCAAGGAGTCCATTTCATCTGCCATTGTAGACTCCCACTAAATCTTAGTATCCACTTGCACAACTTCATCATAACATTTAGGTTCACCAGCATTAGTAAGTAAGATAGAATACAAAGATGGAGAAAATCTTTCTGAAGGTCTACTTAGCCTCGTTGACGATCTAACATGCACTGGTGTGTGTGGTATTTGTTGTTGCAATTGTTGCACATCATGAGGAATTGTTGGAACATAATCTTTTAGAGTATCATCCAACACTACATAATCATCTTCTTTCTTCTCATGTTGCTACAATAGATCTTTATACAACACTTTCTCATTGAATATGACATCATTGCTTCTTATAATTTTATGATTTTCAAAATTCCAAAGCCTATAACTAAATTCATCAATGTCATATCTAAAAAATACACATTTCTTTGACTTAGCTTCTAGCTTGGTTCTATTTTTGGAATCTATATGAGAAAATGCTTCACAACTGAAGGTTTCGAGAAAAGAATAACTCACCATCTTACCAGTCCATGCTTCCTCTAGAATACCACAACCCAAAGGAGTAGAGGGACTTCTATTAATCAAATATACAATAATATTGATAGCCTCTACCCACATATTTAAGGGAAAACCAACATGTAACCTCATGCTCCTTGCATGCTCTATTATAGTCCTATTCATGCATTCAACCACTACATTTTCCTATGGAGTCCTTGGAACAATTTCTTTTTCTACGAATACCATTAGTGGAGCAATAATTTTCAAATTTATGACTGCAATACTCACCACCATTATCAGACCCGAGACTTTCTATTTTCTTACTAGTCTCATTTTCAACCAAACATTTCCATTTCTTAAAAGTTTGAAATACATCAAATTTCTATCTAAAGAAATAAACCCATACTTTTCTAGTTGCATCATCAATAAATGTAACATAATAATGAGAGCCACCAAAGGAAGATACCTAAGCCGGTCCCCATACATCTACATGCACAAGCTCTAATTTCTCATTTTTCTTTTCCTTCCCAGTCTTCACAAAACTCACTCTCTTTTATTTTACATACACAAAACTTTCACAGAAATCTATATTGACACATTTCAAACTTGGTAAAACTTTTTTTGAATAAATTACTTTCATACCTTTCTTACTCATGTGCCCAAGTTTGTTGTGCCACAATGCTATATCAGAATCTATAGCAGTTATTTGTTTTCCCTGCTCAACTGCAACAACTATTCCTGAACATTCATTTTCTCTAAAATAATTAAAGTAGAAGGAATAGTATGACTTGTACAAAGATATAAGGTGCCTACTTTCACACCTTTTGCTACTACAGGTGAACATTTTGAAACCTTCCAATTTTTATCATTGAAGTAACTACACAACACTCATCACTGAGTTGCCCTGCTGAAATTAAATTCCTACTCAACCTTGGAACATGTCTTACCTAATGTAGTAACCAATGATTCCCATTTTGCAACTTAATCTTAACTTTTCTGTTTCCAACAATCTGACAGAGTTCATTATCCCCCAAATAAACAAATCCAAAACCCCCTTGGACATAATCAATGAAATAATCTTTATGAGGTGTAGCATGAAATGAAGCACCAGAATCTAAAACCCATGAATCATCAACACTTTCTAAAGATAGGAGCAAAGCATCCTCTTCAGATTTGTTACTTACCACATTTACCTCCTTGTTTCCTTCTGGTTGATCTCATTCATTGTTCTTTTGAGTCCAACAATCTTTCTTCTTATGCCCTAGTTTACTATAGTACCAACAATCTCTCGGTCCTCTAGATTGAGATCTCTTACCCTTTGACTTTTCTCTTGATTTCCCATGATTTTCAAAATTATTTCCTCTCTCAGTCGTTCTGCTTCTGCTTTGTGCATTCAAAGCACTTCCTAATGTAGATCCATTTGAGGTTTTCCTATGAATTTCCTCACTCAAAATAACACCGATCACATCATCATATTTTGGGGTATTAGATCCAAACAATTTATTACTCACAACCATTACCAAGCCATTCCAACTTTTAGGCAAAGAACACAAAATCAAGAGAGCCCTAATTTATTCATCAAAATTAATACCCATAGAAGATAACTAACTAGTAACAATATTAAACTCATTTAAATGACTACAACAAATCAACCTTCTACCATTTTCATATTAAATAAACACTTCATGAGAAATACCTTATTTGAAGCGAAGGGCTTTTCATACAATTTCGCTAGGGTTTCCATTAGCTCTTTCATCTTCTTCACTTTTGTAATGTTAAATGTCATCGATGGTAGCAAACATAATCAAATTCTTCCAAGTGCCTTCCTGTCTAAAATCTCAGTCCTCATTTGTCATAGTCCCCTGGTTCTTAGTTTTTCCTTCCAAAAACTTCTATAAATCTTTTTGATAAAGATAGTCCTCCACTTGCATTTTCCATAACTAAATTTTTTTTCCCATTAAACTTGTTAACCCTCAACTTACCTTCATCTACCATCACTCCTACTCAACCTTGAGACTCCCACTCAACTATGAAACTTTCCTATAGAGGATAATTGAAAAAAACCTCTTTCTAATACTACTTGTTAAGATAAAACCACATACATAAATAAAAATTACATGCAAATATAAACAATATCAAAAAAAATAAACACATAGAAGAGAACTCAAGACACCAAGATTTAATGTGGTTCACCCAATCCCTCGACTACATCCACCAAACAAAAACTCCAATATTATTACGATCCAATGATTACAACTTGATTACAATCTGTAATCCCTTATAGCTCAATACTGCCGCAAGAAGCAATTTTCACATCACACCTTATGAAACAATCTCTAAGCCTAAGCCCTTTTTATATAAGTATCTTTTCCCATTTGGGGTTAAAATTAGTTACAACATGTCAGCCATAAAATGTCGATAAAATAGCCCCAAATTTTTTTTCTCCACCAAGGAATTATGGAGTATGTATAGTACTTCCCTAATTAGTCACCACAATCTAACAACTAACAAGATGAATCAGGGAGAAAATAGACCCAAAGAGAATATTAAAATATCTCCTTGAGTTGTTGAACAATCTATTATAGTTGCTTCTTAGCCTACGATAGTAGTTTCTCCTCATGATCTTTCTCCTCTCGAGATATCACTAATTGAAATTATATAGGTGGACAATCAACTATAGAACATCAAATATTTAATAGTGATCATTGAACATCAAGCAAATAATACACATGCATCATCTCAAACCTCTACACCCTCATGGTTGTGAGCAAGTCCACAAAGGAAAAAGAAGGTAGTCCAAGTGGTGGAGAAACAATGAGTGATCTTCAAAATTTTGATTGTCAATTTCTTCTAGATTCCTTTTGTATTAAGATTTATTCAGAGATAAAAAATTGAGTGTTAGATACTAAAACTATGAAGATTATTCTAGTCTTCGTCACTCTAGAGGATTGCAATATTTCAACATATCTATAGGAGTTGGAAGAGATCCAAGACAAGTACTTCACAACTAAAATTAGAATGGAAAATATGTTCATTCCCAACTTTGATTTGATGGTGGAAATCCTTGATGTTTATATCAGCTTCAAGAATAAATCTATCACATCTTGATAGATGGATTCAAATATGTAGAAGCTTTACTGATTAGATGTATATTTCATGCCCTTTTTGATGAATTTTGGCTTGAGTCATGTTTTTAGATGTTTTCCTTGTATAGGTTAATTTTTGCAAGGTTGATTAACCTCACAAAAATCACATAATTGGGAGGTAGTTACTAATCATAGAGGAGTAGTTCTTAACCTCAAGTCTATATAAGGGATCCTTTTTGTTTGTAAAAAGACTTTTTGAAACTTGAAGATTAGAGAGGACAATTTTATTATTGAAGTAGTATACTTAATGTATTGGGAACTGAGTAATTTGAAAGTATTTTCAATACCTTTGGTTGTTCAAGATCTTGTCAGTTATGTTCATTGTATGAGGATATACCATTTCACGTTCTCTTTCTTTTGTAAAGGCAAATATTTAGTTAATAATCTATTCTATGTAATCAAGTACTTTTCTTGGTATCTTGAAATTATGCCTATGATATAGAGAGTTGAAGTTGCTTCATTTGATGCCTATATGTGTAGTTCATTGGTATTTATGATGGAGTTAAAAAATTGCGTTAGTGTGAGTTCTTGTTAGAAGTTTGTAATTATTTAAGCAAGAACGAAGTTCTGCAAATCTTAATCCTAGTTTTTCCTTAAATCTTTTTAAAACTCAAAATCTACATCTTAGGAGGGAGCTTCCCCTATAAATATATAGGAAGGCCACATATCAAGGGCCTATCCAACTTTTGGGAATAGTTTTCCACGTACACTTTGTTGGGTTGAGTTACATCAATTTCAAGTGAAAAATCTATTTACCAACAGATTTTTGGTGACTCTACTAGGAAAAATGAACAAGAAAGATTAACTACCACATGTAATGAAGCAAGAAGGTGCTACCGCATGAGAACTTGTTTCTAGTTCTCGATCCAAATCTTGACTTTCAAGACACTCAAGAAGACACTATTTAAGATTTGAACACACTTCCGTGGAGCTATAGAAGAAGTGTTCAAAAATATCAACAAGTTAGTCAGGTCTTGGAGAAGAAACAATAGTTTAGTGAATTCTTGAAAGGAATACCCATTGGACACGAAGAAAAAGTTGTAGAAAGACACACTCAGTTCCCAAGAAGGAATGGGCAAAATCTTGGTCATGTTCAAGGCTAGGTGAACAACAATCAGTAAGCTAGCTGATAAACCATACACTCGAGTGGACACACACAAAGGTCTATTTGACAAAGATTTCAAGGCTCTTCAAAAGCTAGATTTCAAACCTGTAACTCATAAAAGGAAAAGAAAGCCAAAGTCAGTCAGTAGATCATTTTTGCCACCAAATGTTATTATTCCTCTTGTAGCTTTTCAATCTCTAATCCTACTAGGAACCCTTGTTCCCACATCCATCAATTTACAACCTTTGAATATCATCCTTCTAGCTATGGCGCATCAAGCACCACCATCAATTCCATGTGGAGCTACTATTGGTCCTTTAGCTTTGGGGAGAATCAATTACATGATATGCCTGCTGGATCTCAAAAAATTCTCCCCAAGTTTTTTGGAGATAGGAAAGTCACCACCGATGAACACATCAGTGCATTCTTTACAATAAGTGGAATTCTTGTAATTTAGTATGAGGATGTTTGAGTTCACCTCTTTGTAGAGACATTCACTAATACCATAGCTAGGTGGTTTGGTCAACTATCGGCTAGGTTAGTCACTTCGTGGGAAAATTTGATTCGAACTTTTAAGAGAAGATTCAAGACTACTAAAGATGAACATCTACTTCTCTCATAGTTAACTCAAATGAAGAAATAAATCTATGAACTAATGCAAGAATTCATTGCTTGCTTTAACAAGAATATGGATCAAATTCTTGTCAATAAAAGACCCACTGAGGAAAATTAGATGAATTTCTTCATCAACACCCAACCTTCTGATGTGAGTTTCTAAATAGGAAGAGCAAGAACCCCCAATTTGGAAGCTACACAAACTTTAGCTATCAAAGTAGAAGATTACTTGCTTAGCTTAGGTAAATGGAGCCACAATCTACAAAAAGGGAAAGGACAAAAAGCCTCCATCACCACCACTAAACCTCTATATCAGAATTTGGTTAATGATTTACTACAAATTAAGAAGTAGTTTCCTCAAAACCCATTACCTCTATTCAAGATATTCAAGGAGGAATTATATGCCATATCAACAAAACAAACAATCTAAATGGTTACCTCCACTAGTACATTAGCCATCCATTTTTTACCAAAATTTTTGATGACAGGCCAAAACGGCTTGTCAAATTCACCTTTAAAAAAAAATGATCTTGATAAGGTTAAAATTTTGACGAAACTTAATTTTTTTTGTCAAAATTTTGATGAAACTTAAATTTTGTGTCAAAATTTTGATGACACATAAGTTTTTTGCCAAAATTTTGAGGTTGTTGGGATATATGTTTATTGTCAAAATTTTATTGTTGCTGGGATATAAACAAAAATAAATTTAAAAAATTCATTTTGAATTACAAGTGCATGGGAGGGTTTTCATGTGCACTTCTTAGGCAAGGGAAACCGTGACCAACGTTGCTTGACTCAGGTAAGAGTTTCAATGACCACTCTTATGGCCATTTTTGGAGAATGGAAGGGAAACTAAAATTCATTAAATTTTGATTGATTTTGTTTTAACTTCTTTCCCCTCCAAAATTTTCCATCCATTCATTCATTTAGGATTAAGTATTCATTCCATCTTATATGCATGTTGAACGAACAAAATTCCTTAAGGCCAACACTCAACCAACTGGTTTATCAATGCCAATCTCATATTATATGGATGCTTGAAGAGAAATCCTTCTCCTCAACCACCAGAGATGTAGGTGTGATTCGAGGTCATGAATAGAAGATCTTTTGAAGTCAAGCACAATAGGAAGAATAAAAGCACAACAGAGACATAGATCACAAGGGCACAACATAGACATAGATCACAACTAGGGCACAATAGAGACATAGATCACAAGGGAATAGTAGAGCCATAGATCACAACTAGGGCATAATAGAGACAAAGATCACAACTAGGGCACAACAGAGACATAAATCAAAAGGGCACAATAGAGACATAGATCACAAGGGCACAATAGAGACAAATCACAACTAGGGCACAATAGAGCCATAGATCACAAGGGAATAGAAGAGACATAGATCATAACTAGGGCACATTAGAGACATAGATATTTTATTGTACTGATTATACATCTCTATAAATGAATATTTTATTGTTCTAATTATATAGATCAAACAGATCAAAAATATAACTTCTATAATGAGATAGATTGTAACGTAGTTAGATGTTGAATAGATAAAGTAGTTTTTGAGTGTTAAATTATTTTAATGTATTATTGTTGTTGTGTTTATGCAGACTTTAATACTTAATTGATATAATGTGTGGACTGAAAGGATTATTAAACCATGATATAGCTAGTTGAAGAAGATATTAAAAAGAAATAAAAAAGAAGCTTGAAGTGTAGACCAACCAAAAATGACAAAGCTTGTGTTCAACCTACATGACATTCATAGAAGATATAAATAGGAAATACAAATAATAAATATCACTCTATGCTGAAATAGAATCAACTATGGCCTAAACAATTATCACAGTGAAGCTGAACATTAAGTTTGTAGTTGACAGAAGAATCCCAAAATGTCTTGTGATTTATTGCCTGATATAAACAAAAAACTTAACACTATAAACATACATTGCACAATAGATGTTTCTTTTATTGGAAATTTACTAAGAGCCTCGTAGTAGGAAGAACACATTACAATGAAATGTTTCAATATACAAAAAATACTATAAAAGAGCTATAGGTAAGATACAAGGTCTATCAGAGAGAATCTCATTAAGGAGACATTAATAATCCATGATATCCTATAGGCCATCCAATAGATATCAAGCATCTTCTTCTCATCGAGGATTTTGGAGATCAAGGAGTCACAACCTATGGAGGAGCACATGGTAGATGTATAGATGGTGTGTGTGTGTGTGTGTGTGTGTGTGTGTGTGTGTGATTGATGTTTCACCTTTATTTCTTCTTATAATATCCATTTGATTGATTTACATGTGAGAAATAACATAATAATTAAATTGCTAAATACTTGATGAAAGAAATGAATACTTATATAGAATATATTTACATGTCCTTAAATTTGAATCAACTATAGTATATGATTAAATTAAAAGAAGACATGTGTAAGAATCCTCTAAGTAATACCTTAATCATAAATAATTAATATATTACAGATAATATTCAAGCCCCAAATGTGAAATGTTTTTGTCAGGAATGAAGAAAGACATGAAAGAACACATAATGCTTTAGATGTAAGGAAAATACAAGCACACAAAAATATGTGGATTAGGAGAGAAGAAAACAAATGAAAAGATAAGGTTAAACATAGTATTGACACAAGTGCGACACATATATAGGCTCTTTAAGTGGTATACCATCCATTTTAGCTATTGTGTATGCATTGATTCTATAGGATTCCATGATAATGTAAGATAAAACCCAATTTTGACTAAACCTTCTTTTCTTACATTATGTTCATCAAATATTTAATGGAATGAGTTCAAGATCTATGTTGATTACCTATCCCCTATTTTTCTTCATTTATACCTCTCTTCATCATGGTAAGGAACTTGGGTGGTGTTGTACACCTATCCTATTATGACATCCTTTGATTAAAACACCCTACATTTATGATTTAGTGTGCTATATCCCCAAATGATGCTTCCAAATAGCCACACATGCCTATACTCCAATAGTTTTAAAATTGCTGATAACACAATATCCACAAAGAATGGTTATTGCTGAGTAAAATTGAAACAAGTTTGGCTCCTATCACCAAACATGACATTACTGCTGAGATTCAAGGGACAAATCTAAATCCCTAAGTACTTCTGATTGTACAACATTGTTTTTCTAATTATGATGTAATTAACACTAGCATATGTTTTGTGAACTAAAATTTATTTAGTCCAATGTTTCAAAAAAATAAAATATTGATGCATTGAAGAAAAACAATAGTAGAATCATATATTGAAGCGTTGCTTACTATAGATGAATCTATGCACTTTGATCAATAGAGAGTGGAAATTGGTTTTATTAGAGTCACTATGGAAATGGATGCGCAAATAGATAGAACAAAAATACTTCATTTAGGAAACTTCTCACACTATTAAAGAATGGTAATTTTATTTCCCTCAATTCACATTATTTTTTATGATCATTTTTTATATTCACCAAAATATTAAAATCTTTATTGGTGTATTAAGATGTCTCAAAAGTGTAAGAAGTAGGAAAGCTCAATGATCTCCTTTATAGGATATACACTATGACTTTGAGAATACCTTTGCTAATCTACACTGAACCTTCCTTATGTGATGGATTTCCATTTACTCTTCATTCCTTTCTTCCTCTCCAACATTGTAATTCTACGGCTTACCTTCATGCACCCTTCTACATGGAAGAAAGCTGAACTTCCATAGCTTACTATGCTTTAACCTTCCACATATTCATGTATAGATTGTATTGCTAGAAGACCAAATGAATCCTTCACCATTAAGATGTCTTAATGCTAACATAGAGAGAAGACCTAGTTCCTTTCTTCCTCTCCAACATTGCAATTCTTTATTCCTTTGTTTCTTAGTAAATCTATTTTGCACAAATCATGTAATCATTTTATTCTAATTTGAAATCCTCTCAGATTCGTGCTAGAAATGCAAGAAGGAATGTAAAGTTGAAGTGGTGCTATTAGGCCCCTTAGGACATTTTATCATTCTTGCATTATTAATTATAAAATACGTCATTATTGTCTCTAAAAGATGCCAATTAACTTTAATTGGTGTCTTCATGCCTTCTTCCATGTCAAGAGCCCTCAAGACGTCTTTGGCTTTAAGAGCTTTGAGGGGTGCCCCTGCACCACAATATTTGAACAACTATAGATGCTTTGGGGAAATAAATCAACATATATTGAAACCTATAAATTTATTAACCATTCCTTTTATGTACAAAAGTAAATAATAGAAATATAACATTATACACACAAGAATAATAAGTTTTTTAAATGAAAACTATTCAATGTGGAAAAAACCACAGCTCTCACTATATGAACACTGGCTACACAATTTTAGGCTCTAGACCAAAGAATCTCATTGATCCTAACTTGACTTTTATGCTAATGTGTGCAACCTTAGGGATAGATGCAATATACTTGTAGACTAAACATTGCTTCTTCAAGGTAAGATATAACACATTCTTTGAAATGATAAGTGTGGTGCATTGTTGTAAATGTATGAAACTAACTTCACTAATATTCATCTACAATTGTGGACCATCATACACCATAAAAAAGAAAACCTTATTCAATTAGGATTAAAAAATGAATATATATATTTTCCACCCTTACGAAAGAGATATTAATATTTATTATTTTTATTATTTTTTATTATATACAAGATACTACTAATGATTGTATGTTTATATTTGATATAATTTTATAGCCCAAATATTTGCCTATGATGAAATTTCACACCTAACAATATGAATCAAGAACAAAATAAGGTGACAATTGCTAGATTGTGGGCTTAGTTCAAAAGAAAGGTGAGGGAAAATGTTATTATCCTTGCAAAAAATGCAAGGGCTTAAAGAATCGAAGAATTCTAATCACAACAGCTCAGAAACATTGTAGGCAACATGATCACATCGAAGGGGGAAATGATTTTTGTCCTTTGGTGAATGTGGATTTTGAACTGGTGGAACATGTAGGTGTGAATATCAAAGTAGAAGGTAATGGGGTAAAAGCACAAACTTGTGTCACCCTTTTGTAAAAGAAAAAGCTAACAAAATAATAATTGTTCACCTTCAATGACATAAAATTGGTATTATTATATAGAATTTGGAAATGAAGTAAACTAATGAAATGTGTAGAAATGGATGAGGTTTAGGATTATAATTTTTAATAATTATTTGGAATAATAATTGATATATTTTCTTAATTTTTATAGATGATTTTTTAGGTCCTAAAAAATGTTGAAAATTAGGGGACTAGTTCCCACCACAAAACTATATAGATATAAATTCATTTCCCTTTGATCTTAGACTATGTTATAGATAATATATATATCTAAAACAATAAAAAAAATTTAAAATGGCTTTAGACATATATTTTCTCTTTTATAAAAATTGAAATCTCAACTCACCTGAAATCAATAGTTTTTATCTCCAACCACATTTTTCAAAATAAATCTATTCTAACTAGGGGAAAAATTATACATTCTAGAAGAGGACGCTCTCCTCTAGAACATCATATAATTTTAATATTTTTTTGATATGATCTAATATATTTTCTTTCTCAAAATTGACATCTTTTCGAGTGTTAAAATCTGTGGTTGTAGAATTTTTTAATTACAATATACTATATCAAATTAAAACACTATAAAATCTATATAAGAATATTCTTACTTTGAGCTCTATAAAATGGTGTTTACATATTATTAAAAAAAATCATAAAAAATACTAAGAGTTATTGAAACACCACTTTTCTGAAATAATTTTACTTCTTTAGTAATTGGAAATAAACTAGTATAAAACATGCATTTAATAGACATTTCCAATTGGAAAAGTGTGAGACCATATATAACTTAGCTAGAATGAATTTATCTAGATTATATGTTTAAACAAATAGATTTTTAGATAGAAAAAATCAAATTCAATGATTCTAATAAGTTAGTCTGAAAGTTGACACAACTTTGTATTTTTACCCAATGCTCCCATGGAAGAAGATGATCCTGAGGCAGAGAACACAATTGAAGATGTTGCTTTAAAATAATATTGAAGAAGATGTTACTGGCACAACTGATGAAGATGATGAAGAATATGATGGTAGCACATCTAATGATGATGATGAGGAGAACCTTGATATACCTGTAATTGAAAAGGCATATGAGCCCCTATTGGAATTCTTTAAAATAACTGAGGAGGGGGGTGTGAATTAGTTATCCAAGGTTTAGATATATAAATAAAGATTTTCACAGCTTAGTGAACCCATAAAACATTTATCATCATGCATGCATCCAAAAGATTATGCAATCATTTAAAAACTTTGTAGGTTATTGCCAAATCAATTTGCAGAAATGTAAACATGAAACATAATAGATTAAGCAACACATTTGACACAATGATTTATGTGGAAACCCAGTTTGAAAAAAATACTAATAACATGCTACTCTTTTCACTCTTCTGAAGTGATGCCCTATGAAAGGCCAACCCTATTAAAGGTTACAATACACATTGTTAAATTAACCCCATTAAAGGATTTCAATCACCATGTTAGGAGTGAGCCTTGTTAGAGGACTTTAGACCATTCACTTGGAATGTCACCCAATTAAAGGATTTACAAATGATTGTTAGGTCAAGCTTAATCCAAAAGATTTATCCTAGTCTAATACAATTATTAGAGAGTAACAATAATGATTGATTTGATAACAACTTACAACTCCATTTACAGATTATAGATCTCTATTTCAGTCCTCCATTCTGCTTGGCCTTCACACATTTAAGTTCTGATAGCTTGTTCACCCTTCAAGCATTCATACCCTTAAACCTTCTTGCTTAACATGCCAATGCTAACTCTTCTCTTAGGTCACTTGATGAAGAAAAACCCTTGACTTCTTCACTTCCTTAGGTTCTCACACATGAAAACCTTTGCTTCTTGACCAATCATCCCTATAAATAGAAAATTAATATCTTTTGCCACTCATTCTCTATCATCCAAGTTAGGTTGATGATAGATTAGGTAGGATACAATGAATCTACCCATCATTCCATATCACTTCTATAAACTTCTCCTTCAATCCTCTTTGAATTCACATCAAAATGGTTTACCTTGAATTTTGTGCCACTACCTCATCAACCTTATCTTCCACTTGGTTTACACAATCCAAGAAAACAAACTTGTTGGCTCAGATTCATCAAATTCATAATATTTCAAATGATGCAACAACTCAACATTATCTTGCTTCTGATGGTCGACACATACCGCATTGCTTGACATCCTCTGTAAAATCACTCGGCATGAACTAAAGTTTACTGGTGGTCGATATCAGCTAAACTTTACTCGACATCCACTATTTTGTTTGACATACACTATAATAAACTTTTTCTTGGATCCAACCAATTTTCTACTTGGCTTGTACTAACTTTTCTTAGCACCTACTATCCACTTGGTCAAGCTTGGCAAACAAATTATGTTTAACTTGTTCTTCTATATTTGTCTAGTGTAACCAGCCTTTGTAACCTTAAGTAGATTATCAATAAATCATGTTATCACTGTCTTAATTGATTCTTGTACTCCTTTGCATATCATAACTCAACCTTCCTTCTAGGTGCTATTGTTAGATCTTTTGATCAAATCCTCTTTATCAATCAAATAAGTGATAGTACTTAAATCATATAAGTAGTTGTCTTACCAACAATGAGTAGGTTTGACATCAGTGAAAAAACAATGATTGAAACATATTTGATCATATCAATATATTCTCTATAGTCTCCTTCAAAAAATTTCTCAATCTATTCTCAACAACCCCTATACCAAGGTTCCCAAACAATGCTTCTCTCTGCTATATTGTTGATGGTAAACTTCAAGGTTATGAATAGTATTTCCAATGTAGCAATCTCACGTATGCTAAGGTATAGTGTCATTTTTGTCATCTTCTATGTTAGCGTATCATTAATATTCTTTATATTAATAAATTTCTTTCCATAGGTTGATAGGTGAATGCTTATTACCACCATCAAACATTCTACCTCACTCTTACTAAGAAGTATCAACCATTATGAAAGATATTGAAATGGAGTATCAAACAATACATGCATGTCCCAATGATCATATTATATAACATAAAAAATATGAATTTGCAACAAAATGCCTTGATTTTCACATTAGTAGATATCAATTAGATCAAATAACCAAAAAGGTGCCTCATAAGGTTCTTCAGTACATTCTCATTATTCCACATTTGCAATGATTATTCAAGTGCACTAGCTTGGCACAATTTTTGGATTACCATGTACGTAATAGAAGTCATGGTGACATTATATAAATGCCTACGTTGATGGTTCTACATTTAAGGACATAGAAGATAGGTGACCAATATTTTAAAGAAGAACCTCGTAATCTAAAGCTTTCATTGGCAACAGATGGTGTCAATCCATTTAGAGAGATGAGTTTTGTTTACTCAGTCTGGCATGTCTTTGTTATTAACAATAAAATTCCTCCTTGTATGCCCATAAAGAGGGAGCACATAATGTTGGCAATGATTTTACCATATATTTTTCCATTTAATAGTCATCTAAATAAATTTATAAATACAATATCAAAATGACCATAATAACTATGTTTTGTTTATGTTCATTCAACTAGGTAAGTACCAAGTGAAAGATATGAAATTATAAATTGAGCCCTTGATCAATGAGTTGTTAGAGTTATGGAATGGGGTCACTATGTATGACATATCGAGACCAATTGGTGAAAGAAAATACCAATTATGTGTAATGCTTGTATGGACAGTACATGATGCCCTTGGACTAATACATTTTTGTGGTATGTAAAACTGTCAACACATATTTTTGGTGTGTAATAGTGCTAACACATTTTCATTGTATGTTTAAGTTGCGTGTGATAATTGTAAATATGAATCTTCTAGTACACATGTCATCCAATTATACATTATCTTATAGGTCTTCAGGCAAAGGGAAAATTTGCATGTCCAATTTGTGGTCCAAAGATGAAATCTCATCATTCAAAAAGTTTAGGAAAGTACGCATTCGATGAGTATAGACACTTTCTCCAAAAAAATCATAAGTATTGAATTACTGAAAAATATATTTCAATGGGAAAGAAGAGACAACATCAAAGTCATGAACAATGGTACCTCACATATGGAAGTTGAAATACAATAGAATGAATCGTCGAGGTAATGTCATTCCATCTGATGCATGTTTTTGTGCGAAATTAAAACTTGGATACTATCTTTTATTTAGTAATGATGTAATTGATGTTTGTGAAGATTGTCAAGGTATTGACGAGAAACTTCCAAAAGGACTTAAAAGCTATCCTAGACAATTTAGTAGGTTGCCGCACTACGGGCACCTCCCAATCATGCATTTGTTTGATGCTATGCATATTGGAAAGAATGTAATAGAGACACTATGGAAAATATTGGATGGAAGGCATGACAAATAAATTTTTAATGACATTGATGAATCCAATCATGCATTGAAGTTTTTCCTTGAATCAAATAGCAATAGAAACTAGATTAATACAAGTACCATTCTTTGGTTATTAATGCAACAACAAACTGATGCCATATTTGAAGCCATAAAAAAAAACTAAATTTCCCACAAGATTTGTTGCAAACATAAGTAGTCTCATATCAAAGAAAGACAATTTTGGATCAGGGTGAAAATGCATGATTCACATACCTTTGTCAAGGTAAGTCATGTTCTTCTCTATTTACAATAAATTTGTAAAACATCATGTACTTTTTATTGTTTTATTTCATAATATACTGAAAAGATAATTCTATTATTATCACAGTACATTCTACCTCTATATCTCTCACACAACTTTGACAACATGAGTGTCAAACAAGTTATATATGATCTTGGAAAATACACAATGTTAGAAGTGTTATTTGTTAGATTTGTTGTATAGATATTATTTTTGCATTTTTCTTTTCTTTTCTATAATTTATCGTATACCTTTTTGTAGTCTTGTCAATATGTTTTTGTGTGATGAATATATTCTAAGTGGTTGTCATCTAAAGAAATTGATAAAAAAGACATAAAACATTGGAAGAGAAAAATTCTTCAGCTTTTGTGTGAGATGCAAAAGTGTCTATCTTCAACTTTTTTCAATGCACAAGAACACTACCTCATACATCTAGTTGAGAAGATTAAATTATGTGGATTTGTACCAACTAGGTCAATGTGGATGGTTGAGAGGCACTTGAAATTTTTGAAGGGCTTGGTTCGACAAAGGGCATGTTTTGAGGGTTCTATGGTTGAGGAATATATGGTATACTCGACCATGGTGTACCTTAGTGAATGTCTTCCCAAGTTTACATCAAAGATCTATGTAAATCACATTTGGGACCCCAACACCATTAACATATTTGAAGGGGAGTACTTGATGTGGAAAGGTAGATTGAGGAAAGTGAGAGGTAATTATAAGATGTTATTGTAGTTAATTAATTCTTATCCATCATCAATATAAGTTTTTTCTAATTGGTCTATTTATTCTATATAGTTGCTTGTGAGTGGGATGCACTTCATTTGTATATTGAAAACAATTTTGATTAGATGATGGTATGGATTGAACAATCTCAACAAAATGGTCACTCATTAACATGGGAAGATGTTTCTTCATTGGTTAAATAAGCTCATTGTAATGGAGATCCCAATGTTACGCCAATGGTCATTGATCTAGCAAATGGTTGAAAAGGTGGAAAGGTACATATAAGTTAATTTATTATGATCCATTTGTTTAATATCAACTCATAGATGGATGCATAATTTTGACATATTTGAAAAATAATAGGTCAAACATGACCAAGTATGTACTACAGTGGCCATAAATTTCACATAAAAAAGGTGGATGACAGTAAGAGAAGTTGTGATTCTGGGATAACTACAATCTTGAGGTCACCAATCTTTCATCTAGAAACAACATGCATCCTCAATGATTTGAAAATAGATACTATGGCCATTTGGATGATATAATTTAGTGTGACTTTAATTCCTTCAAACTAATTATGTTCATTGTCAAATGGTATAGACTACGAGTGAATCAAAATGATCCCGATAGAGCTATTATTGAACATGATAATAGATTTACAATGATTAATACAAGGTCATTTGATTTAGTTGGAAATAAGCCTTATGTTATTCCAAGAAAATGTAAGAAAGTGTTTTATTTTGGCATTCCACATAAACCGAGTTGGTCATTTGTCGTTAGACACGATCCAAGAGGAAGACTAGTAAAGCATAATGTGATTGAAGAAGAAGATACCGAAGAAGTGGAAGATGAAGTAGATGATGATGATGGCGAAGGAGATGATGATGATGATGATGATGATGTTGTTGTTGTTGTTCATGATGATGGTGATGACATTGATGGTGGTGGTGGTGGTGATGATGGTAATGATGATGATGATGATGGTGGCAATGATGATGATGATGGTGATGGTGATGGTGATGGTGATGATGACGACGATGATGATGATGGTCATAGTGATGATCATGATGAAGACAATGGTCATTGTGATGATTTGGATGATGACGACAATAATGATGATGTTTGTGATGATGAGATGGACAAAGAAGATGATTAATGACATGATCAATGGAAATATATTTGGTGCTAATTAGGTATAAATATTTTTTAAGATGCTCAATTCTTGGTGTTGATTACATATAATATGTTTTTTAATAAAGGTAACAAATTAAAAAGTATACAATGATTATGATGTATGCATATTGTTCATGTTATGTTCTATGCAATTTGTAGCATAAGTCTCATGTAATTTGTAACTAACTTAAGACAAATGATTTACATATGCAGGAAACTATACCCCTTTGATGAGGATCATACATAGTGACATGGATCGAGAGGTATAAGTTTATTACATGCTTTCTTTCTCTTTACCTTAAACATTAAATTTAGGAAAACTTCATCAATATTAGCCTCATTCTATTGCAAAATATTTCACTCCTTCAACTATATCTCTCATTTGATGGGCTAAAGGTACCACCAAATATGTATCTATCCAATTTGTCTTCTTTGAGTGAGGGAAATATGGGAATAGAAGAGGATAGTGAGGCATGTAGTAGGTCTACAAAAGAGAGACAAACTAGAGGTCAAAAGATTAGAGGAAAATTTAGTAAACACATACAATTTTTCCTTGCTCAAGAGAGGTCATGTTCTTATGATGACAAGACAAAGGACAACATCAAGGTTTCTTTGAGGTGCACACATCTTCAGAAAGAATGGGTACCCAAGGAATTATCTCCAATTAACATTGATTATTTTGTTATCAAGAGGATATATCATGTAGCTCCATCATCATTACATAGTTTGGGCCTATTTTTCATGGATGGCATAAATACCAGTTATAAAAAAGTTGTTGAATTGATGGAGTGTGTAGGATCTTGTTACAACTATAATAATTGGATGCAAATAGTTCAATATAAAAAAAGTATGTGTAGATATGCACTATCAACAAATTATCTACAATGGAAAGAAAATGATCAAATTAAAAGATTTTTTGTGTACATTGATGGAAGGCTAAAAGAAATAGGGAACATTGTAGGTATTATAAATAGTATGCATCATAGGTCAACTAAAAAGAGACCCACTTGCATTTTTTAGGTGCGTGGAATCATGTTTTTGTATGTGTGATAAAATCAATAAGTTCAAGGTAAGAGTTGTTAATAGATTACAATTTGAATCACATAGATACAAAGAAAGTTACTATCATGGGACTTGTAGGTACTATATATGTAATATTTAAACTAACTACTTCCAACTAGAACTCCAATATACAACATACCATTTTATTAATAAGTTTTTTTGCTAAGTTGATTATTCATTTCATTATGGTGATGTTTTTATATATATTCTTTGTCACATGGCGACATAGATGATCCATCAGATGATAGAGGCAAGGATGTTGCTCCCACTCCTTCAACACAAGTAAACCTTTGTATAAAAATATGTGTAATTGTAATTTTACCAAATGTCATATTATTATGTTATTTTCTTTAAGGTTTTAGACTTGTTTTGATTATTTTACTAATGTTTTTGTCATAATTTGATGCTTAGGGAAAGGGAAAATAACATATTACACAAGAGCAATCAGTTGTTGATATGACAGCCGTAGTATTATGCAATGATGACATTGCATATTCCAATGACCCTATAAGCATGTGTAAAAAGAACCTCAGAAGCATCAATATACAAATTCTTGCACTTGTAATGGATCCAAATCCAATCGAAGAGAAAGAGGTGATGAGAAATGAATTGTGTCAGAGAGCACATTGTTTGGAAGTAAGAAACAATGATTATTTTTCTAGGACAATAGTTCAATCAAGCTTTATGTTTTATACTAATTTATGGATCATGAACCAAAATATGTATGTGTTGGTATAGCAATTTTTGATACCTTACTAAGTTGTTCCACCCTATGAGGGTACCAGTGTAGCTCCTAAAAGTATGTGATTTCAATTTTCAATCTTCAGAAGGGACATTATTTTCTTCATGATTATTATTGACAGTTTTATATTACTATTGTCATGTTTTTGCAATCTATATTTTAAAGAGACAATAAATTTTATAAACATATATATGATTACTTTTTAGGTTTTGATGACATGCATATGCCTCCTTCCATGAGGCCGACCAACACTCTGATATTGCTGACTACAGGATCAGAAACAAGAAGCATGCAAACATCCAAACCTACTGCAACCAAAACTAGTAAATCCTTATTTTACTTTTTTTTTTATGCATTAAATATGATTTGATTTATACTTACTTGTTCATTTGATCATAGTATGACATTAATTAACTTTGTCCACTGATAGGTACAACTTCTCATGATGATATAATAGATACCAATATTGGTGATAATTTACTAGCCTTTCTTGGAGTAGCCCGTGTTACTTCAACTAGATTGTTGGAGGCATCATTGTTGATGGACGAGAAAGATATGACTCCCTTAAAATTGCCTAAGCTTCTAGGTACTTTAAAATTGTAATTGTTTATAATGTAATTGTAGTTTACTTATTCATAGCTCATTTTCAACTAATGATCTCGTGATGATTTTGCAAGAAATGATCTTTTTTATGATTTAACATTGAAGATATTTGGGCCCACATTATGTAAAAGGTGCATAGCTTCATGTAATTGGTTGCTACATTATTTCGTTCATCCATTTTTTGTAATATATTCAAGGTACATATCTTGAACTAATTTTTTAATCTTTTTTTTTTTGTTTTTTGTTAAAAGGTGGAATGAGCAAGGCCCTGAATTAAAAGATCAACTCATAAAATCTACAGAGGAGCTCTTTGGTCAAAATATTTTGAATAGAGTCCAAATTCTTAAAAGAGCTTCCAAACATCTAAAGATTGTGAGAGACCAATATAGAAGGGCTCTAAAGCTCAACCCAACATATGAGCGTTCTCCTATGGTTCCAGAGCTGGAGTGGAATGAAATCATTGAAAATTCAAAAGAGTTAAGACTAAAAGATAAAGGAATTAATCCACCACCTAGAAAAAATAGGTATTTGGTAGTATTAATGCAATTAAGCACAAATTAATGATCTTTATATTTATATAATCTAACATATTTCTAACATATTTCAAAGTTTACATATATAGGCTGCAAGACACATCAAAGACTACACACGCTAGGACTGAGAAGGTTGGTCAACACCATCTTGGCTCTGGTGGATATTTGAAAATTCACCCACGACTTGTAAGTAGCAATAAATAAAATTTTATATCAATTTTTATTATATAAAATTACAAATAAGTAATACATTCAAAATTGACAATATTATGCAAAAAATACAAGGCATTGTATTTAATCTAGCACCCATAGAAGAGGACAAATAAATTGGCTTCAAGCAAGGCTATAAAGCAGTGGTTTCTTGCCACCACACAAACTTGAGTGGCCAAAGAGATGTAGAAGATTCTAGTGCACTGATTCACACACATGTAAATAGGCCTAATGAATAATAACAAAAATTGAGAACTTCATGAGATATAATCTATTTGATGTTAATTTTGAACAATGATAACGATGCACATGACATTTCACTGCAGCCTTCTACTCCTGGCACAAATCCTACTCATGATGATGAAGGCACAGATCCTACACATGACGAAGGCCTTGATGTGCATCACAATGATACAAGTACATATTCAATTTCTATTAAAAATTAATTATGTAATTATTAATAAAATTTAACATCTTAAATTGCAATTGGTGTATCCTTTATGTGATAATTTTTGAGTATACATAATGTCATGGTGACAAAGTTGAGCGTGATGTTAGTGTTGAGAATGTTGAGGTTGGGGTTGAACAAAATGTGATAGTAGATGATGTGGCACTATCAGGTAAAGAAAAATCTCTGTTATCTTCTTTAGATTAATGAAATACTTATAACATTAAAAAAATGTTTAGAATTAAACCCATTTATTTATTATTGTAGGGATGCATTAGCCTTGTCCTCAAAAAAAGAAGATCGAATGTCAAAGATAGTCGCAATGTGACTATTATGGCTATATTTATTATTGTAGGGATGCATTATTATCTTTGACATTTATTTATTATGACTATCTTTTGCCGATGATATAGGATAATAGGCACATTGCGACTATCTTTGACATATATAGGCTGCAAGTCACAAGATCGAAACCACATAGCCACATGAGAATGTCAAAGATAGTCGCAATGTGCCTATTATCCTATATCATCGACAAAAGAAAAAATAAAAGAAGAAATGAATGTTAAAAATATTTTTGATGATGAATGTGTTGATGATTTTTTTTAATGAATGTTGCTTATTAATGAATTATTGATGATTTGTTTTAATGTATTAATGAATTATATTTCATGTTAATGAATGTTATGTGAATATAATGATTCATATGTTCATAAATTATTGATGAATGTTTATACATATTAATTAATTATATGTCATGTTAATTATGTTATGTGATTATAATGATTCAATGATATAGTTCTTAAATGAGTGAAAGAAATATTTACTTAGTTGTTAATGGGGAATTTAGAGTGATTATAGGGGGGAGGGGGGAGAGTAAAAATGAGCTTCCACCTTCACATGGTTGGCATTTTTAAGTAGAGAATATGAAAGGATTCTCAAAATCAAGTGAAGCTCAAACTAAACCTATCAAAACTAAACACCAATATATGGTCCCATCATCGAGTGGCTAGAGAACTTCACCATAGTCACTAATGACTATCATTTATTCCATGTTGATGTAGACATGTCTAATTGACTCCTTTGGTCATCACCAAACTCCACTTAACACACTTTTCTCAACTTTATAATGAGGCCCTTTACAACAACCAAAAATTGCCTTCTTTTCCCAACATGGTTTCTCTATCCTAAATTGATTAAACTTGCTCCTTTCTTTTAAAGGTCTTAGAGGAAGTTCAATAAGGTCTAAAAAACTTGGTTTGATCTAGAATGAACAATCAAAATGACCCCAAACTCCCTTTCTCTATCAATTTCTAAACTGGCTAGTTACTTCTTAGAAGGCCTTTCATGCAAGTATTTTATGGGAAACAAGGGTTTGTTGGTTCTTAAAAATAGCCAATGTTAGTGCCTAAAGATAATATTATATTGTGAGATTGTAAACATGAAAAGGAATTTTAGGGGGAAGATGCCTTAGTGGATATGGCATGCATTTTATCATATGCTATGATTTTCATTAAGTTTGAGGAGAATAGTCTAAGGTAGTTGTGAATGAGGATATAAGAGCTTTCTATTTGGACTCTTAGTGAAGGATTAAAATTTTTTTGTTTTATTAAAATTTTCATTCCAATGTTTTATTAAAACCCACTCTTTGGCCCTTAAATAGCATTCAATTCTTCCCAAATGCATTCAATCCTTCCCAAATGCCTTACCAACTTAACACTCGAATAAACCTTCACTAAATTATCATAACACCTTCTAAAAAGGATCAAATGGATCAAACACATTTGCTAATTATAAAAGCTTTATGAAAAAACTCCTAATGAAAGCTTCACCATTTCCATCGCACAAACCCAAAAGGATATTTGGATCTCTAATTCATGATGCCCTCCATGAATGCAATAATAATACCCAATCCCACAAAAATTTAAACTCACTTCACTTCCACTCATGAAGCACCCAATGGAATTAGATCCTTCAAATGAACTATCAACTCCTATCCCATTCATTGATCACATCAACAATAAGGCTTATTAGGCAGTTCATGATAATGTTACTCTACCCACCTAATTCTCAACCCTTGAATCAACTTGACAACTCTCAATATGGATTTATATTTCTCCCTACACTCTTTCAAACATGACAGATGAATGTACAAACTTTGTTGGAACCAAAGGCTCTTTCTTTTCACAATCTGATTTGAATGTCATACTGTGACTGTGGCATAATAGAGGCACAGGAAAGGATGAAAATCTCCTCAATTCACACTTCAAACCAAATAAATAACCTCTATGCACTTCAAGGTTAATCATAGTGTTTTGTTCCCAACCATACATTTCTAACCTTTAATGAATCAATATATTACTATGACTATCACTATCATGGTCAAGACAATATGATAATTTATTTTCTACCCAAGGACTCAAAACAACTTAAAAGCCATTTCCATCCAATGTGAGGGTTCATCTCTTTAAACTTCATGGAATAATAGGAGACCCAATCATAATGGTGACTTATAAAACTCTGCAATAATAGTCTCAGTTCACAAAATAGTTGGATAGATTAAGGGAAATGACATCCTCAAAATACTTGAGATCCTTGCCATGCTACTTAAATTGATCCTTTATATTTTACACAACCTTATTTGAATCATTTCAACATTTGGAGACTTCCATGATGTTTGGTCTCAACCACTTTCATATTGTACAATAAATGCATGCCATTTTCCCACTTTTCTTTTGTTATCAACTATTGCTTATCATTTAATATTTTCTCCTATAAATTCTTTGACATATTAATTTTCTTCAACTATTTTCGTTTGACCATATGATAGTCCTATTTTTTGTTTTACAAAATTATTTATTTCTTCATTGCTAATTAGACACTCTTGAATGTTAACATCCCTTTTTTAATACTCTTTTTGTTTTTCTTCATCCATGCACTCTTTCTCCTATCTACTCTTTCCTCTTTGAATAAATTAGCCCAACTACTTTCTTCCATATGTTGGGTTTTCTTTAGGTATCTCAATAGTTGGGTCATTATTGAAGCTTCTATTGAGAAGGTACTTGTTTTTTCCAACAAGATCTCTTAAATAACTATTGTTTTAATTTTGAGGTTGGTGATGATGAGATGCTTAACTGAGAAACCCTTATTCTATATGTATGACCCAAAATTGAGTATTGCAAGCCAAAATTGGGGTGCTCCTGGACCATTCTCCCCCACAAAGAAAACAATTGTCATGGGACAACAGGTGTAAGTAGTTGAGGATTGATTCCTCTCTTCTTGAAGTTAGTTTCAGGGGCTTTTATACATTGTGAAATCTACCAGATTGAATGTAATTAGAATCTATGATGACTTTACATACCTTGTTGAGAATCTTGCAATTAATACTAATAATTTGTTTGTCTTCTATTTCTATTTTGTAGCTATTTGAAGTAATTGAAGAAACACTTAAACTCTTCATTGCATCTCCATCATACACTTTATTTCTATCTATAAGTTGATCTTGTTAATGAACATATTCAAGAGAAATTGGTAATTAATATGTTGGATATCCTTTACTATTTATGTTTCAAAGAAAAATTAAAATATTATGCTTGAGTGAACCAAATTAATGGAGATAGTATTAGATGTTAGCTATGCCAATCTCTTGGTTTCAGGCAATGTAGAAGGAGGCCCTAGTTCAATATGCAATCTCAATTGATATGTATACCACATCAGGTGGAGCTGAAAAATGCAACATGTTTACATTTTTTATATAAGTCATTAATGTAAATGTGGTGCATTTTTTTAGCTCCACCTATTGTCCATGCATATGGAACACTGTTGCACATGCATTCTTGATTAAGAGTGGTTGAATCTTATTTTGGATGGGAGCGAGAGAAACCAAATATATATGGATACTCAAGTGGCTAAAGACAATGATTATTCACTATTTACATTGTAGTTCTATCGATGAGTTACTTATTTTTACTATTTCTACATTCTACATTTTGATGTTATTAAAGTAATGTTTAGTTTCCTTTGTTGAAATGTGTCATGTCTTCATTCACTAAAATTGATCTCTACTAATTGCAACCATATTGGTAACATGCCAATCTTAGTCTTCTTAAAGTTGTTTATATAACACTATAGATCCTAATATGCATATAGCACACTCAGCAATGCAACAAAACTAGAACATATCTTGAAACTTTTCAACATCTTTTGTAATGCTAATTGATCATGATTTCATTGTATTTGGTTGCAGCGTACCAAGCAATAGAATTGAATGAGAAATTGAGGTTGTAGGGTAAAGAAAGAATCTCTCCATCATTTGAGGGAAATTCCAAGGAATTAATCTATTTATGGTTTGAATCTAGAAGGAAAGTATCGATGAATTTTTTTTTTTAAGATTCCTGCATAATGTTGTTTTGTTACATGTTTGATGTTGAATGAGGGATGTCAATTGATGATCATCTCCTTCTTATTCCAATTGGATAGAATGTTATTAAGGATAATCTAATTGTAGTAATATGTAAAGGATAATATTGTAATATAAAAATATCTTGCTGATCCCTCTTTGAAAAGAGTTTGAATCCCATCTTATATCTTGCAAGGATGTGAAGACACACACCCCTCCAAGTGTAGATTGGTTGGATATAAGTGGGTGTTACACACAATGTTTAAATAAGGATAAGTTCTCAACTATTTGTAAGACACAACTTCTCACATCATCCACCCTTACTAATGTCACTGCTCAAAACTCAACTCCTTAAACATCAAGCACTCAAAATTTGATTAGTCCATCAACTATTGATCATATTGCAAGGTTCAACTTCTAATCTCAATCACAATTTTTGATTACAGTCTCATCATGACACATCTTGTCCTTCCCTATGTCCACACCCATGGGTTATACAAACACAGTATTTTCCATCCTTAATGCCCATTGCCAACTACCATCACTCTCAAACATGTAAACAATAAAATGTAACTTTCCCTCTCTCCAACCAACTCACATTACATCTTTTCATTTATCCAATCCTTGGATCAACCCTTGATACGTCAATCCTTGACTCTATTTAGGCCTAAGGATGTTACTTGTGACATACCTTGAACTAATATCTGATACTAAACCCCCAATAGCATCCTTAACTTTCTCAAACTTATGCTAGACAACTAAACATGTGGAATGCCACTTACCTATAAAACTGAAAATTTATTCCCCCACTCTTAAATCAATAGGGACACTTACTCCCCATAGACTAAAAATTTCTTTACCTTGGATCACCAAACAAATAGGATTCTTACACTCCTAATGCCGCTAGCATGACAATCACCAATTACCTTGGATCACTGTAAATAAATAGGATTCTTATGATTTCTTTTTTTAAATAGGGCTATCATTGAAGTTTCAATGACCATTAGTTGATCTATCAATGGTCATTATCATGAATGATATGGAAACATCATTGGAATCTTATAGGATTTTGATGATGTTTCATTGATGTCTTGATAAGGCTTATTGTTGATGGCATGACAAGCTTATTGATAACAATATCTTAATCATCGAAGTTTCAATGAGGCCTATCGTTGATGTCATGACAAACTTGTCGATACTAATCTCCTAATCATCAAAGTTTTGACTCTTCCTAGTAATGGTGTGATACCACCTCGTGAAAGAGATCGAGATCATTTTCGACAAGGTTATCTAACGATATATAGATAGCCCTGGAGTTTGTCAAAATTTTGATGAAATTATAGCGACACAATTTTTTGACCATTTTCCATCAAAACATTGACCAACTTTTATCAAAAAATAGGTGCAAATTTAATAGTGCTCCAACAACACAATGGTTAGCTATTGATTATCCTGCTTCATCTAGTCATCAAGAAACTATGTGTGATTTTCATCTAAACATTGATCATGATGGTGCAAGCTGCCATGAGATGGTCAAATATATGCAAATGCATTTGAGAGGAGAAAAGATTGAAGAGTACGTGGCTCCTAAAGATACAATAGAGTCAACCTTTGGAATTCTTTGAATTTTTTTGTAGAGTATGAATTAGATGGTGATAAAAAGGAAGATATTAATAATCATTCTTGCAATATGTCCACCCCAAATTGGAGGCAAAGACTAGAAGAGAAATATAGTAAAGTAGAAAAGGAGAAAGCCACTGATGAAATTCCAAAGCGTATCCTATCTCGTAAGCACACTCTAGAAGATCCTTTACAATCAAAGGAAATAGATAAATCCAAGTCTTCCCCCATTGGTTAATATTCTTTTAATTTTGTTGGTCATTGCAAGAAGACTAAGGTGTATATTTTTTAGTTGAAATAATTGAAAGCCAATCTGCATCACTTCGATAGACAGGTTGATTCAATGTGTTGGAAAATGAAAATGCACATCTAGAGATACTATCAACCATGAATCAAGGAACAATCTAGAGGAGGAAAATATATAAGGTCTCATGATCGAAGAAGAATAGTTTGTTGCAACCTCTTTATGAAATAAACTTGACCCATTCTATGTTTCTCTCTATATAGCCAACTACAAGTTAAGCAATGTATTATTGATTCTAGCACATTTGATAATGTGATGCCTTCTAAAGTCACTCATGCTTTGGGAATTTCCTTGACCAATGGTCTGGAAGAGTGTATTCATTGAAAGCAAAACAAGCCCCACTAGTTGGTCAGTTAAAAGATGCTCAAGTAGCTCTTCCATCGCATCTAGAAAAAAAGTCAAAGTTGAATATTTTGGTTGCTAATATTCTAACCATTTATGGGAAGCTGTTGAGTAGGAGTTTTTGTAGAGATATTAGAGGTGATATTAAGATGGACATGTCTCATGCGTTGATTCTAATTGGTGATAAAAAGGTTTAAATTGATCCCTAGCCTAAAACTAAATACACAGTCTTGGAGTCTAATGACCCGAGGGCTAAAATATTGTATGTTGATACTAGGCATGAAACCTACATAATGACATCCAATGAAGGGAAATTTTATCAAAGCTATTATGGCTAACATAACCAATGAATTGTGGTCAATGTAGTTCGATGAGAGATCATCATTTTATGGTTCAGGTGCTAGAGTGATTTTAGTGTCACCTGAAGGGGAAAAGTTTCCAAAGTCTTATAAAATAGTTTTTGAGACTAATAATAACACAATGGAATATGAAGCTCTCCTCTTGGGCTTGGGATATATTAAGGAAAAAGGAATAAAAAACCCAAAGTTTTAGGAGATGTAGAACTAGTTGTCAATTAGGTTTGAAGGCAACACCAACAAAGAATAAAAGATTAAAGTCTTATGGAAATAGGTTGTGGGAGGAGATTGAGCATTTTGATGTTTTTTCTATATCAACTACTTCTATGAACAAAATTCCAAAGTAGATTGCCTTACAGTCACTTCTTCCCTCCTTATTCCTCACCCCAAGTTCAACATAGATATTTACACTGTAGAGATGTTTTATAGACCTAGTATGCTAGATAATGACCAAGATTGGAAATTATTTGATGATGATGGGAAAATCATTGCATTTCTTGAAGGGCAAGCTCCATTTTTTGATTTAAATTTCTAAGGGTCAAATAATGTTAAAGTGAAGAATTGAGACAAGAAACACATAGATAATCTTGAATTTATTCAACTAAAAGGAGATGCTATTCCAAGGGGATTAGTAACTTTAGAAAATCTTTTCAACAGAGAAGATAAAGGAAAGAAAAAAGTTAAGGATACTAAGCCTTCCAACTCCTTAGATCATGAGAAGGTCAATATTGGTTCAAAAGAAAATCCAAAGATGGTCCTAATTGGGAAATAATTGTCATTGAAAGAAAAAGAGGAATTTGTGAATTTGTTGAAATAATATCAAGATGTTTCCACTAGGGTTGTATAGATCTAACAGAATTCATGAATGGAAAATTCAAACATCAGATTCCCTTAGAGCCTAGTTAAACTCCCTTTCAACAAAAATAAAGGCTATTCAATTAGAAATTTGCTGATGCTCTATTTAATGAAGTTAATAAAATACTCAAGGCTAGGATTATTTACCCCATTCATCACTCCACATGGGTGTCTAATATTGTCCCTATTAGAAAAATGTATGGCAATATAAGAATGTGTGTAGACTTCCACAATCTGAATCAAGCATCACTTACAGATAGTCACAGGCTCCCTATGATGGACTATGTCTTGCAATTGGTATTTAGTTTTGAGCTCATGTGTATGCTAGATGACTTCTCCAATTATAATCAGATTAGTGTTTCTCTAGAAGATCAACATAAAAAAACCTTTACCATCTCATGGGGCACATTTTCCTACAACCAGATGCCATTTGGTTTGATAAATGCCGAAGCAACCTTTCAACATGCAATGGATCATTCATTTGCTAACCTAAAGAATAAGATCATCATCATGTACCTTGATGATCTTATGGTATTTTCTAAAAAGATAGAGGACCGTGCGTATTATGTGAAATATATCTTGCATCAATGTCGAACATAGGGAATTTTACTCAATCTTAAGAAATACATCTTTATAGTGATAGAAGGAAAACTATTGGGACACATTATCTAAAAGGAAGGTATCTGAATAGATCTCGAGAGGGTGAAATCTATCCAACAATCAACCTTTGCAATGAGAAAACTAAGGGTCAAGCCCTTCTTTGGGAAAATTAATTTTATAAAGAGATTCATGCTAGATTTCTCAGAAATCACGAGGTCAACTATGGATATGATGAAAGGGGACATAAGTTTCAAATGGACAAAAGAAGGTAAACATTATTTTGCATAGATTAAGGTCACAATTTCTAATGCTCCTAGCCTTTCTTATATATATTTTTCCAAAATAATTCATTTGTATATCTATCCATCTATCATACTTTATCTGCCATACTATCTTAGCATTCATGAGTATTCCTCTTAAAAAGCATGAATTTAAATACTCCTTGATGGAAAAGAATGCCTATGTCATGGTTAGAGCAGTAAAACATTTCAAGTTTTATATTTTAAATTCTCATTTCAAGGTATTTTTCCCTAATACAATAGTAAAAGCTATCTTAACACAATAAGCGATTGATTTAAACAAGAGAGATTCCTAGATAGCTAAGCTGCAAGAATATGATCTTGATATTAGATCTACAAAGCTTGTCAAGGGGAGAGGTTTGTGTAAGGCCATTGCAAAAGGACCTCCCAAACATGAAGAATAAAAAGAGAAAGAAATTCCATTGGTTCTACTTGTTAGTAATGTTGACAACTAGTTTTCTAGCATTGCATATTTTACAACACATGGTGAATGCCTTGCTCATCTATCACCTAGGGAAAAGAGGACCTTGAAATTGAAATCTACAAGGTATATTATCATGGGTGACACATTTTATAAAAGGGGATAGATGGAACCTTCTTGAGGTGTGTGGATTCTGACAAAGAAATTTCATAACGAAGCATATGGAGGACACTTCTCAGCATCAATAACTACTTACATAAACTACTTCTATTGGCCAAAAATGTTCAAAGATGTTGAGGAAAGGGAAAAAGAATGTGAATCTTCTAAACATTTTAAAGGAATAGTTCAATTAGTGGTACACCCATTGAAACTAGTTGTGATCAAATAACCCTTTAATTAATGGGGTCTAAAATTTATTGGTCCTATCTATCCTCAATCTAGTGCCCAAAACACTCATCTTGATGGAAACTAATTATTTCATCAAGTGGGTAGAAGACATTCTAGTTAAACAAACAACCTCAGAAGCGATGTGTAGTTTTATCAAGCAGAACATCTTGTTAGATTTGGGGTCCCTAACAAGATTGTTGTTGATAATGCTACAAACTTTTCATCTTGAGGAACATCATCCTTTTCTTATCCATATGGAATGATATTGTCTCATTCCTTAGATTATTATGCATAAGGGGATGGTCAAGTGGAAGAAAGGAATAATTATATCTAGTTTGCAGAAGTTGACAGATGATAACCAAAGGACTTGGCACAAGAAATTATATGATGCATTATGGTTAGATCACACAACTAAGAAGAGGGAAACATGGCTATCCACTTTTGAGATCCTGTATGGTATTGAAGCTAATTTTCCCCTTCCTCTTGAATTGTCTACTTTGAAGTTGTGGAATGCTATTGAAAACCATGAATTCAAAGATGTCGATGAGAAGAGGATAATGCAATTGAACAAATTGGAAGAAGAAAGGGAAGTGGTGGTAGACAAAATTCAAAAACATCAAGCCAAGTAAATAAGTTGTTTTATAACAAGGCCAAGAAAAGAGTGTTCCAGGAGGGTAATCTTGTTTTAATTTTGGACAAAAATAGAGAGCCAAAGGGTCTACATGGAAAGCTTGATTCATTATAGAGAGGTCCATTTCAAATCAAAGAGGTATGCAGTCAAGATGCCTTCATTTTTTCATACCGAAGTGGTACCTAGCTTCCTATACCTTACAATGGGAAGCACTTGAAACATTATCATTAGTAGAAGGTGTGTGGTCCAACACCTTTGTACATAGTTAGTCAGGAGTTTGTGTTGTGCACTTTTTTGGTGTTTCATGTTTCATTCAGTTTTGTTGCATCTAGTGTTCCTTTCTATTTTTCCATTTTCTATGTCAATTCAATCCTCTTCATTGTTATTTTTCTTAATTTGACTCTATATCCCAATGGAAAAGGCAATGTCCAAGTTGTTCTAGGTTTGAGCATTGTCCTTTTTAGTCCTTGCCACCAAATAGAGCCAGTTGTTGCCCTAGTTTCACTATTGCCAGTTATATTCAATTTTCACCTTAACTAACTTAAGGAAGTCCAAATGTGTTAATTCAAAGCTTAAAAGATCTTGCAATCAAGAGCCTTTTAATTCATTTTATGATCTTATTGCTACCAACTTACCTCCAACTTTTCCAAATACTTCAAATTTTCAAAAAAATTCAAATTCTATTACCTGAGTCTCAAGATATTGTAGGTTAACAAAAGATGTTAAAATACATGTTTTCATCTACAACATTAACCTTTAATCTTTAAGAGGTTAAGGTTTGGATTACAAAATGCATGTTTTTATCCAAAATATTAACCTCTTAGTCCAAAGAGAGTTAAGAAAGACTTCTCAAGAAGGCATTCTGAACCTTGAACCTTAACCTCCAAAATTAAAAAGGTTAAGATTGGATTCCAAAAGATGTGTTTTAGGTATGATTATCAACCATTCTAAATAGTTGATGAAGTATTGACACTTTTAAGGAGGTATTTTTCCAAAAATTAACAATCACCTTAATAATGGCTGACATCTACCTAGACTATGATGAAATGTATGGTGATGGAGAAAATTGATGTCTCGGTTTTGTGAAGATTCACATATATCTTCTATCTTTATCATAAAACAAGATTGAAGGAGACATTTAATGCATTCTTTGATGAATCCCATCATCCCATGCAACTCTAAAGAAAATAAATCATTGGTACCTTGCTATGGTGATATCCAAGTGAACAAACAACCAAGGAGATAATGGTCACCTCCAATTTGTGATAGGATTTTCAAGAAATTTGAGACTATAATATATCTTCTTATATGTATTAAATTAGGCATGAACATCACTTTGAATATTGATATGCTTGAAGACGTAATGTACACTAACTGTTTGGTGGAATATTCTGACTCACACGCAACATAGTAGTCTCTAATGAATGAATGTAACACCGGCAATAGAAGGCATGCCAATTGTCTAACATGATATTTGCAAATGTGAATGCAAAATATGAAAGCATAGATAGGCCGATGAACCATTTGACATAATGCACCACTGCCACCTCACGGTCTTTTAACCATTATGTGAGAAGGAGATGTTTGCTAGTGCACTCAATGAGAACCATGTCATATATGGTTTATCCATCTCAACATGTGCCTTAGAGTGCCTATGAGTATAAGCGATAATCCAAGCCTCATCCCTAGTTTTCCACATTAAAAAATTAGTGATCCACATTTGGAATGAGTTCGGTGTTCAAAATGGTTGAAGGTTGCTTTTGAATGTTAACACAACAATAATGGCAAGGTACATGAATGGTTTTAATGTTAACCGGTAAGCCACACGAGCGATAAAATTTATAATATGATCGAAATATTTGTAAACAATATTAACATGTGAACTATTAGAAATATTTCTTTGACTATAAGGTATGCACAAAAGGTCCTCTCTTGACTTAAGAACCAAATCTTGCAACCTCTGTTAACATCCATGATGGGAGTAGGAATGGCTTAAACATCACACACTAAGTATGGGTGGATGTTCAATAAAGAACATGAAGAAGAATGTATGTGACATGCATAACATCTATAAGACAAAAATGAAATGTGTAGCACATCAATAAGGCATGTGACTTGTTTGAAAGAACACCCAAGTTCGCCATGTCAAACTAATACGTGTGAGACATAAAGGAAATTTTCCATAATGGTAATTGGTGATGAGGAGATTTTCCAAGTATTAGCAAACAAGGAAAGGATAAATGATGTGTACGATATTGGAAGGTGTTCTTAAATTCAAGAACCTTCATTATCATCCTCCAATTTGCACCAATGTGAATATTCATAGAAGATAATATGCATGGTACACATAGACCTAGATATGGCAAGAGAGAAGCTCACAAATAGTTTGACAAATTGTTCTGAGCTTTGTATAGAAGATGTGAACATCCTGCCACGAGCTTGAGAGAAGTACTCACTACATCAAATGGCCCAATGACAGATGAAAATAGAACTAATTATCATTATAAAGGATCAATAATATTTTTCTGTAAGAAAGATCATATTTCCAAATAGCCAATTTTTTTTTTGATATCAACATGGTCTTCACTAAGTGAGATTTTGAAAAGAAAAGACAAAGTAGTGTAACGGGGCAATTCTACACTTGCTATTGGCATATAGTAAAAAGTGTTATAGGTATACCAAATAAAGATATGCAAGAAGGTGTTCAGTTGGTTCCATTTGTTAAAATTTAATGCATAGGCCGTTGCCCTTAGAGCCAAACACTCACCTATGACCCTAACGACCTGCACAATAGTCAAAACCATTGAATGTGAGTAGGTGAGTTCAAATTAAAAATGAGAGGGAAAACATTTTTAAGGAAGACAAAAGGAATGAATCTGATTCATTTGATCAATTGGAGTAGAAGAGAATAGAGCAAAAGAGTTAGATTAGTTATAGAGCAGAGAAGGAAATTTTGTCATGTTTCATGTTTGCAGTTGCATGTGTTGGATATTTTGTCATTATGTAATTTTTATTGATTCAACCTATGAAAAAGGGACTACTCCAGGAATTTTTGTATAAATACACTAGAGTTATAAATTTAAAGTTTAAAGTTTTATCAGTTTGAAGATTTTAGGGTTTTTTCTAGTTGAAGCTAAATGCTTCCAAATTTTGTAAAAGTTTTATCTTATTTGAATAGAAAGAAAGAAAACAAGAAAGTAAGCATACTAAACTATGTTGTTCCCTTCTTCTATTCATCATTGCATAGTATTTTTCATTTGAGAAGTTCATAGTTGAAATCTTCATCCTTTGGTTCTCTGCATTTTAATGGTAGTCTATTATACTGCCCACTCAGTCTAGTCTTTTACTGGGTTCTATCTCTATTATTATTGCCGAGCTCACTCAGCATTCTCTATTTCCAAGTATCACCTTGTAATGGTGATCGAGCTCACTTGACATCCCTTATTGCCAAGCACACTCAGCATACATTGTATCAAGTTTCCCTTAGTGCCAAGTCACTTGGCTCTTTCATGTGCTGAGTCCACTCAACACCTAATACCTATCACTTGGCATCCTTTATGTGCCGAGAAAATTGTTACTCAAAATCTTCCTTTGTTGAGAAAATTTTTGAAGAATTGTGATTTATTTTTCACATGGTATTAGAGCTTTGAGGCCCCACATCAATAGTGAGTTAGGGAATTTTTTTTTTGGGATATTTGACATGGCAAAAAATGCAAGAAAGATATGACAGTAGCCATTTTCCTTTAATGGATAAAACTATGACAGACAAAGAAGATGAAAACTATAATGGTAGCTAATGACTTGTGGGAGTTTGTGATCAATGGGTTTAATGATGTTATAGTTCCAATAGTATATGTTTCCCTCATAAATCCACAAAAGAATCAACTAAAAGAGTCAAGGAGAAAGGATGCTAAGGCATTAAGTTTGATTGAGACAACAATGAAAGAGATAGTCTTTCCCAAGATTGTAGCAACAAATTATGCAAAGGAAGCATGGGATATCCTTGAGACAAACTTCAAGGGGACTGATAAGGTCAGAGTAGTGAAGGTACAAATGATTAGAAGATAGTTTGAGAACCTTTAGATGAGGGACAATGAACCTATTGTAGATTTCAACTCATGAATCTCCACTTTGATAAACTAGCTCAAATCAAACGGAGAAGACTATGAAGAGCAAAGGATTGTGGAAAAGATACTAAGGAGTGTACCTTAAAAATATGATAATCTTGTGATGACCATTGCAAAAGCAAAGGACCTCACCACGTTGACCATGGATGAGTTGATGGGAACTCTTCAAACCTATGAGCACCAAATAAATTAGATCAGCAACAACTTCCCAAGAGCTATTTTTCAAAGCTCAAGAAAATTCAAGAGGCAGGGGGAGAGGTAGAAATGGTTGTGGTAGAGCCTCAGAAAGTAGGGGTCATGGAAGGAATGGTCAAAGGAATGTTGGTGCAGAAATCTTAGGAAGAGCAAAAAACCAAGAGGGAGATAGCACCTCTCAAAACAACTCTAAAGGAGGTAAGAAGAATTACAACTCTGAAAATAGTAATGTTGAATGCTACTACTATCATAAGTATGGGCATTATGCAAGTGAATGTTGGAAGAAGTAGGGTGATCAGTCAAAATAGAATGCTAATGTGGCTGATGTGAACATGGGAGATGGAAACAATCTAACAGTCTTCATCATGTGTAACATTGGTGAAGAAGTAAGCCTTGAGGTATGGTACCTGGATAGTGCTTGTAGCAACCACATGAGTGGTAATGAAATTTTATTTTCATTCATTGATAAGACTTTTAAGCCTAAAATTAAGATGAGAAATAATGGATCCATTCCCATAGTGGGCAAAGGATCTATCATGGTCTGCACCAAGCAAGGTGAGAAGAAGGAGATACATAATGTGTATTTTTCCCCCGATATGAAGCACAATTTGATGAGTGTTGGACAACTCATTCAAAATGGATACAAAGTGCTGATGGAAAATGACAAGTGTGTCATTCATGAGAAGGATGGGAGTAATAGATTAATTACAATAGTCAAAATAACAAAGAACTAGATGTTCCTATTGAAGATAGAGACATGTTTCTCTTATCAACTTAGTGCCGCACCTCCCAAGCATTTATGTACAATAATACATTAGCAATAAGCTCTTAGGAGTGTGATTGAATACCCCTCCAAGCTTTGGCATCTTAGGTATGGACATCTTGGCTTTGCTAGTTTAAATTTGTTGTCTAAGAAAAGAATGGTAGATGGTTTGTCGAGCATAGTAGATTCTTATGACAAGTGTGAGGCTTGTATTTTGGGTAAGTAACATAGGATTCCTTTTAATTCTAGAAATTCTAGAAGGGCTAGAGCACCATTAGAATTGGTGCATTTTGAATTGGTAGGCCCTATTCAAACCACTTCTATTGGGGTGAGTACTTATTTTATGACATTCATAGATGATTTTAGTCATAGGACATGGGTGTATTTTTTGAAGAACAAATCTGAGGCATTTGAAAAATTTGTTGAATTCAAAGCTTTGGCTGAAAAAGAATGTGGACACTATGTTAAAGTCCTTAGATTAGATAGAGGGGAGTATACCTCCAATATGTTTGTAAATTTTTGTACATAGAATGACATCAAGAAAGAGCTTACAACTAGCTATACTTGGCAGCAAAATGGAGTGGCTGAGAGAAAGAATAGGACCATTGTTGAAATGGCTAGAAGCATGATAAAAGAAAAAGGGATCCCAATTGAATATTAGGGAGAAGCTTTAGCAACAATAATATATTTGATCAACAGGTGTCCTACAAAATTAGTTTGTGACAAGATTCCTCTTGAGGTTTGGTCAAGGAATAGATGGATAGTTTAACACTTGAGAGTGTTCGAATGTTTAGCATATGCACATGTGCCTGAGGAACAAAGGAAAAAGATGGATGACAAAGGTCTGAAGTGCATCTTCATAGGGTACAAATTAGAATCAAAATCTTATAGGCTATATGATCTAATTGACAAGAAGATAATCATTTTAAGAGATGTGGAATTCCTTTAAAATTAGTCATGGGATGGCTCGGTAGATGAATCCTCAAGCACTTCAAGTAAAGTGCCTAGCATTGAAGAGGAAGAAGATGACATTGGTGATCAACAAGAAGATGGAGCAGCAAAAACGGACTATAGACAAAGGCAAAAATGGAAGCAACCCTTAACATGCCGAGCAACAGCTCCAAGTACATCAAGATAGCCATGAACTAGTATACAAAATACTAGTAACAAAAATACTAAAAATGTAGATCCCACTCTCACCTCCCTATTGCCAAGAAAGACCAAGAGTCTGAGGGAGATATACCAAGATAAAAAGTAGGAGGAAAATTATGATGAGAGTGTAAATTTTGTATTATTTTCTCATAGTGATCCAATTTATTTTGAGGAAGCTGTGAATGAAGAGAAATGGTGTAATGCCATGGTTGAGGAAATAGATGGTATTGAAAGTAATGAGAAATGGGAGTTAACTACTTTGCCTCCCAAGAAACAAGTAATTGGAGTGAAATGGGTCTACAAGACCAAGTGCAATGTTGAAGGAAAAATAGATAGCCATAAGGCATGTTTAGTGGTCAAAGGGTACAAGCAGTAGTATGACAAAGATTATGATGAGAGATATGCTTTGGTTGCAAGAATGGAAACTGTGTGTGCTATCATAAAAATTGTAGCCCAACACAAATGGAAGGTATATCAAATGGACGTGAAGTCTGCCTTCTTGATTGGTGTATTGAAGGAAGAAGTATATGTGGAGAAACCACCTAGTTATGAAGTTGTAGGTGAAGAACACAAAGTGTATAGATTAAAGAGGGCTCTATATGGGCTCAACCAAGCTCCAAGGGCATGGTACAATAGGATTGACTCATATTTGATGAGCAATGACTTTAACAAAAGTGATGGTGAGCCCACACTATACATCAAGGCAACAAATGGTAATGTATTGATTGTTGTCTTGTATGTAGATGACTTAATATTCACTGGAAATGATAATTTCCTAATTGGTGAGTTCAAAGAGGCCATGAAGAATGAATTTGAAATGACAGACCTAGGTCTCTTGAAGTACTTTCTAGGCATAGAAGTAAAACAAATGCATGATGACATCTTTATCTCTCAAGAAAAATATGCAAAGCAAATCCTGGAGAGATTCAAAATGCAGAACAATAAGGCAGCCCCAACACCAACAATAGTAGGTCTAAAGTTGAGCAAGGAAGATTTTAGTAAAATTGTGAATCCAACACTATCAAAGAGTATGGTTGGAAGGCTAATGTATTTGACTGGAACTCGACTAGACATGATGCATGCAGTAAGTTTGATTTCTAGATTTATGGAAACACCAAAGGATTCCCATTGGTAAGTGGGAAAAAGGATCCTAAGGTACATGAATGGTACCAAGGGATTTTGAATCTTGTATACTACAAATAATGATTTCAAATTGGTTGGTTACATGGATAGTGATTGGGCTAGAAGTTTGGATGATAGGAAGAGCACTTCTGGATACATGTTCCATATGGGATTGGGTGCAATTTCATGGGCATCCAAGTAGCAACCTATTGTTTCTCAATCTATAGTAGAGGCTGAATACATAGTAGCAAATGTAGCAACTTGTCAAGCTATTTGGTTAGGAAGGATCTTGACAAATTTAAATGAAAGGCGAGAGGATGGAACTGCAATTTATTGTGACAACATCTCCTTGATTGCATTGTCTAAGAATCTAGTATTCCATGAGAGAAGCAAGCATATAGAGATCAAATATCACTTCATCAAAGAGTTGGTGGAGAATGGAGATATCAAGATGAAATTTTGCAAGTCTGAGCAACAATTAGTAGACATATTTACTTAACCTTTAGGCATTGAAACTTTGGTACACTTAAGAGAGTGTCCTGGTGTATTTGATTTGGATCAAGAGTGATCCTTGTTTGTTTGGCTTGGGACAAAAGGGGAGTGTTGAAATTTAATGCTTAAGCAGTTGCCCTTGGAGCCAAATGCTCACCTACCACCTTTATGACCTACACAATAGTAAAAAACATTGAATGTAGGTAGGTGAGTTCAAATTTGAAATGAGAGGGAAAACATTTTGAAGGAAGACAAAAGTAATGAATCTAATTCATTTAATCATTTGGAGTAGAAGAGAGTAGAGCAGAAGAGTTGGATTAGTTACAGAGCAGAGAAGGAAATCAATTAGTAGATCAAGTTAGAGTTCAGAAGATGGAAGGGTTTTAGTTTTATGTTTGCAGTTTCACGTGTTGGATCTTTTTTCATTCTATAAGTTTTATTGATTCAACCTGTGAAGTAGTGATTGTTCTATTCTTTTTTGTAAGCAGCCATTAGAGATGTAAGTTTAAAGTTTTATCAATTTGAAGATTTTAGGGTTTTTTCTAGTTGAAGCTAAATGCTCCCAGATTTTGTAAAAGTTTTATCTTATTTGAATAGAAAGAAATCAAGCAAGCAAGCAAGCAAGCATACTAAACAATGTTGTTCCCTTCTTCTATTCATCATTACATAGTATTTTGCATTTGAGAAGTTCATAGTTTAAATCTTCATCCTTCAGCTCTCTGCATTTTAATGGTAGTTTTTTATACTGCCCACTTAGTCTAGTCTTTGATTGGGTTCTATCTCTGCTGTTATTGCTGAGCTCACTTGACATAATCTATTACCAAGCATCACCTTGCAATGGTGACTAAGCTCAATCGACATCCCTTACTGCTTAGCATACTCAACATACATTGTGTCGAGTTGCCCTTAGTGCCGAGTCACTTGGCATCTTCATGTGTCAATCCACTCGGTAGCTACTGCCTGTCACTCGACATCCTTTATGTGTTGAGAAAACTGTTACTTGATGTCCTCCTGTGCCAAGCAAAATTTTGAAGATTTTTGATTTATTTTTCACACCATTGAGAAAAGAAATTAAATTAAAAAAATTAGTAATCATATTTAATTAATCATGAAGTATAATATTAGAGGCTCAACTATGCCCCTATCCTGAAAAGTACTCTTCCTGATATTGGTGACACCATCTTAGGGATTGTTAGCCTACAACATTTTTGGTCATCTCTTGAAAGCAGTGACATGGCCTTCTTAGCTACAAAATTTATTAAAAGTGGAGTAGCCCGAGTTGAAGGTCATCCCATCTAGGCATAGTGTCCCAAATTAGTATTGGAATATATGAAGGCTTACCATCCAAATACCAGAGAAGTCATTGCATCAAATAATAAGGTCAAAGTTTGATTGAAACTGATTTCTATTGCCATAGCTTTATGGTTACCTATCAAAGAAAAATATGCCAGCATAGACATATAAGGATGTTGAGGGAGTATTATGTTGCAAATAAAACTTGGTGCTTGAACAATGTTGCCAAGTCATGGTACTCATAGCCAAGGAAAGGTAAATCTTAGTTAGTGAAGTCCATCCATAGATCATCATTAAAGGAAGATGTGGTAAATATGGAAATCCTTCTAAGTAAAATAATGGGACTCAGGGACTCACATGAGTTAGAAGGCTGGATTTTTCTTTTTATCAACATGATCTATGGAGGGAAGCAACACATTGATTGGGTAAATCTTATCAGTGACATCCTACATAAACAACACATACAACTCCAAGCTAATAATTACTTCTATATGACTTCTTACCTCTTCTATGCTATAGTAAGTATGAAAAGATGGCATAGGCTTAATAGACATGCTATATATGATGATATGATAATCATTTATAATCACCTTCCTTAGTTGCAATATGAAATTAGCCTAAACCATTTAAGGAGATTGAGTAATGCATTTACGATATTGACAACAAGGAACTTCAAGGAAACATAGCACTCATAATTTCACCAGAAGTAGTAGTAGAAATTCAGAAACATGGAAGTTTCTTCATATAATTCCTAAAGCTCACTTGTATCTATTTGACAACTAATGATAGATACCACCATATGCTACCTAGGTTCATTGATGATAAACTAGTTCTTATCGAGACACTAAAGAAAATTAGTCAAATTAATAAGCTTTGTAGGAACAAGAGAATAGATGAGATCTCCTTTCATATTGGCATTGAGCATTATAGGCATGGCACATCAGAATATGTGAAGAACAAAGAGAGATCCATCACTAAAATAAATTTACATGCTTATACCATGTGGTTCCCTTATGATAATAAAGGCTATGTTGTTAATGAACTAAATCTAACTCCCAACCTTGGTCACTTTCTAGCTCTAGAAGACTTTTGGGAAGATTGTTAAAGTGATTTCAAAGGCAGTAAATGAGACTAGATGTGACTTACTATGAGGAAAGTGAGTTACTATGACTTACCACTAGTAAATTTGGACCTATTTTTTGATGTGCGAAAGTTGAAATTGTGACTTGCAATTGTTGACAAAGACTGTCGCTAGAATAGCATCACAATTTTGACACATGCCACGACTATCAATTTATCAATGGTAATCTCCATAAAAGATTATCGCCATCTATGTCACATGGTAGCATCAAATAAATAGTTCATAATGTCAAAATATTGACAACTAGAGATGATTCGATAGGTTTTTCATACTATCGATGACAAGATGCATCAAAATATCGATGACTTGTAGAGATGATTCAACATGTCTGTCATACCCTTGACAATAGGATCCATCAAAATATTTTTGACTACTAGAGATGATTCGATGGGTTAGTCATACCATCAACGGAGGGACACATCAAAATATCAACACTAATTAGAGTTAAAAAAAAGAAAAATCTAGTCTCACTATATATCATGAGGCTAATAAAAGTCATATGAAGTCAAGAATATATTAGAGTAAGACTCCATGTCTCACTATATATCGGGCTTGAGATAAAGATCATTATTATAGATTTAAAATTTTATGGTTCCATAAGCATGAGGAAGAAATTTTGAAGCAAATTCATGGAGAGAAGTTGTAACTTGTTTCAGTCTTCATATACATTTTTTTCTTCGTAACTAGATGTAAATTTTCTTGATGAAAATTAGTCATTGGATAGATAATAATATGAACATGCTGCCCTTCGAAATGTATACAAAATAATGTGAGTTTAAAGGAATATTTTAGGATCAACCATTTAAGCAAAACTTTAATTGGATTGAAATCCTTATTATCTAGTGAAATTGTGATTTCTACACCTGTAATTTGAGTCGATATTCTCAAGTTACCTAGATAAGGTGCTGATAGTCTATGGTTGCTATCCACTTCTAGATTAAAATATTTAAATTCCTCTAAAGATATTCATTATGGTTGTTTAGAAAATAATTAAGAGACCAATGATATGTTTTTGAAAGCAAAACCCTTGCTCAACATCAAACAATTTCATTACAATAAAATCCCAAATCATCAACTTATTGTCTCTATACTCTAAAAAGCTATGTGCCAAATATTTACAACAAACTTACACCACAGATCTGAACAAGGCCAAAGCTTGCCAAAAATATCAATTTATCTTCATGACAACAATATCATACCATGATAACACATAAGCCTTAGATAAAATATTGTAAAAAATAGGATAAAATAGAATGTGTCTTTCTTCTCAACATGTTGTAATAGTCCAAACTCCCATATATAAGTTCAATGTATGATTGCGGGTGAAAGCACCAAGTTGTGGTGCTAAAAAGATGAGACCCCAACTTAGATTTTTACAATTCTAAAAGTGTGCACACACTATAGCATGCACATGCTTGGGCTTGGGCTCCATAGGCCTAAGGCTTGTGGAGCTCAAGCCCAAGTGCGTGTGTGCTATAGTGCATGCACACTTTAAAAACATAGAAGTTTTTATAAATGGGCTGCAAACCCACGAACCATTTCATTTCATGTTTTTTTTTTTTTGCTGCTGCCTTCTTTCCCCTTAAGAGCACACATGCAACTTGTAAAAGTTAAAGAATTTTCCCAATATCCTCCTCAAAATGCCTCCTCATCGTTGGAGATCAAGATTGAGACTATGTAGCATGTTTTCTACTCTTGTTTTTGCATTGTTTTGTATGTTTTTTTAGTTTTGCTTCAAATTTGTTTATTTATTTAAAATGAAATTGGTTTCTTATTAGGAAATGTGAATAATCAACCACTAAATCCCCAGCCTAATAAAAAAATTCAAAATGAAAACTCTCCACAAGATCAATATCAAAACCCTCTACAAGATCAAAATCAAAACTCTCCACAAGATCAAAATGAACTTTTGCAACCTCCACTGATTCAAAGACCTCCTCCTAGCACTCAAGACAATATAATGAATAAAATAGAAAGAGGGAAAAATTAATTAGAAGCAATCATTGGAAGGTTAAAAGCTTGCATAAATACTAATCCAATGAGAGCATGATTGACATCCTCTCTTGAGTCCATTATGAGCCATGTAGTTTCTATTAGTGGTCAGTTGGATATTTGGCATGTTAAGAGAGAAGAAAAAAGAAGATATTATGCAAAAAAACTATCCTATAATGGTGTAAGAAATAAGGAAATAAAAAAAGGTAGCATATGTGCATCATTTAAAAAACCTAGAGAACAAGACACTGTTAAACATACAACTAAAAGGTTCTCCATCCATTGGTTCATACATGATGATATTAGAAATAACTTTTGGGATAGATGGTAGATGGTATTTGATGCCCCTCCCTACAATAATCACAAGGTTCCAATGTATTTCTTAAAAAAAATGTATGGTGAATTTATCCTTGGGGAGTTCCTCAATTATTTTGATATGTTAGATTCTCAAGGTAGAGGTGGGGTGTCCTCATTTGAGAGGCCAAGGGCACATCATGAACCTAATATAAATAGGGCATCTATTGTTAAGCCACATGATGAGCATGTGATTATTCCTTTAGTAGTGAAGGAACACATAGAGATCAATACTCTAGGGACTATCAATGCTTTGACACAAACCCTCATCCATTGTGCTAGTCCATTAGTTGAGGAGGAGCCTTCTTTGCATCGCAATCACATGTACATGATCCTTATGCACATTTGGCAGTTATGTTGGACACAGTATGGATGATGGGCTAGTCACTGATGAGTTCTTGAGTGACACATTTGACATTGACACATTATAATAAACTAATTTGATCACATTTCATATGTATAGTGAATGAATAATTAATTAGCATGTCTTGACATTGTTCAAAATTTAGGGTAAGAGTGTTGATGGCCCTAGTAAAGATTTCCCGACCCCATTTTAAGTTCCATTGACGAGTCAAGAGGCATGCATCAATTTAATCATTTAAATTAATACATATATTTATTAAGTAATCATATGAAGGATTAACAATTTTTTTTATCCATGTGCATTAGTTCTCTATTGGACCACCAACATTCAAAAGGGACTTTGAGCCTAGGTATGATGTAAGCTTCATAGAGGTACATTTGTTTCATGTTAATTTAATTCATTTGATTATATTTGTTTCATGTTTCATGTTACATGTAAATTGTATTATATGATTTGCAGTTGTTGACATTTGAGACTCCTCATCTTTGCCAGTCCATCAATCGTAGAGTTGCTGCCACGATGGCTAGTTCAAAGCCATTGACTGAGGTATGAAAGAGTTTTCATAGTTTTAGTTATTATTTATAATAGTTAGTATTGAAATTTCAAATGGTATTTATAAGTACGATTGAGTGATTATATTGATTGAATTGTTGTAGGGCCTTTTTGCTCCTAAGCATCCGCGAGCCTTTGAGGTGGATGTATAGAGTGACTATTTGATGGCGGTAAGAAAATAATTAATTTCATGTGTAAATATATTTGATTTCAATGTATAATAATTATTGATTCATATCTACTTTGTTTATATCAGCTCTAGTTAGAGAGGAGCCTAAACAAGAGGACAAGAGAGCATGTGTGGAAGATCCCATCATTCCCATCATCTCCCTTCACACAATGACTAAAGACCTCTAGGGATTTGTTTCCTTACCCTCATAAAAAGGGAATATATAGGGATAGACACACATGTATAGGCATAAGTGGACATATGTCTTAGATTTTATGTTAGTGGACATTTTCAACATACATTTGATGCATATATGACATTTTATATTTGATGCATGGCATTATTAGGCTTATGAAATTATTGGTTATCATAATATATATCTTATTTTTCTTGTTTACATTTCAAGTACATTTCATTTATTTCATTTTAATGTAATTTGCATCCAAAATGATGCAGAGTGCTCACACCAAAAGCTAGTGGATTCCCAACAAGAACACTTTTAAGGCAAACTACCTTTCCCACTTTCCTAAGTGTCTTCGAAGACTCTTTCCAACTTGATTACAACATTGGACAAAATTCTACCCAACTTCACAAAACTACTTGATCACTTTTCCTATTCAAGACTTTGGAAGTAATAAGGGAAAAATGAGCAAATTTGAGAAATGGATAATAATAAATTTCTTGCTTAAAACTAACACCTTAGACACTTCAAGGAACACCAAATAACTATATCACAAAACTGATTTTTTCATCTATTCCAACCTTTCAAGATATTCTTCAACATCCTATAAGTGAAAACAATCTTCTAACATCCTATGACTATATTTTCTTTGCAACAACATGCAATTTGTTGATTTTCATCCAACTCTTCACAAAGGGAATTGATTATGTTTCAAACCCATGAAATAGCTATTAAGACAACCAAGAAGATTCTTAACATCTTCTACTAACTCCATTTAGTGATAACATGCTACTAAAGTGGTGTTTCATTCTGACAAAGTATGTGTTTGCTATTCTAAAATAGGGAGTAATGATATTTGACAATAACTCAATGATTATATATATATATATATATATATATATATATATATATATATATATATATATATATATATATATATATATATATATATATATATATATATATATATATATATATATAAGTTTAACATCAGTAGTGATTCCTTGCCATATAAAAAGAACTTAATAATCACCAAAACCTTATGCCTCCTCTAAATTCATAGAGGGTATTTTCATCATTTGACATCCATTCCAATTGATTACTATTTGGTTTGATTGGTTACAATGTTAATTTCAATATTTTTCAAAAAATTGCTAAAATTGCCAAAAAGTTGTTAGCAATGTTTATTGCAAAATACAATTTTTGCACTAACTCTTCGTAGAACTTAAACAAGTGGTTTTTGGTAACATAGAGGACCTATATAAGGTGTAATGAATCTCAAAACACTTCTCAAGTCAACTTATTAACAAAAATAATATTTAAAAAAATCCTTAGGACTAAGGAAACTTAGGTTTATAGGTGGCCTCAAGTTCCTTGACCTTACAAATAAGGATTACCTTATTACCATAAAAATATAAAATATTCAAAATGAGGTATATTATCACCCCTTTACCTTCTATCACAAGTCTCCATCATTGGATGATATGACATATCTAGTTGCCACCTAGGTGCCCTACACCACAAGTTTTAGCATCATCTGAGATGTGGTTGCAAAATCAAAATGGAATCTAATCTCCAAAAAGAAAAAGAGGTTATTATAGGTGTCAGAAGCATAATCCTATAGCACCTAGAATTGCATCCATACCTTGCATGAGCTTTGAGATATTCCCCATCAAAGATCACTGCCCTATGGCATTTAATGACTCTAAGGGTCAATTTAGCTTGGCATGCCCGAGAACATTCAAGTGGTCAATATGATGGGATGAGCTTGGAAATAGAGTTTACCTAACCACCCAAAGCTAATAGAATAGAAATTTTAATCCCATGATGAATGGTTAGAGAGAGTCACTAGTTGGTGACTTTGTACTAGCCAACACTGCAAATTTTAGCATCACCCGAGATGGGATCAAAAAATCAAAGTAGAATCTAATTTATAAAAAGAGAGTTTATTATAGGTGTTGGAAACATGGTCCTATAGTATCTAGAATTGCATCCATACCTCGCACAAGCTATGAGATATGCACTATCAAAGATAATTTCCCTATGGAATTTAATGACTCTTAGGGTCAATTCAGTTTGGCATGCCTGAGAATGTTTGAGCATTCAACAAGATAGGATGAGCTTCGAACTAGGGTTTACCCAACCACTTAGAGATAACAGAATAGACAGTTTGATCCCACGATGAACAGTTGGAGAGATTCACTAGTTGATGAATTTGTACTGGCTAATACTACAAGTTTTAGTATCACCCAAGATGGGGCCACAAAATCAAAATGGAATTCGATCACAAAAAGTGAGAGAGGTTATTGTAGGTGTCAGCAACATGCTCCTATAGCACTTATAATTGCATCCATACCTCACACAAGCTCTGAGATATGCTCCTTCAAATATCACTACCTTATGACATTTAGTGACTCTTAGGGTCAATTTGGTTTGGCATACCCAAGACCATTCAAGTGATCATTGGGAAGAGACAAGCTTGAGACTAGGGTTTACCCAACCGCTTGGAGCTAACAAAATAGATGGTTTGATCCCACGATGAACTACTGAAGAGATTCACTAGTTGATGACTTTGTACTAGCCAATACTATAAGTTTTAACATCACCCGAGATGGGGCTGCAAAATCAAAATAGAATCTAATCTCTAAAAAAATAGAGAGGTTATTGTAGGTGTTGAAAACACCATCTTGTAGCATCTAGAATTACATCCATACCTTGTACGAGCTTTGAGATATGCCCCATCAAAGATCACTGCCCTATGGCATTTAGTGGCTCTTAGGGTCAATTCGGTTTGGCATGCCCAAGATTGTTTGAGTGCTCAATGGGATGGGAGAAGATTGGGACTAGGATTTACCCAACCACTTAGAGCTAACATAATAGACAGTTTGAACCCACAATGAATGGTTGGATAGATTTACTAGTTGGTACCTTTATACTAGCCAACACTACAAGTTTCAACATCACCTGAGATGGGGCTGCAAAATCAAAATGGAATCCAGTCTCCAAAAAGAAAGAGGTTATTGTAGGTGTCAATAATATAGTCTATAGAACCTAGAATTACATCCATACCTTGTACGAGCTCTAAGATATGCCCCATCAAAGATCACTATCCTATGACATTTAGTGACTCTTAGGGTCAATTTAGTTTTGCATGCCTGAGGACATTCAAGCACTCAACAAGATGGGATGAGTTTGGGACTAGGGTTTACTTGGCCACTTGGAGCTCATAGAAAAAATAGTTTGATCCCACAAAGAATGGTTGGAGAGATTCACTAGTTGGCAACTTTGTACTAGCCAATACTACAAGTTTCTACATCACTCGAGATGGGGCTACAAAATTAAAATAGAATCTGATATCCAAAAAGAGAGAGAGGTTATTGTAGGTGTCAACAACATGGTCTTGTATCACTTGGAATTACATCCATACCTCATATGAGCTCTGAGATATGCCCTGTCAAAGATCACTATCCTATATCATTTAGTGACTCTCAAGGTCAATTTAGTTTGATGTGCCTAAGAATGTTCAAGTGCTCAATGGGACAAGATGAGCTTGGGACTAGGGTTTACCTAGCCACCCAGAGCTAACAGAATAGGTAGTTCAATCCCAGACCAAATGATTGGAGAGATTCACTAGTTGGCAACTTTGGACTAGCCAACACTATAAGTTTTAGCATCACCTAAGATGGGGACACAAAATCAAAATGAAATCTAATCTCCAAAGAGAGAGAGAGAGAGGCTATTGTAGGTGTTGGAAACATGGTCTTGTAGCACCCAAAATTGCATCCATACCTCACATGAGCTTTGAGACATGCCTCATCAAAGATTTCTAACCTATGGCATTTAATGACTTAGGTTCAATTTGATTTGGCATGCCTGAGAATGTTTGAGCAGTCAACGAGATAGGATGAGCTTGGGACTAGGGTTTACTTGGCCACTCGGAGCTAACAAAATATATAGTTTGATCCCATAATGAATAGTTGGAGAGATTCATCAATTGGGAACTTTGTACTGGCCAACATTACAAGTTTCAACATCATGTGAGATGGGGCCGCAAAATCAAAATAGAATCTAATCTTCAAAAATTAAGAGATGTTATTGTAGGTGTTGCCAACATGGTCCTATAGCACCTAAAATTGCATCCGTACCTTGCACGAGCTCTAAGATATGCCCCATCAAGGATCACTGCCCTGTGGAATTTAATGACTTACGTTTAATTTAGTTTGGCATGCTTGAGAATATTTGAGTGATTAATGGGATAGGACGAGCTTGGGACTAGGGTTTACCTAGCCACTCGTAGCTAATGGAATAGATAGTTTGATCCAACGAAAAATGATTGGAGAGATCTACCAGTTGATGACTTTGTACTGGCCAAAACTACAAGTTTCAACATCACCCAAGATGGGTTCATAAAATCAAAATGGAATTTGATTTCTAAAGAGAGAGAGAGAGGTTATTTTAAGTGTCATAAACATGATCCTGTAATACCTAGAATTGCATCCATACCTCGTACAAGCTCTGAGATATGCCCCATCAAAGATCGCTACCCTATGGCATTTAATGACTCTTAGTGTCAATTTGGTTTGGCATGCTTGAGAAAATTTAAGCAATCAACGGAAGGGGATGAGCTTGGAACTAGGGTTTTCCCAACCACCTAGAGATAATAGAATAGATAGTCTGATTCCATGATGAATGATTGGAGGGATTCACCAGTCGGTAACTTTGTACTGGCCAACACTACAAGTTTTAGCATTACCCAAGATGGGGCCATAAAATGAAAATGGAATCTGATCTCCAAAAATAGAGAGAGGCTATTTTATGTGTCAGAAACACATTCTTGTAGCACATGGACTTGCATCCATACCTCACATGAGCTCTGAGATATTCCTTGTCAAAAATTGTTGCCCTGTGGAATTTAATAACTCTTAGGGTCAATTTAATTTAGCGTGCTTGAGAATGTTTGAGAAATCAATGAGAGGGGATGAGCTTGGAACTAGTGTTTAGCCAACTACCTTAAGCTAACAAAATAGACAGTTTGATCCCACGGTGAACGGTTGGAGAGATTCACCAGTTGGTAACTTTTTATTGGCCAACACTACAAATTTCAACATCACCTAAGATGGGGCAACAAAATCAAAATGGAATCTAATCTCCAAAAAGGAAGATAGGTTATTGTAGGTGTTAGCAACACGATCTTGTAGCACCTAGAATTGTATCCATACCTAGTATGAGCTCTGAGATATGTCTTGTCAAAGATCACTGCCCTATGGCATTTAGTAACTCTTAGGGTCAATTCAGTTTGGCGTGCCCAAGAATGTTCAAGCGATCAATAGGATGGGACAACTTCGGGACTAGGGTTTACTTGGCCACTTGGAGCTAACAAAATAGATAGTTTGATCTCACAAAAAATGGTTGGAGAGATTAACTAGTTGACGACTATGTACTGATCAACACTACAAGTTTTAGGATCACCTAAGATTGGGCCTAAAAGTTTAGGTGACCAACTACCAAGAGGTTCATGAATAGACTTGCTAATTTACCAAATTGGCAAAATGGTAGATCCTAATCAAAGAGAAGTGGAAATCCTAAAAAATATAAAGTTATTGCAGATCAAATGGGTACATCTCCTTTACTGAAAAATATAATTGCTTCTAGAGACTTTAGTTTAAATAAAGATTGTAAGTTCCCAAACATGTCCCAGTCAAGTAGATGACCAAGATATTACTTGAGTAAAGGGGATACTAGTTTATTAAGGTATCTTTATTATCCCACTTGCATTCAGTCATTATGTTTTGAGTGGCTGGCCATTTGCTTTGGTGTGAGATTTCTATAATATATGATGTCCTCATACAATTACATGTCATTTTTTGTAAACATTTTCTATTGTAAAGGATTAGTGAGCAATATCTATAATGTCCCTTTTTGGGACTAGAGAATATAACTATTAAAATCACAAAGCTTCCATGTTGTTGTAATGGAGATTATGTGTAATATCATTTTGCTAATTCTGCTAGTCAATAATTCTATATACATATGTAAGAATAATTTGGTTCATATATATCTGGTTCTTAATTGTCTTACTATTATGAATGACTTATTTCCTTTAGTTTGGAAAAATATTTGTTGCATACAATACTTAATATTTGTATTCCTTTATATTTTTTATTGGTTAATGTTCATATATGGATATATATCCTTCAATGATGTGCCTTTTCTTCATTGGATGCACTCGCTTCAGATTCTTAGAACGACTATTTATTACCTATTGGAGGGTTGCATCTGTTTAGTGTCTCCTCAAGAGTAACGTCTCTTCTATGCATCCCCTACTCTCTCTATCCATTTCTTCATCCCTCTCTCCCTATCTCACCTTCTCCCATCCCCTACTCTCTCTCTCTCTCTCTCTCTCTCTCCATTTCTCCCTCCCTCTCTCCCTATTCAATCTAATGAACCAACTGGATCTACTCTACATTTTAATGTCTCAAATGTTGCCTTGTGGTCTAACTCACAAACCTTCCAAAGAGTCTTATTATATGGTTTTCCACCATATTTCATCAAGTGGACATTTGATGTGACAACAAGGTTTGAATAATGAAGAATCTCCCTCTTTGTTTGCTAATCCTCAAATAATGACAAGTTAGGATTTTCATAGAATATCATCTAAGCCATGTGCCAGTTACAACCATCACACCAATATGGTAATGTAAACCTTCACCATCTATAACTGAGTGATCCATTTTTTTTGGCCTAGACATAATGACACAAATAATAATCTATCCCTTCTTCATTGGCTTTAGGTACAATAACAACAAAAAAATGGCTTGTAGTGATAAATGTACAAAATGTGGTCATTAGTTCAGCAAATATTTAGGTAAAAGTTATAAAGTTACATATTCAATTTACAAAGATATATTTATTACTAGGTTGCACTAGATCAGACAAGTGGTCAAAGTCAATGGATAAATCCTTCTCTACCATTTCTAGTACTTGTGGGGAATGATAGGTGTCAGTTGGGTCCAAAACTCATATATCCCAATTGTCCACCCATTCAGTCGACTCACACTCATCCCAATTTTCCTCTGCACATGATGGCCAATAGCATTCCATTCTACATGTGTGCATACTTCATGAACCTACATTAGAGCTTCTAAAAGAGTGCAACTCACTTGATATTTGTGATATTGCTATCAGGATTTAACTATATGATTTTGAGTCAAACTCATTGACTCAAAATCACATAGTTAAATCTTATAGCAATATCACAATTTGATTTGTTGTGGAAGTTATCTCCTACTTATCACTTGATATTGTTAGTGTGCAACAATCCTCATGTGGTGCAATGTTAGTATTATCTATCAACCAAAAAAACCTACAAACCATAGACTGACCTTCCTTACCTATACCCATTGTAGTATTACACCACTAAACAATGGATTTTGCATCTATTAATGTGACACAAGGAAGGATGAACTACTAGGGCCAAAGGCACACCCAACTATCCAAACCACCCTACAAGAGTTAACACAATGGAAACACAACAAAAGAAAAACACCAAGGAGGGAGAGAGAAAAAAATATTTATTGATTCATCATAAAATCAACATACATGCCCATCTATAAGGCCTTCTAGGTTATGATCAATTACAAACTATAATTTTTCAGATTCACAATCTAGCTTCAAACTCACATTTCCATACACATCTTTTATTCCCTCTTCTTCATAATCTAACAATATCTTAAAACACAATCCTAGACCTCTGTAAATACTGGTGTGGCCACAGGTCAACCTATCACAAAATTAAATCTTACATTAAATTCATGCACAACCACAAGTCATCTCACATCAAATATTAACTACCTAGACAAAAAATAAATGTGAGAAAGATTAGTACAAATTGGAACTAGACATAGACCAATTAGAAAATGAATACTTCACAAAATATTGGTGCTTGACAACCAAACAAACACTCAGCAACCACATGATCTCAACATCCAGAGAGTCACTTGGCAGCAACAACGAACTCAACATCCTCCAATGCTCAACAACTACAGAGAACTTGACAACCAAAGGATCACTCAAAAACAAAAGGAATCACTCGACAATGAAATGAATCACTCAATAGCCAAAATAATCACTCAATAACTAAAGGAATCACTTAGCATCAACTAAATGATCAATAGTAATTGGAACTTGATAGCAACTGGTAGAAAGAACAAAAATGTAGGATTATAAGGAAACCTAGGATGCTCTTGCATTAGATAACCAGGGTTGGAGAAATAATTCTCCTAAATCATGCAAGTGTCACAACCTAAGTTGAATTTAACTTAGATTGAGAAATCTATGTAGCATCTTCAACTAGTCTATTCTTCCACTTCACTAGATACTCATAGTAATATTTTCCTCTTGTGCTCATACCAATTCTTTGATCTAATACCCTTTCAAATTCTTCAATCCACTTCTTAGGATGATCACCTGATATAATAACCTCATCATCTAACTCATGATACTTATACAAATCAGAAACATTGAATATAGAAGATATATCCATGTTATTAGGCAACTCAACTTCATAAGCATTACCACTGTCAAACTTCTTCAAGATTTTACAAGGTCCAAACTTCTTCATTTTTAGCTTACTGTATTTCCCAATAGGAAATCTTCTTTTCTTCAAATGAACCATCACCTCATCACCAACTTCAAAATCATGATGTCTTCTATACTTATCAGCATTCTCTTTATACTTTTTAATACTTTGTTCCAACCTCAACTTCACTTCCTTATGCAAAAATTCTATAAAATCAGCAAATTCTTTCCTTATAGCACTTCTCTTTTCTTCACCAGTAATGTCTCTCAAATCTGATATACTTCTAGGTTGTATTCCAGTAATAATCTCAAAAGGTGTCTTCCTTGTACTCCTATTCACAAAATTATTATATGCAAACTCATCTTGTGCCAATACCATCTCCCAATTACTTGGCTTGTCTACCACTAAACATCTCAACAAATTACCCAAACTTCTATTCATAATTGTTGTCTATCCATCTATCTGTGGATGGAATGTAGAACTAAAATTCAACTTAGTACCAATTTTATTCCGCAAAGTCTTCCAAAAATAACCAACAAACTTACTGTCTTTGTCAAAAATAATGTGTCTTGGTAATCCATGCAATTTCACAATCTCTTTAAGGAAAAGTTCAGCAACATGTTCAACATCTGATGTCTTCTTACATGGTATGAAATGAGCCATTTTAGAAAATCTATCCACAACATCATATATAGAATCATACCCTTTCATTGTCTTAGGAAATCCAAGAACAAAATCCATACTAGTGTCACTCCAAGGTTTCTCAAGAATAGTAATAGGTGTATACAAACTAGCATTCTGACTTACAGGTATGTTTAAAGCCACCTACCATTGGGTTAGGAATTGTGAAAAATGTCGACTATTTATCGAGAAACAACAATTGGTTGTTCTACCCCTAAAACCAGTGATCATAGAAGAACCATTTCAATAGTGGGGATTGGATTTTATAGGGCCTATTAATCCAAGTTCAAGTGCTAGACATACACACATCCTTACTGCTACTGATTATTTTACTAAATGGGTAGAGGCAATTCCTGTTAAAGCGACAACTTTGCAGGTGGTGTGCAAATTTTTGACAGAAAATATTCTGACACATTTTGGTACTCCCAGTAAAATAGTGACAGATAATGCACAAAATTTTTCATCCAGGGAAATTCAATTGTATTGTTATGATCATGGTGTCCATTTGTCTCATTCTTCGATTTACTTCCCTCAAGGTAATGGACAGGCTAAGTCCACAAATGAAAACTTGGTTAACATTATGAAAAAATTGGTGGATCAAAAGGGAAAAGATTGGCACAAGAATTTATATGAAGCAGTTTGGGATGACAGTACTTCTCCCAAAAGAGCCATAGGTATGACACCTTTTGAATTGGTGTACAGAGTCGAGGCACAATTGTCCTTGCCTTTAGAACTGGACACATTGAATTTACAGAAAGCAATTGAAGATGAAATATTCCAATCTTCCATTGAGAAGAGAATACTATATCTCTAAAAAATAGAAGAGGAAAGAAGAGAGCCAGTGGATCACATTACAAATCATCAGGCAAGAGTTAAAAGGATTTTTGATCAAAAAGTGAGACCACGTAAATTCATGAAAGGAGACCAAGTGTTGTTATGGGATAAAAGAAGGGAACCTAAAGGAGCTCATTCTAAGTTTGAAAGTCTGTGGAAAGGTCCATTTGTAATATCTGAAGAACTAGGTTCAAATGCCTTCAAGCTGCAGTATCCTAATGGAGATGAACTCCCCCTATCCTACAATGGGCAGGACCTCAAGTTGTACCATCTTTAGGTCCATTTTTGCATCTCATTATAAATACCATCTTTTGCTTTTTTTTCCTTTCTTGTTCCGTTTCTCGTTTTGTGTTGTCATCTTTTGAATCGATCTGCAAAGCCTAAGACCCTGGGTTCATACATGATCATGTCAGTCTCATTCTCCAATAAGAGCCAATTGTTAGTGCTTATAATTTCTCTTGCACTTTAATATGTTGTTAGTCCCAAGTTTTTTCCTTTCTTGAAGTTGAACTTGATGTTTTAGTTTACCTCAACTTCAAGTTCAAGTCTGCCTCAGTCTTCGTGTGTCAAGTTTGATCTCTTTCCTCGAGTTGGTCTTAGTTTAAGTCAAAGTCGAAGTTGAAACTTGGTCACCCAAGTCTTCAACTTTAACTTTAGTGTCAATATTGCACACTAAAAAAAGTTGTTTGCAGGTTTTAAATCTTCAAATCAAATCATGGTGGGTCCCAGCGTAGCATTTCCCAAACATGCAAAGTTATGATTGAAAGGATTTAAGGCAGTACGTGTTTGGCTACAACAAGATTTGGTTGAGGGATAAAGTTGTAAAGTCATGATCACCTAATGCAACAGCATACGTGCAGATTTGATATAGTATTTAAAACAAAGCACATGCAACATCTTTTCAAAACCATGCCGCATGAGTGGGTAATTAGTGCACTTACTTGCCAAATATATTCCTGTGATCTTCCACACAAATCATTCCTTAAATGCATTCAATTTAGCCCTTTTCTGCTCATTCCATTTTCTGTGAAGATATTCCTAGTATTATCGGGTAAGAAGGACAAGTAGCAGGCTTTGTCTCTGTTAAACTGTCTAGTTGAAGTTGAAGTTGAAGCAATTCCTAAAACACTTCAACTTCAAGTTCAAGAAGAAACTCCAAAAGGAAGGAGAGTAACCCGCTCAAGCACAAAGAAGGAATTAGCCGTCAAAAGCAAGAACACCATAACCGTGGACTTGGAGACAGCAAAAGACTTACCTATGGCAGATAATGTACTTGAATCCCAAAATTTGCAAATGGCTACCGAGAACCAGGAAAGTAATCTCTCCTTAGTTAAATGTTCCCCTGCTACTGTAAAAGATCAAGCTATGCCTAAATTCTTGGAGACATCGATGGAAACAAAAAAGAGCATAGTCCCAATATCTATGCCTATTGACAATCTGGTCAGTAAGTGCCTTGGTAAGGCACCTAAAGTGAAAAAAGCAAGAACCAAAGCAAGAATCAATTTTGACAAAAGTTCAAGTCGATGGGTAGCAGAGATAGCTACACCACCAAATGGAAGCTCTTGTGATTTTGTAGTGCCTCAAGACTTCCAAATAACAAAGGTTGATTTGGAAAAAGGGAACTGCGAAGTGGATATGGAATTCTTTGAAGTTTCTAATAAAAAGATCGCGCATAGAGTATGGAAAGATGGGCAAGATAAGCAAGAAATGAAGGAAATGATTTAAAATATGGCGCAATAAATTAATGCTATCTTGCACCCTGAAGCAAAGCCAATCTGTGAGATGTCAACCATTATAGATGTATCCTCTACAACCAATCAACAATCATTGGAGAATCTACATAAGTGCAAAGCAGTAGCTAAAGTAGTAGGTGAATGGGTTCATAATGTACTACATGATACCATAAAGCACATAAATCACTTGGACCATGCTTCAAAGGAGATATCAGACATTACCAAAAAGGTGGAATCAAGTAATGAAGGATATGAAAAAGAAAAGAACAACTGGGCAAAAGTGGTGATATGGTTGGAAGACGTGCAAGATCTTGGTCTACAAAAATTCCAGGTCAAATGTCCTGTAGTTGGTCTAGATCAAAAGGCCCTGTATGTCATCAAAGATTGCATTGAATGGAGAAATGAGGCACTCACACAAGGAGTAACTGAAATTAAAGAAGTGTTGCAAGAGCTTAGGGTCATAAACTAGATCATCCAAAATGATCTTAAGTGGTTTGCCAAACAGTTCATGGGAAAAGAAGATGACTCCGTTGCCCAATCAGATGAAATAATCAAAGAGGTTCAGAAGAAGTTTCAAGAGTGGCAAGACAAAAGGGCACCTTCTAAGTAGGAATTTTCCAATGTGGCACATACAGAGGCTATGTTAATCATTAATCTAAAACATTTGGTCAAGATAGGCACTATTTGATCAAGATAGGCAGTTACACTTAATCGCTTAGTTACTTTTTCTTTTCAGTTTCATGTTTTTTGCATTTCAGTTATCAGTTACTTTGGCAAAAAATAATTAACTCCTGGTGGGGTAATTTGGCAATGGTCCAACCCCATGCCTATGTATATGTAATAATTAGTATGTTGAAAGGGTTAGAATTCTCCAACAGATCGATAGACAAAACTATTTTTTTTAATGATTTTCCAAGTTAGAAGTAGCATTTCAGAATTTATGCAGATACAATGAAACTCTACAGTTTGATTTATGGTTAAAAGCTTTGTAAGTGGATACTGTTGTCTACCTATTTAAATCAATGTTTTTGAAGATACTGTTTAAGCTTTTGGCTGTGTCTGTTATCTATTTTGAAATTGCCAATTCAGACTTGGATGTTGTGAGAAGTTAGTTTTATCAATTTTCCTACTCGATAGTTTTAATTTTCAAATATGTGGATCATCTTGATAATTAAAATCGAGTGGTTCTTTTCAATTAAAGTTTATTTTGTATTGATGAGATAAAATAAGTTGATTCAACATTTTCAAAAGATTGTTTTCCTGAAAGGTCTTTCTGTTGAGTTTTTAAATTAGAAAATCTCATTGCAATAAAGGTAGCTGTGCCTATTTTCAGTGAACAACTATCAAGTAGAGAATTCCTCAATCTCTTCTATAGGAATTCATTTGTTATTTTACATGATTTTTCTCTATTTTTACATATGAATATATGTGGGAAAAACTATTTACTAACAACTACAAACCTAAAAATGTTGAATCTGCTTTCAAGGCCAAACTAACATTAAGAGATGCTGAGGAGACAACTTCAAAGAAGAAGAGTAGAAAAGTAAAGTGTGCATATAGTGACAATAGCACAGATGAGGAAGATGTCGAAGAATTAGAAACATTACTGGCCAAAAGATTCCATAGAGGCAAAGAAAAATTCAAGGGTAAGCTGGTTATCCTTTCCTTTAACTATAATGAAGTAGGACACATTGCTGCTAGGTGTACATAGAAGAAAAACTACAAAGAAGGAAACAAGTACAAAAACAAGAGAAAAGATGATAGCAAAGATTATAAGGAGAAAGGCAAAAGATGCTACATTATTGAAGAAGATTCTGATGAGAATGATGATGAAGTAGTCTATGTAGCCATGAAGGATGAATTAGACAAAGATGAAGATGAAGCAAGAGCATTGGTTACCTATGTGAACAAGAATGACAAGTGGATCATAGATAGTGGATGCTCACATCACATGAAAGGAGATAAAAGTAAGTTCATTACCTTTACTCAATATGATGGAAATAGTGTTAGATTTGATAATGATGCTCTATGTCAAATCAAAAGAAAAGGCTCTATCAAACTTACAGAGAAAATTTCATGTGATAATGCACACTATGTTGAAGGATTGAATTACAATTTGTTGAGTGTATTATAGTTAGGCAATAAAGGTTACAAAGTTGAATTTGGAAATAACACTGCCAAGATCTATGACACTGATGGAAACCTAATAGGAAAAGGTGAACAAACTAGGAGTAATCTATTTTATCTAGATATAGAAGATGCAATATGTCTTGTTATCAGACTTGATGATGTGTGGTTGTGGCATAAAAGGTTGTGTCATGTTCACTTTGATAATCTGATTGGCATCCGCAAGAAAAAGAACGTTAGAGGTTTACCCAAGTTGAAGAAACCTGAAAACACAATGTACAAACAATGTCAACTAGGGAAGATGACCAAGTCTAGTTTCAAAAGAAAAACATACACTTACAAAGAAGTACTAGAGTTAGTTCAAACATATTTATCTGGCCCAATAGAAGTGCAAATCTACCTAGGAGATAGATACTTAATGTTATTTGTAGATGACTATTCCAGGATGATGACTACTATGTTCTTAAAGCAAAAATCAGATGTATTTCAAATGTTTAAGTGGTATTTGGCTAGAGTTGAGAAGGAAATATGAAACAATCTGAAATGCCTAAGATCAGACAGAGGAGGAGAGTTTACATCAAAAGAATTTGAAATATTCTGCAATGAAAAAGGTATCAAAAGGAAAACATTAGCACCGAGAACTCCACCATAGAATGATATTGTTGAAAGGAGGAACAGATTAGAAATAGACTATGCAAGAACTCTAATGATGGAGAAAAATGTTGCACTGAAATACTAGAGAGAAGCTGTAAGTATTGCAGTCTACACACTACATAGAGTTCAAGTCAAGAAAGGTACAAATGCAACACCTTTTGAATTATGGTATGCTCATTCACCCAATGTTAAACATTTCAAAGTATTTGGTTATAAATGTTATATTTTGAAAGATGCTAGAAATGGCAAGTTTGATGCAAAAAGTGATGAAGACATATTTCTTGGATACTCCACTAGAAGTAAGGCATATAAGTGTTTGAATGCTAACACTAACAAAGTTGTGGAGAGTGAAAATGTAAATTTTGATGAGCATGCAAAAGTTTAGGTTGATGAGTCAAAGAAAATAGAGGATTATAGATCCTTTGTATACTTCTATGAAAGAATGACAATAGAAGACTATGTTGCAAACCAAGTTGGGAATCAACAACAAATTTTAGAAAATGTCCATTCTAATTCTAAAAGTAGTGTGCAAGAAAGGAATGATGAAATACCAGATGAAGTAGAACAAAATGATTCTAAAGCCGAAGGATCAAACATACAAAGGACTAAACCTAGATTAGCCAAGTATGTAAGAAGACATCACCCTGCAGATCAAATCATTGGTACCAAGGATGCTAGACCAATAACAAGGAATAGGCTCAGCAGTGAATCATGTCTGCTAAGAAAAGTTGAACCCAAAATAGGAAATGATGCACTACAAGATGATGAATAGAATAAAGCCATAAAAGAAGAAATAGATCAAATTGAGAAAAATAAAACATGGTCTCTAGTTCCTAGACCAGTTGATAAGAATATGATTGGTACAAAATGGGTGTTTAGAAACAAACTTGATGAGATTGGTGAGATAACAAGATACAAAGCTAGATTAGTTTGCAAAGGCTACACACAAGAAGAAGGACTAAATTATGGAGAGACATTTGTTGCTATTGCAAGAATGGAAGGAGTAAGAACATTACTCGCATATGTTTCATACAAAGGTTTTAAAGTCTACCAAATGGATGTAAAGTCTACTTTTTTGAATGGTATACTTGAAGAGGAAGTCTACGAAGAACAACCAAAGGGATTTTTTGATGAAAAGAACAAGAATCAAGTCTACGAGCTACACAAAGCACTTTATGGATTGAAGCAAGCACCAAGAGCATAGTTTGAGAGGCTGCACAAGTATCTTGTGAAGATAGGATTTGAAAGAACAGAGAACAAAAACAACTTGTACATCAAAGCTGAGGAAGGTAAAGATATTTTGATATCATAAATCTTTGTTGATGACATAATATTTGGAGGAAAAGATGTTTTATGCAAAGATTTTGCTGATCAAATGAAGCATGAATTTGAGATGTCAATGTTTGGAGAAATCATAGCATTACAAGTACATTATTTGAAGCATGGAATATTTGTGACCCAATCTAAATACATCAAGGAAGTACCCAAAACATTTGGATTAGAAGACTTAAAACTAGTCAGTACACCAATGGCAATAGGCCATAAATTATCCAAGAATGGTGAGTCTGCTGAAGTAAATCAGATATTGTATAGATCAATGATTAGAAAGCTACAATATGTTGTACATAGTAGACTAGAAATTGCATTAGATGTTGGGATAGTAGCACGAGTTTTTGCAAATCCAAGAGAAAATCACTTAATGGCAGTGAAGAGAATACTAAGATACTTGAAAGGTACTGGTGACTTTGGCCTGTACTATAGGAGAAATGAGAGATTTGAACTAAAAGCCTACACTGATGCAGATTGGGGAGGTAACATTGATGATAGAAAAAGTGCCAGTGGAGGAGCAATCTTCTTAGGTAAAAGGTTGATTACATGGACCAGCAAGAAGCAAATCTCTACCTCGTAGTCCATAACTGAAGCTAAATATGTTGCAGCTGCAACAAATTGAACCAATATTGTATGGATCAAGCATTTTCTGCAAAGTATGAAGGAAGAGGTAAATGAGTCTATGATACTCTATTGTGATAATACAAGTGCTATCAACATATCAAAGAATCTAGTAATCCATGTTAAGACTAAGCATATTGCAATCAAGTATCACTATGTAAGAGAACTGGTGGAAGACAAAAAAGTAAAGATGGAATATGTTACCTCAAAGGAACAAATTATTGATATCTTCACAAAAGAATTATGAAAAGATTCTTTTGAGTATCTTAGAGGTAAGTTTGGGGTGATACCCCTAGCTAAGGCTACTTGAACCCCAAAAAAAAGCAAGTATGCCCTACATCAAATAAGTTGAATATTGAAAATTTTATACATTGATGCAGAGGATGTTTACTTTGGGACCTATGCCTAAAGTAATAGAAGTGTTAAAATTTCAAAATAGTCACAAGCAAGGTGATAGAGGGAGATATTGGATAAACCTGTAAAAGTTACATATACATATTAAGATGTTGATATGTCTTTGGCATTGTTGTCAAAGAGGGAGAAGTAAACTATTGATCAAAAAAGGAGAGAAGTAGACAACTAAATTAAAGATAAAGGGAGATTTAATAGGTTGATCAAAATAGCAGAAAATCAGCAATACAAAGAGGGAGAATGATGCAAAGATCAAGGATACAACAACAAAGAGGGAGAACCTGAAATGGAGCAATCAGAATAGTAGAAGGAGATGTGATGATGTGATGTTACAATTTACTTTTTGGCATATAGCTTACTATTCTAACCTAGTAAGCTTGTGGTTGAATAGCTTAGTCTGATGGTTGATCAATTTGGTTTGCCATCAATGCCAAAGAGGGAGATTGTTGGAAATCTGATTGAAAAGTTTATTGTTGTTGAAGATCAAAGAGCGGTATTATTGTAAAAGAATATTTTCAATCATTGTTTTATCATTGATGTCAAACCTATTATTTGTAGGGATGATATTTGCTTATAAGATCCAAGTACTACCACTTAGTTGATTGATGTAGAGGATTTTATCAATAGGATGTAACAAGAGTACCTAAAGGAAAAGTTGAGTTATGATGTTGTAATGAAGTGGAAAGATCTATTAAGACAATGGTCAAGCAATGTATTGATGAAATACTCAAAGATACAGAGGTTAGTCACAGTTAGAAACATTGGAGGAAGAAGTTGTAAGAAGGTTAACTGCAAAGCTTAAACTAAAATCATAAGTGGGTGACGAGCAAGTTAGTTAAAGTCAAGAAAAGTTTTAGTTGATTCCGAGTGAACTTCAAGTGCTGAGTGAAGATTAGGTGTCGAGCATCAAAAAAAATTTAGTTGGTGCTGAGTGATCTTCAAGTGTCGAGCATTAGGAAAAACACAGTTGATGTCGAGTAACACAGTATGTACCAAGCACTAGTATTTCAATAGTGTCAATCTATTACATTATTACAAAAGTCAAAGATTCACCAAATCTAAGCCGACATGGTGGTTACATTGAATTTTGTGAATAAGTTGGAAGACAAGGATGATAAGCTAGTGGCACAAAATCCTATGTAAACAATTTTTGGGTGAATTTTAAAGGATTATTCAAGAAGTTTCTAGAGAAAACAAAATATGGGGTAAATACATTGTATCCTACCTAATCCATCAAAACCATAAAATTGAAAAGGGAGAATCAAGTGGGAAAAGGTATTCTAGACTTCTATTTAAGGAGTCACAGACCAGGAAGCAAAGAGTTGTTGATATTATTGTTGCTAAAGTGCCAAATATGTGAAGTAGTTAAATGGGATGTGAAGAAGGTGATATCTAGGAGAAGAAAGAGCATAGAGGCTCTACTTCTAGAAGTGGTCATAAAGAGATGATTGCACTGGTTCATTGAGTATGGAGACTCAAGGAGATGAAGCTTGAAAGGAGGGAAAGTTGTTAAGATTTGGAGAGATTGAAGGCCAGGCAAGGGTACGAGCTGAGAAGTGATCTAAGATCTATAAGATAAATTGTATGTTATAGTCAGGTCAAGATTTTCTAATACTCTCTAGCAATTGTATTAGATTTGAAAATCCTATAGACTTGGGTTGGCCTAACAACCATTTGTAAATCCTTTAACAAGGTGACATTCCAAGTGAATGTTTTATAGTCCTTTAACTAGGCTCACTTCTAATAGGGTGGACTAAATTCTCTAACAAGGTCACATTTAACAGTGCGTTGTAAGTCTTTAATAGGGCAGGCATTTCACAGGGCATCACTTTAGAAGGGTGAAAATTGAGTAGCATGTTACTGGTGGTTTTTCCCAAATTGGGTTTCCACATAAATCACTGTGTCATGTTTTGATTTCTTGTGTATTATGTTTGCATGCTAATTTATAGTAACTTGCTGATTAAATAAGTTAAAGCTTGGATGAATGAATGGTTTAGTTGATTCACTATATTTGGTGAAAACTTTTATTTGGATATTAAGACCTTGAATAACTGATTCACCCCCACCCCCCCTCTCAGTTATTCTAAAGAAATTCTAACAACCATCACATTCAAAATGGTTTTCAATGCTATCAATCCAGTCCACAACTAGGTCTGGATCCATTTGTCCACTAAATAGTGGTACTCCTTCTAGAGCTTTGCCACTCAATGCTTTTAATGCCTTTAAGAATGGCTCTTCAGGAAGAATACGGTCATGGGTTGATGATTGTTCTTCCAAATATAATTCCTTTTCCCTTGCTTCTTTTTCTTCCTTTAGGTAAATTTTCTCTTTGACCCTATCGGCTTTGTCTTGGACTTCACCCAAGAGTTGCTCCATTTGAGCTATTCTCTCCCTTAATGACTTATTGTCCTCTTCTTGTTCTTCAACCTTGTTGTCTAACTCAATGTTAGTCACCATGGTTTGTTGTCTAACTCAATGTTAGTCACCATGGTTGTGTCTTTTACTATTCCACTTGATGTATTATGTAGGCTTAAACATGAACCACAAGCCTAATCAAACTTTTCTCTGATACCAATATGATGTATGTGTTCCAAGGGTTGCTTGCACTGCTCCTCAAGAGACTTATCTTGCATCTTCTAGGAACCTATCAACCTAGGTCCCTATTTGATTTTAGATGATTAACTAAACCAATCCAAACTCCTCTCCATGAGTTTGATCCTTTATGCTTACCCTCATAAGACTAACACCTTGTTTAAGTACTCTTCCCCACACTCACCTAGAAGGATCTAAGTGTAAAATGCTCTCTAACCTCATGCATCAATGTAGGCCCATCCAACATCCTAAGATTACTCCATTTTATCCCATTTGTGGTCATTTGGAAAGATCTTTAGATCTCTTCCTTACAAATTTCAAGATTTTGCCTCCAAGAAGCCTAATTAAGCCTAATTCAATTAGCCCTTGAAATCCACTAATTTATCTTTCTTGCGAAAAACTTCCCACACACCTTGTCAAATAAACTCTATATTAGGATACCCTTTTAGATTCTCTAAGAGATTTTATTTTTTCTCAAAACCCTAAGCCATCCATATAGGTACTCCTTATTATGTAGGGTAAATAGGACTAAAAGACCTATTTCCTGGGACTAGACAACAAACTTGTTTAAGAACTTACATAAATGGATTGATAAGGCCTAAATCTCTAGGATATGTCAAGGTATGATTATTCCCTATCTATAACTATAGTTTTTCTTTATATTACTTATATCCCCTATATGATATCATCGTTTCAACATTGTCGATCCCTTAGTCGGACCTTCCTAGCTCGCCTAGGGCTTGACACTTAAAATAGAAAGACAACTCCTCTAGACTCATATCTTTATATAAAACATGTATAGAGGCCCCACTTGAAGATTCAACCACCTATTTTTAGTTCCCATGGTTGAATCTCATGTGGGAGCCATTTTCCTTAAATTTGCTTGATTGAAACCAATTGACTGTCTTAAACTAAACCAATTTATTATACACAAAAAATATACTCTAGACCCTTAACACATAAAATGAAAAATTATCCTAACACACTATAGAATACAATCCAACCATTGTATCCATACTTCCAATAGCTTAAAGTGGTACTATTTACACAAAACTCAAAAAGTTGTTGTAACATAGTCCAGTCTTCTATTCAATGCTCCAAAAACATACAAAATGTCTTCTCCCTGCCTTAGATTCAAGTCTTGGCTTACATAAGTGATATATCCACCATTCTAGGTCTTTTTATCCAAGCATAACATCCCATAACTTAGGGAATCCAAATTTTCCATGTTGCATGAAACATTTGCAATAGTTGCAAATGTTGTCATGACAACTTTTTTAACAACATTTGGCATCTTTACACTTATGCCTCTACCCATGTTTCTAGGACCTCTAATTATTGGAAATATTCAAGACTAAGCTAAGTTACTGAGAGGGGAGGGGTGAATCAGTAAATATTAAAATTTCTATATCCAAATTCAATTTTGAATTCAATAAACTATTACCATTTAATTTACCACATCTGATCTAACTGTATGCATGAGAAACTAAAAAGTAAAATGTTCATAATGCTTGAAAACAATGATTTGGTGACCCAAAAACCTTCCAAATAGAAAGTAAAATTGGGGTGGGGATGATACCCAAAAAATTTAGTACTGTAGCATAAAGATGGCCTGTTAAGGCATACAATTGATCACTTCTAATGATCTACCCTGTTAGGAGCAAATAGGACTATTAGGTCCACCTTGTGAAAGGATTTACAAACATATGCTGATGTATGCACTCGGTAAAGAGATTTAAGAAAAACTGCTAAGTCTACCTTGTAAAAGGATTTGAACTAAATCACCTGTTAAGATGAAGCAATAGATCTTTGATTTACAACTAAGTTTTCTAATAGAGATTCCTTTATGTACTGATTACCTTCTATGATAGAGATGTCTTTACTACTCCTTGTACTGTTGTAACCTTTATAATTTTCTCTTCTACTCTTCTAAATATTGCATTACATTCCAAGCATCTTACTTCTCATATCTTCACATAAAACCATCATACATTGGATGTGATACAATACATTACATATATATCGATCCAAATAAGCAATTACAAAATTGGCTACATTACAAGTTAACACAAATATAACAAAGTTTTCCCACATGAAGAAACTTGGGTTTAGACGACTAACTCGGTGAGGTTCTGATACATGGCTTCCATTATCATTACTTAGCATGATCATGCACTCGATAGAAATAGAGGCTTAGTTCATACTAATCATCTCAAAATAGTCTCGAACTTAGTCTGCACTAGTGGCTCGGTAGATACTGTGTAACTCAGCAAACACTGCAACACTTGGTTACCATAGAGTAGCTCGGTAACCACTACCTTTACACCACATGAAATGAAAAATTGGTAGATACTACAATACTTGGTTAACACTATCTTTTCATTTCATGAACTAGGAACTCGGTAACCACTAGTAAACTTGGCATATACTAGAATGTACGGTTTACACTACTGAACTTCACATATACTAGAACTGCTCGGTAGTCACTAGAATTGGTCCAAAGGACTTGGTAGAAATTGTAGAGCTCAGTGGCTATTGAATCTGAATAAGTGTGTCACTAATAACAAACTTGATTGATAATGTCAACAATCTCCCCCTTTGGCATTAGTGACAAAAACACTTATTGGCCAAAATCTTATATATATCACCACATGATGTTGGCTTAGTAGATTGTACTGATTTTTTGAGATTTTACAAAAAATGATCTTTGTAAGGTATATACAAAGTGTTTCACCATCATATCATATTACTCCCTCATACCATGAGTCTCATTATAACATTTTCTCTTGTATACATATAACTTATCTCCCCCTTTTTGACAGTAATGCCAAAGATCTATACAATAATATTTATATGGAGACACAAAAATGAGATAAGAACTCATAATGTACTTTGAGAGTTATTAGTAGAGTTTTATCCCAATTTTCTTGTAAACTCTTACATGTATGAATTGCAACTTGCACCTCTGCCAATAGCTTGATCATGTGTTCTGCAATACAGAAGTTGGTATCATGGATCAAAATTTTCAAATAATCAATATGTTTCTGCATAGCATCCATGATTGGAAGGATCATATTTTGTATGTCAATCAATTGTGAGAAGATTCTTGTTTCTTCTCTTAGCAATTTAGCTTGCATATCTAACAAAAATCTAATCTTCTTGAAGTGAGCTAAGCTTGAACTTGGATCAAGTTGTATCTGCTGAGCACTAGCTTTTAGATCAATATCAATTTTTGACTATTTAACCTTTACTTCCTTTGCATACTCAAGTACATCACATAGTTTTGCAAAAAGTGATGATACATTAGAACATGATGCCTCAAGATTGACCAAAATTGTTGAAAATTCAACATGATAAACGGAAATTTGTTGAGCAATGTGCTCCAACACTTTACTATCAAATTTCTTTTCAGCCATTTTGACCAACTTATCTTGTCCCTTAGTGTCCTCTTTGAACTTTTGGACTACTTCTTCTAGCTGATACAAGATATGCTAGGAAGAATCAATCTCAATTCCTATTGCCTTTGACAAAATATTCTTGGCATCTTCTATAATCTTGTATTTTTTCTCTTTCCTCTATGATTTTTTTTTGTTTTTCCTTTTTCTGAAGGAGTTCACCAAATGTATGCATTTGGTCTGGGGTCATATTTAGAATGTCCCTTTGAGGAATCACAATTTCCTCATCTAAATCTATATGCTCTCTTAACTCTTTTCCTTTCCTCAAAAACTTTACACTCAGTTGAACCTTAGGTTCAACTATCCTTGTGCTTATTGCATTAACATCAAGAATGGAAACAATAGTTGATATACTAGGACTTGTAGTGAAAATTGATATAGAAATAATCGATGGAATACTAACAGGAATTCTTGTTGAATCTGAAATTGAAGAATTCATAACTAAAGTATCCAAAACTGAAGTACTTACTACTGAAGAACTCAAAATTGATGGAGTGAAACTTGTAGAACCCAAAATTGGAGTAGACAAAATTGGAGTGCTTACCATTGATGAACTTAAAGCTAAAGAAGACAATGTTGAACAAGTGAAGACTATAGAAGACATTGTATCCATGACTGATGACCTCAATTAGGTAGCTAAAGAAGATGGAGGTTGCATCTTGGTAGATGAAGTGGAAGTCACTTTTGTTAATGATACATTGAGCTAAGTGGGGGTGAAGAGTGATTGGACATTTGAAGTGTCTATGGTTGTCATAATGAAACTTGTTGAAGCTATCTTTGAGCTTGATATAGTTGCTGGTTTTTTGGAGAGTGAGGAAGTGAGGCAATGACTGTGGCTACTATCTTCATAGGGTTAGTCTCCTCGTCATCTTCTTTGTCTTCCTCGATAGCTTCTTCTTCTTGCTCCTCTTCTTCTTCCCTTTCTTTAGCTAATAGCTCCTTATATTCTTCACAATCAATAGTAACATAATGAGTTGATCCTTCATCATTCACTTCATCCTTACCTTCTTCTTCTTTATCATCCTTTATGTCTACTGGAAAGTCACTTGGATTATGCAAGTGATAGACATTATTCCAAGTCTCAATGGCACTTTTAACTACATGCTCTATATCTTTGATCAAAATCAAACAAGTATTAAATCTTAGAGTCATTTTATCTTCATTCTTCTTCATAGACTCTTTTACCTCAGCATCTGTCATGCTAGGTAGCAACTGTCTTAGGGTTTGCGCATATATATCTTTGACTACTTGAGTAGCAAAGTCCCATCTTGGCTTCAACTTCTCTAATAATTCTTTAGAAATTTGATAAGCAATCTGGTCTGGCAAATACTTCCATTTTCCCATTTTGGACAACACCAGGTCTTCAACCTCTTTTTGCTCTGCCTCTATCCTTATTTCATACTTCAAAGATTTGAAATTTGATATACCTACACCTTCTTCCAATTGCTTCAACCTTTCATGAAAGGTGAGTGAGGGTTTTCTGAGTATAATTTCACCTCCTTCTTTGTCAACCCTCTTCCTTAAAGATATCCTAGTGAAGACTATAGTGGATGACTTTGAAGGCTTGGTGATGATCACCTTGCCCTTTTTCTTTAAGGGTACCTCTTCTTCCTATAACTCTTCCTCATCCTCTACCTACTCTTCATCTTCACCTTTGCCCTAGGTTAACATGAGAGATGCACTAGATTTCAGTTTGGCTATCCTCCTCTTTCCTTTGTTAACCACCTAAGGAAGCTTTATTTTAAGCTCTATCCTAGCCTTGGCTTCATCATAAGTTCTAAAGTATGGTGTCTTTGGATCAATAGGTTCATTAACTAGAGCTTCAATGATATCCTTTACTTCATCAATATTTACCTCATAAGGAAGAGGTTTTACCCACACAATTTTGGGCTTCATTGCTTGTATGTAAACTTTGTCAGTGTCTACCATAAAACACACATCTGTTGGAATATTCAAATATGGAAAGAGTACTTATGAGAGGGGGGGGGAATCATAAGTATCACACTTTAGTCAGTAAAACTTCTAACTTAAAGTAAATTGCATGCATGTAAATACATCAAATAAACATGTAACAAAACTCATGCATCAATCACTCATAACACTGGAATTTTGGTAACCAAGAAACCCTCCAGGAACAAGAAGGTAAAATTGGGGTGGGGATGATACCCACAAAAATTACTGCAGCAATATTGTTCAACCTCTTCTGATGGTTTTTCCTGTTAAAGGCCTGCCCTGTTAAAGGCTTTACACTATGTTAATAGTGACCTGGTTAGAGGATTTACAAACACTTAACATGAAGTGTCACCTGGTTAAAGGATTTTAATCACCTAATCAAAAGGTTCTTACAAAATAGCTGTAAAGCTAACCTATCACCATAGGATTTTCATTCTAATACAATTGCTAGAGAGTATCAGATACAATAAACCTAATAGATTACAATCCTTGATTGCTGAATGCAGGCTCCTTTTCCACCTTCTCCTAATCTTGATCCTTTTTGATTTGATAACCCTTGGTTCTGAAAATAGATTTTCTTATGCACCCTTGTATGTCCTTCCATATGTATGTTTACAATGAAATTTCATCTTCCTTATAAAGACTTCAAAGACTTAGGGTTTGATTTGGATCTACGATCCATATTGATTCTCAATTTTTCGCTCAATACTTGTCTTCTACTAATTGGTTGCATGCCTTTATCATTTTTCTTATTGGCTACATGTGAATTGCATGGGAAAAATAGATTTTATCATTAAATCCCTCGAAGTTTACCTTCTGTCGGCTGCATATACTATTTGCATCATAGTTTGTGCAATTTCAAACTTTTATGCTGGTCTACTGAGTTACTTGGCTCCTGAAGTATTTCTGATACTCGGCACATGTTGTTTCCTGGATAGCTTGGCACCTAAACAAAACTGTATTACTCGGTACATGTTGTACTCGGCACTTGTTATCACTCGGCACCTGTTGTACTCGGCACTTGTTAACACTCAGCACCTGTTATCACTCGGCACCTGTTATCACTCGGCACCTGTTATCACTCGACACCTGTTGCACTCGGCACTTGTTAACACTCAAAACCTGTTATCACTCAGCACCTATTGCACTCGGCACTTGTTATCACTCGGCACCTTATCTTACTCGGCACTTACTCTTGATCTTGGTTAAGTGTATTGACACTCAATTGTCAAATTTATTTTTTAAGCTAACAATCTCCCCCTTTGACATGAGCAGAAAAAACACTTAATTAAGATCCATGTGACTCATTAATTTATCCTACATTCAAAATTTGCTATTAAAAATTTGCTCCCAAAATTTACTATCTCAAAATTTGCTATCAAAATTTACTATCTCAAAGTTTGCTATCTCCCCCTTTTTGACACTTATGTCAAGGGTCTTACAATGAAATGCCATACTTAGCAAAAATGTGCTATTTACTTCAAGGAGTACCTTCAGAGCTGCATCCCAATTTGCTAATGTGACAGCCAATGTCTTATGCTGGATGGAAATCTCTGCTACTAGGTGTACAAGTCCATCAGATGAAGAAAGATTGGGGTCTTTCCTGAGAACTGTCTCTGCATTTATCTGCTCCTTGTGAAATAGTTCCAAATGAGGAGTCATTGACGATTGAATTTGTATCAATTTGACTTTTTTGGTTGCCTTCTCTGCTGCTAAGATAGCTAACTCTCTTTGTGTGTGAAGTGATTGGACAAAATGCTTCTCACTTTGAGCTGGATCTGTGGGGAGTTGCATGCTAGAAATTTTCAGATTGTTTTCCAAGCTCAGTATTTTTTGGCTAGTGTCTTGTGTGAATGTGGAAAAGTCACACAACTTTTTGTACATGGAAAAGATGTTTCCTCGTACAATTTTAACTGTTTTAATTTTCTTTGCCAGTTCTTCTTTAGACAGTGCTATATCACCGGATATTTTACTTTTTACCTTACCTTGGAACTTCTTTTCTGACCATTCAAGCAATCTGGCATTTGTTTCCTGGTCTTCATTAGTCACCTGGTCAACTATATCAGATAGTTTTTCTATAATTGGTCTTGACTCATCTGGAGATTGTAAGAAAAAATCTTCTCTGAATATATCTTTAATTTCATTCAATGTAACCTTATGCTTGTATTCCTTTCTTAGTACTTCTTGTCTCCTTCTTTTGTCCAACACACTCTAAATTTCATTAATCTTTTCTTCAGTAAGAGTGCTAGATTCATAATATAGGATCTTTATTTCTTCATCAAGCTCAGGAACTCCATAGTGAAGTCTCCTTACTACCTTTGATGAGCTCGAGCCTGGTGTTCTGATTTTCAGCTGTAATCCATCTGTGCTCGGCTGCTGAAGAGTCTATGTTGGAGTACCAAATTTTGGTAATGCAACCAATGTTTGTATTGCAGTCTCCTCCTTCTTCTTTGTCTCATCTTTTTCTTCAGCTTGAATATCCCTTTTATGAATGCTAAGTGGGGTTGAACTTGTTGGTTGTTCAGATGTTTCTTTTATTTTCCCTGTTGTTGTACTCGGCATTTGGAGTGTATAAGTGACTATACTTGGTGGAGGTGGTGGTGGAAGGAATAGAATACCAATAGTTTGTATGGTCAAAGATGGCACTTGTGCTTTTACCTTGACTATCTCTATTTTAACTTCTGGATTCTTTAATTCATCAACACTAACCAATACAGTATTTGAACTTAATTTTGCTACTAGTGATGATTGGTCAAGGATTTCCAAATCCTTTGCAGTTAATGGATTGATGTTTAGATTTGAAGTGTCTGTAACATCCTTTATTCTTATGATATCTGCAGGTGTGATGGTGGCATGAGGAGGACTATGAGGGGATACCTATATGTCTTGCATACTTTGATCTTGTGGCTTAGCTGTATCTTTCTCTTCCTCTTTCTCCTCATTATGTGCCTCTTCTTCCTTTTCTTCTTTACACTTCTTCTCCACTAGTTCCTTCTCTTTTTCTTTGGTTTCTGATACTTTCTTTTCCTTTGTGTTGGCACTTGCCTCTGCCTTGTATTCTTCATTATATACATCTTCTATTTTCTTGTAAACTGTTTTCCACAATCTTGTGGATTTAGTCACTACTTCTTCAATTTTATTCTGCAATATGTTGAATGCTCTATACTTGGGAGTGAATATGTTATTATGCCTTTTTACTGCATTTATTATTTGATCTTTAGTCAAATTAGGCAATAATCTGGCTAATGTTGACTCCCTTATTTCTTATTCCATTTGTAAACAAAAATGCCATTTATCCTCTACAATTTTATACAATTCTCTTGTCATAGATTCATCTAATTCTAGAGGTGTGTGCTTATATTCAGCCATCATGGCATACACATATTTCTCTAATTTATTTTGCTCTTCTTTGGTGAGCTTAGAAAAATTCAGGTTCTTTAGACCTTTTAAATCATTATTTCTAATTTTTGAACATAATTTATCAACAGCAGTCTGGGGTTTGTGTCTTACCACTTGAAATTGACTATTGTCCTCTGACTCTATTTTCTCCTCATATGTTTCAGGCTGGGGAATAAATTTCCTTTTCTTTGACTCAGCAGCAGTCTTCTTTGAGTCTTTTTTCTTTCCTTTTGCCTCCTCTTGGTCTTTTTGTGTTGTAGCCCTTGTGGTAGATCTCTTTGGTGCAGGGGCAGCTACTTTCCTCCCCTTGGATTTAGGAACAGAAGGAGTTGTGGTCTTTCTCTTAACTGGTGCTTCCTTGGCTTCTTCTACCTCAACACTTTCCTCTTTGTCTTCTCCTAACCCTTGAGTCTGACCTTGAATTTTATCTCCTTCTTCAATGTCTTCTCCCTCTTCTTTTGTTGTTCCTTCTTCTTCTTCCACGCCAAATTTTCTTTTGATTTGTCTAACATTTTCTCTTTCTTCTTTACTGCTGAAGCAGTCTTCAAATCTGTTATTACCTTTGATTTGACAACATCATAAGTTCCAAAATTTTTTGCATTTTTATCAGCTTCTTCTGCAAGTAGAGCTATTATTGCTGTAGAGGCTTGATCAACATCAAGTTCATAACCTAGTGGCCTAAGCCATCTTACTCTAGGTATAACTGCTTGTATGTAGGTATAATCTATATCTACAAGAAAACAAATATCTTTTTCATATTTCTCAGTCAATGAGACTAGAATTCTCATTCTTTGTTTCATGGGCTTTTTGAAGTCCTCAAAATAACCAGTCATTTGGGCATCAAAATTTTCACCCATCTGTTCAATGTATCCATTAATTTGTTCAACAATTGTTTTATCTGGATTCCATCTTACCTTACGCATAGAAGGAAATTCTTTCATCAGATAGAAAAACATGCACATTAAAACTGATCCAAATTTGCATTGAGCTCTCTTGCTCTTCCTTATAGCTCCCAAATTTTCATTAATCTGTTGAAACATGAGCTCTACCAAATCATAAGTATGATCGCTTTTGATTATCTTGTATGCAACATCAACTACTATACAAGGTACACTGTTTAACCTACTTGATTGATAGAATTTATGTGAAATGATTCTCACAGAAAAATCTAGTAGGGGATCTGTGACTGTGGCGATAGTCATTCCTCTATTGTTCCATTTGGCACCTGTATTTTTCTCTATTACTTCCCTTTTGTCACTTCGCAGGGTCTTTGGCCGATCTAGGGTTGGAATACCAGTAACCCTATGAGCAGTTTTCTTGGTGAATTTTACTGGTCCTGACTCTAACCAAAAAGCTCCATCATGTATTCGGCTCAGAACTATCTGTACCCATTCAGTTTTGAAAACAGTCAAAAATGCTAGGGTTTTGGTCAATCCTTTTCTTTCAATTATTGAAAACTCATTTTTTAGTACTTTGTTTTCACATAGTTTATCATATGCATTATGAATTTATAAGTCTCCTATGGCACCAATTTTGCAATTATAACATCTACGAACATCTTGGACCATAACAACTTTATCCTGAATAACTGATAATGCACCTGCAGGATCATTCTTGTATGCTACTTCTGGAATAGGCTTAAATTCAGGTTGTTTAACTTCATTGCTGACCAATTAAACTTCATGACTCTCTATACCCTTAGTGGTTCCTGACCTAGATGCCATTGTTTGCAAAACTAGGGTTTTTTAATTTAAACAAGTTTATAAGTCCTACGTAGCTCAGCACTTAAGTAAAATACCTTAAATCGATGAAATTTGTCTTGAATCACTGTTGAAATCTTCATGAATGGCTTTTGATCTGATCTTGATCTTCTCTGCTTTTTTTTTGACTTTGCTTCTCGTTTGAATGGTGGGAAAATGATCGAAAATTGGATTTATGTACCCTTCAAAATAGAGTAATAAATGCTTAGTACGCTGCCAACTGTCTACTCGGTCATTGTTAGCAACTCAGCTCCTGAAGGCAAATTTGACAAATTTTCACAAAAATTCTCAATTTTGACTTAGCATCTCTGTTTATGCTGATTTCATTTTTGCAGTTCTTATATACCTTGGGATTGATTTATGATGTAACTAGGTTTATCAATCCCACACACTCATTCTTTCCTTAATTTAATGAAGTGTGATCACTTGACCTATTAGGTGAAGTGATCTCTGTACTTGATGTGCTAGACTCATCTTTCTTCCTCCATGTCTTATTCATTTCACTTCTGATATGTCCAACATCCATCTTTGCCTTTCCATTGCTGAACTCAAAACTTGATGCCTTTGACCTTGTTGGGCAATTCCTGCTAACATGACCAGTTTTTAAGCAACTGAAACATGTGGTTTGACTCAACCATCTTTTGTAGTTCCCTCTAAAATGTGTTCTTATGCAGTTTTGTGGGATTGTTCATATTCTTGACAATAGTGATAGCTGTACCTGGTGTTGTAATCCCAAAATTCATGGTTTGATGTCTTTGCTGGTTGATTTACTGTCCACATAGACTTTGATCTACATTCAAAAGCTCTATGTCCATACTTTTTGCAATTATAACAGTGTCCATCAAATCTTGATGTCTTGATAGTTTGGATTCTACATTCATATGCTTGATGACCTTGCTTCTTGCATCTATGAAAATGATCTATGCTTTTGGGTTTGTCATGCTGATGGGCATTCTTGCTTCTACAGACATTAGATGTATGTCCTTTCTTTCCACAGAAATGACATGTAGGTTTAACATCTTTACCTTTTTCACTTCTTTGTTCTGCACTCTTTGATGATTCTCCAACTTTAGTGCTGTTATATCCAAGCCCTGTTGTATCATGGGTTGATCTTAGAGATTTCAGTATTTGCTCAAAATATTTAATGGCTTAACTTGATTTGTTGAGATTTTCTGCCACCTCTCTTTCTCTGTTTAATTCATTCTGCATTTGTTCCTTCTGCATCTTCAAAGCAAAGATCTCAATATCTTTCATATTGAATTCATGATGAAGATTCATCATTTGAGCAAGTGTATCCATCTACATGTTTGAGATCCTTGTCAATTCAGTACATTTTTCTTCAAGTCTGTTTGCAAGATTCCTCTTGTCATTTTTCATCATGACCTTATCATCAACTGCTCTTTTCTTTTGTTCAGTAATTTCACATTTCATTATAGCCTGTGATTCATGTTCCATCTTGAGAGATCTTATCTCATCTGCTTGAATTTTATTTTTCTCCATCAGTTCTACTATTGCTGCATCAAACTCTTTAGTGTCTCCACTGGAAAATATGTTGGTGGTATCAATCTCCTTGTAGTGTATATCATTTTCAGCTATGGCTAGATCCTTCCTCTTTTTTAATGAGTTTCTCAATTTGTTTCTGAATTCCTCCAAGCTATGCAGAGCAAGTTGCACATCTATCACCTGATTTTCAATGATCTTTCCAAGTTGAAAGCTTCCATCTTTAGATCTTTTCCTCCAAGCTGTTAGGCTTTTCCTTGTGAGAACCTGGCTTGCTCTAATACCAATTGTTGGAATATTCAAATATGGAAAGAGTACTTATGAGAGGGGGGGGGGGGGGGGTGAATCATAAGTATCACACTTTAGTCAATAAAACTTCTAACTTAAAGTAAATTGCATGCATGTAAATACATCAAATAAACATGTAACAAAACTCATGCATCAATCACTCATAACATTGGAATTTTGGTAACCCAGAAACCCTTTAGGAACAAGAAGGTAAAACTAGGGTGGGGATGATACCCACAAAAATTATTGCAGCAATATTGTTCAACCACTTCTGATGGTTTGCCCTATTAAAGGCTTTACACTGTGTTAATAGTGACCTGGTTAGAGGATTTACAAATACTTAACATGAAGTGTCACCTGGTTAAAGGATTTTAATCACCTAATCAAAAGGTTCTTACAAAATAGCTGTAAAGCTAACCTATCACCATAGGATTTTCATTCTAATACAATTGCTAGTGAGTATCAGATACAATAAACCTGATAGATTACAATCCTTGATTGCTGAATGCAGGCTCCTTTTCTACCTTCTCCTGATCTTGATCCTTTGTGATCTGATAACCCTTGGTTCTGAAAACAAATTTTCTTATGCACCCTTGTATGTCCTTCCATATGTATGTTTACAATGAAATTTTGTCTTCCTTATAAAGACTTCAAAGACTTAGGGTTTGATTTGGATCTACGATCCATATTGATTCTCAATTTCACGCTCAATACTTTTTTTCTACTGATTGGTTGCATGCCTTTATCATTTTTCTTATTGGCTGCATGTGAATTGCATGGGAAAAATAGATTTTATTATTAAATCCCTCAAAGTTTACCTTCTGTCGGCTGCAAAAACTGTTTGCATCATAGTTTGTGCAATTTCAAACTTTTATGCTGGTCTACTGAGTTACTCGACTCTTGAAGTATTTTTGATACTCGGCACATGCTATTTCCTGGATAGCTCGACACCTAAACAAAATTGTATTACTTGGTACATGTTGTACTCAGCACTTGTTATACTCGGCACTTCTTAACACTCGGCACTTGTTATCACTCGGCACTTGTTATCACTCGGCACTTGTTATCACTCGGCACCTGTTATCACTCGGCACCTGTTATCACTCAGCACCTATTGCACTCGGTAGTTGTTAACACTCGGCACCTGTTATCACTCGGCACTTGTTATCACTCAACACCTTATCTTACTCGGCACTTACTCTTGATCTTGGTTAAGTGTATTGACACTCAGTTGTCAAATTTATTCTTTAAGCTAACAACATCATCTTTCTAATCATCAACTAACTTCTTAGGTATCCTAAATCTATTGTTCATTTTATTTTTGAACATGTCAAAGTAGTTATCCATAATGCTAACAAAATTCTCTCCCATTCCTGTAATGTATTCATTTATCTGGTATAATCTTTTCTCCATACTACTGTGCCTTTGGAAGGGAAGGAATTTTGAACATAAAAGAACAAACAGGTAAAAAGTGAATCAAATTTGTAGGGGTTATTGTTGGATTTCCTGATACTTTCCATGTTCTTGTTGAATTGCTTCAACAACAGATCTACCAAGTTATAAGAAAGATTGTGCTTTAAATCTTTATACGCTAAGTCCATAGCTTTACATGATACACTGTTCAGATGGCTTAAACTATATATCTTGTGACGTATAACATGAATACCAAAATTTAATTATACATCAATCACACTGCTAATTTTCATGCCTCTTTGATACCATTCAGCTAGGGTTTTCTCCTCTAAATTTGCTCGACCTAGGGTTTTTGTTGTTTTGGCTTTGGCAAGCATGGGAAGACCAATGATCTAATGAATCATCTTTGTTGATATCAAAATTGGATACTCTAACCATAGATGACCACTATGCACTTGGATAAGGATATATCTAATCCATTTAATTTGAAATCCTTGGGGCATATGTAGAGTTTGGGTTAATCCTTTTGTTTCCAGATGTTTATGATCAAGTTTCAGAGATCCATCAACACACAACTGAGCTAGGGCTTTATCCATCTCAAGAGTACCAATTTCTTGAATTTCACATTTAAAATGAGTTCTAATGTCATTAACAAGAAGTACCTTGGGAAGGATTTGATATTGAGCTCAGCTTGTGTCTGGGGTTTCTACAACCGTAGGTACGAGTTTGAAGTCTAATACCTTCCACTGAGTACCTCGAACCAACATATCAAAACCTTTCTTTGCCTTGTTGCTACTGCTAGATGCCATTTTTCTTCAGTATCTTGAGAGAACTTCGAAAAGGTTTGTAGGAAATTTGCTCAAGTTGCTTGATTATACAGAAAATAGCACTTCGCAATAACACTTTGAAATTTCACAATGAACAAATGAATTTTCTTACATGCCTTTTGATAGAATTTTGTCATTAATGCTCAATACAAAAATGGATGAGTTACCATAGTGCTTGACAAACTATCTTTGTGACTTAGTATCCACATGAATCTTTATTACTCCCAACTATGATCAGTAAATAACGTAACTTAGTAGACATTAGTACCCTTATACTTGGTGATCCCTTTGTATCCTAAATATTGATTTGGATCTTTCATTCTGCAGACTGGAATTGATGTCAGATGCGTTATTTATTATCACAATTCTAGTGCACCTACTGATAGATCATGTACACCTAATTCTTGAGTGACTTGACCATCATTTCTTGGACCAATATCCTTGGTAGACTTAGGAATCCATTGCTATTTCATCTTCTTTTGAATGTTGTCTACTTTTTCCTTCTTTTCATTTTCAATTCTACCAATATTCATACAATTCTTGGCAATATGACCAAGTTTTGTACAAATGAAACATCTTATGGTAGTATCTCTTTTCCTCGAATGATGTTTTGTAAAATTCATTCCAATGTGACCATTTTCACCATAGTAATGAGATCTACACTAGGTATTGTAGTCCCAACCAAATATTGCTTTCACAATTTTCTCTACTGGATTCATCATCTTAGTTTTGCATTCTGATGCCTTGTGTCCATGTTTCTTGCATTTGTGACATTTGACTTCAAATCTTAGTTTTTCTTTACATTCATTGGCCCTATGACCATGCTGATTGCAGTTGTAGCATTTTCCATTGAATTTTACTTTACCATTACTCCAACATTTGTTTGATGTATGACCTAACTTACCACAATGGTTACAAGTAGGTCTTTGATTCTTTTGAGCACCTTGATTGGAGGATTCACCTTCCTCTTTGTATCCAATTACTACTTTTCCTTGTTGCTTATAGAGATTTTTCTCATTTAACTAATTCATATCTTCTTGAGATTTCACTATTCTCTCATTGACTTGTTTCTCAGAGTTTAGATCAGTCCTTAGTTTTTCATTGGTTTGTCTTTCATAATTTAGATCACTCATCATTCTTTCATTGATTTGTCTTTCAGAATTTAGATCATTCCTCATTCTTTCATTTTCAAATCTTAGGCTCCTAATATCTTCATTTGCATTGGAGATTTTATCAATAAGGTCTGCTTACTGAAGGAATTGATTTTGGATTTCATTGTTCCTTCCATCTATCTCTTCTTTCATCTTGTTCCTTTTTTCCAAGATTTCACATAACCTTACTGATTGAATTTCTTGTTATCTTTTTAGTTTTCTTACTTCTTCTTGCAGGGAACCATTCTTTTCTAGGAGTTCTTTAATTGCTTCATTTGCTTATTTTGAGCTACTTCAAGGTTCAAAATCTTCAATTCTTTCTTCAATGTAGAGATGATCATTCATTTGATTTGATAGATCCTTTCTTCTTTTGAGAGATTGAGAAAGTTGCTTCTTGGCTTTCTTGAGTTGGGCAATGGCCATTTCTAGATCTAGCTTTTCATTATCAATAGCTTTGCCAAGCCTAAATAATTCTATATCCTTGATCTTTTGCTCAAGCTATTAAACTTTATCTTGAGAACCATAATGCTTTGATACCAATTGTTGGAAATATTCAAGACTAAGCTAAGTTACTGAGAAGGGGGGGGGGGGGGTTGGTGAAGGTGAATCAGTGACTACTAAAATTTCTAAATCCAAATTCAATTCTGAATTCAATAAACCATTAACGTTTAATTTACCACATCTGATCTAATTGCATGCATGAGAAATTCAAAAGTAAAACATTCATAACACTTGAACACAATGATTTGGTGACCCAGAAACTGTCCAAATAGAAAGTAAAACTTGGGTGGGAATGATACCCACAAACTGTAGTACAACAGCATAAAGATGGCCTATTAAGACATACAATTGATCACTTCTGATTATCTACCCTGTTAGGAACAAATATGACTGCTAGGTCCACCTTGTGAAAGGACTTACAAACATACACTGAAGTATGCACTTAGTAAAGAGATTTAAGAAAGACTGCTAGGTCTACCTTGTAAAAGGATTTGAATTGAATCACCTGTTAGGATGAAGCAGTAGATCTCTAATTTACAACTAAGTTTTTTGATAGAGATTCCTTTATGTACTGATCACCTTCTATGATAGATATGTCTTTGTTGCTCCTTGTACTATTATAACCTTTGTAATTTTCTCTTTTGCTCTTCTGAATATTGCATTACATTCCAAGCATCTTACTTCTCATATCTTCACATACAACCATCATACATTGTATTTGATACAATACATTACATATATATCAATCCAAATAAGCAATTACAAAGTCAGCTACATTACAAGTTAACACAAATCTAACAAAATTGGCCCACATGAAGAAACCTGGGTTTAGACGATTGACTCGGTGAAGTTCTGATACACGGCTTCCACTATCATTACTCAGCATCATCATGCACTTGGTAGAACTAGAGGCTCAGTTCATACTAATCATCTCAAAGTAGTTTCGAACTCAGTCTGCACTAGTGACTCAGTAGATACTGTGTAACTCGGCAAACACTGCAACACTTGGTTACCACAGAGTAGCTCGGTAACCACTGCCTTTGCATCACATGAACTATGAACTCGGTAGATACTGCAATGCTTGGTTAACACTAACTTTTTATTTCATGAACTAGGAACTTGGTAGCCACTAGTAAACTTGGCATATACTAGAATCTACGATTTAAACTACTGAACTTCACATATATTGCAACTGCTCGGTAGTCACTAGAATTAGTCCAAAGGACTCAGTAGAAACTATAGAGCTCAGTGGCTATTGAATCTGAATAAGTGTGTCACTAATAAAATAATTGACTAATAATGTCAACACTAACCTCCATGTCTCAATTATCCAAAGCCTTTTAAGGCCATAGTAACATTTCCTCGGCCATTTACAACTCTAAAACTAAAACACCTTAGAAACTCAAACTTCCTAACTCCTAACATTAAGGAATGTAAAAACAACTAACAAAGGCTATTAATGTGACCTTAGTTCTAATGACTAACTCACCTAACCAAAATTGAAATAGACCTTATAAGGTCTAAACCAACCTAACCTAAGCTCTTGACTTGGCTAGAGTCAAGTACAAGCCAAAAATGAGGTTTCCTAGGTGTAATCCTACACAACCTTTACTAGTGTTTACTGCATAAATTCTTCTATATTATTCATACAGGCTTGCGCACATAGATATGTCATCATAACACTCATGATATTTTCCCTTAACTATGCATATGTCAACTGTTTCTCTATCATCTAAAATCTACAAAACTATTCATGTGCTACCAATAAAATTGTCTAATACTTAGACAATTTTTTGCATCCAACTAAGAGATCCTTATCTGTACATTATTCCTTCTCATCCTAAGATATATGATTTCATCTCAACACAACTCAACTCATATTTAAATCATGAGTTAGTATCACAATCTAGACCTTGTTTCAACTCTTTTTTTGGCAAATAGTTAGGTCCTCACTTGAACCTGTTGGGCATCCTCATTTTGACTATGTAAGTTTGAAAAGGTGGAGTAATCAAATACTTTTACTTTTCTCCCATTTTCACCATACAAAAATAGTTTACGCTATATTAGAAAAGGCAAGAAACCAAATTAATAGATCTAGTTAGTCCTAGAAAGGACACATGACATGATGTAGTCATTTGACATGATTATTACTAATCACATGTAATGTTCCTTTTTTTAGATATTAGAAATTAATTACGTAGTTAAAATTTTAAGTTGTCAAAATTTAATGACAACTTAAATTAATTATTTAATAGAATAATTAATTTGACTTTTTATATGAACCTAAATTGTAGAATAAAGTCACTTTATTTGAAATTAAAAGATATAAAAATAGAATTATAAGAGACATGATAATGGAATGATAAGAGTTTTCTAGAGAAGGATACAAAAGTACAAGGAGAGGATTATTCATAACATGTTAGGTTTATACTTGGTTTATTATTCTTTCTTGGTGAGATTGAGAGCTTTAAGATTTTAATGTTGAAACCTAAGCATGAAAACCTTCAATATTTCTTGGTGGATTAGATAGAAACCCAATTCATTTTCTTGGTGGATTCATGATACATATTTCATATTTTCTTGAAAATAAGCTTGTAATAATTTATCTTCATAATTAATTCAAAATCTTATTTCAATCTAATATTATATATTTTTCATATAATTAGTTAGATGAAGAGAAGTCAGTTTGTATATGAATGTTGTATAAATTGATATAGGACATTTGGTAAAAAATTGGAGAAACTATCCTAGGGATATATTACAATGGTAGTAGAGTTGGTTCTCCTACAACTTGTGAGGTTTTATTGGAAAAAAGATTTATTATTGTGCTTATCTGCAAAGATTATTCAAGAATAAATTTGTACACTTGTTTTCTTTATCTGAGTAGTATGTTTTAGTGACAACCCTTCACAATTTGACTAATATTATCATGGTGCATATTATTTATATGTAAATCAAAGGTTTTATTAAAATTTGATCCATAATTACAAAAATGTTTTTTAGTCAATTGCTAGGTAACAATAATTTGTGACCCAAAACAAATTTTAGAGGTATTACTAGTGTTAGGGAAATAGTTTCTAGTAGGGGAAACTTGAGTTGTACTAAATAATTCCTCATATAAGTATTCACTTGGGGGTCTATATATTGATTGATAGATACTATGTGATCAAGTTAGAAAAAATTTACATGGTTATCGGCAATATGGTTGTGTTAATATGTTGGTAGGTACACATTGGATCAACATAAGATTAAAAGCTTCATCAGATAAAGAACCTAGAGTGGTGTTAATATACATTATGGAAGTTAACTTCGTAGTTGCATTTGTATGTCAAGATGAAAACATTTTTTCCCCTTTGATTGAGAAAATAGAAAATGAGAGTATAAATCATGATGAGGGAATTTTCCAATTTGTTTATGATCCATTGTTTGATGTATATGATGAAGTTATATATGATAATCTACTCTTTGAGATGGATGATAAAGAGCCTCTTGATTAGATGACACAATTAGGATGTAGGATTAAGTATATAAGTTTGATTTCTTACCAATAGATGATAGAAAATACAATCCCAAATATGTTAAAAATTAGAATATCAATTCTAATAGTGTTGAAACCATTTGTTGAAATAAGTTTGCAAACTAATTTTTATGCAATAATAAGATTCTACATATAATTTTGACAAATTTGAGAATGAAAATCATGATGGGTATAAGTCTAATTGATGTAAACATAAATTTATAGAAATTGCTTGATTCCATTGTGAGGGCTACAAATTATTTATCTTTCATCTTGTCAGATGATGATTTCAATATGTTTATGATGATTTAAAAAAAGAGACTAAATAATTGGTACAAGGAGGGTTACACTCTATCATGTTATGAGATGTAATCTCCTTTATAAAAAGGAATATTTTTTACTTTAAAGGTTTTCAATATTTTTCAAATGGTTGTTATGATGGGTTACAAAAGTATAAAATTAAGAATAAATTGAAGTTTCTAGGTGATGGGATTGCTAGTCCTTCAAATTGTCCTTGGGTTGTGGAATTACATTATGAAGGTTTAATTTTAGCTTTGATTAATAAAACTTCCACATTATTTCTATGGTTATACTATTATAAAATTGCCCTTGTATTGGTTATCACCATTGGTGCTTGTAAATATTATTTAAAGGCACTTTGTTTGATTAAATGAAATCATCAAAATATGCATTCACTATTCTTAATTTGGTATCAGAACAAAGATAAACATTCAAATTTAGGTGTAATGTAAGGTAGGATGAAGATTAATATGCATAGATTGAAAAGACATTGTTTCTCTTGCAATTAATATATTTTACAAAGACAACAATCTAGTCTAGAAGATTTTGAAGGTTGTGTATAGGCATCACAATAAATTTAAGTCATATTAGAAATAAAAGTAGAATTGTAATGTTTTTTTATTGTGAACTATTTTTTATTTTTTTCTCAATCAATTCATAATGGTAACACTAACTGGGTGGTTTTATTCATTCAACATTGTTTAGCTTCATCTAATTGTAGTCAAATATTGAAATTATATTAAAGTTTAATATGTTTCACTATGAGATTGTTTTATTCCATATCTAAGGAGTGTCAAAATTATAAAATAAAATGCCACCAACATGTTAATTCATTAGAGAATGACAAGAAGGCTAAATATATCCCAAGAATATGAAGTTGTAGTTGGTGAAGTTTTCCTCTCTATTCCTTTTATTGTAGTATTTTTCTATTATTTATGCATTATTGTTTCCTTCATAAATAGAAGGGAAACAACTCAATCAGATTTGCATATGAGCCCTTAGAATTCTGCAAAATGTTAGGATCATATGAATAATCTTTTGATATAGTTTCAGGTAATAAGGATGATGGATAAAAAATTGCAATTACTAAATTTGAAGGGTTTGAATTCTATACATGGTAAATTGAGGTACAAATGCTTCTAATTGGAAAATATTTGTAGGACATTGTTAGTGGAACTCATAAAAAACCTTGAGATGTAGATGAAGAAACAAAGTCGATAGTTAAAGATCATAGGCCCACAACACTAATTGGACTTGGATTATCAAATGCATATTTGCATCATATTAATCTATCAAAGACTTTAAAATAAATATAGAATAGCCTTGACATCTTGTTTGGTTCACAAGCTTCTAGTGCAAAAATGATTTTTACATGTGAAGCAAGTATATGCATCCCTATATAGTTCAGACTTGATAGAGTTATCCCTAATGACAAGAGGGGATTTACTTATTTTGTCCCTAAAGAGAAATGGGGGATTGGTAACATGATTTTCCTTCCAAGGGGTGATTACTGGCAAGATTTGAATAAGATTTATTGAAAACTTGAAGAGGCATTAGACACACTGAAAGGAAATATAGATTTCAAAGAAAAGTCATCTCATGTCTAGACATATCAACAATGATTATTTATACAATAGTTGGGGTGTTAGACACACTCAGAGGGTATGTGGACTTTTTGAGGAAAGACATCTAATGCGAAGAACTTGAGGAGTTATTATACACACTAAGAAGAAATTTGGAATTTCAAATGAAATGTCTCTTATTATGCAAGGGAGGTGGGAGCACTCATATCATAGAGACAACTTCAAGATTTTTAGTTGGGAGGTCCAGTAATGTGGTAGTTTTGATATTTATTGAGTGAGCAAGGAGTATTGATGAAGGTTATTCTATATCATTATATAGGGAAGGTGGCAACTATCATTTCATCAAGTCAACTTCAATATTTTCATTTGGGAGATCCACTAATTAGACCAGTTTGATATTTATTGAGCAAGCGAGGAGGATTACTGAAGGTGCTTCATCGAAGTCTCTATAAAGTTGTGTTAAAATCATTGTAAATTCTAATCTTGTCTAGATTCATATAATAAGAGGGGGGAGGGATGTTGGATTTATTACATCACAAAATTTTATAGTTTTAGTTTTAAATAGTAACACTATTACATTGTTTCTACAATTATGCAACTACAAAGCTAGCCAATGATGAAGAATATTTTGATGATTGCAAGTTAGTCTCCACCTATGGTTTTTTACCATCTTTTCATTGTTCAATGGGAGTAACTTCTACTTTTACCTCTTCTTTGGATGTATCAACATCTTGTGGGCCTAGGCCTACAACTGAAAGTGACTGATTATTCTTGTCCTCTTCTTTCTGTTGGCCTTATGTACTGATGATGTCAATAATTTGGATCTCATCACCCGACACCTCATCATTGTTGGTTTCTTCTTCCTCAAACCGTTCATCAGGGGCTGTTTCTACCATCCACTTGTCAAACAGTGTGTCATCTGGCCAATTGAATTGCAAAATATCCTTCTATCTTTTGAGCAAAATATCCACCCATTTTGTAAAATAGTCTGTAGCAACTAGAACCCAAGAATAGCTAGTACTAGATTTGGGAGAAATTTCACCTATAAAATCCATACCCCATTGTTGAAAAGGTGCTTGGACCTCTACTAGCTTTAAGGGAGTATTACCTAAAAATTTTAGTTTTTCAGCAAATCTTTGGCAAGCATCATACTTCCTAGTCATGACTTGAGCATCCTTGAAAAGAGAGGGCCACCAAAATCCTATTCTCATCACCTTATGTGCAGTAGTCTTAGCCATATAGTGTCCTCCACAGACTCTAGCATGCATTTCATCTAAAACTTCTTTTTCCTTTTCTTGGTCAATGCATTTCAGTAACACTCCCTCAAAATTTCTCCACCACAAATTGCCTTTAACAATTATGTATTTGATGTCTTGTAATTTAGTACTCCTCTTTTCATCTTCAGTTAAATGGGAAGGAGCTTCCATGTGTTGAAGATAGTAGATAACATTAACATACCAATTACAATGATCCATGTCACATAAGTCAGATCTGAGGTCATCAACTACCACATTTATCTGATTTGCATCCAAATTAGATTCAGCCATGAGTTTAGCCAAACCTTGACCTCTTACCAACTTAGTTATCTATATTTCAATATTGAAGTCTTGGATCCTATTGATCCATCTACACCTTCTTCCTAACACCTCTTGCTGAGCAAATATGTCTTTGACAACAGCACTAGGCACAAATGCAATGATAGTAGCACCTATCAAGTAGCATCTAAAAACCTTAACAACCTTTATTATAACATATGCCTATTTTTCATTTATCTCATATTTCAATTCTATAGGCTATAGTGACTTACTAAAAAAATTAATGGGTTGTTCATATCCTTCTTCATTTTTCTGCAACAAGACTGCAGCTATAGTGTGAAAAGATACAAAAGAAAAGATGTGCATAGACTTTGTATAATCTGGGGTTCTGAGGATTGGGTCATTTTTTATGGCATTCTTAATATCTTGAAATGATTGATAAGGTTCTCCATTCCAGTCAATAGTAGCTCCTTTTTTGAGCATTTTGGAAATAGGTCTTCTAATTTCAGCAAGGTTTGTAACAAACCTTCTCAAAAAATTGACTTGCCCAAAGAAAGATTGTATTCCTTTCACATTTTTGGTCTTAGGCACCTTATCAATGGCTACCACTCTTTCAGGGTCTATCTTCAAACCACACTTAGACACTATATGTCCTAAAAATCTCCCTTCTATTACCCCAAATGTACATTTCTTTGGGTTCAATGACACTCCATATTCCAAGGCTTTGATGAAAATTTTCTCCAAATGTCTACAGTGATCCTCAGCCTTCTTGGAATAAGTTGTGAGGTCATTTTGATATACAACCATGAATTTGTTGATATAATCATGAAATGCCACATCCATAGCTCTTTGGAAAGTAGCTCCTACATTAATCAAGCCAAATGGCATCCTTACATATACATAGGTCCCCCATGTGGTTGTTAAGGCTGTCTTAAATTGTTCATTTTCCTTTACCAGAACTTGATTGTACCCAGAGAAACCATCCATCATGGACATTAGCTTAGAACCAATTACTTGCTGCAACATGGCTTCCATATTTGGTAATCCATAGTTGTCCTTCAAGGATGCAATGTTTAAATTTCTAAAATCCACACATAATCTTATGTCTCCATCTTTCTTTCTAACAGATACCAAATTTGAAACCTAGGTGGAGTGTCTAATTGGTTTGATTATCCCACCATCCCTCAACTTCATCAATTCATCTTGCATTTTGGGAGCTAGGGTAGGCTTTACTAGCCTTTGTTTCTATCTGAAAGGTTTCACATTATCCTTTAATGGTATGAAATGTTGGAACAAATCTTCCCTATAAGCCTAAAGGTCATCATATGACCATGCAAAAACATTTCTATACTTCCTAAGCAAATCAATCAATGTTTTTCTAATTTCAGTAGGCAGATTTTGGCCAATTTAAACCTTTTTAGGAGCTTCATCAGTGCCAAGGTTTATCTCTTCTAATTTTTGAGGCTTAGGGTCCTTAACTCCTGGTCTTACTCTATCCTGATTATCAAAAATAATTTCTAAAACTACTAACCCCTTAGGCACCTTGTTGGTTTTCAACTACATAATCTCCTGGCCAAAAATCATTTCCTTACCATCTATAGTTTCAATGAAATCACTGCAGTCCATTTCTTGACCATGGTATTTATCTTCATTTAACAAAAAATTTATGTCTTTGTCATCCTCAAAGACTTGCTAGTTTTCAACATTATCAGGTATTGAAGGTCTACTTTGTATCTCAATTTGAGAGATTCCTACAAATGATATCTCCTTAGGCTTGATTGCTACATTTTCCAATAAATATGCCATTTTATTTTGACTTCTGTCTCTCCATGCGATACCAAATGCATCAAAAAACTCTATCTGATCCTAAACTACATTTCTATATTATTTCAACCTTCTATTTTTAGAGGCATAAGTTTCCCTTATCTGTGAGATGACTAGTTCAGAATCACCAATAACATGCAGTTTCTTGATTACATGATGGGTAGCATCTTTTAATCCTAACAACAAGGCCTCATACTCTGCTATGTTATTTAGGCAAGAAAACTTTAATGTAAATGAGTATCTAAAAGTATTTTTCTCAGGGGAAACAAAAACTACCCCTGCCCTTGAACCTTCTTTTGAATTGGTCCCATCAAAAAAACATTGTCCATAACATTGGTGAGTCCATGTAGCACTCAACTTCATGTTCAATTATAGCAGTTAATTTCTCAACTTCTTGTATAATCAATTCTGCTCTGAATGTATTCACACCAGTGTCTAAGAAACAAGTTGAGTCTTTGTCAATTTTCTCCCCTAAAAGGTGACTGACCCTTGGCTCTCTATCCACTTTGATAGCCTTATCTCTTATATGGAAAGTTGCATAAGTCAAATCACACTGTAGGCTTCCTCCCATAGCAGCACTCCATTTTCTAGAGAGCAACATTCCATAGTGTGGAGGAATATCAACTACAAGGACTGACATAGTCAGTTCAACCTCAGGGTATGCAGCTAATCTAAATGGTAAGGCAGTGATAGTCCTTATGACTGGAACTTCCCTAGCATCCATACCTCTACATCTACCTTGCTTAGTGTCTACTTTCAGACCTAATGCTTCCATTATCTTAAAAGGCATGATGGTATTGGAGGCTCTTGAATCTATCATGCAGTTTTTTAGGGTCTTTCCATTTATGATCAGAATGAGGAAAAAAGGGCCAATATCTTCTATATATGCAACTAAGGAATCATCTAAAAAGATTTGGGGAATCTGAGATATGATACCACTATCCTCTACCACCAATGGGGTTTGCTGGATAACACTTTGTTCTACAACATTATTGTTGTTTCCTATCCCTCCCAACTAGGATAAAGCCTTGTTTTTATGTTCTTCAATTCTAAGGAGCTCAGACAAAGGCACTTTTATAGTTATTTGGGACAACATGGATATCATATTAATAGGCTCAACAATAGTGTGTTTTACAAGAATACCTAGATTTGAAGTCTTTTGAACAGCAGGCACCATTGTTTGCTTGATAGTATCAGGTCCTAATTTCTTCCCTTGCACAATTGCTTTCGTTCCTTTATTTTTTTGAAATTAAACCTTATTTTTTGGTTCCCACTTCTTTGCCTTGTTATCTTTGACTTTAGGCACATCTATATTGACCTTTTTATTTTCATCATTCATCTTATGGGTAATATATTTGATGAATACACTGGATGGCTTGCCTACATCATTATTTGCTAATCTATTTCTCAAATTATAGTTGCTATGAACTTGGAAAATCATTTCTGCTATGATTCTATCAATCTCCTCCTTGGAAGGCATTCTTAAGTATATGTGACCTACATCAAAAGATGTAACACATACCTTATCTTCATCATAACCTTCATCGTTTGAAAGTACTTGCTGATGATGTAAATGATAAAAAATTCTCTGACTGGTAATATCATTTTCAGGTTGTTCAGAATCAAAATCTATAAAATCATCACACATGCTTACTATATTGCAACTTATATCATCATGGCTTTTCTCTTCATTTTCTTCTTCAAGTTGCACACCTTGATCTGGGGCAAATGATTGAGCAATAGCACAGTAATCAAAAGAATGAGGTGATTGACATATAATGCACCATGGTACATCATTATTCATATTTTTGAGTGTTCCTTTGCAGGGGCTCTGGGGTACCCTTATCCTTCACATTTTGTGTCTGGTTAGGAAGTGGCTTACCATCTTTCCGCTGGGTGGTGTAAGGGTAATTTTGCATTCTAGGCTACCTATTGAAACTGTTGTTATTCATAGGGGTCTTTTCTCCAACATTAGGCTTGTGTGCATTGTAATTAGTTGGATTCATCTTTTTCAGCAACTCTAGCACTTGACCTATTGTAGGTTCTCCAGGTTTCTTTACTATAGGAGTTTTATCAGACTCTTTTCTATTATTATTTTTTGGATTAAATAGCTTTGGATCATCCCTTCTCCCAAGCTTGCCCGATGCCTTACTATTATTCTCAATATTTACTGCAACCTTATAGGCATCCCTCAAGGTTTTAGGATCTTTGTCTCTCAATTGATAAGCCATTTTGCTATCAAATGAATTAAAATATGTTGTAAGACAAACATCTTCATTCAATCTCATGACCTAAAATAGTTTGTACATACCTTTCTGGAATCTTACATTGAAATCAAACGTAGATTCTTTGGGTTTTTTTTTTTATGTTATTGAATTCATTCAACATGAATCCCACATTGATATTATCTCCATACTGCTCTTTAAATAATTTCTCCAAGTCACTCCATGAGGTGATACTGTCATCAGGTAACCTTCAGAACCAATCTCATGCATCCTTAGTTAGTGAATGCACAAACAATTTCATTACCATATCTTCATGTTCAACCTCATAGTCATTTAGCATATCTATGAAAATTCTCAAATGTTCTTCACCTATAACAGCATTATTCCTAGAGAACTTGACAACTTTATCTCTCAAATCAAAAGATGTGGGATGTGGGGCACCAGAGATACCTACAAATGAGATTTGTTTATACTTTTCCATGTATAAAGGTTTCTTTTGAAAACTAGCAACATTTGAGGTACTTGCTACATTGGCTTGGCTAGGGATAACATTTTGAACTTGTTGAGGTTGGACAAAGGAGACTTGAGTACTAATGTTGGATGATGAGGTAGGGGTAGATTGAGATATTCCCTGAGTTGAAATTATTGGACCACTAGCCAATGTAGAAGTTGCAGATGGGATAGACAAATTTGGCTATGAAGCCAATGCAAAATTAGATTTTATGAACTGGATTTTTCTTCTAGTCTTTGTAGCTTGAGCTTCATTCTCCACCTTCTCAAGTTCTTTTACAAGATCTTCCTTCTCCTTTCTAGCTTTTTCCAAATCTAGATCCAATTTTGACATGTAAGGGTTCACAGATTTTCTTGGTGGAGCTTGAGGTTCATTTATTTGGATTCCTACGGCTTTTCCTTTCCCTTTATCTATAGCTTTTACAATGGGTTCTACAGGGTCTACTTGAACAGGTTTATAAGTTTGGACTTGGGTAATAACAGGTTCTTGTCTTTGGCTTAAGAGCTTTTCTTGTTCTTGAACCTTAGATCTCAAAGTATCTACATCTCCAAACACATCAGCATGAAGGACTAGTCCTCTCTTCTAATTTCTTATTTTGTTCTTTCAAAACAACCATCCTTCTACACAGAGTATCTCTTTCTACTATAGCATTCAAGGTGGCTTTCTCTCTTTCTTTTTCCAAGTGAATATACTTAGCTTCTTCCTCAGCAACCCATTTCTTCAAAAATCCTATCTCAAATTGTACTTCTTTAGGGTCTGCAGAAGTAGTTTTTGAATCAGCAGGATCCTCCAAATCTATAACATTGGGGTCAATGTATGGGGTTTCTCTAGGATTAAAAGGATCATCAAATGAGCTTCTAAATCCTAGTCTTCGGTTCATATCTGCTATGAGATCTAGCCTTGTGAAGCATTCCCTATTGGTGACATATCTTTATCCTGAAAGACTCTCTCATTTGGTAATGGGGTACTAAATACCCCTCCTAAGAGTCTTGTAGTTTCTGATTCAAAGCTGAGTGAAGAAGATTCTCTCCCTAGCACTACTTGGTATTGAGAATTTACTGATACATTACTCCTTGGTTTCCAAGTAGGATTTGGATCTATCCTTTTCTTATTTAGATTATTCCTACCTCCTTGGGGTAAATCTGTATACATTGGTACATTAGGATTGGTGCTTGTGTAAGCTCGTGTGTTCTTTCTCTTGTCAACTATATTCATTTTTTCTTAAAAAAAGCGCTAGCTTCAAAACCTTGACTAAGTCACCACCCTATTCTTGGGAAAAATACAAAATGACAATTATTCTTGACTCCAAGGAAAAAAACACAAATAGATATAAAAGTATCTGATATAGATGGACCAATCACTGAGATTATAAGATTGCAATTCTTTGCTTGCTAGATAAGACACTTGGATAGGTCGGATATGTTAGTGTATCTCCGTGGCATCTAGGTTTTGCTCTCTCTCTTTTTAAATTCTCATGGTTTGTCACTAAGATACTCTCCCAAAAACCCATGAGCAATACTAAACAGTCTGACACCCACATACACAGCAGTACCAAAGAAAACTGCAATTCTTTTCACAAAAACGTAGGGTAACTCCCCAGTAGAGTCGCCATTTTGTTGGTGTTTTAAAAAAACTAAAACTATTGGACAGCAAAATGCTCAATATCAAAATGATATCATTCACATAATCTAAAGATTAGCCAATTCCTATTAACAATTATATATGCAAAACCATTTGAACCCAACTTCAAGAAAATCAAAGGTGATTTTCTACTCTTTAGGCTCTGCAAAACCAGGGCAGGCATACCCAAGGATGATTCAACACTGGAAAACACTATATGAGAATTATTCTAGTTTAATTCTAATTCTCATCTCAAATCCTCAAATAAGTGACTTATTCCTAACATTTTGATAAACACATCCCACATAATAGATCTAGCCAAAATTCTTCTATAGATTTGCACATGTTCTCAGAAATAGTGGCTAATTGAAACTAAAACACCCATGCAAACAAGTATCGACCAACTTTGAAAATCTTCAAGAAATAAAAGTGAAATTGATTTCAATTTTACATTTGAAACTCATTTATGACATATTTCTCTTCCAGCTAAATCAAATTGACCAGTGCCTAATCCATCAGGGTTCAGAGTCTACTACAAATCCACACATCTAATTTGTTGCCTTATAACAAATATTATCAGCAATTCTTATCAAAATTCATCATTCAAAACATCCTTTCTACTACTGCAGCAACCTTATCAAATTCATCGGAGCTTTTACTTAATCCATTGAATTAATAGCAGTGGTTAATAGATATACAACCTAAATGGATTGCATTCAATTGCATAAGCCTTTACTCACACAATATCAAGATAACTAAGTAACTAAAAGGAGACAAAATTTAGATAGAATTGATATGGTGACATCTCATAATTTGTATTCATTTTCTTTGAAAATTATATACACTTGCAGTAAACTCAAAATGACCTTCAGAAGAAACATAGAGATCATTCTATATTCATGTATTCTCAAGAACTAACAGAGATAATACTCATAAAACTTGCTCAAACATTGGACCGAAAACAAACTAAGTGTATCACATAAAGACAATAGAAATCAGACCATTCTCTAGCCCTGGAATCTCACTTATATAGTGTGAGATGCAACAAGCTTCAGGCTAAGAGAAATTGATAGGTTTCCTTTACAAGAAATATTTACATACACCTATCACAAAATGACAAAAATGTGGGTAACAGAAGATGTCTAAATCAAAACATTCTTTTGGCGGGTCCACTTCTATCACATCCTTTATTGTTGTTGATTTGGCTACTATTCTAATTCCTCCATGTATGCAACTGCCTAGCTAGCCAATGATGAAGTTTGTTCTGATGATTGCAAGTTAGTCTCCACCTGTGAGTTTTTACCATCTTTTCCTTGTTCAATGGGAGTAACTTCTACTTTTATCTCTTCTTTGGCTATATCAACGTCTTGTGGGCCCAGGCCTACAACTAAAAGTGACTGATTATTCTTGTCCTCTTCTTTCTGTTGGCCTTGTGTAGTGATGGTGTCAATAATTTGGATCTCATCACCTGACACCTAATCACTGTCAATTTCTTCTTCCTCAAACTGTTCATTAGGGGCTATTTTTTCCATCCACTTGTCAAATAGTGTGTCATCAAGGAAATTGAATTGCAAAATATTCTTATGTCTTTTGAGCACATACTCGGCCTGATTATTAACAGTAACAAAATCTTTTTTCAAAGAATCAAAGAATATTTGGGCTTTCACTATTTCTTCAATTTTTGTGGCCCACCATGCATGCCCTATTTCATTGATGATTTCATTCATTCTTAAACAAAATAAATCATCTAGTTTCTTAGCCCATTCATCTTTACTTTTTAGATTATTTTTCTTATCTAGGGCACAAGGAAACAATTTAAACTTTTGGCTCTTGTATTTATCTAAGTAACCAACCATTATTCTTCGCAAATGAATTCTCTTATTGTCAAAGTCAGTAAAATTAGAAACAATATCAAAAGTCTTCTCAATTTGATCACAGGAGGCTTCTATAACTGAATAACATATAAAAGTCATCTCCTTTCTTCTTCTTGCCCACTTATTCACAATAGGCTTTAAACTCTCATCATTTTCTTTCTATTCATCCCAGATACTAATCACCCTAGCCAATTGATCATAAACTAGTGGTCATTCAATTTTATCCCCCAAATATGTGAGAGATTTTCTTAATTTATCTTCATACTTCACATTCAACTCTACATGTAGGGCCCACAATTTATTATTTTATTCTTCAAAGTCCTTAGCAGAATAATACTCTGGCCTTTGGGGTGTATCTGGTACTTCTATTAGGGGAGTGGATTTAAAAGGTTCAACTGGGGGGCGAGGGTATGTTATTCCTAGCATTGTGGACCTCCCCATCAGTTTATTCTAAAGTTCAATTCTCTTTTTCACCTCCTTATTGTAGGCATCCACCACTGCCTCATATTTCCTCTGCAACTCGATCATTTCTGACTACCTCATATTTCCTCTACAACTCGATCATTTCTTTCTCCTCCCTCTCTACAATAGCTAAGGCAAATTGAGAGTAATCCACATTCATGTGGGCTACCTGTACATGTGAGGTGTCAGTAACTCTCCTTACAGTGATACTCCCTATCAAACTTGAATCATCAAGCTTTGCTGCAATAGCTCTGGATCCTCTTCTCAATGACCACATGACAAGAGCAACTTGGTCATTACTAAATGTAGTTCCCAAGAACTCCTTTTTATTTGGATCTTGCAATCCCAAATTATTTTCAACAAAATTGAAAATCAATGCATCAGCAATGTCCCAATTGGGCAATAATAAAATATTTGTAGCCTTTACCATCTGTTTCCCTTCTTCAGGGGTTATATTTTGGAACTCTTGAATCATTTTTTCCTTTGTTTTATTTTGAATGGAGGCTTCATCCATTTCTGGATGCTCTATTTTTACATTATTACTTCTTTCCACAAAATTTCCCTTGTTTTCCCTCCAAGCAAATTGGTGGAAGGCTCTAGACTTTACAAAACTATCATTAGATGAAAATTGCTAATTGGTTTGTTCCAAAATAGGATCCAATTCTCTTCCTCTAAAATCTGCAACAGTTAATTCAAAACTTGGCACAGGAGGCTCTTGGGGATTCCCTTCATCAATCTCTCCTTGGGTAACAAAAACTCCCCCTTGTGATCCAATTTGTTCAATTTTCTCATCAATGAGCTGCTCCTCCTCAATCCTCAATGGGGTTTGGGAAGGAGAGTAACCCTCATCATGAGGTTCCTCTTCCCTTATTATCTTTCTCCTCTTAGGAGAAGGTTCAGGAGGCCTCTCTTCAAAAACAACACTAGTAGACTCAGCTATCTATTTTTCTTTACCCACAATAGGCCTTTGACCCTAAATGATAGTGTATCTTGGCCTCCTTTGAACAATTAATGGACCTACCCCTATATTGGGAGTGAAACCCAATCTCCTCATTACTTCCTTGGCCTTATCTGGAAAAGAATCATTAAAATATTGCTTCTTCACATTCATTACCTCCATTATTTCGAGGAATGTATTCATAAGATTATTAATTTTATCTACAATAGTTACAACATTACTTAAGAGGATGTAATCTTTGTCAAAAAAATTAATGAAACTCAAAACTTTTGAATAGACTCTCCATTTTTCTTTCTTTGTTTCCTGCTCTTGTAGAGAGTACTCATTCCTTATTACATCTTTAGGGAAATAAAATTCATGAGCAATTGGATGAAGCTTGATCCTATGACTAAGAGCCAAATAAAAGAAACCCTCTACATCACAAAAATGAGGGTGAGACACTGCCATCTTATACTAATGCAAAAATTTGTAGAAGAAAACCCACCCTTCCTTAGTTATCACAAACTGGTGGGCTACTATACAAGTGGGAAAATTTTATCTTGTTCCCCTTTTATGCAAAAAGGCTTCTTCTACTCCTCCCAACTATCACAAAAATTCAGCTACTCCTACTTTTAAAGGCACCTGGTAGGGTAGTACATGGAGTGTTTCCTTGAATACATAGATTTTGATAATAGTTGAAACTGAATATGGGATGATGTCTCCCCAATTATGTGAAACCTTCAAATTGTGGGGTTCATCCATAGGCCTAATAAGGTGCATTAGTGCCTTAGGGATCCTGGGATTGTCTCTTAATATGAGACACCTTAGTTTGGATGAAAAGTACCTATTAAATCTAACAAAACTAGCATTCTCTTCCTCCCCATTCATATATGCACTCCATAATTGAACTAGCAGTGCTTCCCCTTCTTGTTCTCTATTCAAAACCATTTCCTTACCAAAGTATGTAGCCCCCTTAAAAAGAAACATGTGCATCAACAATGAGTATTGGCCCCAAGCCTTCTCCACCTTTCCTTTTTCAATCCCAATCAACCCATTGTGAATCTCATTAGCCAAGTAGGAAGCAAAGTCAAAAATTATTTCCACACCAAAAGAGGAGATTTGAGTAATCATATACATGAAACTCACTGGCATAAGATCTTCTTCACCCCCTCCAAAAAGTCTACACAAGGTTTTGTATATCTCTACTACCCTGGCATTTAAGTATGCTTTCTTGAAAGGTTCTTTAGGGGATGATGTTATTGATGGTAGGGTTCCAATCTTTCCAATGTGAGCCTTCAGTGAGCCTTATCTAACTATGTCCTTCTTTGACATATTTTCTTCTTTTAATTCTTCTAAATTAATGGGCACATGATACCTAGTGAGAGGTCCCAAATGGAAAACTTCTCTGATTTCTTCAGGGTTGATGGTGATTAGAGTTTCACCATCTGTTCTTCTCACTACCCTAGTGGCTTGGTCCTAAATTTTTTCCATGGCCTCAAGGAGATCATAATCCATAAAAACACTGGGAAACACTAGCTTTACTAGGTCAAAATTTCATATGTTGGCATGTGGGGCAAACAATTTCCTCTCTGCAAACCATTTCTTGAACAAATTTAAACCAGTTTGTGAGGTTTGAGCATCCTAGACCTAATTACCCTTATCATACAATCCATCTACTACCCTTAACCTAAGGTTTAATGAGGTCAACTTCTTAACTTGTACCATTTCTACAGTAGACTCAAGAAGCAACTCAAGAAACTTCTTAACTTGTACCATTTCTACTTGTATCATGTACATTTCTATACAAGTAATTTATTTGACCTAAAAATTCCTTCTTCAGAGGCATCTTTGATTATTCTTTACAGAACAAAAATACTTACAGAGATTGTAGTATGACTACTTACTTGAATTCTATTCTCATTTTTCCTTTGTATTTCTGCAATTTTTCCACAAACAAGCTGCTTCACAGTCTTGCCAAATTTAAGCATGATTTTCTTCAGTAATTGCTTTCTGCTCAGGAAAGGCTTGAAGTCTTTGTTTGTGTAAGGTGGAATTGATAAAATCTTCTTTATTATACTATTTTTATTTTTTTACATGCGAAGCTTTCATGTCTTATTAATTCACATAGTGGCACCACCTTCTATGTTCAAATCTATGTCGTCAATCTTTAAAAATGCTACGATCATGGGGTATGGAGAAAGACAACTCGACGTTCTACTTGACAAGTTGGCCAATTAGTCCAATAAGAACTAACCACATGCACAACTCCTTCTTTGATGGCATTTCCATCTGGACCCACTAGTGGCTGAGGACACATGTCAACAGGTCGCTACCTCACTATGCATATCCTCCGAGAAACTCGCCATGGTGAGATAGCGACGGTCGTTGATCTGAGATCAAATCAAAGGTAGAGGAACTGCACAGAGTATTCTGAAGAAGTGCTGCATCCCATACTCGGTATGTCGCATAGACTAAACATCACACAAATTTTCATAGCGAGATGTCGAGGATCATTAATTTAAACTTGATCTAATGATCGAGATCCCTTATATACTTTAAGAATGGGGCGTGGGTCTGGGGCATCGATGGCACAAGAAAATTTGCATTGCTAGCATTCTACAGAAACATTACTTTTAATCCTTGTCACCTTTCCACGTAGCTTGAGGACTCACCAAGTGTTCTATTTCATGATGCCTCGCTACTTCGTTGATGTTGAGATGCCTTGTTTTTCGATAGTGAGGTAGAGAGCTCCGATAACTTCACAAAACTTAGCATCGTGAAAGATAAAACCTGTCAGATCACTATCACCCTTGCTAACTGCCTACGTAAACAGTAGTTATTACTAGTCATGCCATTGGGACAGATCATGGTTACCAATAAATTTGGAGGCCATAGTGTCTTTGATTTTGTGGCGCCTCGCTACTTCGCTAACAGTGAGATGCTTACTTTTTTTGATAGCGAGGTAACGAAGTATCAGAAAAGCCTTTATTCTGATGCCACTTTTTGGCTTCTTTAGGGCATGGGAAATTAAGAAGAAAGTTGAATATTCACCTAAGTTTAAAAAAAAATTTGCGCCTGAACATTACAAAGGGGATGAGACAAGGGGTTTTAACAAATTTATTCAAAGGTTAACAAATCTGGATAACCAAGGACTATAAACCCTATTCACTTATTAATGGATACAATCTAAATTTTTTTAATCCTGGCCAAAGGAAATTTTATCATGCAAAAATTTAGACCAACAGAGTCTTAGATTTGGAAAATGTTGCCAAGAAAAATGACAACATTAAAAAATTTTGGTACAAACAAAAGAACAAAACAAAGAAGGGTGCAACAATAGCAAGGTTGAAGATGTTGAGTCTTGTTACCATGATTGTGATGCAAATTATGCACACTTGACCACTCTGAAAGAAAACATAGAGTTAAAGGAATATAGAGTTTGCAATATTTAAAAAAGAAATGTTTGTTATACTCCTTTTCCACCCTACAAAACTCATCTATGTTTTCAAGGATTGTGATACAGACTCAGAAACTACCCACTTTGTAAATCTACTAAGAATGCAACTGTATAGGTTTACTTGTCTTAAAATTCTAGGTATAGGAACCAAGAAATTTATGACATGATATTTTAGTATTAGACATACATAAATAAAAATTACATGAAAATGTAACGAAAATTACAAAGGAATAAAGCATACACAAGCAAACAAAAGAAACATAGATTTAACATCATTCATCGAGTCCCTAGGCTACGTCTACCAAAACAAGTCCAATATTATTATCCATTGATTTCATTTTGATTAAAAAATATAATCCCTTCAAACTCAATACTACCATAAGAAGCTATAAAATCATCATACATCCTAAAATTCCTAACCCTAAGACATTTTGTACAAGACTTATGGAAGTTACAAAATTAGGGCTAGAATATGTGTCCAATAGTAAAAAAACTATCGATGTTATTTATAATAATGAATTCATTTTATGCCTCTAGGCTAGTGCCCCTTGACACTTCCCTATATTGCAATAGGGAACATGCCTAGGGCAATTCCCTAGTGCCCAGCCTTGAGCACTGCCCCTTGACCCTTATCATGGGTATGTTGCCCCAAAACTCCTATAAAATAAATCTAGAGGGAAAGCATGCTGAGAGAAGTGGGAAAAAAATTGACCTATAAGGTTGATTAGGCTCTATATAAAAACGTGATATCCACTTAAGGATATAGAATTTTTTAAATGGAAAAATTCAACTTAGGTTATTAAAACCTTTTGAATTGTGATTTACAAGAATCTCCAAAATTTTGATGGTTCACATAATGTCTTCAAGAAATTTTTAGAAAGAGATGTAATCTCCTGGAATACACTTCAATGAGGTGTAGAGGTCTACTCCTCTATTCTTTAATCTTTTTCACCCAAAATCCATCAAATCACATGTGTATTATTTTCAATCCATCAAGAGAACCACCCAACCCAATCCACTCTAAGAAAGGAATGACATCCCTAATACAAAAATGAGACGTCATTCCCAAGAAATCATCCATTAATTCCCTGAAATGCTTTATCTATGAGTTATCTTCATTGAAGAGTCTCATCTTGAATGTCATTTATCCAAGAACATTACAAGTAAAGATGTTAAAAAATAATCCTACATTTATAACATGATTACCTCCCTATTTAAAGATGGAGGCAAGAACTATTGGCAAGGATATTGGGGAGACTAGGTGATATCGCTTTTATTGCAAAAGATGCCTTGATTTATGTGTATGCTAAATGTGGTAGCTTGGAAGATTTAAACCGATTATTTGATAGAGTCCATGAGGGAGATATTTTTTCTCGGACTAATATACTTGTTAGACATTGCTATAATGTATTTAGTGATAAGGCTTTCAATTAATTTACTCGGATAAATATATATTTTCTACAGTCATTGGGGCAATTTTAGATATGGAATCATTAGAGCCTCGAAGATAGCATTACATTTCAAAAAAGTTATTTATTTCAGTTTCTATTGGCTCTCAATAATAAAGGTAGGGGGAAATTGCATTTTGAAACCAAAATTACAAATATCTTTTTAAAATATCAACTACAACAATGTGCTTTCACATCACATGTGAAGTTAACCTATGCTTCCCTTTAGATCATTCTCTTATTATTTGTTTATCAAATTTGGTTTACGGTCATATATGCAACCATGCCAAATCTTTATTACAGAATTTATGTTCCCATGCTCTCCTCTTCCATATTTTTCATAACCAACATTTTGGTAAATTGGTGTTTCCATGTGATTGGAACTTTGATTTGGGTGTGAAATGATTCAAATTGTGGTAGATTAGAAGTGATAGAGACATAACAGAGTCCTAGTTGAAGCACTAGAAAAGGGGATTTTGGGAAGGTTAGAAGGAAAATAAGTTAAACTGGAGAAGGCAACCCACTAGAATCCAAAATTGGTAGACCACCTAAAATAATTGACTATGGACTCTTAGATTTGGAAAAATGTTACCAAGAACAACGAAAAAATTAACATCCTTTAGTACAAACAATAGAACAAAACAAAGAAAGGTGCAATAATATCAAGGTTGAAGATGTTGAGTCTTGTTTCCATGATTGTGATGCAAATTATTCACAATTGACCACTCCCAAAGAAAACATAGAGTTAAAGGAATATAGAGTTTGCATTATTTACAAAAGAAATATTTGTTACACTCATTTTCCACCCTACAAACCTCATCTATGTTTTCAAGGATTATGACACAAACTCAGAAACTGTCCACTTTGTAAATCTACCAAGAATGCAATTCTACAGGTTTACTTGTCTTGAACTTCTAGGTATAGGAACCAAGAGATTTATGACATGATATTTTAGCATTAGAGAGACATAAATAAAAATTACATGAAAATGTAACCAAAATTACAGATGAATAAATCATACGTAAATTAACAAAAGACATAGGTTTGATGGGGCTGATCGAATCCATAGGCTACATCCACCAAAAAAAGTCCAATATTATTATCCAGTGATTTCAACTTGATTACAATATATAATCCCTTCAAACTTGGTACTACCATAAGAAGCTATAAAATAATCATACATCATAAAATACCTAACCCTAAGACATTTTGTACAAGACTTATGGAAGTTACAAAATTAGGTCTAAAATATGTTGTCCAATAGAAAAAAAAAACTCTCAATGCCTTTTATAATAATAAATTCATTTTAGGCATCTAGTCCAATGCCCCTTGACACTATCCTATATTGCGACAGGGAACATGCCTAGGGCACTGCCCTAGGACCCTGCCTTGGGCGTAGCCCCTTGAACCTTATCATGGGTATGTTTCTCCCAAACTCCCATAAAATAAATGTAGAGGGAAACCATGCTAACGAAAGTGGGAAAAAAATTAACCTATAAGCTTGATTAGTCTCTACATTAAAACATGATATTCACTTAAGGATATAGAAATTTTTACACGGAAAAATTCATTTTAGGCTATCAAAACCTTTTGAATTTTGATTTACAAGAATCTCCAAAATTTTGATGGTTCATATAATGTATTCGAGAAATTTTTAAAAAGAGATGTAATATGGCTGATTGTTTTGCAGCAAACGAGGCTCTTGTTTTAGGAGCTAAATTGGGCATTAGAAGAGTCCATTTGGAAGGGGACTCGAATATAATCATTAACAACATTAAGAAAGGGAAACTGGATGCTTGGTACCTCAATAAATATATTCAGTAGATCAAAGAACTATTGATGGAATTTGAAGATTTCAAGGTTTCCATACCTACCTAGAAGAAAATAGGGTGGCAGACATGTTGGCTAACATGTGTGCAAATTCAGCTATGAGAACTCAGAATGAAATATTGGAGCACCTTAGACTCCTTATATTAGATTAAAGAGAGAAAATTTTATGATTTGGCCAAATTTATAAAGAATGATCTTTTTATCCTAGCCAATTTCTTGGGAAAGGCATCATGTCTCCTACCCACGATGATATTTATCATTTTATGACATGCAGAGATGGAAATCCTCTGCATGTGTTAGATTAGGAAATCATTTCTCAAGACCTCAGTGTATGCTTGTTTCTAAAGAGTTCCAAGAAAGTTAAATTCAAGTAGAAGACAAGCCAAATCTTAGAGTTTTTCATCAAAGGTGACAAAAATGGAGGCAAATATTGTGTTGGGCTCTAAGAATTAGACACAAATTTATGAGGTTAAGATCATTGTTCAGTGCCTCAAGAACGTATTCGTGTTTAATGTTCTGGATTTCTTGGAGGGCATCCAATAGATGTTTGGGCCAGAGAACCTAGATGCATATTAGAAGTGACAATTGAACCTGAATGTGGCATCTCCATTTCTAGTGTTGGCACTAACTGTGGGTGAAATGAAGGAGGAAGTTCATCATTTAGCTACAACTTGTGTAGATACATAGTGGCTTTTGGGGTTGGAAGATATAATTGAATGAGTTGTCTTGGGAGTGAGCATAGAGATGAGAGAGGAGCCTTGCATGAGTCAATTGTTTAGCCCCTACTAGTATGGTCCTTTGCAAATCCACAAGGAGTGCATATCCCAAAGGCAAAGCAGGGCTGGAGAAGGATTGTGGACTTTCTACTTGGGAGAATTTGGGTGTCGACTAAGAGCAAGTGACATTTCATGAAGGCTACATCACACAAGAGCACACTTGCTCAAGGGCAGTCCCTGTATCATTAGCTCATGAAGAAGAACCAATAGGAGGGGGGAGTATCCACAAGAAAAGGTGTTTGAGTGGATGCTTCATTGCTTGAAGAGGTGGGAGAAAGTTGTAGTAAGCATCATCAGATTAGGTAGGGGATTTCTGTGCTGGACAATCACTCTATGCCAACATTCACACATGAGGAGGTGGCTTGCTAGTTCAATGATTAGCTACATGCAGATAGTGGTGACAATTGGTTGTAGCATGTGGGCACATTTTTATTTAGTCTCTGGTGTTTTTGTTTGATTTGGGTGGTCTATACTTATGGTAGGGTATTAATACTCTACACTTTTTGTAATGTAAAAATGTATGGCCTTTGGCTGGGTAGATATACAATAGTAAGGCATATGGCCATAATTCAAATATTGTAATCTCTCTCTTTAATATCAATAATGTTACCTATCAAAAAAAATTTGTTAAACTTGTATATATGATCAAATTGAAAAGTAAACATAACCTTAACACAATGCAACTCATAACAACATTATTTGTTAACTAGGGAAACCTCGACCAAGGGAAAAACCTAGTGGAAATGGTACCCACAAAATGATCTACTAATCAAAAGTATCTTGTAAAAGATATTGACCTTATTAAGAGTTTATTACATCCATATAGTGTATTTTTCCTTGTTAGGGGACTAGGCCTTGTTAGAAGCATCAACCCTCTTAGGAGTTGGTATTACAATACAAATGTATGCAAGAAAAGCTCACTACTCAAATAAGAAAATACAACTTTATAATGCTATTAATAGAGATAGATACAAAAACCTTTATATAGTGTTGATATCTTCAATATCTAATCATGCAACCATAAAACTCTAAACTAGCATCAAATTCACATCTATAACATCCATATAAATTGCAAATTATACCATTACAACACAATGCCACACTTCACTAAACAAAAAGTCTTATTCCTTTATATCAAATTCTTTCATCCTATTGGCCTCATTGCTTGATACTTTGCCAAATATTTTGAATTATCTTTTTCCATGTGTAGGTTAAGACATCATCCTAACATTTTCAAGTATTTATTTTGGTGAACTAAAACAATTCTCTAACCAAAATGCCTTTATTCTGCCTTTAACTCTATTATGTAATGCTAACCTTTACCTTGAAAAAATATAATAACTTTACCTATACATAGAAAATTGTATGCTCTTTACCCACATGTCATATACATAATGTCCTTCCTATATGTAAGTACGCATAAGACCAAGTGCCCCAGTGAACTACACTAAAAAAAATAGACTAACTGTACATTTTTCTATTGATATGTACTTAGAAATTTTTTTGAACTATTATGCTTCAAACTTATCCTTTCATTTTTCCTTCTCAAAGTAAGCTATACATTGCCAAAAAGGAAAACCCTAATATATAACATAACTGGAAACATGTGGAAAAAATTGCTAAGTCTCCATATTTGTAAAAATTCAAAATTTGTGAAATACTTCACATGTCCATCAAATTTTCAAAAGTGGACCATTTGTATATTCATTTACAATCTTTTACATATATTCTCTCCTTTAGATTATACCTCTAACTTATATCCCCCTCTATATTTCTTTATAATTTGCAAGCTATGCCTCTATATTTGCAAAATTCTTTTTCAGACTGGTAAATTCTTTGTCCCAATTGTCCTTGACTACTTCTAAAATGCTTGTAAGACCACAAAGTCCATAGGATGCTACCTCTGCTATATCTAGGCTTGAATAAGAAAATTTTCCATATGATTCTTTTTTTTCTAAACAAGCATCCAATTGCTCTAAACAAAATCAATCTCTAGTGTGAGATGATCTCTTAGTAGTGAGAATCTTATTAGGATTCTTTCTTTATTCAAGTCAAGAATTCTCAACTCCTCATTGATTTAACTGATTTTCTATTCAATCTCAAGGATATTTGCCTTTTGGTTCTTCAACTCTTCTGCAAGTTTATCCAACTCATCAAATTTATCCAATGTGCTTGATAGTCAAAATTTGTTCCCACTGAACTAGGTGCTAATTATATTAATTTGGGTGATTCCTGACTATGCACAATGTTTTGGTCCTACTGACTCTTCTTTGTATCACCTTCATCATGTTTTAAAGTAGAGTAGTCAGCAATGTTTCCAATAACAAAATTTCCAACATTGAAATCATACTGATTTGTAAATGGATTCTTTGGTGTGCTTGCAAAGGGGTCCTCACTAGTGTCAATCATAATTCTAGCTCCTCCTATGATCACACTATCATCTTATTCATCTTGTGAATTCTCCTTAGTTTCCCTAACAATATTATCTTGTGGCTGATCCATTGTTAAAAGCTAATTTATTACTTCTGCAACTACTTCTTATGTTTATTTTATTACCTCGTCATATAGGCCTCCCATTATCTATACTTTTCTTTCCTTCTTTCTGACAAAAAAAAAAATTCATAAATTCTAGCTCTCTTTTCATAAGCAAATCAATGCCTTCTTTGATCTTCATGTATTATTTAGATCTAGACCTATCTTTACTTGTGCTTTTATTCTTTTGTATGCAACAAAAGATTATGGATTTGGAAACTCAATGATCTTTTCTTTACACAAATTTGATAGCTCACCAAGAATCTCCATCTATTGTGAGACAAAATTTCCTCTATATGTCTTAGGACTATCCTTTCTAAAAAGATTCACCATTGATCTCCCAAAGTTGTTAAGCTTATCCTTCAAGGACTTGATGCCCAAATACCAATTGTTAGAATATATGGTCCACCAATATAACTGAGCTGGGGGGGATGAATCAGTTATATAACTATTATCAAAATAATCAACCTTAATAAACTTTAACCATGTGAGCAATATAATCAAAAACCATAACAAGATACTCATGCACAATTAACATAAGATATGTTAACTAGGAAAACCCTTGATTAGAGAGAAAACCCTAGAGGGGATGGTACCCACAAGATGATGAACTAATATAAATATTCCTTGTTAAAGGATGGACCCTATTAGGAGTCTATAATAACATTTAGTACATATCAGTCCCTCTTAGAAGACTTTGAATCGTTGTTAGGAGTTGTGCCAACCCTAATAGGAGTTGTAGAAGATAGTTGGACCCATTGTCCAAATAGCTTCAAGGGCAAGACCAATGAACCCACTGTCCAAATGATCTTTGTATCATTCCTTGTAGAATAATATAAATGAATAGTAATGTTCCTTCCTCTTTCTCTATCTTGTCAACTGGACTTCTGCTCCTAATCTTGTAACCAGATTACAAATCTCGCATCCAATAATCCCTTGGATCGCTTACACACATTCACTAAACATTCTGCTTCTTTTAACACTTGAAACAAATTCAATCATGTTACAAACAAGGAAAATATATTTCCTTTATACCCTATCTACAAAATAATTCCTTGAGTCGGTCTTGAGGCTTTCCCAATTAGTTATAATAAGATAATTAATTAATTCTCAGTTACAATAGCATTGTCGGCTCGTAGTCTATAAAACTTATCACATGTGTGACACTAGGGCTTGTGCACTCATTGACATCATCATAAGACTATCATATGTCATTGGCCGACTGTGAATCACCAGATTATATCTCTATTACAAGATATAATGCAAACACTAGTAACGACTTTTAAGGTACTCTATCTCTATACTACTCTCTATAAATTAGGTACCACTTCCATACATCTTTGACATACTTGATGCACATTGAATCACATCATTAGGACACAATGTAGAACATGCCCATGACCACACATCACCTGACAATCAAAACCTTGTCTATACAACAAAGATCTATGTCTTCTACATTGTCAGTCTTTACAAAAACCATACTATGTTGTCATCAATGACAAACATAGTCATGAATGCAACTTGTCAATCATGCTAACAATATCCACATGCTCTGGCAATGCTTAGGATACTCCCCCAATAGGAATACCATCAACATTCATGTTAACACTCTCTTTTATTTTTTCATATCCATTATGATTGCTCACATAGCTTGTCATATCCATAATGACTCACTTCATAGATAATTTTTTATCAACTACCCTTCACACTTCTCTGCCTCTGGTGGCATAGCAGATATATGCATACCAGTTTACTCTTCGACTAGTGACCATGTTACCTTGTAACTTCTCCTTCCTTTGATAAGTTTCCAATCAATGACAACACCATTTCACAAGCTTCATGCTAATGAGACTTGTGGAATCAACACAACCTATACTTCCATTATTCTTCCTACTTGTCATATTTAACACACTGGTAATTAATTAAACACACACAAATTATTAATTAATTATTCACATGTACAAATTATATTTGCTCTGTATTGCTTATAGGATTTTCTTCTAGGATTTTAGACCCTATTTAAGATCTTGCAAAAAATCTCCTCTAAGTAGATCCTTAGGCTCTAATTTCTTTCCACCTCCCTGAGCAGATACCTAAGCTTCTTCCAATGACTCCTCCCAAGACCTTCAGATAAACTCCCAATCTCCCTCCAAATTTTATACAATAGTTTTCCTTACAACATTATACATATCAAGCATAAGTGGCTTATTTATATAGGTGTCATTTTTGTTCTCAAGCATCTTGATCCTTTTGAGCTATAGTAAATTCATGAAGTCTCTTAAGAACTATAGGAACAAAAAAAAGTGTTAAATTTGGCATTACTATTCTCTCAAAGTGTGGAACCTAGGAATATCTCACTTGAATCTACAAGTGAGGTTTAGGTCTATCTATAAAAATAAACATTACCTTTCATTAAAATTCATATTCATTGTAAAATATTTTAGGTTTTTTAAGTGAGAGGGTGATAGAAGCGACATTTTGTACTCCATACATTGCAACATTGAATTACTAAGATGAACATCGAGCTAGATTGGTGAGTTGGCACCATTATAGTTTTTTTTGTAGTTGTTGAAACTTTCAGTCCTTCCAACCTACAATGAACCAATTAAGTATCATAAGAGCCCTACAAAAACAAAAAGGTGTTAAACTTTTGGATGACCATACTATCAAACTATGACACCTAGGATAAACAAATCGATAAATGTTAGATCTAGTTTAAAATACCTCTTAATTTTTATCAACAAAAAAATCATTCTCTTGTAATGGTGAAAAAACTAATTTTGAGAATTGCTTTAATATTGTTCAATGAAGGGTTGGACTAACAGTGATATTTTGTATCATGCACTTGATGCCCAAGACATTCTAGTGGATGTGTTACTATTACTAGAGGTGGCTTCCACTACCCAAGCATCCTAATTCTTTCAAGCTATATTACACAAAAAATATGTATTAAGAGGCCCCCATAGTGGTGACAAACACATTATAGTAAAAAGTCCAATTTAATTTATTGAAATGGTGCTTGGATTGATATTATGCATTCCACCCTTCATGGCATTGAATTGACAAACCAACACATTAGTTTGGTAGGCTACTATTACATGAGGTGTCATTTCAAGGTAGTGGCTATCTAGCCAGGGAAACCATTTGCATTACATAACATTTTATAACATTTTGAAAATAAACAAAGTGTTTCCACTTGGTATGCTCAATAGTTGTAGTGCCTACATAGCCATTGCCTCATTTCAACACCTAAGACCTGAAAAAATGTGCTTCAAATGATATTTTACATTTTGATCCTCACACAAGCTCTATTACACATACAAGCAAAACTCAATCTCTAAATGCATAAAAGAAACAAGAGCTTTGATAGAGCTTGAGTCCCTGCCTTTTGTCTAGAATAATAGATAGATTTGGCTAAATATTTAAATTATAAATGGAATTAAGGGAACAACTCTAAGCCTTGAATAAGAAAATGTAAGGTCATTAAACAAGGATAGAACAATTGTAATTTACAAATCCATGTTTGAGCATATTTATAAAATTGAAAGAAATCAATTATAATATTTATTTTTAATTTTATGTGACGAACTATAATGCTAGATTTATGATGAAGGGTGCTCCCCTTAATACCATAAACACATAACAGAAACAAAGAAACAAAACCAAATGTGAGAACAAAATATGGACTTCTTATTTGTGCTGCAAATGCAAAATTACAGAATTCACAAGTATAATATGCTAACCCACATGGGTGCCTTCATTATAGTAATCTGCAAGACTAAGCTGTGAACTACCACCTAGAGTTGTTCTAGACAATGTTTGGGCCTTTCATAAATAGGCAGTTTTATGCCGCCTAGGAAGGTTCTAGATGCTCAAACTTAATACCTAGGGTTGATAGACACTAACAATACATATAGAGTCAGCCAAATACATCTTTGACAATTATTCTGAATATTTTGGGTAGCCCAACTTTGAAAGACCATAAGTCACAAACCATTGCTCTGATTGGCTATTATAACCACTTTTTAGAAATGCAAGCTCTTGATCTATAGGCTCAGAATGGTGCTAGTGTCCTTCCATCAAGTTTTTGGACCTCATTCGGGCACTCTGCCTAAAGATTTTTTTGCAAATATTTCCACCGTAAATTTGCAATAACTTCTATGAAACTTAAGTTGGAGCAATGAGATTTTAATAGTAGGCTTATAACCCTATAATGAACCCTCATATAGGAAATGAGAACATTCTAAGCTTATATGACAAACTTACTAAAAATAGCAAGTTTCCATAAATAGTAACCACCCAATCTACTAGTCCTTATTAAAATAGAAAAGACTAAAAAGAAATTTTTTTGGGTGATGCAAGATTGCTCTTATACCTAGGATGCTCTTGCATCAAACACTTGGGGTAATGTGAGAAGTGACCCCATGACATCTTAGGTGTTTAGAGGAAAACCAAGAAGATTAACCTCCTCCCTTGCTAGCCATGATGAATCCTCTACTGGCCTCCCTTTCCATTTGACCAGGTATTCCTCATAAGTTTTTTTCCCTGTACTTTTGCCAACACGACTGTCCAGTATCTTTTCAATCTTCTTTCTAGCCAAACTAGCTGCTAGAATACTCCATTACGCTTCTATAACTTCATAATACTCTATCAAATCTGAAATATTATTTATACGTGTGAAATATTCAATTCAACAAACAACTCCACTTCATAAGCATTTCTAGAATCATGCCTTTTCACTATCTTGCATGGTCCAAACTTCTTTGTCTTGAGCTTATTATATATACCCACTAGAAAATGTTCCTTTCTCAAATGAACCATGACTTCATTTCCAATCTGAAAATCCTTATAGCTAATTTTAAAATCTTCCTTAGCCTTATATTTTCTATTCATGTTTATGATTTTTTTCCTCACCTCCTCATGGATGTTCTTCAAATGTTTAGCAAATTCTTTTGCTTCAGCACTACTTATCTCCCCTTTATCCAACTACCTCAATTCAAAAGCATTTATGGGACTACTCCCATATACAATCTAGAATGGTGATTTACTAGTACTACTATTGATAGAATTATTATATGCAAGTTACTCCTATGGTAAAATCATATCCCATCATTTTGGCCTATCTCCAACCAAATATCTTAGCAAGTTTCCCAAATTGTGATTCACAAATTTTGTCTATACATCAGTCTGTGGTTGATCTGATGAACTGAACTTCAACTTCTTCCACAATATATGCCAGAAATACCAAACAAAATTGATATTTCAATCTGAAACTATACTCTTTGGCAGACCATGTAGTCTCACCACTTCTCTGAAAAATAACTCTGCCACATGAATAACATCACTAGTCTTCTTGCAAGGAATAAAATGTGTCATCTTTGAAAACTTGTCAACCACCACAAAAATAGAATCATGCCGACGTTGCACCCTCGGTAATCCCAGAACAAAATTCATGTTGACATCCTCCCACGGCTTCTCTAGTACAGGTAATGGCTGATACAACCTTGTATTCTACTTCACTCCTTTCACCATCTGACATACTCTACAACTCTATACAAACTTGTTTAAATCTTGTTGCAACTGTGTCTAATAATAATTCTCAACAACCAAAGCTATGGTTTTATCTCTACCAAAATGTCCAGCTAATCCTCCACTATGCTTCTCCTTGATGAGATTCTCTCTCGTAGAACTTCTAGGAATGCACAGCTGGGTTCCTTTGAACAACATACTATCCTGGATCATGAAATCCAACCACTTTGTCTTGTCAAGTGTAACAGGTTCTCTACAAGCTTTCCACACTTCACCAAAATTAGGATCATCTCGATATAAAAGTATTGAGTTCCTTGAACCCAACCACCTCTATCTACATTTATGTTAGCAAAATTTGTCTCCTACTGAGAGCATCTGCAACTCTGCTAGACTTCCCACTCTTGTGTTTCAAAACAAATGTATAACTACGTAAAACCTTAACCCACTTCAAATGCCTTTGGTACAATTTTCCTTCACTATTTAAATATTACAAAGCTTGATGATTAGTATACAAAACAAACTCCTTTCGAAGAAGATAATGTCTCCACTTCTTCAATGCTTGAACTATAGCATAAAATTCCAGATCATAAACAACATATTTTTCTTTTTGCATCATTCAACTTCTCAGTAAAATAAGCAACAAGTCTACCTTCTTGTATCATAATAGCTCCTATTGCAATACCACTAGCATCATAATATACTTGAAAAACCTTGTTAAAATCAGGAAGTGCTAAAAGAAGTTGCTCAGTAACTTTCTATTTCAACAAATTAAAACTCCTATCTACTCCTACGGTCCACTTAGATTCTTTCCTATCCCCTCTCATTGTTTTAGCCAAGGGTCCACAAATACTATTATCACCTCTTATGAACTTTTTGTAAAAACTAGCTAGTCCATGAAAAGATCTTGCCTCAGTCGCACTCTTTGGAGTAGGCCATTCAAAGACAGCCTTCACTTTCATTGGGTCTGTTGGTGTTTTTTTTTACTATTAAGCAACCAAATACTTAATATCAAGATAATAAAGAATACAATAGCCTAAGGCTCAACTTCTTCTAATAAATAGTTACTTTTTCTTCAAATCGAAACCCAATTTCAACAAAATCATAAGAGATTTTCTACTCTTTAGGCTCTACAAAACCAAGGTGGGTGCACTTGAGGGATGAAAGATTTTTTCAAACTGATATTACATACATATTTTATTCATTTCAAGACATTTCACAACAACACACATCCCTTACAGTAGATTTTTTCATAGTTCTTCTTAGATTTACAAATAATTTTGTGCAAATGCAACTAACTATAACACAAGAATTAGATGCAAAAAAAGTGTTGATCAGCATTGATTTTCTTCAAATAGTAAAGTAAAATTGATTTCAAATTTAACCTTGATGCTTGTTCATGATATTTCCATCTATAGACTAAATCAATAGATTAGTGTCTTATCCATTGGGATTCAGAGTCCATTCAATTTCTAGATCTAATTGACTACATTACAATCAATACTATTAACAATTCTCACTGAAAATCATTCTTACAAACATCCTTCCTATTACCATGGAAACCCTATCAACCTTACTAAAGCATTTACTTAATTCATTGAATTAAAAGCAATAGTGAATTGACATACAACTTGATCTAATTGCATTCAATTGAACAAGCTTTGCTCATACAATTTCAAAATGATCGGGTAATAAAAATGGAGACAAGATTTAGCAAGAACAGATATGGGGACAGTTCATCTTTGTATTAATTTCCTTTGAAAAATGTATACAATTGAGACTAAACTCAAAATGACTCGAGATAAAACATCAAGATCCTTCAAGATTAATGTATTCTCAAATATTTTCAAAGAAACACATCATAAATTTTACACCAAAGAATGGACTGAACCAACTTAGTAAAACTAAAGTTATGTAAATAACTCAAAACCCTTCTCTAGCCCTGGAATCTCACTTATATAGGGTGAGATGCAACAAGCTTAAGGCATAGAGAACTGACAGATGTCCTTTGGAAAATAGATATTTACTGTTGGCATTATGATACATTTTTGTCATTAGTTACAACACTTATTGGATTCTGAATGCTTACCGAGCTCTCACCGGAAGCCAAGCTTTACCTAGTTATCAGAGTTTACCGAGTGATCAAGGTGAACAAAGAAGTCAGTGTTTACCGAGTGATCAAGGTGAACAAATCAGCCAGTGCTTATCGAGTGTTCGAGGTAAAGAAAGGAATCAATTTTACCGAGTGAAGATGTACTTGGTATTGACCGAGAACTTCGTGATAGCCGAGCTCCTGAGGTTATCAAGGAAATTAATTTTACCGAGCTCAGACGGTTATCAAGGAAATTAATTTTACCGAGCTCAGATGGTCATCAAGGAAATTAATTTTACCGAGCTCAGACGGTTATCAAGGAAACCAACTATCACCGAGTCACAAGGTTCCATCGAGTGTTTCCTTTGATCACCGAGCTACAGTTCAGATAGAAGTATTCACCGAGTGACATCTCTTCTATTGAGTCTCCAGTGGTTACCAAGTTCAGAACTACTCAAAGTGTTTAGTATGAACCATTCCTTCACTTCTACCGAGTGCATGATGATGCCGAGTAACGCAGTGGATGCCGAGTATTGGAAGGACATCGAGTCAGTTCAGTGAACCTGAGTTTTTACCTTGGGCCGACTTTGTATAGAGATTTGCACTTGTTGTTTTGGAAGACCTTGCATGTATTGTTTATTTGGATGGTATATATATGTAATGTATTGTATCATTCAGATGTAAGGAAGTAAGTAAAAAAAAGGGAGAAAGCAAGTAAGAAGAAAAGTAGAGTAATGAAAATGCGAAAGTATGTGTGCTGAGTTGTGAAGGTATTCAGCAAAGTCGAGTTTTGGAGAAGAAAAGTTTTATCTATCACATCAAGGTGAATTAGAGCATAGCGGATCTTATCAGCAATTAGTTGTAATCAGATCCACTATTTCATTCTAACAGGTGAATCAGTTTTTGTAAATCCTTTAACAAGGTAGACTTAACAGTCTTTTGTAAATCTCCTAACAGAGTGCATACTTTATTGTATGTTTGGAAATCCTCTAACAAGGTGGATCTAGCAATCCTTTGTGCTCCTAACAGGGAAGATCACCAGAAGTGGTCATTGTAAGCCTTAACCGGCCAACTTCATACTGCAGTAACGAAGCTTTGTGGGTTTCATCCCCACCCCAGTTTTACTTTCTATTTGGAAGGTTTCTGGGTCACCAAATCTGTGTGTTCAAGTGTTGCAAATGATTTTGTTTCATGCTTACAGTAGGTTACTTGGATGAATGGTGAATATATCAGTATGCAATTTTATTGTTTGAAATTTTAGAAGTTACTAATTCACCCCTCCCCTCTCAGTAACTTGTCATATCTTGAATATTTCCAACAATTGGTATCAGAGATATAAGGTTCTCAAGATAAAAGTTTCACAGCTTGAGCAAAGATCAAGGACAATGGAGATATTCAGACTTGACAAAACTATTGAGAATGAAAAGCTAGATCTGAAAATGGCCATGGCTCAAGTCAATGAAGCAAAAGAGCATCTTTCACAATCTTTGAAAAGAAGAAAAGAACTTGCAAAGCAAATGAATGACCATCAGTATGTTGAAGAAAAGATTGAAGATCTCTCATCATCAGGTAGTTCAGATGAAGCTGACAAAGCAATCAAAGAACTTTTAGAAAAGAATGGATCTCTGTAGGAAGAAGTAAGAAAGCTCAAAAGGGAACAAGGAATCCAGTCCATCAGGCTATGCGAAATCTTGGAGCAAAGGAACAAGGTAGCTGAAGACTTAGAGGTAAGGAATAATCAATCCTCTCAGCTTGAAAATCTTGTAACTCAATTATCCAATGCAAATGAAGAAATTATGAATCTGAGATCTGAAAATGAGAATTTGAGAAATGACTTAATTACTGAAAGGCAAATCAATGCAAGCTTACAAAGTGATCTAATCTCTGAAAAACAAGTCAATGAGAGAATGGTAAAATCTCAAAAGGACATGGATCAATTGAATCTGCAAAATGAAGAAAACTTTCATAAACAAAATGGTAAAGCAGGCCTTGGATACAAGGAAGAAGGTGAATCCTCCAAACAGGGTACTCAAAAGAATCAAAAACCTACTTGCAACCACTATGGTAAGTTAGGTCATACATCTAACAGATGTTGGAGCAATGGAAAAGGCAAATTTAATGGAAAGTGCTACAATTGCAATCAGCATGGACACAAAGCCAATGAATGCAAAAAGAAACCAAAATTTGAAGGTAAATGTCACAAATGCCAAAAGCAAGGTCATAAGGCATCACAATGCAAATCCAAATCATTTAATCCAGCTTAACAACTTTTCAAAGCAATATTTGGTTGGGACTACAACACTTGGTGCAGATGTCATTATTGTGGAGAATATGGTCATACTGGCATAAACTGTGCAAGGCATCACCTAAGAAAAAGGGATACCACTATAAGATGTTATACATGTACAGAACTTGGTCATATATCTAAAAACTGCATGAACATAAAGAAAGTCGAGGATGAGAAGAAAATCAAAGTAGAGAATATTCAGAAGCAAATGAAGCAGCAATGGATTCCAAAGTCTACCGAGCCAGATAATTCAAGTAATGGAATGGTCACTCAAGAAGTGAGTGACTCTACCATTTCCAATTAAGACTCATCAGGATAAGACCAGGACTGTATCTACAAAGCAATATCCTAAGCAGTCCTAGAATGAAAATATGATCAAATCAGTATTTCAGATACATCTGGATCATGGTCGGTACATGACCTTACCGAGCTCAGTCGGGTGCAATAAGGCTTCTTTCACCAAGTTGCACTTACCGAGCATGGCTGGTTCTTCTCTTACCAAGTTAAGGGCGGTTTAACCTATTTTCTTTTGGTCACCGAGTTGCGAAGTTTAAGCCGAACTAGTGGATGACAGTCTGTCGATCGCAGCTACCTCCGTACTAAACATTAATGGCAAATTTTTCATCAAAAGGGCAGATTTTGACCTCATTTTTCACCACGAATTTGAGATTTACAAAAAAAAAGGGGCTTTCAAGCGAGTTCAAGCGATTTGAAAAGATTTTCCAGCAAAGTATTCTTACGAAACCTTTTCACTCACCGAGCAGCAATGGCATCCGCAAGCACCAGCAGCAGCAAGGCGAAGAGAGGTTATGAAATGCTTGTGAAGGGAGTCGAATGGAAGGCGCCCAATTTCAAAATTGTTCCTGCCATCGCTGAATCACTCGACCCGCATGGAGCTCAATCGCAGATCCCTCCAAAGGTACTTCTAATCAATGATATTCGTACTCATTTCAAGTGTACTGTGCAAGAAATAGGGACACTAGATATGGATAGTACCCTAGCCGAGTTATGCATGGATGGAACCCTAAAACCTGAGTTCAAACATTTGGAAACAAAAGGCTTAACTCATATCCCGCATCTGCCAAGGAGTTTCCAAGTGAAATGGGTGAGGTATATCTTAAGCCATGTGCATAATGGTCAGTTGTGGTTGGAACAACCCGTTTTGATAACCAAAAAGATGATTCACAAAATCATGAGTCTCTGATGCTCAGCAAAGCCAAAACCACCAAAACCCTAGGACAGGATGAGTTACAGAGGAAAACCCAAGCTGAATGGGATGGCAGAGGTTTAAAGCTCAACAATGTTTCAGATATAGAACTGAAATTTGGTATTTGTGTTATTGCATACAGACTGTATAGTTCCAGCAGGCTGAATAGTGTACCCTGCGAGGCTGTAGATTTGGCATATAAAATTGTAAAGAAAAATATGGAGTTTGACCTAGCTGATGTGCTATTAAAACAATTCAATAAAAACATAGAAAGCATAAGGACTGCAAAGACAAACCCTTGTAAATTTGGTTCTTTGCTAGTTTGTTTATTTTTCTATGTACAGAAATTCTTTCCATCTAAGGGTGCAATTGTATGGAGGAAAGATAATCCAATTTTGTATCAAATAAATGAATTCATAGTAGAAATGGGTATGAATTTTGACAAAGTAATGGATAATTATTTTGAAGATTTCAAGGAAAGGATGAACAACAGATTCAGAATACCTCCAAAACTTGTTGAAGAGTATAAGGATGATGTTTGTTTCATGGTTGACTGTGACAAGGTGTACATACAGGCAGTTAGACCCCGAGTTGCATGGGTGAAACCTCTTCCATATGAGGTAAATATTGATGAAACAAGGGATATCATTGAAGCACTGGTAAATGAGCCAGTAGACCCAAGGCAACGGATTTTTGGTACTTATAATGAAGCAAAGGCCAGAATTGAACTGGAAATCAAAATTCCACAGGCCATCAGCAAAGGTAAGAGGAAAGTGGCTAGAATGAAAACTGCAATAGGTCCTCTTATGCTCACCGAGGGACAAGGTGAAGATAAAGAAAGTGAAGGAGAATAAGAAGGAGAAAAAGAATCAGAAGAAGAGCAACCGGCAAAGAAGAAAGGCAAGGTAATCATTACCAAGCCCAAGAAGCAGCCTACTGCAATATTTACTCAGAGGACAAGAAAAGGTATTCAGGAACCTGTATTGGTCAAGCCTGCACCTACATTCGAGCAAAGGCTCAAATCATTGGAAGAAGGAACTGGCATCGCAAATTTCAAGGCATTAAAATTTGAGACAAGGACTGATGCAGAGAAAATGCAGATTGAGGAATTGGTACTTAACAAAATGGGAAAATGGAAATACTCCCCGGATCAGATTGCTCCTCATATCTCTAAAGAATTACTGGAGAGAGTACAGTCAAGATGGGAGTTAGCCACCAAGACGGTAAAAGATATATATGAGCAATCCCTGAAGAATCTTCGGCCTAGTCTCACTGGAGCAGAGGTAAAATCTGAATTGAAAACCCATGAAGGTAAAATAATGATCAGATTTCATACTTGTTTGATTTTGATCAAAGATATAGAGCATGTTGTAAATGATGCTACAAACATGTGGAAAAACATCTATCATCTACATAAGCCCAGTGTAGACCCAGTAGAAATAAAGGATGATGACAGCAGCAGCAGCAGTGATGAATCAGATAGCGCTCCATCCATCACAGTTACACTAGGAGAGTTGCATGCAATGATGGAAGAGAAAGAGGAAGAAGAAAAAGAGGAAGAAGCTGAAGAGGAAGATAAGGAGGATGATACGGTAAAAATTGCAGCAGCAGTTATTGCATCCCTTCCTCACTCCCCAGCTAAACCTGTGACATCATCAAGGTTGGAGTCAGCTTCAGCAGGTTCATCTACACCAGATTTACTATCTACACCTATCATATCTCAGCTCCAGGTATCATCAGTGGAAGTGACTACCACTTCATCTATCAAGCTGCATCTCTCTTCGTCTACCGAGCTGCACCCCTCTTCATCTACCGAGTTGGCCTCCTTGACTCCATCATCATCAGTTGGTATTGCTGTGAGTTCTCCAATTTTGACTACTCAAATTTGTTCTACAATTTTGTTGCCATCTACTTCAGGCACAGTGAGCTTAGATACTATATTACCGAGTGTATCACCATTTTTCGCCAGCACTCAAATTTTTGACCCTGTACATACTCCTATTGGCACTCAAACCTCAAGCATCCTAGTTTGTACTGCTAGTCCTTCTGTCTCTACTATTGTGTCTATTCCAAAGGTCAAACCAGTCATCTCAGAAGTCAAACAAAAGCAACCATTAAGACTTATGATCATTGGAAAGGAAATTCCTGAAGACATTGACTTGGACACAGAGATAATAATTCCAAAGATTGACTTTGATAATGCTACCATTGAAGAAATGAGGTATGCTAGTCAACTTATTGAGAAAAAGGCTACTCAGATGTAGTTAAGATCGGAAAGGGATAAGGAATACAGGATAATTGAGGATGCCTGGAACATAATTACTGAGGCTATAGGTGTTGATGTTAATACTTCTCAACACATTTTGATTCAATTGGAAGAGGCAGTTAATAAATTCAATGAAGATGCCTCCGGACAAGAAAAGCTGATTGAGCGTGCAACAAAGAAATTTGATAATAAGGTGTTGGGGCACATTGCCCAGAACATTGCAATAAATCAGGTTGCATTAACCTCAGTTTTGGCAGATATGGAAAATTCTTTTAATAATGTAACATCTCTTTTTGCTAAGCTTTGTGATGTTACCGAGTACACTAAGAGAATAAGAGAAAAACTAAATAAAATTGATGAAGATCTGAAGGTGAGCGCACAGAACTTGGAACTTGACCCCAGTTCAAGCTCATCTCATCACCTCAGGATCAAATTTTTGTCAGAAAAGCAGGCAGAGCTGTTGAGAGAAGAGGCAAGGATCCGATCTACATTGATAGATATCCAAAACATGATCCTTCCCATCATGGATTCAATGCAGAAGCACATTGCACATTCAAAGACATTAATCCATGATGATAACTTCTCCATTGCAGACCATGTGATTGAACTTTCGGCTGAAGTTCAAGTAGCTCTTTCCACCTGCAAAATTTTGCAAGAGAATTGGGATAAGACTCTCCAGCTTATTCTCCAGGTACATTCAGAGTTCATCTCTCATTTTGGTGTTTCTATATAAGTATATATATTCTTTTATTCTTTGGCATTATTGTCAAAAAGGGGGAGATTATTGTTGGATATGTATACTATGGGTGAATAAGTGTTTTTGAACAATTGTACAAAGGAAGAGATATACAGCTCATGTAAATACTGTATGTACATTCTATGGGGGAGTTGTATATAACGAAGCTATGTATATTCAGAATCAGTCATCAGCATGTCAGATAAATTTTGTCTCATAAGTGTTTTTGTCACTAATGCCAAAGGGGGAGATTGTTGGCATTATGATACATTTTTGTCATTAGTTACAACACTTATTGGATTCTGAATGCTTACCAAGCTCTCACCGGAAGCCAAGCTTTACCTAGTTATCAGAGTTTACCGAGTGATCAAGGTGAACAAAGAAGTCAGTGTTTACCGAGTGATCAAGGTGAACAAAGTAGCCAGTGCTTACCGAGTGTTCGAGGTAAAGAAAGGAATCAATTTTACCGAGTGAAGATGTACTTGGTATTGACCGAGAACTTCGTGATAACTGAGCTCCTGAGGTTATCAAGGAAATTAATTTTACCGAGCTCAGACGGTTATCAAAGAAATTAATTTTACCGAGCTCAGATGGTCATCAAGGAAATTAATTTTACCGAGCTCAGACGGTTATCAAGGAAACCAACTATCACCGAGTCACAAGGTTCCATCGAGTGTTTCCTTTGATCACCGAGCTACAGTTCAGATAGAAGTATTCACCGAGTGACATCCCTTCTACCGAGTCTCCAGTGGTTACCGAGTTCAGAACTACTCGAAGTGTTTAGTATGAACCGTGCCTTCACTTCTACCGAGTGCATGACGATGCCGAGTAACGCAGTGGACACCGAGTATCAGAAGGACACCGAGTCAGTTCAGTGAACCCGAGTTTTTACCTTGGGCCGACTTTGTATAGAGATTTTCACTTGTTGTTTTGGCCGACCTTGCATGTATTTTTTATTTGGATGGTATATATATGTAATGTATTGTATCATTCAGATGTAAGGAAGTAAGTAAAAAAAAGGGAGAAAGCAAGTAAGAAGAAAAGTAGAGTAATGAAAATGTGAAAGTATGTGTGCTGAGTTGTGAAGGTATTCAGCAAAGTCGAGTTTTGGAGAAGAAAAGTTTTATCTATCACATCAAGGTGAATCAGAGCATAGCGGATCTTATCAGCAATCAGTTGTAATCAGATCCACTGTTTCATTCTAACAGGTGAATCAGTTTTTGTAAATCCTTTAACAAGGTAGACTTAACAGTCTTTTGTAAATCTCCTAACAGAGTGCATACTTTATTGTATGTTTGGAAATCCTCTAACAAGGTGGATCTAGCAATCCTTTGTGCTCCTAACAGGGCAGATCACTAGAAGTGGTCATTGTAAGCCTTAACCGGCCAACTTCATACTGCAGTAACGAAGCTTTGTGGGTTTCATCCCCACCCCAGTTTTACTTTCTATTTGGAAGGTTTCTGGGTCACCAAATCTGTGTGTTCAAGTGTTGCAAATGATTTTGTTTCATGCTTACAGTAGGTTACTTGGATGAATGGTGAATATATCAGTATGCAGTTTTATTGTTTGAAATTTTAGAAGTTACTACTTCACCCCTCCCCTCTCAGTAACTTGTCATATCTTGAATATTTCCAACAATTTACATTTGTTACTGCCATAAAAGACAAAATTTTGTGCAACAAAAAAACTTTACATCATAATATTCCTTTTGGTGGGTTTATTTTTTGTTACACTTTCAAAAGTTATAGATTCCATGATTGACTTTTTTTACTATTCTAAATCCTTAGAATATGTAGCCATCAGGTTTGCCAATGATGGGTCTTGCTTTGATCTCTGCAAGTTCACTTCAACTCGAGGATCTCCACTTGCATCATCATGTATTGTCAAAATAATAGTTATTTCTAAGTTTACTTCTACCACATCATTAGTTGGGACCACCATGCTTTCCACTTGGGCTGGTTGTTCTTCTTTGTCTTCTTCCTGTACTAATGTGTCACCTGCTTGGTCCTCATCCTGGTCCACATCATCTTCTACTATTTCCATTTGTTTTGAATGGACAAAATCATCCATCCATTTGTTGAACACTGTATCGTTAGGCTAATCAAAGCTCAAGATTTCTCATTGTTTTTTAACCACCCAATCCCCTAATTCATTTATTCTAACAAATTCCTTTTTGAGGGAATTGAAAAATAGTTTCACTTTAACAAACTCTTCATTTGTCCTTGCCCATTGCGCATGTCCTTCTTCATTTCTAACTTCATTTATTCTTTTGCACAATAAATCATTTAATTATTTTCCCAACTCCCTTTTCTCTTTTATTATGTCAATCTTTTTGAGTGCCTAGGGAAAGAGATCAAAATTCTCACCTAAATATTTTGAGAAACAAATTATTATTCTTTTTTTCACTGCTACCCTCTAATTTTCAAAATTAGATAGATTACTAGTTATATCAAAAGTTTTTTTCTATCTATTCACAAGATAAGTTAATAACTGAAATGCATAAATGGGTGACATCCTTAACTCTTCCATCCCATTTACTTATTATAGGTTTTAAAACCTCCTCAGCATCTTTGATTTCTCTCCACATATCCAATATGTTCACTAATTGTTCATAGAATGCTAGCCCATCAATCTTATCTACCAAATATAAGATTGCTTTTCTAAGTTTTTCTTTATACTAATAAGTTAATTCATCTTATAAGGCCCTCATCTTATCCTTTTCTTCCTCCAACTCCTCAATAGTATAAAATTATGGCCTTTGTGGAGTATCAAGGATCTTAATGAAGGGAGTGGATCTAGAAGATTCCATTGATGGACGAGGATAAGTGATTTGTGGCCTAGTTGATTGTCCCATCACTTTATTGACAAGATCAATTCTTCTTTGAACTTCTTTATTGTATGCAACCAAAAGTTTCTCATATCTATCTTGTAACTCCAACTTTTCTTTTTCATCTCTTTCAGCAGTGGCTAAAGTAAAGTGGGTTGTTCCAACACCCATATGTGTAGCTTCTACACTAGTGGTTTCTTCCACTCTTTTCACAATTAGGTTACCTATCAACTTGGTATCATCATGTGGAGAAGAGCCAGTCCTACACTAGTACATTTGACCTCATTTTTTGACCAATATTGGTTGAAATTTTTGTTAGGAATAAAGTGTCTCAACCTTGGATAATTCCTATTCTTATTATTTGTTTTGTAAAATGTATTTCTTGCGAATAATGTTGATGTGTCGGCATCTTGAATTGTGTATAAGGAGATCATCACTAAAACGGTTATGATGGATTCCTATGACACATAAGAGCTATGTTAGGAAGATTCAATGACAGGTGAAGACATGCGGCAACTGATAAATTTGAGTACTGCACACTCTACCCCAATAGTGGGGTTTCAAAAAAAAATTTGGGGTTCCTATTTTCTCAGAGAATGGTAAAACCTTAATACGGTTACCTTTGGGAGTAGCCCTAAAAGTGAAGCGCATGTTATAAGCATTTTTAGAGTTGCGAAGAGGCAGATGCGAAAAAGTGTATTGTTGATACTGTGAGTTGCTACTGAAGTCTTCTGTTGTCGCTGTTGAACTTGCATTGCAAGTGTATTGTAACCTTGTGTTGAAGATAATACATTGTACAGGTTCTTGAGGGGTGGGGTTGTTTTACCGAAAGGTTTTTCCCCAGCAACAAATCTTTGTGTTATGTGTTTCTTTCTCTGTCTATTTTCTTTATGCTTGCTTGGCTAAAATATTGTTATTTGCATGATATTAAATCTGTAAGTGTAAAATATTTTAATAGGATTTGCACCATACTTCTCTTAAGAGATTAGTGTAGGAAGTTGTTTCTACACCTGAGTTTCCTTACAATTTTGACCCAGGTTGGTTGAAATTTGGACCAACCAATTGGTCAAACTTTTTCTCGTCAAAATTTTAACCAACGTACTAGTTGGTTGAAATTTTGACCAATCTGTTGGTCAAAAACTTTCCAAAGCCCTAGTGCAATTTCTACTAGGCATTGGTCAAAATTTTGACCAATGCTTGGTCAAAAACTACCATCCTGATGATGGATTATAGAGAGTGATTTGAAATGATGATTCTAAAAAACACACAATCTAATCCAAAATGAACTTGCATTACAAATGGATTGTGAAAATCTGATATTGTTAATTTTGTATACATGTCTACCAAGACAATTACAACTTAAACATATATATAATAGATTTGATGAGATTATATATATGTTTAAGTTGTGATTGTCCTGGTAGACATGCATGCAAAATTAACAATATCAGATTTCCACAATCCATTTGTAATGCAAGTTCATTTTGGATTTGATTGTGTGTGTTTTTTAGCATCATCATTTCAGATCACTCTCTATAATCCATCATCAAGATGAGAGAGTGTAGGATGCATGCAAAATGTCAAATCATAGGTAAGGCATGTGAATTATTTTATAGAATGCCTCAAAGAAATGTGGTCTCTTTGCAAGCCATGATTGTAGGATACACAAAAAATAGATTAAGAACTCCTCCTCACTGATTAACTTCCACCACAAACTGATAGTCTTCATCTTTGTTGTGGGCTTATATCCCCTATGTGAGTGCTGATGTAGAAGCCGAGCAACTTGTGTAAAAGTGTTGAGAAACTTTTGTTAGAAAGCAAGTTAACTTGTTTAAGTGGCTAAAAATGCCCTAACTCAACCCATACACCAAGGAGGAGCCTATTTAAGGGTTGTGGAACATTAACCAAGGGTTGGTAATCATTTCCTTGTACAACATAGTGCTATAACAGTAGACTGTGCATGATTTTGCATTAGGAAATACTGGTTTTTGTCTTATGTATGTGTGTGTGTGTGTGTGTGTTGTCCAAATTTGAAACCTCGATCTATCTAGGAAATGATATCTAACTATCATATATGGTGAGAAAACACCCAAAAACTTCTAAAAGGAATATTTTATCATATGGACATGACTAAAGATTATCGGGAGCTAATTATTGAAATAAGAGAGATGGTGGGAAAGAGTTGCTTTAAGAAAACCCACAAGAGATAAGAACGATATTGCAATCTCTTGTTGCAAATTTCCAAAAGACACATCCCAGAGCTCTTGCATTTTTGTGGGACAAATGTATTGCCTTGTCGAAAACCATCTCAAGCTATTGGATCTCTCATAGGTCTCATTAGTACATAAGGTAACAGGATCCTGTAGATGCTCCAGAGATATAGGACAAATAAACACAGAAGGCACATCCAAGTCTCCAGCTCTTCAAACATTTTCTTTGACGAAGCACCCATTTTTCTTTCCTTGTACTTTCTAGTCACAACCCAAATCCGTAAAAGCATCATTCTTCTCCTACTCTACCTTTTTCCCAGCCTAATATCTTAAAAGATAGCATCTAAGATGCAATAACAGAGGGGGTCTTATTATGTGAGAGGGTGGTAGCTTTGCATTTGTCTAAGAACTTCAAATATTTTGCATCAAATTCCTTTGCATGGTAGTCTTTCTAGCCCATTACATCAATCCATATTTTTCATGCACATCTGTATGAGAGCATTTTAAAAAAAATTTGATAAAAACCTGGCCAAAATGGCTTTATGAACATCAACTATCATTTTAATATTTATGTGCTTAGACATACTATCAAATAGTTTGTGTGCTTCACCTAAGCTTTCATACTGTGCATGCATATTTCTGAATTTGAAAGGTATGTGTTCTTTTCAAGTTGGTAAGTGCATGATATTTTGCAAGATAGCTTCTATGTTGACCTTATCACTCCAACTTGGCCAGTTGCAACAAAAGATACAGACCTGTGGGAAATAGCAATGGTATTCGACCTTCCCTATCCAATCAGCAACATTAAACCATAGAGAAAATGGATTTCTAACAAGATCTTAAAAGAAAAGAAAAAGTTGTTTCCTTTCTGTAAAGACACCCCCATCTACATAAAAGTCATTATATTTTGTGATTTTCACTGTCAACAAATATTGTTCCTATCTATACATAAGAGCACCCCCTCTCCCATAACAGATAAAAGTCCATCCATTTTTTCATCACTCACCGCTTGTCCCTTCCCATGGCAGGAGCTATACAAATATTATTAGGGATTGAACTAAAAGTCACTGTTCATTGGACATATCATATACATTTTTTGAGAGATTAAGGTGACATTTTCTTTGTATTTTTTATAGTCCATTAGATATAGTTCAGCATAACCTCTCATACATGCTAGATGTAAGGCATTTTGGCCCTCAGCATTGCGGCCCTCTAGAAGAGCTCCAATTGAGCTTCCACTCTTTCCAGGGGAAGCTCTTGCTAATAAATCTCTAAAATATAAAGGGTGTTATAACTTAACAGATAGATTGAAGATGAAATATAATATTTAAATAAGTATTTTGCAATAATTTTAATCACCTAACCCCTTCAACATTCCCTTTTGAGACCATGTGATGAAGAGCATTTGGGGTATCTTGTGCAAAGTCAAGGACAGATGAAGGAGATGGCTCTATACCAGTAGCCTAAGAATACTTAGATGGATCACTACCACAAACAACCATGCTCCCTCTTAGTTAGGAATGCCCGATAACATACTCTCCATATTTCAAGAATAACCATAAACCATACATAGACATTTTCACTAACAAATGACAAAATCTACTTCCAACTTAAATCTTTGCACACATAAAAGATGAAAATACAAAAACCTTAATGACTTAAGATTTTTAATGATCATATTAATGGAAGAGATATCTACATTATGCTATCTATATTATATAAAGGTATAGTTGATCCAACTTCATTTTGACAAAGCTACCATAAATGATTGTATTCATTTCATGTGATAATGTTATTTTGCAAATTTTATTTCTACTCTTAAAGCAGAAGAGGCAAATAGCAATAAGTGGAACTTAGTACCATGTTCAAGAAATAAGCACCTTAAGCATACAAAATAATTTCATTATGCAACCATTACCAAAGGAAAATTATAATAATTAAATCCAAAGAATTTTGTTGCAAAGTTAAAATGAAAACTTATCTTACTTCTCTAAGCTTGCAGGAGAAGTAAGGGGGATCTCCTACAGATAACATAGAAAAATAGATAACATAGCATTAAATGTAGGTCTTTTTGAAGGTTTGAACTGTAGACATTCACCAATCATCTTCCACAACTCTCTTGGGATGCCCACACCAACTACACTAGCATATTGTGGCGGTTGCCTCCGTGCCTTGATAACAACCCTATAGATCTCTTCTGAACTTAATCCTGCCTGCCTGCAAAAAGAACCCAATCAATCGTGTAGCACAATTCTCCAAACTCAAGGCCACTGTGGTCAATATGAAAAATAGTTCAAAATTAAGACCTAAAACAAACAATGACTAAAATAATAATGCAATGGCTTATAGAATTGTTGTGGTGCACATTTCAACCAATGTGCAATCAAAACTCCAGGCATCAGACTCTGCAAAAATCCCACTTCCATCATCCCAAAAGATGTTCAAAGATGATTTTTTCAGTGGTTCCGATGCTTCAGGGGTTGTATAGTGAGGATCCAATATAGTACACACAACACATGAATGTGTCCTTGCAGTTTCATCCTCTGGCAATGAACAAGCCTTTCTACATTGAGGTTTCTTAAGAATTTTTGGTAGACCAAAATTAGAAACAACTGCCTATCCTTTTGCATCCAAAAGAAGATTAGATGGTTTCAAATTCATGCATGCCACACCAGCTGCATAAAGTTCTGTGACACCATGAGAAATATCTTCATAAGAGTAAATAAGATTAATAAATTAATATTAACCAAAGGAAAAAGTAAAAGATCAGTTTACAAAGCAATCTGTAAAACCATCTTTCTCACTTTCACAACCACCTTATTAGACAAATTCATCCATGAAATTTTACTAAAACTACAGTTTAAATGACCAATCACTAAAAGGTTATAAACAAACTTAAAGTATCAGAACATTTCAAGCTATCAATGAAAAGTAGGGCAAAAGAAGCAATCAAAGGATTTTATTCCTCTTTAACATATTCTATTTTCTAAATATTGTCAACTGAGAGAAGTAAGATGACAGTGCCCCAGCAAAAGATGTAGTTTGCAATATTTCCTAATAAAAGCAAGTATAATTGTCAATCGAGAGTTTATTTCCTAATTATTTGGCCAGTCATTTCTTATGCATTGTAATTGGTAATTTCTCATCGGTTGCCATCTAGTATATACCAACAAATTGTCATCTTAACTACCATTGGCCTACTATGTATTGAATCATTGATTCATAGTTGAGGACTCATGGCTAACTAGTAGACTAAAAAATTAATATTGTAATCATTGCATATCAATTAATAATAAAGAATGTCAAAGACTAATAATGGTGTATCTGTCAAGTACTACTGTAAACGTATAATTGAATTGTTTTTGTAATTCCATTTGCTTCAGTAGTTGGTAGAGTTAGGCAATAAAAATTTGGTGCCCTTACTGATATGAATCCTAGGAAATATCAAAAACATGAAGCATGGAGATGTAATGGGCTGACCTTTATAAGAATCGGAAGGAACTGAAACCAAATAAAACCAATACACAACTAGATAAAAAATCCTATGTCATTGCACTACTCTTGGTAGGCCCACAGTGGCAACCTAGCACCAAAGGCTCCACCATATCTAGGAGACCAATTTTAGTTTAACTCTACATAACCAAAACTATTTGATATGTCAAGCCTTTTGTCCATTTTTCTAGTTCAGACATTAATTTTGTGCATATAAGGTTGTACATATGAATGATGATTGCATAGAAGACTCATTTTCTAACACAAACTTAGATAATTCTACTGTAGTGATCATTTTCTAACACACACTTGGATAATACTCATGCTCTTGGGTACTCTATCAACAATATAGTTGGTTCAGTCTTTGTAATGAGAACCATGAAGCTCACTTGAAAAAAAAAAATCAATCAAGAAATGCTTCGAATTAGTAATATTTTGAAGCCACTTTTGGCAACTTTTTAAAGCTAATTCAACAGAGATTATTGTCATAAAGAATTGGTGCTACCTTAAATTGGTCGTAGTTATGAGATAGAAAATTCAATTAACTAGCTAGACATAACTATGTATTGTATGAAATTTAATAGACTTGTTTTTATATGTATGGAACAAATTTGCACAATTACATTTACTTCATTGTGAGTAGAATGTGATGATGGCCATGTTCATGATATTATTTGCATTCCATCAACTAGAAATGTGCACCAAAATCCTTTTCAATTGACATGGCAATAGCCACAATCATGGTGATGATACATGTTCAAGTCGTGTAACAATATTTTTAAGGCTAGCAACATACAAGAAATTGGTGCATTAATCATTGGGTAAGACAACATGGGTATATTGATCATTCAAGATATAGTAATAAAAAATATTCAAGATGATATCCATGAAAAGCACATTTATAATCAAGCCCTAGAAGAATTCTAACAAGATCTTAGGACAACACTTCAACATTGATGATCGTTGATCGCTTATCTCATTTCATGATAGCACTTTGGAGTTAAATGTAGGTTATCCAATGTCATTGCTGGAAGATTGGATGTTGAAGAGGTCCGTGAAATAGTTAGAAAATATCAAAGGCATTAAATTTCATGGTGCAATTTTTCCTAATGGTACTATTGCTACTTTGATGGAAGTTACTAATGTCTCAGAGAATGAATTTTTTAATGGAGTTTTGATGGATTAGAACACCTCTTGGTATAGGTCTCTAAATGGTTCAAATTTTTGGGTTGTGCTCCTGTGCAGCATGCTGCTTCATGAGTTGTGGGTACTATCTGTTAAGGTAGGCTTCCTATTTTCTCTATGGTTTCTTTGAGTTTGCTAGATTTTTTGACAAAATTACATTTTTTTTCATGGAGATTGTACATCTATTCATATTTTGGTATGGTTGTCTGTAGTATTGCATAGAGTGGGAGCTATGGGTTATATGGTATTTCTTTAGTATGTAAAGCTTTGGTGGTATGGTTGTAGTGTTAATTGCTTTGAGTGACTTTGCTACTAGCATATTTTCTACTATAATACTATATTTTTTTCAAATTTTGTTGGGCTAGGGGCACATATGTATTCACATTAATATAATTTTAAGGAAAAACAATGTGAAGTACACATAATACAAGAAAAACGGCATATACATTATTAATGCAACCTGATCAGTTACTATTAGTCTTCAAAATATAATCAGGAACACTTAAATTTCCTCTCCATCGAACATTTAAAAGCCTCAAAATCCTTGAATTAATCATGATGTATTGGACAACATCCACTAATGCCATAAGAAAGAAATTGCAACTAGAGAGAAATAGATTACCTCCAATAAAAATTTATTCATCATACTACCATCACAATTGACAAAATCCACATCTTCAAGAGGCAATCCACATTGATGAATAAGCCTTAGCATTTGATCCATCACAATGCTAACTTGGAATAGAAAAAGGCATTCAAATTAATAGAAATGCAAAATTATTTCCTTTTTTCTTGCATACATTGACAATTTTGATTCTGATATTAACATACATCGTTAGACAATATGTAAGATCCTTTAAAAGTGTTAATTAGCACCATTATAAATTTATCAAAACAAATGTGAATTCTAAATTAAAGATATGGAAGATCATACACACTACTATAAAATCATTGCTAGAGCTACACGTGGATCAATAAAAAGTGTAGGATTTCGTATATGAAAAATAAAAAAATGAAAATGGAATTATAGAATCCTACAATTTTGAGTAAATAGTAAATATGTACCTACAAATGGCTGGTGAAAATAAACATCCCATGTATGCACAGGTTTAAAAGATATACTACAGGATTTTTTGATATAAGGATGATATATTTATTTAAACCTTCAACACTATGATGAGCTTTAATGTATGTCACATAGCAGGAATTAAATCCACCTATCAACATCTTATGTTCTAGCAGGAAATTCACTATTTGTTTGAAAAGCCTATCCCTCAAAAATTGATGCTATCAAATACCAAAAAGATTCAGTGCTACATTCGAAACAAGAAAATATTTAGAAGACAACACATAATCTTACAACCGCAAAATTGCATGCACTAAAATTTAAATGTCGATGCTCATACTTATGGCATACTCTTGGGAAAGTTGTTGAAGCATTAGCCAAACACAAAGAACTTAAAGCATCACCACTTTGATGAAACCGATCATCATAAAGGCCAAGAACTATATTTGTTGTATGCTAGCAATAAAATATTAATCTTGCTTTGGTTAAAATCAAAGAAAACTGTAAGAATCCTTCTTTACACCTATGGTTCTTAAGGCACACAGAATCAGGATGTTATTGTACACTATTAAATCAACCATATACAAAAATAAGTTGAAGGAAAACCAAAATAAATAGTTTTATAGATGTTTTCAATTTCCTCCCCTACTCCCTTACGATCAGAACTAGTAGAAACCTGAACACTAAACTCTTTAAAAGAGTTTTTTAAAACCGCAAATCAAACCATCTTTTGAAATAACAGGAAGAATTAACAAAATTGGAAATTTCCAACACACATTATAGAGAAATACCAGTAGTCCATCTACATCCATTGCAAGATCTCAACCCAAAAAAACTAGTTCTATTTTAGAATAAACCAGTTAAATCTCCATGCACAAGGTTATGAGTTCCCCCACCAAGATTTTAGTTGGTTACTCTGCCATGCCTATACAATCTTCATTTGAACTGTCAAATAAAATAATTACTCTATTGTTCCCATACTACCTTCATTTAAACTATCATATAAAATAATATTTTCTATAGAAAGGAAAACTACTTTTAAGACCCACTCTTGACAGCCAGATGATGAATGTAAGCATTAAGTTTATCCTCAAAATTAATAAAAATGAAAGCACTTATTCTGAGAGTGTCCATACTTTCACTACCATCCTACCCTAGTATTACTATAAGCTTAATAATCTTTTAGGCATCAACATCAAGAATCATAATGGTATTTTGAAGCCTATCAATCTGAAACATCTCCACAGATGGCAGAATCCCAAGATGAAGAGCCATGTTCCATCATTTCTAAGAGAGCCAAAGCTTGAGAGCACACCACAACTATCTCAACAAAACATATCCTACAAAGCACAACATGATAGGGGAAAAACTTATCTTCCACCATAGATATCCCATCTACACATGCCAATCAGTAGGAGCACATACCATGCACTGGAATCATTGGCACATCTTAAATAGAGCCATGTGGGACAAAGTCAACCTTACTAAATAATGATGATCCATACATTTACATGATACACTCCTTGAGCTCAGGAAAAATGCATTAGGAAAGGTAATGTGAAGTTGAACAGTTAACCTAGAATTAGGAACGAAAAACTAATTAACCATTAAAATGACTTGATTGTCTATGAGCATATAGTAACTGTAATTCTAATTCATCTAATATCTCTAATCTTTTAAATGAAAAAAAATGCCCATCATAAAGAACATGTTATCTGACTAATGTCTGGCTTTTTTTTTACTTCATGCAACAATATTCCCTAGTCCAACCAAGGTTTCCATGAGATCTAAGATGTTATTTGGAACACTTTCAACAAGTCTAAACTTATGGTAAGGATGGGTTCATACCTGATTGCATAGTTTCTTCACAAATAGGGAATAGGGCTACTAGAAGAGCCCCAATTAGGCCTCCTTCTAGATTTGTAGGGCTAATAATGCCTTATCCTCAAAGATTCAACTCACCTACTCTAAAGAACATCTGCTAAATTAGATCCATTCTCAAGGATTTTTGAGGTCTCAAGTCTTCAAATGACCGTACAACAGAGTTGTTAAAAATGAGGGTTCTTAAGGGTTTGGGAAATATCCATATTGTCCCCACTTTTTCACCACATTCCATAGCTTGTTAAAACTCCTCCTTCACAACATAGCATCTATTTACACTCCCCTTTAATCCCTCAAAAGGGCAAGTCATGAAATTTCTTCTTTTTCTCTTGAGAGCACTTTTACTGTTGACTGTAGTTTTGGAGAATTTTAGTAAACACCTCCTAGTTTTCCTATGCTATTGGCGAGAGTCTATTACATGGACCACATGGCTTGGGTTTAGATCTAAGTCACTGTAGCATCTTTCATTAACCTATTTGGATATGAATGGCAATAATTGTTGTTGGCAAGAATTAAAAAACCTTATTCTGGTTACTAGATGATGATGCTAGAGGATGATGATTTTTTGCATCATTTCCATCATGCTCTTCTTGAGTTGGATGTAGAAGAAGGAGCCCTTATTTGTCTAGAAACTGGGAAGAGATTTCCAGTCACAAGAGTATTCCAAACATGTTGCTCAATGAAGACAAGGTGTAAATTTTGTGTATAAAACAAGTGAGGTAAAAACTAGTGTAAAGATTAACATAATTTCAATTAGGGAATGGTTGCATGTTTGTAACCTCTTCTATTTTGTACAGTTTGTTAAGTTGGAGTGAGGTAAAATTTGAAGGGAAATATTACATAAGAAATATGTATAACCATCAATATATTTAAATCCCTTTTACTTTAGTAATTATTAAACTATAGCAACGACCCCATATTAGAGAAGGCTACAAATTTTTATTTAGGGAACTTCTTGTCCTTTAACCATTTCATGTGAAATTCACACATTATTTAAGTTGTCTTAATTCACAATTAACATCATCGAAGGAAAGATTTAAGTACAGCCTAGATAAGTAGCCACATAGGAGGACACTATAATAGAGCATGTAGTATACTATTATGTGCGGCCAAAACCTAGTTATCAAAGCTAGATAAGAAACTATATAGGACCACCCATAAAGTACTCTCGTATTACTGATCAGGGGCTATATAAATGTGATGATATTCTAATAAAGATTTCACTAGAACCCTATTATTTACAATTTTTTTTCAATAGTTGTGAACGGACTCTGATTTGTTTTTCAATTTTTGGAAATACATACAGAATATAGCAAGCCATAGATACACACTTCTCAATTATTTCAGCTAAAAAGTTATACACTGTCTATTTCGCATAATAGTTGGTAATTGTTCTTTATGTTGAAAGGCATGACACTGTTCTTGTGCCCAGACCAACATAAGCATGACACGTTGAATTTAATGGCAAGCAATCTCTAGTTATCAACATATGCTTCTCCCTATGGAGAGGAAAGTTATTTAATACTACTACCTAAAGCAAATATAATAGTATAGATATCTAAACATTGTCATATTTATTGACAATGCGATTGTGCTTATTTTCTCCAAGATGTTTAGCTTTCTAATGCTTGCTACTCAAGGTGAGTAATGAATTCTTGATGTTATTTCAAGTCAATTCTTGAAGAATATCTACTATGCTCTTTGTCTATATTTGACATTTCTAATTGGAATCACCACATTAACTTCACAAAAATGCTTCATCTAGCCTACAATTGCCTAGGTGTGCATGTCAATGATTCCAAATAATTCCAACCACAAAGGACATGCCCCACTTGATGTCATAATTAATTCGTACCAAAATGCAACTCTTACCCAAATTCCAAATCCAACTCTTTTACCAAAACCACGGGCATTTCATTCCCCAATTTCATCCAATTCTATAACTAGAAAGATAGGCACTGCCATGTCCCCATTCTGGCACATCCCTAAAACTATCAGAAAATAAATAAGATGATATGATTTTTTGGGAAACTGGTCCATATGTAGAATCTTACAACAGAACTCTGTGAGCAATCCCAATCATTATGGAATGAAAATGGGCAGATATATTCAAGTTAAAAAATAATGATCGATTATATAATCGCTAGTAGAATGAAAGTGATTAGTACCACTATAAAGATAAACTATCAAACAAGTAAGAGTTAGCAAACATCAATCAAGATCTAAGATAATACTAATAATCAAAACCATACCAATGAGCAATCAGGGAAAATAATGATTAAAGAAAAATGGACAATAATATAGTTGTTAACCTAAATGAAGGGTTGTGAACAAAAATAGATAATAAAATTATAAGGAGCATGTCTCCTCTCAAGGGACACCACTGGTCAAAGGAATAATTAAGTATAAACAAAGAAGGGTTGCGATGGAAAAGGAGGGGGCCAACAAATATACAAATAGTAGTTATATTTAGCAATCTGGAAGATACAGCTACATCTCATGAATAGCAGAAAGGATATACATAGTATTGGCATTGAATAAGAGCATGATAGAAGAAATATAGATTAGTATTGTATCTACAATGAACCATAAGTATATACTAGTTTTAAAAGGATCAGACTATCAGTATTCCCCAACACCAACACAAATAAACATCTAGACACCGACAACATTTAGTAAGAGACTATATTACAAAACTTCACAAACTAATCAGTGCATTTATGCTGATGATTCATCAAGATTATTAAATACAATTTGTATATATCAACATACATAATGCTTAATGCTTCAACTATGTGATTATTATTAATATGGATAGCTCAATAGCTTATTATGAAGGACATGTAAATGTGTGCAACTGTTTGAATCTCATCTTGAATCCTAGAATGGACCAAAGGGTCTTTATGTTGGATTGCCAAGGAACCCACTTACAACCTCCTCCCAACTACACAAGATGGTGTGTGTTTTTAGGAAGATGAAGCAAATGTTAAAAGCGAGTACAAGTTGCAAAGTGAGAAAGTTGTGGTAGACATCCCTCTTGGACTTAGTGTAGAATGACTAATCATTAATCACTCGCTATTTCTATTTAAATGGGTAGTTTGGTATTTTTAGGGAGAGACGGAATAATTCCTTAGAAGATAGGTGAATCCCAAAAGGGAATAAGGATACATTCCTAAAGCCGTGAAGAAGTATGATTGTAAATAGGTTTCCATCTACCCTAACACAGGTAATTCCCCATCCTCCTTAGGGATAGTGATTAGGACAGAAGTAAGGAATTGGGGCTTAAATATATTAACTATGAAACGTATTATGAACCATTAACTGTTTCATAATTTAATACGAACCATTAACTATTTTTGATCTATTGAGCTATACCCGATTGAATCCAAAGCCTTTTCTAACAAAAAGAAAATGGGTACCTAATGTTGAGCATGAATAGAGGTCTCCTAGTTGTTGATTTATAGTGAAAACATTAAAATATTGGGTGCACCTCCAATTTCATTTGCTTCAGCTTCAACTTCAATGGGATCACTATTCCACCACTCCCCTTTTCATTTATGTAAATGTAAAGTTTAAGCAGTTAGAGTGACTACTAAATGTAATGACTATCTAATAGAATGCACAAGGAAAAGTCTAAGAGATTGAAAGATACAAATCATTGGCATAGAAATTCCTTATTGGAAATTACCCACTCTTTATACATACAGCATTAACTTATATTAATCTTGTAAAAATAAAAAATGAAGAAGTATTTCACAAATGGAGATACAGTATACCTTATCATCAGACGTTGGAACTTGTTTTTTTATTGCTGCACCATTATCTTTTGTTTAGAAGGGGTCCAGATCAACCCACATTTGCCTAACCAATGAAATTATCTTCTAATCAAAAGCTATTGCATAGTCAAATAGACCCAAGCATGGACTACACACTTCCGACTAAAAATATAGCATTATGCAAATGAACCCGATATAATTGAACCATCAAAACAAATAAAAGTTATGCTAAAGCAACCGATATAATTGAACCATGCTACACTACAAATCAAATAAAAAATGAATGGTTAACAAGGTGACATGAAAATTAAATAAGACTAACCTTAGAAGGAATTAATTTTCCATAGCACATAAAACTAGATCACTCTTTTTGAGTTATACTGTGTATGCTTTTTAAGCTCAAAAAAAGTGTTCAGACTTAACGTTGCCTCAGAGATCTTCACTAAGCAATAGACCAAGATGACATGTTTGCTAAGAAGAGAGGAATTCCTAGTATTACCATTTCTCAAAAAGAAAAAATGACTTATTTTTTAAGAAAGTAAAAACCACTCCTAAGGGTTCATACACAGCTTTATGGTTTCACAATAAAGTAACCCTAAAACAAGGGTCTTACAATCAGCTGGTAAAAGTCCCCCACCCCTCGATCCAGCTACTTCATCAAACCTCACCCATGCCATGCATGGACCCATTCCCCTAATTTTTGCACCAAACTGTTTATCTTTTGATGTTACAAATTTAGTAGGTTTATTGTGCTACTTTGATTGATATAAAGTTGCATATTTTTCCTTCTAAGTTACCAAGGCATTACAAACATTTTCCATCAGTTTCTTCTTTCTTATGTCAAACAAATCTTTTTATAGAAGTTATCAACTCTTCACTTTTAAAGCCTTCATAGTCTTCACTTACAATAATTGTCATTATATTTGGGCTTTCTGGAGGAACAACATCCTCTCTTCCATAACTGCTGGGAGTCCTCCCCATCTTTTCACTTCCACTCTTAACAACATTAATTAGTATTATCATCTTATGCATACCTAGAATCAGCTCTTCATAGTCCATGTCACCTCTTTCTCCCATTAACACACACATGTTAGCTATATCCAGACCCCATCTGACATATAAGTACCTACCATCACCAGATCTAGAAATGTTAAGCGATATTAATAATAGGTTTATATATCATCAATGCTTGCTGAGAATAATAAATCTGTTTGAATTGGATAAGGAATGCATGCAAATCTTTTGATCCTGATTACCTCAAAGCTTGAGACCTGGAAGCATGGAAAGGAAATATCTGCAATCGAGAACAATTTTGATAGTAAATGACATGGCACCATGCACCTCTTATTTTCAGTTGCTTCAACAAATCATCTGCTCTAGGAGCCTACAAAAATCTAGAGGATAAATCTTATAATATCAGCTAATGTCAGTCAAGAACTAAGATACTCTCTTAATAGTCAAGTTTTTCCTTGGGAATCTGGAGTACTTTCTAACAAAACAAATTGTGCCTACTATTTCATCAGATGGATTCAATTTTTATGTTAGGTAATCAACACAAAAAATTGTTAGTTGGAACAATACTAAGAAACTATTTTGAAAAGCAAGAATACATTGAAAACTATAAATAGCATAACCTTGCAAAAACTTAGTCATGGTAACCATAGATTTGGAATTCACATTGGATATGTTCTTCACTTTATAGGCCAAACAATGAGAATTAGATGTTGATGCATCTTGTTCAAAGAATGGAGAATCCTTTGGTCCACTCAATTTTAACATATGTTTTCGCAGTGCTACTACATTCTCCCAATGGTAATCTATATGAGAATCATAGTTTAGATCTAGAAATATGCATGAATCTACATTATCACCAGAGACATAGAAGAGCTCACTTCCACTGCTACAAATTAGGGCATCAAAAGAAGACAAGTTGATTGAACCATACTAGAGCAAAGAAAGTGTTTTTATAACTATCAATGAAGTTTACAAAACAAATCCAAAGGATGTAGAGGTGTGTATAGAGTGAATTGCATTGATAATCTCCTGCATCATATTCACTAGTTTCTAAGCACAAGGTTCTTCATTGGAATCATAGAAATCCACTGCAATCACATATAGATGCTTTCTTCTCCTCAGAAGAAATTTTGTTGGTGAGTTTAAGATATTACCATGTTCAAGATTTTGTTTTTCCCATCCATTCTCATCATGCCTTTCTTTTTCATTGGATGATCTTCCCTTAGATCTCTCTATAGCTTTCCTAATGTGCTCAAGAATGCCTTCATTACAAGAACCGTCCTCTTGCACAAGTCTATCTAAACTATTGAATGAACTAGAGTGATAATCTTGGTCCAGAGAAAGTCTGAGAGATGTATCTTGTACATCCTTAAGTGAATCAGTCTCTAATTCTAATTCTACATTTTCAACAAGACCACTCTATCACTATGGGTGTCTCATCCTACATTGTGAAATTCTTAACAAATATACTTTGCAATGTTGAGGCCAAGAATAGAGGTGAATGTTCCTCAAGCCATTTTGTCTGCACTCAAACAAGAGATTCTTATTGGCTACAAGTCTGTAGAGAGTAGATGCAATAGACTTGTCATCATGGGGATCTATCAACAACCTATTTTGTAATGTCTACACATGAAGTGATTGAAATTCATCAAACACTAATATATTAAATGAAAACTCTATTACAAATTCTTGAGCTGAAATTCTTAGATATAGACTATTCCATTTTCCAAGTTAAATTATCGAATGAGAAAGAGAAAGCAATTGAATCCCTACCTTATGCATTCGGCCTTGTTGTTTCCAAATCTAAACTTCCAAAAGACCAATCACCTCATCTTCAGAATATCAAGTTTCCCACTCCAACCATGAGCAAGTTAGGGTAGAACCAGGGCAATGGGTGTTTTGTCTGGTGATGGGGCATCAAGTTTCCAACTCCAACAAAATGCAAATGATCCCGTGCACACAAAAAGAAGCAAGCAAGAAAGGTTTTTAATTTTTAACATCTAAGCCCCATGTTGGTCAAAATTTTGACCAACACGGGGCTTAGATGTAAAATAAATAATTTTTTTCCTTCTACATTCCGACCAACCTAAACTTTTTTAGTTGATGGTGAAAAATTTTGGTAGAAAAATGAGGTCAAATAGAGTAGTGCTAGATCCTTTCCTTAATGACCAAATGACTAATGCAGCCTGGTCCTCACTAAATTTGGCACCTTTTATTTCCTTCTTCCCCTGATCCTCTATACTAATTTTATTTGAAATAGAATTAAAAACTAAAGCATCTATTATATCCCAATTGGATAGCAACAAAACATCGGATGCCTTTACCATTTGTCTCCCCTCTTCAGGGGTCATGCTTTGGAATTCTCACATCATTTTCTCTTTTACCTGATTTTGCATGTCTACATTCTCCATTCCTGGATGCTCTACTTTCAGCTTATTACATCTTTCCTCAAACTTTCCCATATTTACTCTCTAGGAAAATTGGTAGAAGGCTCTAGTTTTAATAAAATTATCATTAGATATAAACTCGTGACTAGCATGTTCAATCACAAGATCCAGCTCCTTTCCTCTGTAATCTACCATTGTTAACTCAAGGCTTGGCATTGGTGGTTCTTGGCGATTTCCCTCTTCTAACGCTACTTGTGTAATGAATACTCCCCCTTGGGACCCTAACTGCTCCATCTGCACCTTGGTGAGTTCTTCATCTCCTATCTATAATAGGGACTCTATAGGTGAATATTCCTCAATGTAAGGTGTCTACTCCCTTGTTATTTTCTGCCTCTTGGGCAAGGGCTCCTTAGGTCTTTCTTCTAGGACAACACTGGTTGATCCTACTATCTATTTTCCTTTATCCATAGTGGCCCTTTTATTCTGAATCACATTATAACCAAGTCTCTTCTAGATAACCAACTACCATGTTCCTACAATAGGAGTAAATGCCAATCTCCTCATGACCTCTCTGGCATTTTCTGGAAATGAATTAATATAAAAAAAATTATTTTCATTCATAGCCTCCATGATTTCAAGAAAAGTAATCATGAATTTATTTATTCTGTCTACCTCTATTTTTGCATCATCTAGAGGCTTGTAATCTTTATCAAAACAATGAATACATTTCAGAACTCTAGAAAAAAACTCTCCATTTTTCTTTCTTGATCTCTTGCTCTTGCAAAGAGAACTCATTCCTTATTATATCCTCGGGGAAATAAGGTTCATGTTTTTTGGAACCAACTTTAGCCCTTAATCTAAAAATATCAAAAAATCCCTCAAAATCGCAAAAGCGGGTTTGAGACACAACTATCTTATACTAATCCAAGAATTTATACAAAAACAACCATCCACCTTTTGTAATCATGAAATGGTGGGCTATAATACAAGTGGGGAAAATTGAGCCTCTATTTCTTCTAACCAAATATGTTTCCTCCAATTCTCTTAGCTGCCACAATATCTCAGCTATCCCTACTTTCAAAGGCACCTAGTAGGGTAGTACATCGGGAGTCCCTTGGAAACCATAAACCCTAAAAATTGTTGAAATAGTGTATGGTATAATATCAACCCAATTATGTGACAATTTTAAATCAGATGGATTATCCATTGGTCTAATAAAATTCATTAACGCCCTAGGGATTTTGGGATTGTCCCTTAATAGGAGCCTTCTCAATCTAGAGGCAAAATATCGATCAAACCTAACAAAACTGGCCTTTTGTGCATCCCCAGTCATATCTGCACTCCATAACTAGACTGGTAGAGCCTCTCCCTCATGTTCTCTATTCAAAACCATCTCCTTCACAAAATATGTTACCCCCTTAAACAAGAACATATGCATCAATAATGAGTAACGGCCAAAAGTCTTTTCTACCATACTTTTGGCAATTCCAACTAGCCCTATATGGATTTCTTCTGCTATATAGTGTTGGGACTCAAAATTTCCTTCCCAGTTTTGAGTACCATTGAGAAAATCAAGCCCCATAAATGCTTTTGATGAGTTTTTACCCAGCTATACCATTGAGCCCCAAGAGATGTTTAATGTTTCTGACACCTTCCATTCAGCCTATCCACTTGTTCCATGATGATAAATTGACATTTTGAGCTATTCTGTGAAGTCTTGTTTTGAGCATTTGTCAAATCTACATTTTCACCTGTGTCAAATAGTGATAGGAGGTTGTGTTTGCATCTAAATATCTCACACCTTGAAATTTTCATGACTCATCACTTTGGGAATGTCTAGTGTCCATACCAAAGAGCCTATGTTTCAGATTTTGAGTCATTTTGAATCTGTTTGACTAGGTTTTGAATCCCTCAAAGTTGGTTGTTTATTAATGTCATGCTAATGCACTTTGCACATAATTATGGAAGGCCCTATTTGACGAGTTATAACTGTTACCTATTTTTGCCTCCTGCCAAAGATTTGAATTTAAATGCAAACCCTCTTGATGGCTACTTCCCATTCTTTAGTATTATTTTAATGCCGCTAGAAATACAAAAAATAAACAATTTAAACCTTGTTATATTTCTTTATTTTCTAATTTGTTTCCACCGGCCTGCAACTTTTCGTGTCATCGGATCTTTCATGATCTACGGTGGGTGCTTTCTCGCATTTTTAAAATGCATGACCTTTACGTAATGCTGGGAAGCCCCGTTGTGATGTGTGGATCAATGGGTCCTTTCATCTTTTGTGGGATGGAGATAGGGTGGACCGGTAGCAGAGGTGAGCTAGCAATTTGATTGGCACCTGCTTTCTCGCATTTTGTGTTTTGTCAGACTTCCTGACAATGCAGGCAAGCACTATGTCGCCACATGTCCTCGCGTGCCCAAAGGAATAAAAGCAAAAGTTGCAATGATGTCACATCTTCTCAGTTGTACCTTCCACTATTAGATCTCCCAAGATTAATGGCTGGCGCATTCTCGTAATTTGAAGTTGCAAGGAAATTAAACAATGTGGGCATGCACCTTTATGACATGTGGCATTGTGTGACATCATGGGCCCACCTTTCTCAGAAGGTAATGACGGCTCATCTTCTGTGGCAGTTGCCAGGTGAGTTAGAGTACAATGAAAGCATCTCATTGGTCCATCCAGCTAACTAGGTATACAGTCATGTAAGATTTTTTATCACCGTAGATTCAAATAGATTAATGGTTAGCGCATGCCCGCAATGTGAAGTTGCAAGGAAATTAAGTAATGTGGGCAAGTGCCTTGCTGCAACGTGTCCTAGTGGGTCAAGTTTATTTCACAAGCTGCAAGGTGGTGCCAATTGGATGTTGAGTCAGATGTTGAATGGCTTGTGGGCCCAGAAGTATTAAGAGGCAAGCGTGGAATATGGAGGATCTTTCACAATTGTTGATCTTGCAGAGATCAATGATCGGTGCTTTCCTACATTATGAAGATGCGAGAAAATTAGACAATGCAGGTAAGCACTTAAAGGACACATGCCCTTGTGGGCCTGGCTAAAGTATTAACAGTTAAGGTAGCGCAAATGGGGCTAGTAGTTACATTGTAGTCGTGGTTAAGTTAGGAGGTTGCATAGTTAGTCAGATAGATGTGGTCAACTGCATGGAGACTTTTGGGGTGGTGAAATAAAATGAAATAATTGGTCCACATGGCCCATTTTGGTTGTAGTATCCTGTTGACTACTGATTTTTGCTGATTCATGAGCCAAAAATAGAGGAAATCAAGTTTTCTTGCATGATCTGATCCTTGTGATCAATTCCAACCACTTTTGAATAAATGTTGAACCCAGTGAATGGCAGGAGAATGCTCCAACACCCCATTTTATCTATCTACTTGGTTAGATGGCTTAATGGTGCCATTTTTGTCTTCTCAAGGCCTTGTTTCACAAAATATCAGATTTCATTAAATCTGAACCTGTGCCCAAATCAAATTTTCTCCAGATCTTTTAGAGACGTAATGGTAGTGGTTGTGGAGTAACTTCAACTGGAAAATATTTCAGTTATGCCTGAGCTATAAAGGCATTTTTTGTAAATTTTGTCAGGTCTATCGACTCTTCTCTATTTTCTCTGATATTGCTCTGCAATTTCATGTGTAAATTCCCTTTGCCTCTTAATTACATGACATTTTGTCTTATCTCCTTTAGCCATTGATGTAAAGTGCAAGAACTATTTGCCTCTCATTGGTGTATTGTGGATATCTGCAATCTTGCATGACTGTATCTCTTTTGGCCTATAAATGATATATAAGTGAATCTTCTCTTTCCTTTTGTCATTCATTCGGGTTTTCTTATATGCATGTGATTGTTAGATTAAAGCAAGTTTGAATGTGTATATTTTTTGGTGTCATGATGGTTCAATAGTGCATGTATCGGTAGAGATTAGTTTGAACACTCTATTTTGGTGCATCACCTCCATAGGTTAAAGTAGGTAGATTTTCTTTCATGCATTCCTTCTCCCTTTTCCTCTCCAAGAGTAGTTAGGTGCACCCTGATACTAAAGGAAGCCAGCCTTCTCTAGAGACTCAACCTCATAGTTCAAGTCCCATAGCTTGGAGGTTGTTTCCATGTTTTAGAAGGTTGTCCTTAGGTAAAAACTTTGGACAAGGGTGCAAACCTTTGTGATAACAGTTTTTGGTACACCTAGTGGGACTCATATTTAGAAAATTTCAAGTCTACTGGGGTTAAAAGGAAGATTTCAAGATCAATACCAAGGAGATAGTATTGGCTTCGATGTTCAAGCCTTCAAGAGGCTCATTCTTCAAGTACTTCACGACTTTGAACTTCAAATACATCTGGTTCCAGACCAAAGTTGTAGTAGCTCATGCCCAAAGCTAAAACAAGGGCATCTTCTAAAGGTAAATTTCAGTACCAAGAGCTTTCATTTTCAAATCCTAGAAGAAGGAAGACTGGAATATCTTTATCACCAGTTAGGAGTGCAATACCAACAAATACACTTGTAAGATCTATTTCTACTCCTCCTACTATAAGATCTCAGTCTAGATTGCCATCAGCACATATTAATAGACCTCTTGTCTATATGGAACAGCCTAGAGGCCATGCTTTTTCCACCTTTAATGGTGGGAGTCCTCTTTTATTGGCCCAAAGACATGACATACCAATAGCTGCACTCAAAAGTATACCAAAATTTACTAGTGAAACTTCTATCTCTCCCTCAGAACACATTCAAGAAGTTGCAAATGTTTCTAATATCCATGGTATTATAGAGGATGATGTTATAATTAGGCTTTTAGCCTCATCCTTGAAAGGAAAAGCACTACAATGGTATAGAGGTTTGGCTCATGGTTCTATAGCAAATTGGGATGGATTAGGAGTAGGATTGTGCAAACACTTTGAGGACAAAAGTGACCATTTGTCACTTTTAGAATAGTTGACTACTATAAAAAGATTCCCCCCATGAATGTATGACTGATTTCAATTATAGATTTCAAAAGACATGGGATAGAATACCTACTTCAGTAAAACCTACCCCTGGTAATGCCTTCTTGCATTACCTTAGAGCTTTTAACAGTGACATTGCCACTACGATCCAAACTATGGGAGGAGATACCTTGCCTAATGCCTATGACATAGCAATAAGGTCAGAAAACATCCTAATACAAGGAGGTAAGCTAGCTCCAAGGCCTCTTATGCCCTTCTTCCCTAATGTTCCAAATCACCAACCAGTAATGGCTCCTCTTCCCATAACTTCCACATCACAATCCCTTGCTCTAGTCCATCAACCTTCCACATCTTCAAATGGAATAGATGAAATCAAGGGGATGATGCAATCTATGATGTTGAACGTAGGGAACATAGAGAAAAGATTATAGGGCCATGAGAAGAACATAGATAAAAGATTGCAAGGCCAAGAGAAGAAGCTAGAGGATAGCTTCTCTATGATGCAGAAAGTGAGCAACAAGGTGGTGACTTTAGAGAGACAGCAAGCTCAAGGTAGTAAGGTTCATCAATTGCAATATCAAACTCCAAACAGTGGTAGGCCTCCAAATCATAATCATGGGAACCATTCTTTTGATCAGAAAAGGTAGAATAGCCATGCCTCAACCTCAAATGTAAACCAAAGTAGGGTCATCGTTCCTCAGAACAACATGGCCCAAGATCAAGATTTTTGTCCCTCCTATAACTACTCTTATGCCCGTTGCATGTGTCAAAAGGCTAAATATTTTTTGGCTTTGACCATCCAAGAGCTTGCAACAGGACAACCATAAAAGGAAGATCAATTTAGAGAGGCCTCATATATGCAAGGACAGGGTGATTGCTCCTTTATGAATCATCAGGTGGAGGAACATTGTAATGTAAACCAGGATTCCATTGCCCACAATACTAGGAGCAAAAGAAGAGCTATGGAAGATGCTTACCCTCCTCCTCCCAATCAGGCCTCAGCTTCAAATACACCACCTCATGAACAAGTAGTAAATGATCAATCAAATACCCTTTAGCAAAAAAGGTGAAATAGTGGCAAAAAGGATGTAAGTGATCCTCATATTGTTCCATCTCAACCTCCTACAAATGCAGCTCCCAAGGCCTCTACCAAATCATCTACTACACCATTCAGTGTGGTAGAACAAGTGAAGAAGAAAAATATGAATATTTCCATGTGGGATGTTGTTGCTACTATACCCATGCAAAAGAGGTTGCTACAACAAGAATTGGAAGTACTAAACAAGAGGATCAGCCACCCAACATGGAAAGTGCCACAAGCCTAGTACAGTCATCAGGGGAGGAAGAAAAAATTAAAAAAGTTATACCCCCTCCATTTTATGTTTCTCTAATTATAGGGGATAAACTAGTCCACAATTGCATGATTGATTCAGGGGCTAGTAGTTTAGTGATGCCTAGGTGTGTTGCTGATGCCTTGGAAATGAAATATGAGCCCATTATTTGGGATGTATTACAGTTGGATGGTAGTATTGTCAAGACTATAGGGATTCTTAGGAATGTGGATATGGCCCTACATGCATGCCCTGGTTGTACTGTAACTCAAGATATATTTGTTGCTAAAGTCAAGCCACATTTTGCTATTTGTTTGTCAAGAGACTTCACTACCCAAATAGGTGGTTATATATCTTCTTATTGGTCATAAATGTCTATAAGACAAGATATGGGGCAAAAGCTTCAATCAGAGCAAAGCCTCAAGCTCTCCATCATACTAAACCCTACACCCCTAATCTCATCAACATGAATTGCACTATCCTAGAAATGGATGAGAATGATATAATAAATGAGCCTACTACTTCCCTAGTAGAGATACTTGATTTTCTCTTAGATGAATGGGCTAATGCATATCAATTTGATCCTATTTTAGAAACCCTTGATATAGGCCTCAGTACATATTGTATATGAGAGAAGGATGTTCTAGTTCCCAATCTTGTGGAGACTAAAGAAGATATGAGTGGGATATGGAGTATTTACTTTGATGGATCAAGGAATAAGAATGGATCAAGGGCTAGTGTGATGTCGGTTTCTCCTTGATGAGGAGATAACAAAAACAAAGCCTATAATGGGCTCAATATTGGATGGAAAGAAGAAACTGAAAAAACTACAGGGAAAACACAAAATATGAACAACACCTTACAGGTTACATGTGTTCATTCATGGCAAGCACATAGGGATGTTGCTTTACCAAACACATTTTTCTTCAAACTGTAGCCCATTCCTACAAATGACCACGAACAAAGTAATATACATTCCTCCTACCTGCTCTCTACCACACTCAAGCCACTTCACATGGTGATTATGCAAGCAAGAGGCATTACTACCAAATTTAATTTCTAGAGATTCTAGTGTGAGTCTGGCTTCCTGCAACAATAACTTCTACAAAAGACAAAAATGCTACTACTACTATTTTATTCAAAAAACAATAGATATGATATGCATCCCTAATCAATTTGCAATGTGAACAACAAAAAAAACCAAGTAGCAAGAAAGCACTACAATATTATTTATTTCATCTGTTCAGGGCCGGGTAATAATCTTCACAATATCTCAGTCCTTCTTCACACAGAAAAGAAATTTAAAATTGATTCCCTCCCCCACGATCAATTTGGAGAGAACATATAAACAAAGATAAATAGTTAAGACTATTTTTGGCAACCACCAATCCCGTACATGTTTTGTTCAATTCTTTAACAAAACATCAAACTATGCCTTAAAATATTAAAATGTTCCCTAAACATCAATTATTTCCTAAGCGATAGAAACTATTAATTATACCCTAAAACATATAAGTACCCCCCATAAACAATATAGAAATATTATTTATATAGTTGCTCCTACAGCATACTCCCGGGGGTGAATTTTGTCCCAAGTCCTCTTGGAGACCAACTGTTGTATATCCCCACCTTGCCTTAGAATTTATGTTTCTAGCAACCAAGTAGCTTTGGAATTTAGAAGGCCCTTCCACTTAACCAAATACTCCATGTGTACTTTGTGTCTTGTCCTCATTGTTTCCCTGCTATTGATGACACTTTCCATCTGGAGTGTCTCTTTAGAAGGCAATTCTTGAATCCAGTCATTTGATTCATGTGTTATTGCTTCTGTACCAACTTCTTTGTTTGAACCTTTATACAATGTGAGATCCAAGACATTAAATATAGGTGAAATAGCTACATCTGGAGGCAATGCCACTTTGTAAGCATTTTCTCCATACTTTTCTAAAATTTCACAGGGTCCAATCTTCTTACTCATCAATTTTGTATGGCTGCCCCAAGTTAACCGATCTTTGTTCAAGTGAACCATAACCATGTTTCCAACTTGGAACTATACATTTCTTCTTTTCAAATCTGCTTTATCCTTCATCTTTAGGTTATTCTGTTATAGATATTTCCTCATGTGCTCATGCACTTCCACCATTGCTTCAGCAAAGTCTTCTGCATGTCCACTCCTTTTCTATAAACCATCCATATTTCTGAGTTCCAAAACTCCCCTTGGATGTCTCCCATAAAAAACTTCAAAAGGACTCATGCCTGTGCTACGATTCACTGAGTCATTGTATGCAAACTCTGCTTGAGGTATGATGGCATCCCAGCTACCTCCATGTTCCCGTATCAAACATCTCAAAAGGTTTCCCAAGGATTTATTAACCACCTCAGTTTGCCCATCCGTTTGAGGATGATAGGCTGAACTAAAAGACAAATTGGTACTACTTATCCTTTAGGCTCCAATTCAGTTGCACTAATAATGTGGCCGAGTATGAATCCTTGATTCAAGATCTCCTACTTGCTTAGAAAAGAGGAATTCAAGCCTTAAGTGTATATGGAGGTAGTGAATTGGTGGCTAATCAAGTGAAAAATTAGAATATCACCAAGAACAGTTTCATCAAGTCTTATAAACATAGAGTATGGGATTTTCTTTAGGGTTTCAATGCATTTAATATTCAAAGCATCCCTAGAAGAGAAAATAGACATCCTGATAGACTTGCAACAATAGATGCATCTCATGATGTGCCAGGGAGCCTTGAGGAGAGGAAGAAGCAACAAATAAAAATTGTTGAAAGGCCTGCCATCCCTAACAACAACATCCATTGGCAAGTTTTTGAATTTGATGAACAAATTCTAAGCTTCTTGCAGAATGAAGCAGAATTTTCAGATAGAACCAGTCGAGGCTGCAGGATCAATATGGTGATCAGATCATTAATCTTAGTTCCAACAAATTGCCTAAGGGTCTCATTACCTTAGTGAGTTTTTTTAACCCTAATGACCAAGCAAGAGGTAGAGTCATGAACCTAGCTGCTGACGAGGATGATCACACCCTACTCATGGTTGCTGATGGGAAATCCTTAAACATGGGGAAGGTATGTTCTAAGATTCAGCAAGAAAGTTTTATTCATCTATGTCAAGAATTTAATGATGTATTTGCTTGGACGTATGATGATTTAAAGGGTTTTGACCCAAGGTTATTTCAGCATACCATAGATTTACTTGATAATGTCAAACTAATAAGACAAAAACAGAGGCCAGTGAATCCCAAAATTGAACCCTTAATGAGAAAAGAGCTATCCAAATTGATTGAAGCCAATATAATTTTCCCCATCAAGCACTCATCATGGACCAAGCTTCCCTTAAAGATCACCATCCTCTCCCTTCCATGGAGCAATTTTTTTCCAAGGTCAATGGTTCAAAGAAGTTCTCATTTCTTGATAGATTTTCTGGCTACAATCAAGTACTCGTCAAAGAGTTTGATAGGTATAAGACTGCATTCACTACCAAATGCGGTACCTATGCTTATTGTAAGATGCCATTTGGGCTAACCAATGCAGGTGCTACATTTCAGAAGGCAATGGAGATGGCCTTCAAAAACATGATTAAAAAGTTTGTATTAGTTTACCTTGACAATAACAATGTATTCAAAGAATGTAGAAGATCATTTTGGTCATTTAAGATAGGTGTTCTTAAGGTGTAGAGAGTTTGGGATATCCCTTAACCCAAGCAAGTGTGTATTTGCTACCAATCAAGGAAAATTATTAGGACACATTGTATCTGAGGATGGTTTAACCATTGATCCAGAAAGAACAAAAACAATACTTGCTCTCCCTCTTCCTAAAAATAAGAAGGGGTTGCAAGGTTTCCTTGGTAGGATAAATTTTGTGAGAAGATGTATCCCTAATCTTGCTACCATGATAAAACCCCTTACAGCTATGCTCAAGAAAAGTATGGTCTTTGCATGGACTAAGGAAGGGAAAGAAAGTTTTGAAGAGATCAAGGTAGCCATAGCCTCATCCCCCACTCTCATTAATCCAAATTTTGAAAAGGATTTCATCCTTTATACCCTAGGTGGTGAGTCAAGTATTTCTGTTGTCTTGATTTAAACAAATGATAAGGATGAAGATCAGCCCATAGCCTTCTTTAGTGTAGGGCTTAAAGAGTATGAAGACAAATATAGCTATGTAGAGAAGCAAGCCCTTGCAGTTATCAAAGCTTTAAAGAAATTTAGACACCTCTTGTCTCATAATAAAATTCATTTGTTAGTACCCCCATGCCAGTGTGAAGGATTTCCTTTTGAGCAAAGATATTAGTGAGAAGAGAGCTGGTTGGATTACTAAAGTAATGGAATATAATGTTGATATCCAGATCACCAAGCTGGTAAGAGGGAAAGGGTTGTGTAAACAGATGATATCATCTCAGGAATCAGATGAGGAAGTCGCTATGATACTAATAGAACAACGAGACAAGAAATGATAACACAAGGAACTGGATGGATTATATGAAGAATTTCTTATTAGGCAATGGATATCCTCAAGGATTAGATAGAACTAAAAGGAGGTAGTATAGATTACAATCAATTCCTTATGTTACAGTTAATGGTATCCTTTTTAGGAAAGATTTTAATGGAGCCCTATTAAGATGCATTCACATAGACTAGGCTAAGAGAATGATCAAAGAGCTTCGTGATGGTCCTAATGGTGGTCACTTCTCAGCAAGGACAACTACAATGAAGGTCGTGAGGGTTGGTTACTACTGGCCATCCCTATTCTATGATTGTTATAGGTATGTGAGGAAATGTGAAAAATGTGCCTTCTTCTCTAGTAAGCAAAACCTTGTAGTTCTTCCTCTTCGTCTCATTCAGATGGACCAGCCTTTTGCTCAATGGGGATTGGATTTCATAGGCCCTATCAATCCTTCTTCTAATTCTGGTCACAAATGGATTTTAGCTGCTACAAATTATTTCACAAGATGGCCAGAGGCAGTTGCATTGAAGGATGCCACAGAATCTTTAGTTGTTGAGTTTCTTGATGGAATTGTAACCAAGTTTGGTGCCCCTTCAACCATTATTTCAGATAATGCAAAATCTTTTGGAGGAGCTCAGACTTATGCATGGGTAGTTGACCATAATATCTACTTGAGCACATCCTCAAACTACTATCCTCAAGGCAATGGTTTGGTTGATTCATCCAACAAAAACCTAATCAGAATTATAAAAAGAACTGTAGAGGATAACCAAAGGTGTTGGCATCAAAAGTTGAGGACTACACTATGGGCTGACAGAATAACACCCAAGATGTCAATAAGAAATTTGACATTTATGTTGGCATATGGCAGAGAAGCAAGGCTTTCAATTTCATTAGAATTCTCATCCCTAGAACTAGCTCATCGGCGAGAGCTAATTGAAGATGATGCCATGACATTAAGAATGGCAGAGCTGATGGAGCTGGAAGAGAAAAGAAGTCAGGCCATGCAGACCCTAGAAACACATCAGTAGAAAGTGAAAAGGAGCTTTGACAAGAATGCTAGGGTCAGAACCTTTAGAGAGGGTGATTTGGTTTTGAAATGTGATGCAAACAGGGAAAAACTAGGAAGACACTCAAAATTTGATGCACTATGGAGTGGTCCCTATGTGATTGTCAGTTACAAGCAGGCCAATGCTTTTCAATTAAGCAAGCCTGGTGCTGAAATTTTGCCTATCCCAGTGAATGGGATCTATCTCAAACCATGTTTTTGATAGGGCTTGAAGTTTCATGTACATATGTAGCTTAGTTTTCTTTCTGTTTTTTCCTTTTTTCCAAGAAGTGCATGAGCAAAAGTTCTCTCTGTGAGATAGCCAGTTTTTAAAAGTTTTGAAGGTTGCAGAAGTTTTTTGGTCTCTAGTTCTAGTTATAGAGACAGAATTTTTAGTTTTTTTCTTCCACAAAGGTAGGGTTATGGTTTCACAATGCACTGATTCAAATCTTTTGTGACTCTATAGCCCAATGGATGTATAAAGCCACTGATCACACGCATAATTGGCTTGCGTCGCCTCTAAGTCGCCAGAAAAGTTACCCATTTTTGCCCCCTGCCAGAGATTTGAATTTAAATGCAAACCCTCCCAACAGCTACTTCCCATTATTTAGTATTATTTTAATGCCCCTGGAAATACAAAAAATAAATGATTTAAACCTTATTGTATTTCTTTATTTCCTAATTTGTTTCCATTGGCCTGCAACTTTTTGCACCGTCAAATCTTTCATGATCTACGGTGGGTGATTTCCCACATTTTTAAAATGCACAACCTTTACGTAATGCGGGGAAGCCCCATCATGATCCATGGATCGGTTGGTCCTTTTGTCTTTTTTGGGCTATAGATAGGGTGGACCGGTGGCAGAGGTGAGTTGACAATTTGATTGGCACCCGCTTTCTCACATTTTGTGTTTTGTCAGACTTCTTGACAATGCAGGCAAGTGCTAGGTCACCACGTGTCCTCGCAGGGCCAAAGGAATAAAAGCTAAAGTTGCAGTGACATCACATCTTCTCAGTTGTACCTTCCATTGTTAGATCTCCCAAGATCAATGGCTGGCATATGCCCACAATTTGAAGTTGCAAGGAAATTTAAAAATGCAGGCATGCACCTTTTTGACGTGTGGCATGGTGTGACATCATAGGCCCGCTCTCATCTTCCATGGCAGTTGTCAAGTGAGTCAAAATACAATGAAAGCATCTCATTGGTCCATCCAGCTCATGAGGTATATGGTCACGTAAGATTTTTTATCACCGTAGATTCAAACAGATCAATGGTTGGCGCATGCCCGCAATGTGAAGTTGCAAGGAAATTAAGTAATGTGGGCAAGCACCTCGCTACCACCTATCCTAGTGGGTTAGGTTTGTTTTAAAGGCCATAGGGTGATGCCAATTTGATGCTGAGTCAGATGCTAAATGGCTCATGGGCCCATAAGTATTAAGGGGCAAGCGTGGAATATGGAGGATCTTTTACGATCATTGATCTTGCGGAGATCAACAGTCGGCACTTTCCTGCATTATGAAGATGCCAAGAAATTAGATTATGCGGGTAAGTGCCTGAAGGACGCCTGTCCTTGCAGGCCCGGCTAAAGTATTAATAGTTAAGGCAACGCAGTTGGAGCTGGCAGTTACATCGCAGCCGCAGTTAAGTTAGGAGGTGGCGCAATTAGTCAGATAGATGTGGTCAACTGCATGGAGACTTTGCAGGGTGGCAAAATGAAATGAAATAATTGGTCCATGTGGCCCATTCTGGTTGTAGTATCCTTTTGACTGCTAATTTTTGCTGATTCATGAGCCAAAAATAGAGGAAATCAAGTTTTCTTGCACAATCTGATCCTTGTGATCAATTCCAACCACTTTCAAATGAATGTTGAACCCAGTGAACGGCAGGAGAGCATTCCACCACCCTAGTTTATCTATCTACTTGGTCAGATGGCTTAATGGCGTCGTTTTTGTCTTCTCAAGGCCCTATTTCACAAAATATCAAATTTCATTATATCTGAACCTGTGCCCAGATCAGATTTTCTCCAGATCTTTTAGAGACTTAATGGCAATGGTTGTGGAGTAACTTTAGTTGGAAAATATCTCAGTTATGCCTGAGCTATAAAGGCAATTTTTGTAAATTTTGTCAGGTTTGTTGACTCTTCTCTATTTTTTCTGATATTGCTCTATAATTTTATGTGTAAATTCCCTTTGACTCTTAATTACATGACATTCTGTCTTATCTCCTTCAGCCATTGATGTAAAGTGCAAGAACTATTTTCCTCTCATTGGTGTATTATAGATATCTACAATCTTGCATGACTGTATCTCTTTTGGCCTATGAATGATATATGAGTGAATCTTCTCTTTCCTTGTGTCATTCATTTGGGTTTTTTGATCTACATGTGATTGTTAGATTAAAGCAAGTCTAGATGTGTATATCTTTTGGTGGTATGATGGTTCAATAGTGCATGTATGGGCAGAGATTAGTTTGAATACTCTATTTTGGTGCATCACCTCTTAAGGTTAGAGTAGGTAGATTTGCTTTCATGCGTTCCTTCTCCCTTTTCCTCTCCAAGAGTAGTTAGGTGCACCTTGATAGTAAAGGAAGCCAACCTTCTCCAGAGGCTCAACCTCATAGTTCAAGTCCCACAGCTTGGAGGTTGTTTCCATGTTTCACAAGGTTGCCCTTAGGTAAAAACTTTGGACAAGGGTGCAAACCTTTGTGACAACAATAACCTTTGACCAGTTGACCAAAATGTTGAAATTCCTTTTGCATTGTATTTTAGACATCAGAGACTTGTTATGTTTCAAGTTTAAGCTCTTGAAAAATCCATTTTATCAATTTTCAAACGTGATTCCAAAAGCAATTTCTATCTTTTTACTGGTGTCAGCATTTGCAAATTTTTCAGGACCCCTGTTCATGTTATTATAACTCCTAATTCATGATAGGTGAGATCAAACGGATTGTACCACTATGTTGTCATTTGAAAATACTTTAAGTGTGCCAAGTTGCAACTCATGATGAATCTGTTTGCACACTTTTCTAAGTCAATTCCATTTGCAAAAATTGCTTTTCTGTCATTGCTTCTAGTCAGCAATTCTGAGTAGCCTACTTTGACTAATTGCCATTTGCGTCTTATTATTCATCATGAGCCCAAATCGCAAAATTATATTCTCCTCGTGACAGTGAACCAATGTCATAGTTTAAATTTTTCCAAGTGTCAATTAACCCAATTTTTGATGCCAAATCGGAACGAGATTTAGTGTTTCCTAACATGTTTTCTTGCAGGTGATTCTAAAAGGGTCATTTTGATAGCGAATATCTTTTGACTCTGAATTTTTCATGAGACGAGATCTGACAGGGTGAAAGTATACAGAACAGAGAATCAATATGTCAGATTTCAAAGCCTAGTCAGAGGTTTGGGTCAGTTTGTAAGGCCAATCAAAGGACCTCCTGGCACGAAATTGACAAGTTGTAGAAAGAGTTCAATTAGAGTTTCAAATGTTGGTTCAATGATCAAACATGATTCTAATCAGTTCAAGATGATCAACAGATCAATATTAGATTTCAATTGTTTGGAAACTAAATTTTTTTTTAGCTGGACCCACTTTGGGGCCCGACTAAAATTCATTAGATTTGTTACAGTTGTCAGGATTAAGGATGTTTTAAAACAAATGATTATAATGACATCAACTTTATAAAGGTATTGATGAATGCATATTGGTGTGCGAAGTCAGGTGGATAGTGAAGAAAAGTGAAACCTTCTTCATGTTTCTGGATTTAATTAAAAAAATTATGAGGGCCTGATTTTTTAATATAAATCAGCTAGAACAGGGTATTTGATGAAATTAAGGGGAGAGAGATTCATTATTCATTCCCGAAGATACTATTCTAGTCTAGTACTACGCATCTGATCAAACTGGTGTTTGTGCATATCCTCATGATTCAAAGTATTATCATCTTGTATTCCCTAAAAATCATGAACAAAAGAAAAAAGGACTTGAGATCAGAGAAGGGCATATTTATTAGTCCTAATGATGAGCAATGTGAATTCATAATTTGAGATATTGTCTTAAATGAGATATCCAAGGAAAGTTGAGCTTCAAAATTTTTATAGAATACTTGTATCTCGATCTGAAATGAATATAGTGTAAAGAGGCCTTTTGAAAATGGTGCATAACATAGACAAAGCCCATTAAAAATCCATTCCAAACAAGTTTATTTAGTCTTATATCTAAGTGTATACCCATAGAATGGATGCACCTTTGTCACTTATTGCTCACATCTTGGAAGCTCAAGACAAGGTGAAATCAATGAGGAGGTAGTGAACTTGAAGTTTATTGGAGAAGAGGAAAACATCCTTGTAGTGGCAACAAATTCAAAGCAGCTCTGTGTGTATAAATTGGCCTCCATGGTGTGCACCTATGCAAAGAGAGCATACACGCTAGTAGCAGGGGAGGGCAAAGTGTTTTAAAGGCAGCACCAAACAATATAAAGGAGTACTCATTGCAAAGTTTAAAGACAAAGCTTCCAAACAACATAAAGAAGCCGCCCTTAACAGTTATAAACATTGAAATGGAGGTGCAGATGTGAAGACCAAATGAGCAGAAAATCCACATTTAAAGGCATTATTTGCAGCTGAGACAAGGTGACTTGAGAGGAAGGAAAGCCATCTCAGTCTAAGATGAAAGAGTCCAACGCTATCAAAGGCGTACCATGCTAAACACAGGGGAGTCCACACATTATAGAGGAACCTGGAGACTTTAAAAAAAATGCTGATTTAATTTAAAAGACAAAGAAAGCCACCATGAAGTAGCCACAGGCAAAGAAGGATATAGCATAAAAGCTAATGCAAAGCACAAAGGAGGTAACATACATATTAATATAGAACAGAGCCCACGACATATACAAAGCCCCATGCAACTCTAAATTAGGATAGCCGCCAAGTTGGAAGCTGCAGGGCAGTGTTAGAAGCAAAAGACCATCTGCAAACAAAGAGCCCCACACAGTTAAAATGAAGAGATCACCGTCTAGAGAAGGTTGTAGGCAGCTAGAGAGGCGCCATGGAAAGAAGAGAAACCCAGCGCTGGTTTCAAACAGAGCATAAGAGAAAAAACATTGAAAAATAGTTATCCCACATTGTTTACGTAACAAATCTTTTGATTTTTTAAATACCCCAGTGCTTAGTTAGCAAGTATCTTAAGAGGCACATGTTTATGAAACCCGTAGCCTTGCAAGGTGGGTTCTTGCACGCTAGACGAGGAAGATAGTTGATCGGTCGCGTAAAGCATAATTTTGAACAAACTAATCGATGTGCTGATGTGGAGGCAAAGTGCTCAGATTTCACCACGTGTCCTAATCTTGTGGACAGCGCAAGCCCAAAAAATAGAGTTGCATGAGGTTTAGATAATGCGAGCATGCAGAATTTTGACATGTAGCATGGATTCCAGCTAGCGATGATGAGGCATCAGGTGACATGGAGGTCCAGTGGTGATTGAGCAGCCAATGTGAGATTGCCATGTGGCAATGCTAGTGGAGGAATAGGATGGTGTCATGTGGCACTCAATGAGGGATGAAGTGACAAGGATTGGACCAATCGGGTGCTGTCACGTGGCAGCCCGGTCAGATCAAATTTGACCCGAGTTCCAAGACCTAAACCTTCTACCAGGGGAGTGATTTTCAAATCGACTTTCTGGAGGTTTCCTATAGGCTAACATAGTGATATTATATACCACCAGAATCGTGAGAAGATGAACTGTCCAATTATGGAGTTCATTTATGCACAAGCATTCATGGGTTCAAGTTATAGCCAAAAATGTGAAATTTGCGGCCTTTTTAGTAAAATGAGCTAAAATTGAAAATGTAGTTACAGGATCAGTAACATACAATGAAAATATAGTTGGTGTAAGAATTTAACTACTTTCAAGTCAGTTGAATTAGGATTTCACCAGCATTTCATGGTGTTATCAAGTATTTTGGCAAGCAAAAATTTTCATCATTTCAGAAAAGATATTTTGCTAATTAGTTACAAAGTAATGACGAAAACAAAATTAGATAAAAATGGTAGAAAGAAGACAAAGGTGATTCAGTTGCAAGAGATTGAATTTCAAGTGGGCAGATGTCAGTTGCATAATAGATCTGGGAATTCATCTTCTTGCTATATCTTTCCTTCTTTCATTCATTGTAGGGGTTGGAAAATATTGCAAAGTTCCTTTGGAATGAAAACACTTAGTAGAATTGGCTCTGGAATTGGTCAAATCTGAATGTAAAGATCTAGGATGTGTTGGTTCCAAACCATGAAGCTTTGCTTTGGCTATGATACCCCCTTCCCATCCCATCAATTTCTCATTCCCGCCATTTTCTCTCTTGTATGACAGCATATGTTATTGTACAGTCTAGTTTATTAGGTTATTTGTGAGTTAATTTCCTGCATTTTCATGTATTATTTCACAGAAATCAATACAAAGAACAACAGATGTGAGTTTCATGTTAAATCTTGTCTCCATTCTCGGTGAGTTGTAATGTTTTATGGTCTTTGAACAAAGAGCTTAGGTCACACTTGCAATCCTTAAGGTTGTATGTTGTTTCATTGTTGCTTGTAATTCAAGGAATTATGTAAATGCTTCAAAGATTCAACAGGGTTGCAAGTTTATTGAGGAGGATATAAGGTAAGAATGAGATTTAAATTGAACATTGATGTCTATTTACAAGGTGAATAGATAGATCATATATCTGAATATATGAATAAGTATCAGATATCCAAAATGCATGAGGGAGATTCATGAATTGCCCAATGGATCAGGCACTGATCAGCTATAGGATCATTAGTTTGTTGTCTATACTTGTTTTTCATCTGCTTTCCCCACCCACATAAAATCAAAACAAAATTCAAATCATCTTTACATTTTATGTTGAAGAACCTAAATGTGATGCCCTCGCTCAGCTTGTGCATTTCACAGAGTTGTAATTTGCTACTGCACTTCTTTGTTACTTCATAGGTTATTAGGAGATATAAAGGTTAAATTTGTTGATTATAGATTCAGGAATATATTTTTGCACTGTTACAATATTGATTGAATCTGAGGTCCACCTGCCTAGGTTTTACAGAGCCTGAAGTAGAAGAAGGGTCAAGCCTTATAGTTGGCCTAATGTCTGAAGTGATATGTTAAATATGGGAGTTAGTTGCCCCAAGATGTGTCATATTCTCATCAAGGTAATTGGAAACCGGTAACATTTTCAAACACCAACAAAATGGCGACTCTACTAGGGATTGTATTGAATATGAATGGTAGACAAACCTTGAGAATTTAGAAGAGGAGATTCAATACAACAAGAGAAACAGAAGGAAAGTAGTACAATAGTGAGGTAATTATGATGTTCTTTTCATATCCTTGCTGAATTTTGTGTTCCCCAGTTAAGCCTTGTTCATGGAAAACATTATGTTGTGAGACTTGGATTTAAATTGTGTTTTATGAATTATTCAATCACTTCGATCATTACAAGTGCTATTATAAAGTTCCAGAGTCAAAGGATGGATCACTATCTTGTTCTCTTTTCAAAGTGTTTGAGCATCTGCAAGTTTATTTCATGCTGAAAGTCTGGTTCAATATTAGATCAGTAATAATCTGTGTTTCAAAATCTTTTCTCACAATTATGAGTGGCGACTCTATCTCGGCAACCAGTGGCATTTGATTGTATGTGTATTTTGTTGAGGGCTTTTAGCACATTGTTGGGCAGATTTGAATTTGTTGTTGAAATTTTTGTTTGAAAAGAGAAGTGTAGTTTGCATCTAATGGTGTGGAAGAGTTATGTTTCAACTTTTTTTAGAGATTTCAAATTTGAGATAAATTTGAAGAGGTTTCTTCTATCTATTGTTGTTTCAAATCAGTTTGTAGTTCTATTCAAACCTAATTCAATTCATGCCTCACTTAATGTGAGTGGCAACTCAAAATTAATCTATGTATCAGTGCAGTATTATACATGAATTGTGCTTAGTTGTTGCAGGAGAAGAACAGATCTGAAGATGTTGAAACATTTAAATGGTTGCAAGATTTGTGGTGTGTTGATTCAAAAGGTTCAATAAGGATTTGATAAGACTTGAGGTCTTTTGTTGTAAATGGTAGGCAGAGAACTTTTAACCATCCGAATCTTGAGGTATTCTCATTTTCATGTCTTCTCGTTTCATGAAAATTTATTGTGAAAAGTGTTCTCCATCAAGTGAGTTTCAACACTAATAGGAGGAGAATAGTTTAAAAGGTTTTATACACTTCATTGGGTCAGGTTTCATCTTGTTGTATTTAAGTTTGTGAAGTGTATTTGAAGAAAGTTTATTTGGAAGAAGGGTATAGATCTGCTGCAAATTACAAATCAGAGTTTGTTGTGGGTGAATAAGTTTCATATTTTTAAAGAATGTCGAGTTTCCTTTCATCTAGTATGCAGCCTATCAGTGAAATTACTAGATCTATTTCTACCAAGCGGTATATGTCATTCTATTTTAATGGTATTCATGGTTTCCTAAATGTCATTCCAAATGATGTTAGAAATAAATTGCCTAAGTTTAGTGGGAACCATCTTGTTTCAGCTAGTCATCATATTGAGTTGTTCAGTGATTTGATGGGTGACTATGAGATTGCTCATGAGGACGTGCACATGAAACTATTTGTTCAAACTTTGGAAGGTGATGCTAGAGATTGGTTTTCTTTTCTACTAGTGTGTTTCATTTCATCTCGGGGTGAGTTGTATTTAGCCTCCATGGGGCAATTCGAAGAGCAGGTAAGCATATCTGATTCTTATGATAAGTTTTTGAGGATTCGCATTGAGAGTGATGAACTTGTCCCTCAATTTAATATCAAATTTGCGACAGTTTTGAATGAAATCCCTGAGATTTATAGACCCAGTGATCAAATGTGTCTATCTGTTTACTTTGATGCATTTGACAAGAAAATGAACTTTCTAATATGGGATAAAGAACCACAGACATTATATCAGGCTTTTATGACTGCTAGGGATATTGAAAATAATTTGAAATATGGATTGACTAGAAGTCATTTTGCTAAAAATGTGTGCTGGTATAATGTACCCAAAAGAAAGGATGAAGGTGGTATTGATGCTTCAATTTCAAATCAGAATATCAACACCCCTACTATAAGTTTTAATCAGATTGAAATTTTAGATCAAAATGTATGTATGAGGAAGGTTAGTTCAATCACAAATGAAGATACATATATTTTTGAAGCTACAATAGTAAGATGTATTTCAAACTTTGAAAAAAATGAGCATTGTGTTGATATTGTAGATCAAGGATTAGCTGCATTAGCGAGTTCTTGTAATGCTGATTATGTACCTAATGATGTTGCTAATGAAATTGCTGCATCTAGATCTCAGTCTTGTGCAAGTGAGGAGGCTGAAAATTATCTCTCTAATCATGAGTTTGATGTTGTTGATCTGGCATGCCATGGAGAGATAACACAAGATGAAGAATACAAGTCACATTCATCTCAGTTTCAGTCAGAAGAACAAAATGCATATGTTTCTAATGTTTCAGCAGTAGATGGTAATATGGATTCACTTGATCAGCTGGATAAGCAAGAAATGATTTATCTTATTCATAGATTACATCATGTTGAAAGTGTTATTAAATCTAAATTTGAAAGACAGTCATCTCAATGTGAGTATGAAGAGGTTGGAAGTGATGTGTTAAGTGACAATGGTGAAGTTGTTGATCTAGTGTATAATCAAGAGGTGTCATATGAAGCTGATGATGAGAGTTGTTACTTAAGCCAAGGAGAGGACAGTCATAGTGTATATTCATCTTCATGTGAATCAAATGCAATTTGGGAAGAAGAGATCAATGACGGAAGTGAGTGCTCTTATATAAGTAAAGGTAGGAGTATTATTTCTAAATCTGAAAGTAATGTTCTTGTTCAGAGTTATGTAGGTTAGCTTGAGGTTGAAGCTTCTGAGGAAAATTTGTCTATACAATATGAAGATAAAATGATTGTTTATAAGGACGGATCGACTAGTTGTGTGGATAAATGTCATAAGGGTGCATTCAATGATAATCAGCAATACATGAGTGATCCTAAGATCAATGCATCAGCACCTATTGATAAGATAAATAATGATAGGTTTGCAAGACATTTGAATCATCTTAAAGGAGACAATGAAAGCAATTTTCATTCATATTCTGCATGCTTCATTGATGGAGTTGATGATGTGTCTCCGAATGATGATTCTGATTCTTCTTCTTCACATGATGAAAGTGTTCTTGACAATGGTATAAGAAGTAGTTTTAAAATGTAGACTAACATTTTGTACGATGAAGATCTTGATGATGGTCAGCTTATGTTTTGTCAAGATGTTCAACAAGGATCACTATATGGAGTTATTAACCCACTATTTGAGGAGAACCGCAAGCTTTCAAATTTAGTTGAGTTGGATATAAATGATGATGAATTATCATATTGCTACAAGAGATCAAATGTATCTTCTTCCGAGTGTGATGGTGAGAGTATTGATGAGATTGCATCTCATGATATAAATAACAAGGTGTTTGATGAGATAGTTATTGAAAATATGCTTACACTTTGCAAGGATTTTTATGATGAATATTTTAATATGACTGATTCATTTGCTAATTGTGAAGAATCATTAAAGGACTCTAGATCATATTCTGATATGGATGACATGTGTGAGTATAAGTATGATTTCTCCTCTTAGTACCATCCAGTTATACACGAGGAAACACAATTTGAAGGTATGAGTGATCTTTTCCCCCATGTTCAATATGATGCATTCATATTCGAGACTGATAGCATGCATGATTCATTAAATGAAGAGAGTTTTCAATTTGAGTCTAATAGTCATAAGCATGTTGATTAAAAATTTCATGATGTGCGAGTTGTGGAGAGTGAATCAAATTTTTATATACATTGTGAAAGTCAAGGTTTAGATTTAGTTTTACTGAATGAGTTGTTTCAGAATGTTGATCTGATTGGAAAAACTGATATGAGAAGTAATTTCAGTTTACCTCATGAGGAAAGGAAAGAAAATTAGGTATACGACAAAGGTAGACAATTTTGCTAAAATTTGGTGGCCCGACGCCATCGTGTGTACATAGTAGTGGTAGTTGTTTCCCTGCTTTCAATAAAGCTATTAGAGAGAAGTTTTGGGAATGGTTTGCTTCTTCTAGAGATCTAAATCCTTGCCATGCCCACAAGGGACATGCATCCCTAGACAGAGCCACTTTTGGGACTCAAATTTGCCTTCTCAATTTTGAGTACCATTGAGAAAATCAAGCCCCATAAATGCTTTTGATGAGTTTGTACCCAGCTATACCATTGAGCCCCAAGAGGTGTTTAATGTTTCTAACACCTTCCATTCAGCCTATCCACTTTTTCCATGACGATAAATTGACATTTTGAGCTATTCTGTAAAGTTTTGTTTTGAGCATTTGTCAAATCTGCATTTTCACCTAACTGTCAAACAGTGACAAGAGGTTGTGTTTGTATCTAAATATCTCGCACCTAGAAATATTTCATGACTCACCGCTTTGGGAATGTCTAATATCCATACCAAAGAGCCTATGTTTCAGATTTTGAGTCATTTCGAATCCATTTGACTAAGTTTTGAATCCCTCAAAGATGGTTGTTTATTAATGTCATGCTGATGCACTTTGCACATAATTCTGGAAGGCCATGTTTGACGAGTTATAACCTTTCACTAGTTGATCAAAATGTTGAAATTCCTTTTGCATTGCATTGTAGAGATCAGAGACTTGTTATGTTTCAAGTTTCACCTCTTGAAAATTTTGTTTGATTAGTTTTCAAATGCAATTCCAATTGAAATTTCTATCCTCTTACTGGTGTCAGCATTTCCAAATTTTTCAAGCCCCCTGTTCATGATGTTATAACTCCTAATTCATGATAGGTGAGATTGAATGGATTGTACCACTATGTTTTCATTTGAAAATACTTTAAGTGTGCCAATTTGCAAGTCATGATGAATCCGTTTGCACAATTTTCTAAGTCAATGCCATTTGCAAAAATTATTTTTGTCATTGTTTCCAATCAGCAATTCTGAGTAGCCTACTTTGACTGATTGCCATTTGCGTCTTTTTATTCATTATGAGCCAAAATTGTAGACTTATACTCTCCTCGTGATAGTGAACCAATGCCCCAGTTTTTGTTTTCCCAAGTGTCAGTGAACCCAATTTTCGAAGCCAAATTCGAACAAGATTTAGTGTTTCCTTACATGTTTTCTTGCAGGTAATTCTGAAAGGGTCATTTTGACAGCGAATATTTTTTGACTCCGAATTTGTCATGAGATGAGATCTAATAAGGTGAAAGTATGCGGAACAAAGAATCAATATGTCAGATTTCAAAGCCTAGTCAGAGGTTTGGGTCTGTTTTTAAGGCCAGTCAAAGGACCTCCTGGCACGAAATTGACAAGTTGCAGAAAGAGGTGAATTAGAGTTTCAAATGTAGGTTCAATGATCAAACTTGATTCTAATCAGTTCAAGATGATCAACAGATCAATATGAGATTTTAATTGTTTAGAAACAAAAAAAAATTAAAATAAATGATTATAACGACATCAACTTTATAAAGGTCTTGATGAATGCATATTGGCATGCAAAGTCAAGTGGATAGTGAAGAAAAGTGAAACCTTCTTCATGTTCCTGGATTTAATTAAAAATTGTTATGAGGGCCTAATATTTGAATATAAATCAGCTAGAACAAGGTATTTGATGAAATTAAGGGGAGAGAGATTCATTGTTCATTCCCCATGATACTATTCCAGTCTAGTACTACGCATCTGATCAAACTGGTGTTTGTGCATATCATCATGATTCAAAGTATTATCATCTCGTATTTCCTAAAAATCATGAACAAAAGAAAAAAGGACTTGAGATCAGAGAAGGGCATATTTATTAGTCCTAATGATGAGCAATGTGGATTCATAATTCGAGATATTGTCTTAAATGAAATATCCAAGGAAAGTTGAGCTTCAAAATTTTTATAGAATACTTGTATCCTAATCTAAAATGAAAACAGTTTAAAGAGTCCTTTTGAAAATGGTGCATAACATAGACAAAGCCCATTAAAAATCCAATCCAAACCAGTTAATTTAGTCTTATATCTAAGTGTATACCCATAGAATGGATGCACCTTTGTCACTTATTGCTCACATCTTGGAAGCTCAAGACAAGGCGAAATCAATGAGGAGGTAGTAGACTTGAAGTTTATTGGAGAAGAGGAAAACATCCTTGTAGTGGCAACAAATTTAGAGCAGTTGTGTGTGTATAAATTGGCCTACATTGTGTGCACCTACGCAAAGAGAGCATACACACTAGTAGCAGGGGAGGGCAGAGTGTTTTGAAGGTAGCACCAAGCAATATAAAGGAGTACTCATTGCAAAGTTTAAAGACAAAGCCACCAAACAACATAAAGAAGCCGCCCTCAGTAGTTATAAACATTGAAATGGAGGTGCAGGTGTGAAGACCAAATGAGCAAAAAATCTGCATTTAAAGTCATTATTTGTAGTTGAGACAAGGCGACTTGAGAGGAAAGAGAGGCATCTCAGTCTAAGATGAAAGAGCCCAACACTATCAAAGGAGTACCATGCTAAACAGAGGGGAGTCCACACATTATAGAGGAACCTGCAGATTTTTAAAAAGAGGCTGATTTAATAAAAAAGACAAAGCAAGCCACCATGAAGCAGCTGCAGGTAGAGAAGGATATAGCATAAAAGCTAAAGTAAAGCACAAAGGAGGTAGCATACATATTAATATAGAACAGAGCCCACAGCATATACAAAGCCTCACACAACTCTAAATCAGGATAACTGCCAAGTTGGAAGCTGCAGGGCGGCATTAGAAGCAAAAGACCATCTACCAACAAAGAGCCCCACATAGTTAAAATGAAGAGCTCACCATCTAGAGAAGGCTATAGGCAGCTAGAGAGGCACCATGGAAAGAAGAGAAACCCAACGCTAGTTTCGAACAGAGCATAAGAGAAAAAAATATTGAAAAATAGTTATCCTACATTGTTTACATAACAAACCTTTTGATTTTTTAAATACCCCAGTGCTTAGTTAGCAAGTGTCTTTAGAGGCACATGTTTATGAAACTTGTAGCCTTGCAAGTTGGGCCCTTGCGCGCTAGACAAGGAAGATAGCTGGCCGGTCGCGTAAAGCATAATTTTGAAGAAACTAATCGATGTGATGATGTGGAGGTGGAGTGCTCAGATTTTGCCATGTGTCCTGATCTTGTGGACAATGCAAGCCCACAAAATAGAGTTGCACAAGGTTTAGATAATGTGAGCATGCAGAATTTTGACACGTGGCACAAGTTCCAGCTGGCGATGACAAGGCATGAGGTGACATGGAGGTCCAGTGGTGATTGAGTAGCCAATGTGAAACTGCCATGTGGCAGTGCTAGTGGAGGAATAGGATGGTACCACATGGCACTTAGTGAGGGATGAAGTGGCAGGGATTGGACCAATCGGGTGCTGCCACGTGGGAGCCCGGTCAAATCAAATTTGACTCGAGGTCCCAGACCTAAACCTTCTACCAGGGGAGTGATTTTCAAATCAACTTTCTAGAGGTTTCCTGTAGGCTAACATAGCAATATTATATATCGCCAAAATTGTGACAAGATGAACTTTTCGATTATGGAGGTCATTTTTGCACAAGAATTCATGGGTTCAAGTTATAGCCAGAAACGTGATTTTGGGGCCTTCTCAGTAAAATGAGCTAAAATTGAAAATGCAGTTGTAGGATCAGTAACATACAGTGGAAATACAGTTGGGGTAAGAATTTAACTACTTTCAAGTTAGTTGAATCAGGATTTCACCAGCATTTCATGGTGTTATCAAGTATTTTGGCAAGCAAAAGTTTTCATTATTTCAGCAAAGATATTTTGTTAATCAATTAGAAAGTAATGATGAAAACAAAATCAGATAAAAATGGTAGAAAGAAGAGAAAGGTGATTCAGTTTCAAGAGATTGAATTTCAAGTGGACAGATGTTAGTTGCATAACAGATCTGAGAATTCATCTTCTTGCTATATATTTCCTTCTTTCATTCATTGTAGGGGTTGGAAAATATTGGAAAGTTTCTCTGGAATGAAAACACCTCGCAGAATTGGCTCTAGAATTTGTGAAATCTGAATGGAAAGATTTGGGATGTGTTGGTTCCAGACCATGAAGCTTTGCTTTGGTTGTGATACCCCCTTACCATCCCATCAATTTCTCATTCCTACCATTTTCTCTCTTGTATGACAGCATATGTTATTGTACAGTCTTGTTTATTAGGTGATTTCTGAGTTAATTTCATGCCTTTTCATGTATTATTTCAAGGAAATCAATACAAAGAACAACAAATGTGAGTTTCATGTTAAATCTTGTCTCCATTCTCAGTGAGTTGTAACGTTTTATGGTCTTTGAACAAAGAGCTTAGGTCATACTTGCAGTCCCTTAAGGTTGTATATTGTTTCATTGTTGCTTGTAATTCAAGGAATTATGTAAATGCTTCAGAGATTCAACAGGGTTGCAGGTTTATTAAGGAGGCTATCAGGTAAGAATGAGATTTAAGTTGAACATTGATGTCTATTTACAAGGTGAATGGATAGATCATATATCTAAATATATGAATAAGTATCAAATATCCAAAATGCATGAGGGAGATACATGAATTGCCCAATGGATCAGGCACTTATCAGCTATAGGGTCATTAGTTTGTTGTCTATGCTTGGTTTTCATCCGCTTTCCCCACCCACATAAAATCAAAACAAAATTCAAATCATCTTTACATTTTATGTTGAAGAACCTAAATGTGATGCCCTCACTTAGCTTGTGCATTTCATAGAGTTGTAATTTGCTACTGCACTTCTTTGTTACTACATAGGTTATTAGGAGATATAAGGGTTAAGTCTCTGACTATAGATTCGGGAATATATTTTTGCACTGGTACGATATTGATTGAATCTGAGGTTCACCTGCCTAGGTTTTGCAGAGCCTGAAGTAGAAGAAGGGTCAAGCCTTATAGTTGGCTGAGTGTCTGAAGTGATATGTTAAAGATGGGAGTTAGTTGTCCCTAGATGTTTCATATTCTCATTAGGGTAATTGGAAACTGGTAACATTTTCAAACACCATCATATAGGATGCAAAATCAAAAACAATATCCACACCAAAAGAAGAAATTTGAGCCATCATATACATAAATTTAACTAACATAAAACTCTACTCATCTTCACCAAGAACTCTACATAAAGTCATATATATTTCTAGGGCTTTGGAAGTGAAACATTCCTTCTTAAAAGGCTCCTTGGTAGATGTTGTGACCAATGGAAAATTACCAATTGAGGCCAAATGTGCCCTCAATGCACCTTGCTTGACCTTATCCTTCTTTGATAAGTATTCATTTTCTAGTCCTGGCAGGTCAATGGGTATATGGTAATTTGAAAAGGGTTCCAAACCAAAGACCTTTCAAATTTCTTTAGCACTTATACTCATCAAGCATTCCCCATCTAATCTTCTTACTATTCTAGTTGCAGGGTCATAGATTTGGGCAATGGCCATGAGTAGGTCAACATCCATGAATATGCCAAGGACCACTAGTATTCCCAAATCAAAATTCCAAATGTTTCCATGGGGAGCGAACAAATTTCTATCTAAAAACCACTTCTTAAAAAGAAAAATCCCTGATTTGGTAGTAGTAGCATCCCTAATCCAATTCCCTCTATCATATAAACCATCTACAATCTTGAGCCTAGGGTTTATAAAAATTAACTTTTTCATCTGGGCAGACTCATTTATAGACTTAGGCAATAATTCAAGAAGGTCATCATGTATGTTTCTGTTAGCATAATCTACTTGTCCCGAGAATACTTTCTTTGGAGGCATGATGGATAAAATTTGCAGAATACTAGAAGATTTCAATATATATGGTGAATTAAGAAACTTACTTGGCTCTTCGCTACTCTTTCACTGCAATTCTGCGACACACTGTGAAAACTAGAAATTCTTTTGCACTCTAATCACATAAGGCACAATTCTTTAATGGCTCTAAGCTCTCTGAAAGTTTGAAATTTGTTCGTGTAGAGAAGAAATGGCACAATCTTTGCAATATACTATATTTATGGTTCACACAAGGAACCTTCAATCTTCATAAATGAATCATCAGGAAAAAATAGGGTGGCATCACCTTCTATTTTTAAAGCACACCGTCGATTCCAAAAAAATCGACAATCCAGGAACAAAATAATGGATGACTCATTTTCCTCTTGCCAGGTTGGTAGTCAACCCAATAAAATCTCTCCATGTAAGCCTTTCCCTCTACTACTAGGAACTTGCTCTAGACCTACTGACGCTTGTGGACACGTGTCACACTCTCGCTATGTTGCTATGCATAAACATCGATCAACTTTTGCATGCGACATAGTGACCATTGTTGATTCTTCCCTAATCTAATGTGTATTTCATAAGTGCTTTAATGAAACTATGGTGGGTCCTTTTGTTTTCACTTTGGTCGCCACATTGCTATCACTAAAGATCAAACAACTTCTTATAGTGACTTGGCGTCCATCGTCAATGTATCTTTCATCTGACGGTGTACAAACAACATGTGTCCTACTTCTAAGATCAAATCCACGTAGCTTATGACATGACATCATTTTGACATTCTGGTAAGACATTTTAAACTTTTGGCATTGCTTTTTAAAATCAAGTTCCACCATGTTTGATGTCGTTACCAGCGTGAACCAAGAGTTTTTTGGTAGCGACATAGCGACCACTGTATTCTTTGAAGGAATCCGACCATATGAAATGTGCACATTCCAATTGTTGTTATTGTATTCAATGCTCCTAACATTCCATAATAACCACATGGCTTCATTGATGACGAAACACTTTACGGAACCCATCCTACGTGTTGATTCCACCATTTTTATTTATTTGGGAAGGTGTTATGTCATTACTGGCCAAAATGATGAATTTCTGAGTCACAACATAGCGACCCCTTGATTCTGTAGAAAAATTGTCATTGTGAAGAGGAAAACAATGCGTTCTTATTTTGCTTCCTCCTTTACAGTGCCTGACACATCTGACAACCCACCATGCTAGCAAATTTCATTTATAACAGGCAAGATCTCAACACCGTATCCACTTTTGGCCATCATGTTTAAGTTTTGTGGGAGGTAGCCATGTTGCTACCGAAAAAACCCTCCTATTTTTTGGTTGCAACTTGGCGACCACCATTGATTTCAAAGGATCCAACGGCTCAGGTGAAACACATTAAAATTATATTAAATATCAACTGGGTCTCATGTGTAACACTATATTTGGTCATTATGTCACAAGATAAAGTGACCAAAAATTTTCATCACGATATAGTGACCACTGTAGATCTTAAAAAGATCTGATGGTGGAAGATTTTTCGAGGAATTATGGAGTCCAAAAAAATATCTTAAAGGGTTCCGGCAAATTATAACTTTTTTCAAATGATTTTCTATCGCTCAACTAAGAGGTGACAATCTTATGACCTAAAGGGCTCATTTAGGGCACAAATTTTATTTAAAATAGGGTTCTTTCTTAAGGTTAACCAACATTTGATAAGACCAAACCCTAATTTGCATACAAAACTAGTAATTCATAGCACGATACATTTATGAAGGCATAGGGCAAAAAAATGACCACAGGGTCCATTTTCAAACCTTCTGCTAAAAAGGTACACCAACTCCTTTACAAAAATGCACTTCTTCAAGTTTATCATCAACTTTTCTTCTCTCAACTTATCAAACACCTTGCAAATATGGATCAAATGCTCCTCCAATGTCTTACTAAAGATCAACATATCATTTAGGTAAACATTGACAAACTTACCCAAAAACTCCTTCAGTACCTCATTCATGAGCCTCATGAAAGTGCTCGGTGCTTTGGTTAGCCCAAAAGGCATGACTAACCACTCGTATAGTCCTTCTTTTATCTTCAAAATAGTTTTCCACTTATCACCTTCTCTGATATGAATCTAATGGTATTCACTCTTAAACCTATCTTTGTGAAATACTCAGCTCCACTCAAACAATCCATAATATCTACTTCTTCTTTACCATCTATTGGAATTATAGCAAAAAAAATGTGCTCACGCTTCATACCTTTGAGAAACTCTTTTCCATCAACAAAACATATTTTGGCAGCACTACATACCTTTTCTTCTTTCTCCTTCAATGTCTTCAACTTATGTTTCACTCCATCCCTGGTCAAATTATAGGTATTTGCTCGTCCATCGTGTACAGCATGTCTATAAAACTATCACGGCCTACCCAACAACATATGACATATGTCCATAGGTATGATATCACAAAGTACCTCATCCTAGTAGCTTCCAATCTTGAATTTCACTGAGCACTACTCATTGATCATGACCTTGTGGTCATCTTGCACCCAAGCAATACAGTATGGACGTGGCTGTTTCTATCTCTTCAGCTTCAACTTTGTGACCATTGTTTATGTGCTTCCACCATCAATTATCACATCACAAAAATTATCTTCACATCTACACCTTGTGCGAAACAAGCTCCTTCTTTGATCAAGTCCATTCTCACCACTTAACAGGACTCTTCTATTAACTAGGACTTCTCCTCTTTTAGCATCTTTAGAATGTGAAGATCTGGCATCTTTATCAACATGTGCAACTTTGGCCTGGCCTTCTATTCTTTGATCTATCCTTCCTTGGCACTGGGAACATTCAAATGCTCTATGCCCTTCTCCGCAATGAAAAGATTTTCCAAAGAAGCCTCCTCTTCCAGATCCTTGTCCTCTGCCTCTTCCTCTCTGATATCTATTGTTTTGATTATGGAAATGATTGGAATTGTTTCCCCTCTTGTTCTGACTACTACCTCTAGCCTCATCCTTATTCTTCTGATCATCATTACGACCTCTATAAGATCGTTCACCAAATCTTCCATCGCGACTCTTCTAATATTCTTTTTGTCAAACTTTTTGCTCAATTTCTCCTCAACACTTACGGCAAACTGGTATGCCTCCTCAATATTGTTCATTTGAACTAGACTCAGCTCATCCTAAATACTTGACCTTAACCCATTAAGATAAAGGGTCACTTTCTCCTATCAGCTTCTGCATGGCTGGTTCTAATGAGAACTCGGTAGAACTCTTCAATATATTCTTGAACAGATTTTCCCGCTTGCTTCAACCCTTGCATCTTCTTCAATAGATCAAGTTCATAATCCACAAGAATGAATTGTCACTTCAATTTAGCTATCATTCGTTCCCATCTGGTGATTTTGTCCTTTCCCTTTCTATTTCGATCCAACTGAACCTCTTGCCACCAGATCTTTACATGTCCCTTTAGTTTCGCCTTCACAAACTTGACCCTATCAGGATCCTCAACATCTTCATACTCAGTGTGCTCCTCTAGTTCATTGATCCAATCGATCAACTCCTCTAGGTTAAGATTTTTCGAAAATGTGGGAACCTCAAACTTAGGTCTTTTTCCAATCTTGGAGATGGCCCTAAAAAGCCTCTCCTCCTTTGGGTTTAGAACTACATCTGCTTTGACATTTTCTTCTACTTTGTCCTCATCCTTGCTTTCATCTCTTATGGGAATATTTATTCCTCTATGCATTTGTTCTTCCAATGCTTGCATTTGTCTTTGGAGGGCTCTAAAACCCTCAGGTGTAACACCTACAGCTCTTCAACCACACTCTCTTCGTAGAGGCCAATCCAAATCTTACAGTTGAAAATAATTGAATGTTAGTGTATAAACTGTATGTGCCAATCCCTGTGTATGAGAACATTGTAACCAAAAAGCATAGAGAGAAACCTTTAAAAATGTTTTAATTTGTACATGAAAGCTTATAAACTTTTTTTTTTGTCAAATTGAAGTACGACAATTTGCTTGAGAAATAGGATAAAGATGGTCTTCCTAGCATAATGAAATACCAAGATCATAAACAATATTATGTTTTCGACTGTTATGAAATGATAAAAAAAAAACTAGCATTCATTCATAGAATATAGAGAGATTCTGTCAGGCCGTGCACATTTTTGTTACTGACAAAATATTGAAGAGAAATCTATGTAGCGTGATGAAATGCCAAGATCATAAACAATATGAAGGATCTAGCATTTAATGATCCACCGTGTAGAATTTCTGTCAGGCCATGCATATTTGTTAGAGAGGAGAGAGTCTCTATTCTGAATATCATTCAACCCATAATGCAGTACTTACTGATATTCAAGACTCCATACCTTGCATGAAGGGAATGGTCCATACTTTTCGGCCAGTATCGAATGCCTTTGAAGACATCAACTACTATCTTGGCATGCCACAGGTCAATGCGGTAGACTTTCTTGGAAGTACAAAGTTAATTATTTGGCAATATTTGTGACATGCCCAACTTTTATTAAATGAGAAATCTAGAACTAAGAGATGGTACTGTGTTAGGAGATGAAAATTGAAGGTGCCGATCACGATAGACTACAGCTCCTTAACAACATAAGTGGGGGTCCTTCAGGCCAGGCATGCTTACAACTTGTTTGGAGTTAGTGGGCACGAAGATCCAGATTGATGGATGTCTTAGCTGGAAGAATACCAGGGGGATACATAGAAGGAAATATGTGCATCTCTAGGTACCTGAAGAAAGAAGAAACTTTTTTTCTTCTTCTAAGGATACCATGAATAAAATGATACTCGCTCTCTGAATGTCACAGTCTATGAATGTTGTGTACACTGCGTGACTTCCACTTCCACAAGATTTTGATAAGAGAACTATAATGGTAGTCAAAGCAAACAGATTTCTACAATCCATGAATATTGTATTAATTTCTGGGAAAGATTGTGTGAGAGTTTTTTCATCAACGCTTCGGATCATACTGTATGATCTCATTGACTCATTGGCATCCTGATCATGGATCATACAGTATGATCCGAAACGTTGATGAAAAAACTCTCACACAATCTTCCCCAGAAATTAATACAATATAATGGTAGTGTTTTGACATATTCTCTTTGCATATTACTTGCAATGGAATGTCTCTTTTGTAATTAAATTAAGCTTGGTTTTCTTGCTGAGGATAGATATATCGGTCCATGTTAATAAAATAAAATTGTCACCTTGCTTGAGGTTTACTACTTTCTGAATATTATTGATTGTAAATTTTCCCTCTTTTATACAACGTTTTTTTGCCAACCTTACAAAATTAACGTACTGACGGTAGGAACACATATTGTATTTTGTTATAAATTGAGTAATCTAGCAAAATAATAGGTGCATAAAATTATAAAGCTTAATAGAGGAAATGTTTGAGATAAGGAATTCTAAAAGATTGCAATAAACAAAATGGAACAATGGCACCAAAGCACCAATAATGAAAATCATTGTTAAAGTTTGCTAGCACCAGCAATGGAAAAATATGTTAATTTGTTTGAAATCTGCTAGCACCAACAACCAAAATAGTCAGAAGAATGAAACCTGCGATCCTCATATAAGGACAGGAAGCCTAGTCCTAAAGTAGGATTTATAGGGGTAATGCGACCAGCCACAAACACCTTTCGGGTTCATACCATGAAAACAGACACGTATGAAACTTACTAAATCAGTCAGAGAGAGAGAGAGAGATCATAAATGCCATATATCCAGCAAATCAAACACAAGGTGAAGTAGGGATCTTAGATTCTTATGTGAATAGGTTACCCACTAAAATAGACACACATATAAGTTCGATACTTCTCATTGATGAGTGCTGACTCCGATGGGTTTTATTCATACTGACATCCACGCTTGGCACAAAAGGTGTGAAGATGCCTTTCAATAAGGATTCAATCCAAATTGCTTACTTTTGTTGCTCTGTCCAGAAACAAAACAGACAAAGCACAATTCATCTTACTGGCCTTGGCAGGAATGTGGTTTCCCTACAGCCCTTGTTTATTATATAAGACATAATAAATGCTTTGTTTACAATTTTTATAAAAGAATTGTAATAGATAATTTTTGAAGGCTCTTTAAAGACGACATGTAATCTAAACAAACAAGATATACTAAATTACTACAACTTTTTTTACAATTAGTAAACATTTTCATATATTATCGTATACCATCTATTAGTGCTTACTCTTTAGATCCCATTTAAATAGATAACAAAAAATTATAATATCTTATCCAAAAAATATTAATGCATTTAAATTGACCTGCATGGTGTGGATAGACTGGTTGTTTTGGAGGAACATATCTGGGTGTATGTGCATCAATGTTTATGAGAACGATCAACATAAGATCTGCAATAAAAAAATCCATGTCTCTCTGAATGCTACTCAAATCTTGACAATCGACTGTAGCCATTATATTCCTGTAACACCCACAAAAGGATTAATTCTAAATAGTTATAGATTCATCATGAAGCCTACATCTATTTTAAACATCTAACCAGTTTGAGAAAAACACAAACAATAGAACATGGGACCAAAACCATATAATTATAGGATGAAAGTCATATAGTACTATTCTAACCTTAAAGCTGATAATAATTACAGCACTACACAACAAAGAAACCAAACAAGAGAGAAAGCTATAGAGAGAAAAAGTCATGGAGAAACCCATAAAATGAGCTCTGCTGAACACAGGCCCAGTCCATTATATTTATAGAGAAATATATATTAAATGCCATTTACACTGTAGGAGGAGTTAGCTGGAATATTAATGAAAGGCAGTTGGAATGGACGGTGGAAGACGGCTGCACATGTTGCATGTGTGTTTTTGGAGAGTTCTTTGGTCTGTGCTGACCAAACTTGAGATAATTAATTTAACATCTAACATCCCCCCATAAATTAATTATCATATTTTTTGTTTCTTAGAAATCCCTCCATAATCTAGAGATGATGGGTCCTAGCCTTAAGCCTTCTTAGGTACCCATTTACAATCAATTATCAAATTCTTTCACTCTTCTTGTTCTCCCCATCATAATCACTCTAGGTTTTGTACAGATTACCCATAACCGATGCAATATCAAAGTGGTTTAAAATTCACCACAAACTTCTCAAATATCACACAAGTGGTTTTAAGATCACCACAAACTTCAAGCACTCAAGTGGTTTTGGATTACCACAAACCAAGCACTCACTGGTTCTAATGACCACGAATCATCACTACGGGGAAACTATCATCACTCTGGGCCTTTCTCTTTTTGTACCTGCATCAAACTAATTATTGAGTCCATATAAAAAGAAATCCATCTACCGAGATACATGGGTGCCCAGCCACTGTACTCGCCAGTTCTATAGGAATCATTTTCACATACATGGTTCATCAATATGTCAAACCAAAAACCTTTAGGGTGTCGGGTACAACCGATAATGCACCCCATACATTCACATAGCCCATTAACAATCATTACTAATTCAATTTTCATCACTTGATTGGGGGATATCAATGCAACCAAATTCTATTACATGACCACTATCAAGAACATCGTATCTTTCATAATTAGACAAACAAATTCTCACTTCCAATCTCAACACTTTTATCCAATCAGCACACACACACAGACCTTTGCACCATGACAACAAACTCTAGCATGCCATCTCTTTTCCTAATGAATGCTAACTCCTACAACCTATTTATAATACTCCACACATATTTCAAAATAAAGTACTATTAATAATAACAAAATTAGCTTTCACCTTCGATTTTAGCTTCTTTCTTTTCATGGCTTCTCTCTTTCTCATAGCACTCCCTTGATATTTTCTTGTCACATTAGAAATATGTATGCAATCTTTGGCTCTCCCGCTTGCACAAAGTTGCTCCACAAACTACTAATCTCTGACTGTCATCTTCATACAATGCTCTGCGTTTGCCTAAACATTTCAACATCACAATAGACGTCTGTGTTGCGCACATCACAAGCCAAATGACCTTCTTTGATCTCAACAGCAATATGAGCTTCTTCTAGTGACTACTAGTGAACTTAGCATGCAAGATCTTTAACTTACTGCAAATTTTCTTCTTTCTTCAGAAACAACTCCTTTCATAAACCACACAACAATTTCATCCTTGTCAATCTGCTTCACAAAAATTTCTTTTCTCAACAAACAATCAGCTGTCGTGTCTTCTCCTTTATATTGGGCACCTCTCTAGCAACAACCTCTCTGAAGAGTACTTCAGCTTACACCAATTTTCACACCAGTATAATTGTATTATGCTCACTGCAACATTCATCACTACTTGACTTAAAGATCACCATTCAAATCACCATTCTTCATTTGCTGATTTGATAAACAACATGCATATTACTGTCACATTTAGCTCACTCTGCAAAACAGGATACAACAGTCCTCAGTCACGATCACAAAAACTTCCTCAAATAACAGCAGCATTTCACAACTCCACACTTCAGCACTCTTTTGCCTCTCTGCTCTACACATTAATAGTTTCTGCTATTTATCAACAATCTCCAGCAATCTCAGCACTTCATTGAACCATTTAAACCTTCTTAATCTATGCTTCAAACAGCTTGCAGAGCATTCTCTCCCTTTGGCTCTGATACCATGATAATAATTACAGCACAACACAACAAAGAAACCAAACAAGAGAGAAAGCTATAGAGAGAAAAAGCCATGGAGAAACCCATAAAATGAGCTCTGCTGAACACAGGCCCAGTCCATTATATTTATAGAGAAATATATATTAAATGCCATTTACACTGTAGGAGGAGTTAGCTGGAATATTAATGAAAGGCAGTTGGAATGGACGGTGGAAGACGGCTGCACATGTTGCATGTGTGTTTCTCGAGAGTTCTTTGGTTTGTGCCAACCAAACCCGAGATAATTAATTTAACATCTAACAAAAGCCACCTGAGAATTCAATTGAGAGTAGCAGGTAATTGATCCCATAACAATCAATTCAATGGCCTTATGGAGTTTTTCTTCAGGGATCTTGTCTTTCAAACCTCTAGCATGCTTTGCAAGATTAACCATACTCTTTAAAAGATTCAAACATTCTGTTTGATTATCTATCCCTTTTTCTATTGTAGACAACGAACAAGAAACCACCGATAACCATCCCAAAATTGATGACATGCTTGCTACTTTCTCAAGTATTTCCACACTTGATTTAATTCCTCGATGAAAAATTTTCTCTAAAGAAAGAATGTAAAGGTCCAATTATCAGTCTAAACAAGCATATACTAGCACTTGCATCTGAAGTTGGTGCAAGGGGTAAGTCGATAGGAAAAATGGTACAAGTTTGCATAAAATGGTTATATATATAGTGTGTGTGTGTGTGTGTTTGTTTGTATAAACTTGTGCTTAATATAAGAAACACATTGTCAGTTTCTAAAGTTAAAAAAATAATTTATTTTTAAATTAATTTTCAATCAATAGTTTCTATATATTCATTCACTAATGACAATTTCACTAGGGCTAAAAATGATTTTGTGAAATAGAAAATTAGAAAATAGAGCTTTAGGAAACTTCCTTCTTTCAGATAAAATAAATTCTAGAAAATTCTTGGCAAGTCCTTGCAATTTCGCTGATCTGCGTCGTCTAAGCCGAGGGCTGCAAAGTGGAATGCAACGTTTATCCATTGCTCTGCATATTAGGCTCTTTTGGATAAAGACAAAATTTTATTTATCTTTGAAGGGAGGCTCAGTAGAGATCTGTAATTGTAAGGTGAAAGATATTGCTTGAATGCGGGTTTTTTTTGCACCTTTGTCATTGTGCACAAGCTGTATGTTTTTTTTAAAGAGGACTCTGTCATGACTCTGTCGCTTCTCCTCCAATGCAATTTGAATCTTTTCATTCTGAAAAACAAAATGCACAAATCAAAAATCCCACTCACATTGAAGAACAAAATTTACCTAAAAATGTAGGAGATTATTACCAAATTGAATATTGCTTAATTATAGACCAAGAAATTATAGTTTTTACAGGTTGAAGCAGAAGTGGTTTCTTTGGAAGCAGCGCAAAAAGATTACTAATAGAGACATGGAGACTTGATGCGATGATCCAAATAACAACCATGTAGGATTCAAGTTCAATGAGATTAAATCAAAGAAGCTAAATAACATCACTGCAACAATACTCAAATTTTAATTTTGTTTTGTTTTTCTGAAAATTTTGAGTAGTACAATTTGGAATAGAAGCAACCTTTAGATGACAACCAACCATCCAACAACTCTCCAATCGCATTCAGTCTCCTGTGTAAGGAAACATAGCAATGAGGAGCGATTTTATGTGGGAAAAAAGTAGGGAAGACCATTGTAGGTTGCAAATGAGCTTCCCTCCATTGTTTAGGCAGCACTTCAGCCCTAAAGCTTCGACTGGGACATTGCATTAAAAGACAACAAACATTTCTCCTAAAGTTATGTTGGTAAAAGACAACAAACATTGCTTTGAAAGACAACTTCATCTACCCAAAAATGGACTTTTATTCTCCACGGCTAATACTCAAATGAATTAAATATTTAAAAATAATAATAACTATTTAGCAAATGAGGAATTGAAGCAAAAATAAAGAGCTAACCTAGGCATATAACTGCAAGGCCCTTGGCAATCCCTTAATTCACTTCAAGCTTCCCCAACCTCCTACCTTACATGTTTCTCTATGAAAAGTCAGATTATTATTGACATATATTTCCCTTATCACTTAAGCAAAAATGAATGGCTTGGTGGATCAATCCCAGCCCATCTAATCCAACCATCATAGCATTCTAAGACCCAAGAACTTACATCTGCCTCAACTGCAACTAATATCATGGATGAATGGTTTTCCAAGTAGATGCTATGTTTGAAAGCTAATGTAGATTTCATTTGAGATTAAAATGTCAAAATTCATCTCCTATCATGCTATTCAATGTGTAAGCTTTATTCAGATGGTAATTGGATTGACAGTGCTGACAAAGGACTAAAATATGACAGAAGACAAACAAACTAGGATCAACATGCAAATAGGCAATCCTGTATGAAGCACAATCATGTAAGGAATGTTGTTACATGCTAAATAGGGTTCATGCACATTGCAATGACAAAAAAAAGTGTACAAGATATTAGATGTCATTCAGACAAAGCAAGAATCTTTCAATCAAGATAAAATTGATCCTGGGTAGATTTTAGAACATTATAGACATTTACAGAATAAATAATTAATGTAAATAAGTTCACTAAAAACTAAGCTGCAATTATGAAAACAAAACACTTTCATTCTGTACATTATCTCATATTTGAGTCTTTATGCATAAATTTATCTTTTCAATAGGTGTATGATATTTATGTATCATTACGCATATTTTGTTAAATGAGAGAAATTTCATATTTGAGGCCTAGATTCTTGCAATGCACATATTGCATATCCCGCTGTAGTGTTTTCTGATCACATCCATTGTAAAAACAAATTGAAATGTGTGGATTCAAAGGAATAATTTTTCTGAATTTTTCAACCTCAGAATAACTTATTTATTGGAAAAGATATACAAAGGGCAATATAATTCACTGACTTAGCTGGGAAGAAGTTCAATGATCAGCCTCACCTTGATATCTGTAGTTAGTTTCTTGTAAGGGACAGGAAAATTAACATCACCCGTGTTCTCAATCCACTCATGTACACAAAAATATAAATTATGTATACAAGGTTAGCATAGTATTTTACTGCTATTACTACTTTCCAATTCAAAGGCAATAAAAGAAAATAGGGAATTCTTTGCATACAATCCAGTGACCATGTTTATAAAGAAAGCAAACAATTTTAAGGATAATAATAAGAAGAAAATTACAGTTAAAAAGGTATTTTCAAGTGAATATGGACTCCCAAAAGCAGTCTAGTTATTTATCGAAGAGCATTTTTGGGCAGTCGCCAAAGTGGAAAGATCGGAAAAGCCCCAATATTACTCACTAGCGAAGAAATAATGTTTGTAAAATGCATCTGCAACTCCATTTTTGATGCAAAGGAAGTCTGAATGGTCAACATGGTAAAATAGCCGAATAATTCTGGCTTTGGTTTGAAACATTAGAACACTGTGGCAGAGAAAATGACGTTCTTTATGGCTGAAGAAATTGAATCTCCCAGTTGAGTCTCTTCACAATCAAGATACGCCTGTATCCCAGCTTTCCTCAGAGAATTCTCAGAGCCGGAATTGTTTTGGTGTGCGGGCCTCGATGGTTGATGAATACATCAAAGTGTTTATCAGACAAGGAGGGCAACGTCTATACAGCCCCGAAAATACACTTTCTTACGAAGGAGAGGACTTAGAAATTTTTTTGAAAAGTTCTGAAAAAAACAATGGAAAGGAAGTGCATTTTCGTGGCTGTATAGCCACGGGCTACAAGGAGGACTTCATCTTTTTGTTGGGAGGTTCAAGAACCACAAAGTTGCCTGGTCTGCTCGACCAGATGTGGAAGTGGAGGCCATTAGCAGTAAAATAAATACGTTAAATCTGAATGAGACGGAGTTTAGTTCTAGTAGAATGGACACCTGTTGTAAGTTGAATACCCCTTCCACAGATGCACCAAAGAGTTTCCTCAAGAAAACAGCATATCTGGGATAGATTAAAACCAGTGATTCAATATAATCAAAATCAGGGTGGAGGGAGTGAAAGTACAAATGCCAGAACTCTATTCAATGTTGTCGCTAGAAATTTAAAGAAATATCTTCCTTAACAATCCATCTCAAGATTTTAACAGCTTTAATGCAGTTGATTTTATATGAGATTGTACAGGTATCTTCATTTATTGTTTTATGAGAAGTTTTCCACTTAAAATTGTACAGGTATCTTCATTTATTGTTTGATGAGAAGTTCTCCACTTAGGGTATCTAGTTTGAATGGACAGGTATAGGGTGAAAAGCTCACCTATAATAGCCTATCGGCTAATTATATGTACACTAATAAAATGTTTCTTAAAATACATATAAAATTAATACTTAAACTGTCACGCCTCTAAAAAACACATAAAATTCATAGTTATTTAAGGTGTCACTGATTTGTCACTCCAAATGAAAGCATGTATGTTATTTACCCCGTCAACTAAACCCTTCATATAATTTAGAATTTTGGAGCCTCTATGAGAAAAGGATGTCCTCGATCCTTCTTCTCGAGAAGTTGTGCTAGGATTAGCTGGGTTATTTATTTCTGTAGACTGCAAAAGGAAAAAAAACAAATAAAGGGAGACAATAATTCTTGTGAGAAAAGCAAAAGGATAATTCATTTCAAGCTTTTATATGCAAGAAGTTATAAAAGCCATTTTCTTTTGGAGTAGTTTCTCAATGGGAGAGATTAATGCATCAATGTCTTTGAAGCACTCTTGAAACTCCTCTGCAATAACTGTCACTTTGTCATTCTACTCTTCCTGCCCCAACTCCTCTTCCTCATCAGGTGTACCCATTAATGGTAGGCAACCACCCATGGTAAATAAAAAGATGAGTAATATTGTGATTCAAGACAGCTGATTGATTTTGGAAGAATGCTGATCTAGGAAGATTCAAACCTGCAATAGTATGTTAGAATAAGGCATCATGAAAATAATTGGTATAACATACATACATTGAGTTTGAAGTAAGCATGTTTAGAAGCATTTAAAATGAGAATTAATCATAAGTCTTATTATTCAAACCACTTAAACAATAAATAATTTTAAAAAGAAAAATTAAAACAGATATATACATATATATATATATAGAGACACACATATATATAGTCAAATCATTAACATAAAGATTGAAATCATTAACTTACAAATTTAATCAACTCCTACCATAAAATTTGGAATTTTATGTGTAGTTGACAACATTCAAACACCTCCTATCTTATGTATGTTGATAGGCCAACACTGGTGCAAATAATAATAAAGAATTAATGATTTATAATGAAGTTCAGCTGGTCTATATGTGTCAATCTGAGAGTGTAAGCTTGCGAAAGACATCCGCGATCCGCGCAATATGCTATCAAAGGATGTCAGCTACGAGATGAGGGATTATGAATGCAACTATAGTACATGAATTGAATCTATGAAAAACTAAATGAATCCCAACGACAGGAACTGTCACTTCCTAGCGACAAGAACATTAGAAATAGAAATTTAAACATTTAAGAAATAACAATAATAACAAATGTGATAATTCAAAGATCCAATGAAAAATTATCTAGAAGAAATAATAGAATACTGTGCAAATCTGATGCAGCTTTAATAATCTATACAAAAAACAGTTTCTTACGTGAATTCAATCAATGAAAACGACAATGAAAACTCAGTAAAGTGTTTCACTTAGATTATAGCGTTAATCAAACTACATAAGCATTGAGACAAATTAATTATGATTCTAAAATGAAAACTTAATAACACACCATGCTGCAAATACTAAAATACAAATTACACATGCTATAATTACATTACAAAAATCACCAGCATCCTGAGCAGTGGGCCCTTCCTCCCTTGTTTGTTGAGTGATGGAATTAAAATGCTTCTCTCTTAAATGGTTTCACTTGTCATGCCCAAAATATAGGGCAAAAACACACGGTTTTTTTTTTTTTTAATTAACTAAATCTACTAAGTTTGACAAGTTTATTTTTACAAGTTAAAGTATAAGTATAATGTAAGATGCGGGTTTTCTTAATAATGTCCTGATATTCCATTTAAGTTTATAATCATCATCCAAGAATAAATCATTAAATTAAACTTTCATTATTAAATCGATTAATTAAATTAAACATTCTGATTTCAATTAATTAAAAGATCTAACACATTATTGTTTCATTTCATTTTAAAATATTAATAAACAATATATTTAAATTATTCGAATAGCAATTTAAATAAATACACATCTAATTATTTTGAAATATTAAAATCATAGAACTACAAAAAAAAATGTTAAGTCTAACATACAAATCAATATACTTTATTTAAACTTTATTCTAATAACAATTTTGTTTAAATCTATAATCTATTTAAAATAAAAACATTCGTAATAATCACAATATAACTAAAATTAAATACAACTAAATAATAAAATAAAATAAAACATAATAACATTATCTACTAATTTAACATTTACTACAAACTAACAATTTCTAGTTCAAAAACTTTTACTAATCTAAAATATTCTAATAAAAATAATACCAACTTTCAATTTAATAAGAGTATGATCACTAACATTAAAATAACTAATTAAGTAGTCTCTACTACTAACTTTAATTAATACTAATATTCAAATTAACAATTTTACTAATTTAAAATCTAACATATGCTTTTCTTGGTGTCATGGTCTATGTTTTTGTTTTGTTGTTTCGTTGTATAAACTTCATTTTTGAAGGTGTGAGGCTTGGCCTCTGAACTCTGTTATTCTGCGATCTCTTGTATTTTTGATCTCCTTATTTCTAATATAAAAACATATGCTATACAACTAATTTTATTATAACTAAATCCTTACCACTTAAATATTGTAGAATAAATTAAATGACTTAAACATAAAACTAACTAATTTTAAAACTTTAATCTAAATACTTACTATACTAAAAATAAACATATTTAAAAGCAAACTAACTAAACAAAATAATAATAAAACTACTAATATCTGACATTTACTAACCTATCTACTAACCCTTTTACTCCAACGTTTTCCCACCCTCCAACAAAAATTTTGCAGACCAATAAACACTTCCCAAGGAGCTCACATGCTGCCCAAGTTTTTGAAAAAAATGCAGCCCCAAAGAAAATCTTCATGGAGGATGTACGTTTGGCCAAGAGTTCTAAAAAGAGAGTTTGAAACTTAATAACAAACCTGCACCCTTTACAATTATTCCTCCAGTTTTATTTGCCAACCAATTGTCATGTCATATTTGGATATTGTTTTAATCAATTTTTTTTGTTTTTTTCTTTTTCTTTTTAAGTATATAATATTTAATAAGTTCAAAGAGGAATATTTGAAAAATCTTGAGATTCTCTATTTTAAAAAGGGGAATGATTTAATTTTCCTCATACAAACTAGAGCATATTTGCTCTAGGGGAGTTTTTTTTTTTTTTTTACCAAGTTCATATTTTTTTTCTAAGTGTTATTTTTTGAATGCAATTGATTTATTTATTTATTTATTTTTGACAAGGGGGTATATATATATTTCTAATTGGATTTATAGCATAGAGTTAAAAGTAATGCCTTAGAATTCGAATAAACATACCTTAACTTTTTCATACTCATGAATAATAATGAAATTTAAAGTACCAATCAAATACAAATTTTCTTTAACTTAGTTTGGTTTTTGAATTTTTATAACTTTATATATTTCACCAATTTGTCCAATGAACATAAATCAATCGAGTGCAATTTCGAAGTATATAATGCCACAATAAGGTAAACATTATCACATCTAATTTCAAGTAAAACATATAAAATTTTGAACTACAAAAATCTCATATGCAAGAAACATTACTCAATTTTTTTTATCAATCCACGTGTTTCAGTCATTTCTCATTTATTTTATTGAACCATCTGATTCAAAGGCTCCACCGGGAAAGAACCAGGAAGAAAATCCAACTTCGTAGCCATTTCAACAAAGAGTTTAAATATAACATTTTTACATAGGATTAATATCCCGAAGAGAAATCTCCCAACAAAACTGAATCTCAATAACAATTCTGAAATTTTTTCTTAGCTCCTCAACAGGGAAACCATTACGAAGTCTGCAACACATCACAGTGATCATGGAGAGAACAAAAACTGACCGGGAGACAACCAAACTCAACATGAAGACAAAATCAAACATTCACTCTCATCCAGGTTTGCACAACAGGTTCAACATTGAACTAGACTAGGGAGAAGGTGGATTTTTGCAACAGGAGACGTCAGACACAACACCATAACAGGTGCCCAATCGGGGCAATATAACAAGAACTTTTGTTCCCTCACAGATGCCCTTTCAGCGCTAATATCACAAGAACTTTCATTCTTCCATTTCTTAAATCCAAAACTAGAAACATGGTTTGTGCTGACGAGTAGGGGCCCATAACACCCTACCCTCTCTCCCTCTTCTTGTCTTGAGAAGAGACTCTACACTGTCAGAGTCCAACTAAAGCCCTTCTCCTGTACATGGCCACTTCTACCCTATCCGAGGGTGAGTAATGCCAATACAACCCATACAATCTCTTCAAAAAAACAAAGCAAAATACAAAGGAAAACCATTTAAGAAAAACCCATTTCAATCCCTCCCAAACATATTCAAAAAACACATGAACATACATATGCAAACATAATAACTTAAGCATGAAACAAAACATGAACAATAAGGTTATGGAAAATGAACAAATTTGAGATGAGTATTCCCTTCCTTCTCCTTCTCCTTCAATCCTGAATTCCACTCTAAAACTAGAGGTTGGGTGAACACTCAAACCCTCTCAAAATTGCCTCTAAATAAGACACTAACTCAACCAACTCCCAAAATGCAATAACTCCTCCACTTGCCTAAAAGTTCTAGAGTCTTCTAACTCAACTAGCCATAAGGCTAACCTCAAGGTGGAGTTAAAGTTATCCAACTCATGATGAAAACATTCAATTTTCGCAATAAAGCAAAAATGGGGTTTTTGAGTGACCATAAAAGTCAAGAAAAGGGGCTAGGGGGGTGGAAAATGCCCCCAAACCATACCCATACCCCTTAGGTACTTAGTTTTTATGATTTTTGGCCTTTAGGACTAATTAGGGACCTATCAAAAGTTTGAAAATTTTAGGACTTTCTAACAACCTTCAAAATGTAGATTACTCACTAATCTTGATTAGGGTAATTAATCTTGATTACTAACTGATTAGCAAAAAGGTCACTAACTTAGTCCAACTTAGACCTTTAGGTTACTCAGTTAATCCTAACTGTCATGTTGGAATGCATATACAATTCATGAGTGTCAAGCGATACTGAAAAATTACTGTTTCAAAATATTAACACTTAATGATTACAAAATGATACATTCATTCAATCCACGACACAAATAAAATACGAACAACGGGGTTTGTGCCTTTTGTTAGACTCAACCTTGGTTTCCACAATTGGTACACAGGGTTCAATTATGTTTCTCCATTAGATTTTTCAGCTAAAATATCATGTGCACTCATTGCACACATCAGTAGCCCAAGAAAATCTCATATATATATATAACTTATCAAGAAAATCACATAAATTTAAAACATGAATCTTTCATACAACTAACTGTTTAATTCATTTCTACTCACATTTAATCATCAAAAATCACATAATCAATATAACATAACTTATTCATTAATTAAGAATAAAATACTAGAATAATCATCGTTAGGCATGCATATACCTAGACATCATAACATCACCAATAGGGCATACTGAACCATCTGAATGGAATATAACCCAATCATCAAGGTACCATAATCAATGTCATCATCATTTAGGTGAAAACACCTTGTATCATCGTTAGTGAAATTTTAAAGTTTAAACAGTCGAGATAATGTAGTAGCTTTCGAATCACTGGGTATTAAAACATGGATGTATCAACTAATCTCAATTTTTATTAGGACATTCACAACATAAAACATTACTTCATATCCGTTCCAATCTCCTATAACAGATTTAATAGAGAAAAAAATCACTTAATAAGTACATATAAGGAGGGACCTTACATCACTCATGCAACACTTTTGCGTTTATTGATCACAATTTTATTCCTCTCCTCCTTTGATATTACATAGCACATATATTTATATGTATTTAGTTTACAAATATAGGATAAAACAAAATGATTTCATTTTGCTAAAAACCATGAAATATGAGGGTACGTACAAACCCATTTTCTACCCACAAATCATAAACTAATTTGTTATAACAGTGGACAGAAATAGAAGATATCTTGGTTGCTCGTATCTTCATAGATGGACAGCATGTAATCTGAAGATAGCCTGTATTATCAATGCTAATACCAATGTACTCCTTGATTTGTTGCCTGTAGAATATAGAAAACATTGTTATAACAGCAAAAATGATAGTTTATATATTTTGGACATTTGTTGCATAGCATTGAAGGTATCCATAAGAAGAGGAGAGGAAATGACGGTTTTGTGTGGAGAGAATGTTTCCTCATTATTATTCCATGCAAATGCAATAAGTAACGTAGTAATATGTTTTCATAATAAAGACTATGCAGTTGGAAAATGCATCCTCCACCAGTCTTCAATGTCCTCTCTATGTATTCATGCAGGGTGAATGATATGTGTAGCAAAAGCTTCATATGGCATAGTTGATGGAGTTTTATATTGATGAAAGAGCTACAAGAAGTTGAACATACTATGATGATAAAGATTAGTATAAGCAATCAATAATGAATTCTCCAAAATTTAATTCCAAAATAGTATTAAATATTGCTTATAAATATTAATCCATATGCAATGTAAAACAATAAAATGGGATGGAATATAATGGAAATGGAATAAGGAAGTGAATAGGTAAGTGCATAAAATGGATTAAGACTGGGCATTAAATAGGTTATAATTGGCTCTCATCATTCCCCCCAACTTAGCTTATTGCATGTCCCTGTGCAATCATTATGATCATGAGGTCTTTGGTTTGAATTAAAAGCACTTAGATTTATGTATTTAGACTTTGTCTCCACCATGAACCATGATGACTCATATAGAAACACAAATCCCTTTCTTTGCTTCACATGACAAATTTTCTTATATTTTTCTTCTCCAATAGGGATATCTCTTTCAAATTTTCATAAGTTATTTCTCTATTCTCTTTTCTTTTGCTTTTCATTTCAATTTTTTTATAGCATCATGGATCAAAAGGTTTCATATAGGAGAATTTATCTCAATTTGCACACGAGGAGTTTAAATGGGTGAAATAGGAGAGATAAGAGACAAACAAAAGGTTATTGTATGATGGATATAATGGATAGTGTGAAGGAATTATTAAGGGTGATGAATGGAAGATAATGGGATGACATGCCTCCCCCCAACTTAAAGGTTGACCATCCACGGGAAACAAGGAGAGGCTAGGAAGGGGTGTTGCACAATGATTAATATAATAAGCAATAGAAATAAAGTTAAGAGATAAAATAAGGAAAAACAAAATTGATTGTTTTACCAACATGCATGGGTAGAGAGACCAAGGCAGGAACATACAGCAACTATCGCCACCAAAAGTGATGAATCAATCAACAATGGACAAAGAAAGGCATCCAGAACTGCACTGCAACACCACAAAAGACAACCATCTAACTAAAAGTAGCAAAGAGAAGACCACTGGAAGCAACCATAAGACATGGGATAAAGAGGGCAATCTATGGGGCCACCATCATCAAATGAATCACTAGAGATCATACAATAGGTACCAAAATCCACTGAAACACCTCAACAGATCATGCAACACGTACTAGGGATGATCAAAGATTTGAGGATCACACTGAAGAGGAGTAGACCTATAGGACTGAGTGACAGGAGGTGCTAAAAAGGAAAGAATCATTGAAACCAATGAGTGTTTCTGAAAAGAATGATTAGTAGAAAAATCAAGAACACCAATTATTGCATTTTTTAATTTTTTCTTTTTTTTTCTTTCTTTCTTTTTTCAATTTTTTTCATTTTTTCACATTTTGATAATGACAAGTGACTATTGGCAAGCCAATTTTCAATCACTCACCGCATAATGATGCTGTAAAAACAATTTTCACCATTAAAGATTTATTCTGCAATTAACATCCACTGAAAACTAGTTTTCAGATATTAACTAGCCAACAACACTCGAAGGTTTTCATTGTTGGATCTTTTATTGCTTTTTTTTTCTCTCTTTTTTTTTTTCATTTTTTCATTTTTTTGATTTGTTTCAATTTTTCAATAATTGCATAGAATGACCAAAGAAATGAAATCCTAACATGGATGATGAAAAATCATACCATCCAAAGCTTGATTTTTTACCATGACCACATGGAAGGCACTGTTGAGACTTGATTGCATAAGGAACTTGAAATGATCACCAAGAATAACCTCATCAAAACTGAAACCACAAACAACTACACTAGAAATATTTTTGATCTATGTATCTCAAACCACTGAATCTAAAAACTAATTGGAGAGCTTCAAAACATCCTAGGACACTTGGGTAAGTGTATTACTCACAAGGATGATGATTCTAATATTTCTCTATGCTTATAGAATAAGATGAAATCTCCTGAAGATATGAAACCCTATTCTTGTAAAGCTTGTGAAATATCCATTGTAGGAAAATATAAAGTTGTAAGTAACACACCTTCATTACCAAATACATGAGTATGGAGTGAAAACCAATAGTAGTCACCAATGTGTCCATAGAACTCTAGAGAGACACAAGTCGAGGAAGAAGTGTAGTAGTTGGTACTATATTCAAAGTATCATCAGATGTGTTGTTGAATAATCATGAATGTCATAGACCATACTGCATATTTTCCTTAGTGTGGTTAATTGCCACGGAAAAGAATTCTCATCTCAAGGTGTCGAACACCCTCTGCCAAAATCTACATGTGATCTTGAATAGTGAAGCACAAGTGAAATGGATATGTACCAGATAGCTAGCAAGCCCACACAATGTGAACAAAGCCAACATGGTGTGTTATACAATGCTTGTGTAGAGAAGCATCATCAACTGGTAACCATATTCACACCAAAACAAGGGACATGTAACCATATTCTCAAAACCAAGCATATCAAGTATAGTAAATAAATATCATCCTTTCAATAACTCTATCATTAAGTAGTTTATTTAGTTTTACAAATGATAGATAGAGTTATTACTATGAATAGATACTTGATAGAATGAATAAATGCAAATAAACTCTTGTGTTCATATAATAGCAATGCTAATTAACACTAGAACACATACCTTGAATTGTGGAGACGTCACATGTGGAAGTTTTTTAAAAGGACCAATGAAATAGCCAATGAAGCTTTATTGAAAATCATCCAAGAACCAAACAATTGAAGGTATTCCCACCCACCCCCCCAACTTAAATTCATGCTACAAAGTCGTGAGAACATTACGATGACCAAAGAAATTAGGTGACCCAAAGAGAGTAACACATCATTAGAATTTCGTGTGCCTTTTGAATGATAGATAAATCAAATATTTTAATAATTCAATGGATGTATTCCCAAATGAACTATTTGTTATAAAAGCATAGGGAATTTGAATTATCCAAGGAATCAAGAAATGGATTTAATACTTGTTATCAATGAATGATCATCGTAAGATGCAAGAACCAAGAATGAACAATATATGGATTTTAATACCATGATCCTTGTTATTTGGTCATGGAAAGAATTTTAAAAATGAGGAATAACAATCATCCAGTTTTAACATTTTGGCCATTAATGCATAGAATCTCGTATGATTGTGCTTAATCAATTATTGGTCCCAAATCAACAAGTATGTGAGGTATTAAATAGAAAAGTTTCCCAATTGGATAAGACAAAAGTGTCGGTAGTGGGTGAGCTACATAACATACACATGCAGTTGGCATTTGATCCAAGGATGGAACACATGGTAGATATTTCAGTGGTAGATGTGGCTAATACCTATGGATTGATCCTAGGTAGAGATTGGGCTAGAAGGTTGAATGGATACATGGCAATTGACTTCTCTCACATGTGGCTTCCATGGAAAGGACTTTCCAACCAAATTAGAATCGATAGCACCCCAAGGTTGAGATTGATTGTTATTGAATATGGGGAATCAAACAAAATATTGTTTGTGGAAACGAGTATGAACACCTATAGGCCTAAGAGAATAGAAGTGTTGACAATGAACATCATAAGTGAAGGAAGGGATTCCATTGAGATCCTGATTGAGTCAAATCCAGAAGTTTCATCCGATGAGGGTGAAGGTATGTTCAAGAATTTTAAGAACTTTGTGGCTAGAACTGTACAGCAAGGAGTAGAGTTGGGTAACTGAACATTAGTAAGAGACTTATTATTACCCAACTGGTGCAGAATTCATAATGCTTTCCATTTAGAATTATCTTGCTCCTTGTGCATAGTTTCCTTAGAACAAGTAGAGAAGAGAATCCCAGGGGCACTAAAACAAGGCAATCAACACGACAAACAGAAGGTTGAAAATTTACATGCTGATGAAGTAGAAAGTAGTATGATGGGTGAAACAAAGAAACAAATTACACCACCCAACTTGAAAATGAAAAGAAGTGTTGAAACAAACAAGTCCAAGGGTTCCCAGAAAGAGTATCAAGAAAGCGATGGAGTATGGACTCTAAGGTTCGATGGTTCCAAAACTAAGCAAGGAGTTGGAGCTGGATTTGAGTTAGTCAGCCCAACAGGGCCAACATATTTGGAGGCACATAGATTAAAATTCCCATGCACCAACAATATGGTAGAATATGAAGCTTTGATTTTAGGTTTGTTGTGCGCTATCAAGAAAGGTGCCAAGATACTTCATGTACTTGGAGATTCATATTTAGTAATTGAATAGGTAAAGAAAAAGTTCACTTTCCATGACAAGAGATTGAAGAGATATAGAAACAGAGTTTGGGATTTGATAGAGGACTTCAATGTCTTCGATATCAAGTTTAGCTATAGAGAAAACAATCAGGTGGTTAATGCCCTCTCACAAACTACAAACTCACTAGCACCAATAAAGTTGGACGGTTAGAAGAAATTTAGAGTTGAGTTGGCATCAGTTCTGTTAGTACCAGATAACGTCAGGAACTTCTAGGTGTTTGAAGATGATAGACATATTCTCAAATTCTTGACCAATTAAGATGTATTCACAACACAAATCATCGATGGTGAAGTGGATGAAGAAGCAAAGATTCACTTAGAAGGAATTATGAGCTTGAAGACAAATACGATACCAAAGGGAATGATTGAGTTGGAAAGAATATTCGATGTAAACCAAATCAACAAGGTGCAATATCAACCCATAGGGGGTGATGAATGCGAAAAGGTAAATCTGGGAATAGAGGACTGTCCCAAAATAGTTCATATTGGGAAAGTTTGCACATGTAAAGAGAAGGCAGATATACTAAGTTTGATGAAGGAATTCCCAAATGTAATTGCTTGGGGATATGAAGATTTGAAAACATATGATCCTTCCATCATCACATATACAATTCCACTAAAGGAAGTGAGTAAGCCATTTAGGCAGCGACAAAGGCTAGTCAATCCTTTGTTAGAACCATTGATATATCAAGAAGTAAAGAAGTTGCTAAATCCGCGGATCATCTTCCCAGCAAGGCATTCAACGTGGGTCACCAATCTCGCCCCAATTAGGAAGAAAAACAAAGAAATAAGGCTATGTGTCAATTTCAGGAATTTGAAGAGGGCATCAGAAAAGGATAATTATCCATTGCCTTCATTAGAAGAGGTCTTGCAAATTGTAAATGGAGCACAAATGATGTCATTTATGGATGGATACTCAGGGTACAATCAAGTGATTGTTGAAGAAGATAGATTGAAGATAGCTTTCACTATGAAGTGGGGGACATTTGCATACAAGCAAATGCCTTTAGGCCTGATCAACGTAGGTGCAACATTTCAAAGGGCCATGGATTATGCTTTCAAGGACTTAAAAGAAAAATGCATTATCATTTACATGGATGACATAATAGTATTTTCAAAGAATAGAGAAGATCGCATTTTGGATCTAAGGAAAGTTTTCATGAGATGTAGAAAGTTCAGAGTTTCTTTGAATCCGAAGAAATGTATGTTTGGAGTCATCGAGGGAAAACTTTTGGGACATGTAATTTCAGAAAAAGGTATCATGATAGATCCAGAGAGAGTGGAAGCAATTTCCAAACTTGGCGTACCAACTAGCAAGAAAAAACTCAAATCATTCTTTGGGAAGATCAACTTCATGAGAAAGTTCATATCCACATTTGCTAAGATTGTAAAGCTAATGAATGACATGTTAAAGAAGGATGCTAAAATAGACTGGACTCCAGGAGCGAAGAAGGCATTTGAAGAGATAAAACATGTTATTGTTAATCCACCAGTTCTGGTAAGCCCAAATTATGAGAGGCCATTCAATATATATTCTTTTGCCTCTGATCATGCATGTGCAGCCATTTTAACACAAAAAAACAAGGTAGATGAAGAGTATCTGATAGCATTCATGAGTGCACCTTTCAAAGAAGTTGAATTAAATTACCCAAATGTGGAGAAACAAGCTTATGCCTTGGTGAAGGCAGTGCAGAAGTTTAGGCATTACATCTTGAGAAGCAAAGTACATGCAATCGTGCCTGACATAGTAGTGAAGACTCTTTTGATGCAAAATGAACTTGGAGAAAGAAGAGGAAAGTGGGTCACCACTATCTAGGAATATGACATAGACATTCAACCAATGAAGTTGGTCAAAGGAAAATAATTGGCACAGACCATGGCATCAGAGGGGCCTAGACTTGTGCAACAAGTTTATGAATTGGAGGATGTACACCCCAATGAATGGCATCAGGACATAATCAATTATCTATTAAATCACCAATGCACTTCACATTTGAATCTAGTACAAAAGCAAGCATTGAGATTCAAGAGTAGAAGATACATATTGCAAGGAGTAGTGTTATACAAGCAAAATCATGAGGGGATATATTTGAGATGTGATGGAAAAGAAGAAGCTAAGAACATCTTGGAACATTTTCATGATAAATGGGGAATAGGACATGGATCAGATCTAGCTATGGCACATTGGATATTAAGAGTTGAATACTACTAGCCAACCTCGTTCAAAGACACCCACGAGCATGCAAAGACTTGTCATGTTTGCCAGATGTTGGCAAAGAGAGAAAGGAATCCAAAAATGCCTTTATGGTCGATTAGTAAGGTGAGACCTTTCGTGATGTGGGGACTTGACTTCATTGGTCCTATCAATCCACCTTCCTTGATCACTACCAAGTTTGGTTGTCTTTCTGCTTTTGTATGTGATAATGGTTCTGCTTTCACTTCTTTGAAATTTCATACTTGGGCATTTGACCACGGGATCATTTTAAAATTTTCATCAGGTTACTATCCCTAGGGAAATGGCCTAGCAGAATCCACAAACAAGAACCTTTTGACTGTGATCAGAAAACTTTTAGACAAGAACCCAAGAGATTGGCATACACAACTGAGATACGCTTTGTGGGCCAATAGAACAAGAGTTAAAGAGTCCATAGGAATCACTTCTTATTATTTGGTGTATGGACAAGACCTAGTATTCTTGATTCAATTGAAAATTCCAACTTTAGGGTTCATACAGGAATACTATGATGAGAATGAAGATAGAACCCAAGTTAGGTTGGCTCAATTGATGCAATTGGATGAAAAGAGAGACAAAGCCCTAGAAAAATTTACAAAACATTAAGGGGTAGTAAAGCATTGGTTTGACAGAAGAGCGCAAAGTAAGGCCTTTAGGATCTTTGACTTGGTCTTATATTGGGACAAAGCCCATGAAAGGAAGGGACAACATGATAAATTTGACAAACTATGGAAGGGTCCTTTCCAGATTTCAGAAATCATTGGGGATAATGCATTTAGATTTAAGACACTCACTGGTGGGGATGTCCCATTGCCTGTCAATGGGCAATTCCTCGAGCATTATTTCCAAGCCTAGGATTCCATCCAGAGTCGTTGTGTACATAGTTAGAATAGGTTTGCTTTTGGTTAGTAGTTAGTTTATTTTTCATTCTTTAGAGTAGAGTTTTTTTTGGACCATTTGGCCCAAGGCTTAGAGTAGTTTCCCTTTCACTTGGTTAGAGTAGATTTTTTTAGCTTCCCTTAGTTAGAAGGCAGTTTTGGTTTTGGGCCTTTGCAAGAGTAAAGGGGGTCCATGTTATCGCTCGTGGGCGAGGTGTGTAGATTTTACATTTTGGTGACAAAACAGAGTCTATCTTGTTCATTTCTTGAATACATTTCGCAAGGTTTAGAGATTAAAGGATGTTTTTAGTCATTGGTCTATGATAGGACTTGTACTAAATTTGGGTCAAACTCGATGGAGGTTCTTAAGTTATCTTTGATATGGTTATGACATTCTACTCACACTTAATTGCTTCGAGTTCTTGATGTTTTGAAGTGAAATTGGACTTAGTAAAAATCATACACCTGCTTTAGCGCCACTGTGGTCTTCCAAACCCTTTGCAAGCTTCATTGCCTGCAAGCCAAACAAAAGATTCAGAAAGGAAAAAAGAAAGAGAAAATATCATGAGAAAAGAGAAACGACAATATCAAAGTGAAAATAAAGATAAAATTTGGTTCAAGGGTGTGTAATCATCTCTACCAATGTTATAAAAATAATCACTAAAGGTAGAACCATGATTGTGGTGCCACAACAATAACTCTATTGGGGCTATAGACGCCTGACTGGCAACGGGGCTCTATCCAGGTTGTTTTTGAAGTAAGGATATTATAATAAGCTAAGTTTAATGGATCTGAGAGATTATCAATTTCTTATCGAGTGGGGAATAAATCATTTGCACACACATGAGTAACTTATGGTCAAGGTGCTTAGGATCAACTTGAGAGTTCTTTCCTTTGTTGAGTGCTCGTCCATAGGTAGATTTTCAGATAGGTCATCCTAAGATTTTTGTTCTAAGTTACTTATTTCTTGAAATGTTCAGGAACATTTCACCAATGGAGTCGCCAAATGTTGTGAAGTTTTCACATCATCGCCCCAAATTTTGGGGACCCCCCTTTTTTTTGTCGTCTTAGCCATTTTTCAGTCCAGAGGTTTCGAATTTGAAAATTTCACACCTTGGACACCTTTGGGCTAGGAAAATGGTTAGATTTGTTTTTTCACCTGGCTTTAACTTGATTTTTTGGAACGAGTAAATTTATCCTTAGGCCGAACAAATTTCAAAGAACAACACTTGGCAAGATAAAATTGTAAATTTTGTACATAGACAGATTTTTGAAAATTGGATATAAGTGTATAAACTTGAGTAATTTTCAAAAAAATAAATTTTTTGTTAGATTTGATTTTTTGAAAAATCTTGAATTATTCGGTGAAAAAGAAATTTTGATAGTGAAGGTGAAAATGAAAAAAAATTATTTTAAGTGCCAGGAAAAGGGATTAATTTGGTTACAAAAATTGGAATTGTTTGCACAATGAAATTGGAAAAATTGCATTAATTTTGTGTTGAAATATCACCTAGAAGATTTTTGAATGTTGAAAGAAATTGGTGAATTAAAGTTGAAAATCGATTTTGGCTAGCTAGAGTTTATTTTAATGATATTTTAATTTGCCAACGCACTTTAAATGATAATCTTCGGCATCTCCTAGTCTCTCCTAATTTTATTTTGCAATTTTTGGACCTAACCAGCAATTAAAAGTGCAAATTTCACTATAGGCAATATTAATTATGGTTTAACATTTAAATCTAGGCTCAAATTGTGCACTAATTAATTTTTTCTCTCTTATAGGTGCAAGTCGGCCAGCTTGGAGAAGTGGAAGGAAAGGGCTATAAGAGGGGCTCCCCCCCTCTTATTTCTTCATTCCATTCCATCTTCCCTTCCAAGTGCTTAAGCGAATTTTGAAGAAGGCAATGATTTTCTTAAGGAGGGTGATTTTTTTCCAGATTTTGGCATTTTTGCAAAGGAAGATTTTTTCATTGTTGAGGTCTGATTTTCTCCCTTGTTGGGCGATTTAGGGAAGATCTGATATTTCTTGCCCTAGACAATTTTTGGTAGAGGTCTAATTTCCTCTAGAGGCTGCGATTTCTTTTGCCCTAGAAGTTGGACAATTTTTGTTGGTGAAGAAGTACATGATCAAGGACCTAATTTTTGGCACATGCATGGGCAATTCCAAGAGGATAGAGTTCTGATTTTTTTAAGCTAGATCATCATCATTTTTTGCAAAGGGCTTGAAATTCTTAGATCTGATTCAAACTTCAAAGAAGACATGGCTATTGGTAAAGATGAATTCAATTCATTTTAGAGATGAAAGGTGGTCCTTAAGCGGATTTCACTCCTTTTTCTTGTCTGGTTTTGTTTCTCATGGTTCTTCTTGTAGTCATCATCCATATAGGTTGAAGATTGGAGAGATAAGTGTAGAATCCATGATAGGACATTTGGCGAGGCAGAAATAAGCTAGGCCACCCTAGGTTGAAGTTGGAAGATATAAGTGTAGTCCATCTTAAGGCAACGAAGGGGCATAAATAAGTGGTAGTCCCACCCCTAGGTTGAAGATTGGAGATTGATAAGTGTAGTGATAGGACTTGGCGAGGCAAAAATAAGTTAGAATCCATCGATAGAAAGAAGGTTGGAGATTGATAAGGGTAGTCCATATCACTTTAAACAAACGGGCAGAAATAAGTGTTTAGGATGGTAGATGTTAGTGCAAGAAAGAACCCTAAGGGAACAAACACTAAGAAAGACAAAGAGGACATGATGCCCAAAACCACTTTCTTCTAAAAAATAAGGCAAATAATCGATACCAATATTGGTACAGTGAACATGATACAACTAAAGGACAGACTAAAGGAAGGACAATCTTGCATGGCAAAGAAAATCTACAAAAGTGAAATTGTACATGCAGCGGCCTTCCCTCCTACCTTGCCTTGTCTAGAATTGGTTATGGAATGCGCATCAAGGTTTGATTTGATTAGTAGATCCATCATTTTTGACGATGGGAAGAGAGTGTTGGCCAACATCGACAGATAGGTGATCGAATAAGCATTTAATATCCCTCAGTACAAAAGCATGATAGTAGTAATGATGGACCAGGCGACCAAGTCATTTCAAGATAACTAGGAGGCTTATTTCATGCATCTAAAATAGGATTGGCTACACGAGTGAAAGAAAGGAGTTACCAGATCATCAAGGCTCACAACAACAGACTTCAAATCAGAATATGGCGATCTAATTGTACTCCTCGGTTGGATCATGGGCCTAGATCAACATATGCAATTTGAAAACTAGATGTACTTCTTTATTGATGAAATTGAAAAAGGGAAAAGAAGATTTGATTGGGCTAGGATCATAAGCAAGAATTTAGAGTTGCAACTTAGAACCCAAAAAAATCAAAATAAATTCTACATGGGGTCCTATCTATTTTATCTAATTGCTAGATTGTATAAAAATCCTAGACTTAAGGCCTTAGGAGAAATTGGCAGTGGGCCGGGGCAATATTTTGTGCATAAATGCTATCCACAGCTTCATTTGCACAACAACAAGGACTATAAAATGTTTTGTGATACCTTTGCCATGAAGACAATAAGGGTATTACAAGGGACACCTGCTAGGAGGCTCTCATCAGAAGCAAAAGAAAAGATAAAGAAGTATGGGAGTTGGTTCATCCAATTTCCACAATTCACATACATTAGAGTAGTAGGAAGCACAATTTGTCCCAAGAGGCCTCCAAGATACCCACCCGACAAGGTAGTTTTGATGGAATTGGCTAGGCAACTTGAGCATTATGACAGAATAATGAAACTCAAGAGTGAGACAGGGATTACCTTCTCATTTGGAATTGGCAATGATAGTTGCCCCAATCTTGTCACCTTTATAGTTGTAGAGAAGGAATTGGAATGGTATCATCTAGGATGGTACAGAGAAAGGAAAGGATTCAATCCTAATGGTCTTATCAAGGTATCTCATGGAAATGCATTTAAACATGTTCCCACTATAGAAGACTTGGGCCAATGCCAAGGATGGCTTTCATGTGAGAAAGCTAGCTTTCACATGATTTTTGGTGAACATGATGAGAGATATCAGATGGAGAGGCCTTGATATTCTCAATCAACTAGAAGATGATGGAGATGTGCTGAGAGAAGATTATGATACAGTAGAGGGAATAGAGTTGAATCCAATAGACTGGGATGATCATCAGGATCCTTCCTTAGAGGTTGTTACAAGGATAGTTGATTTCAACACCGAGTCATGGTACAATGAAAGATTAAGGAAACTACAAAGTCAAAGGATACACCTTACTTATGAGAAGATGAAGCCAAAAGAAGGTCTAGCAGAATCAATCAGATAGAAGGGTGAAGGAAGTAGCCAGCAACAAGAAATAGTTAGAAGTAAGAAGAGAGCTTTGGAGGTTGAGAAAAGCAAAGAACATCCAGAACCTCTAGTAAAGAGACAGCATGCAACACCATCAAGGGAAAGCATAATTGAGGCTAAAGGCCAAGAAGATAACACAAGTGAACAAAGGACCACAGTTGAGGTGAGATCTAATTCAGAATCGAGTGGTTACAGTGATAGCACCGAGTACTCTCCTCTCTTTGAAAACCAACATGGAGATGACATGGCAGTTACTAGTGGAGAAGAAGATGGGCTAATTGATATTGAGGAAATAAGCTAAGCACCCGAGGTTGTTGGTGATGATCGGCTAATCATACCAAATCTAGATTTGGGGAGATGCACCACACCACTATGGTTAAGGAAAATGCTTAAGCCAAGAGGCGAGGTAGTAACTACTCGAATAGTGGAAGACATCCAAGGATTAATGGCAAAGGGTGATAGCAAGAACCATAAATAGATTGCAAAAATAGTGGCAAAGGTGATTAGGAGTGATAGTGATGGTCACTAAAAGGTTCAGATTGTTGTACCCACAGTTAACAAGGCATTAGATGAGATTGCAACTCAAGAATATGAAATAGTAGAGCATAACTTGGGAAGAAACATAGATGACATGGAATGTGAGGAGATTCAGGAGGGCATAGTTTCAATCAAGGAAATACTAACAAGGCAAATGAAAGGATCATGAAGTTGGAGACCGAGAATAAATATTGGAGAGATTGTCAACCTATCCAATAGTTGCACTAGGCAGCCCTTCCTCAAGACAGCGGTCACAACACATAAGAGATATCAGCTCAGCTGCATGAAGTCAATGATTGGATCCATGATACAATCCAAGATGGGCAAAATTTCTTGCCTTCCTTTATCTCGACACTCCAGTCATTAGTGACTATTAGAAACAAATTCAAAATATTTGAAGAGGAGTGGAAGGATTTCCTTCCAATAAAGGATTTACCTATTCCATGGCTACAAGCGTTCATTGGGCTACCATAGACATATTTGGAAAGGGCCAAGTTGGTTGATGAAGGAGGATTGAGTATAGTTGAGTCTTGGTTTGTTACCTTCACTACCAAATTGAGAACACTAGAGGAAATACATAATGCAGTTGCACATCACGACCTAGGCATTGACACTTCCATTTCAACCATGTTGAGCGATGTTGGGGCAGCACTTGATTTTGAAGATATCAAAGAGGAGGACATCAATGAGAAAAGGCTTGGATCAAAATTGGATGAGTTGGGGAAGGTCACCATAAAAAAGAAACATCTGGGCCCCCTTGCCTCCCTCAATGCCTTTATCAGATATGCAAAAGAGTATGAGAAGGAGCATGAGAAGACACCACAAGCAGCAAGTAGCGTGATGAATTCAGCTAAACTCAAGAGGAAACATACACCTTGCCCTCCCATCAGGGAAGTCAACAAAAGGCTAGCTAAGTTCATTACCTTAGCCAAAAGAATAACAGAAAAAGGGAGATTTATATTAGAAGATCATTTGATGTAAGCCCAAGTAGCAATTTCTCTTTCTTCTTGGATAGGACAAGTGTCTAATTCTAATTGGCAACCATTTTGGTGCCTTCTCATTGGTTGCTACTTTTCATTTTTTTCCATTGGTCCATCGACAAGGTGGCATCTTCTCATCGGTCGATGGGGTAGCAACCCTAATTAGAGTTTCTAGGATCCGATCTAGATCGTTGATTTTGCCTCTTTATCTCTACCGTCGGTTGTAAATTTTGACCTCTATATAAGGTGATTTATTCTTATTTATAATGGTCAAAGATAATTCTTGCATAAGATAATACCAAAATTTGCTTTTCTTTCTCATTGTTGTGACTTGCATGGTGATTAAGAGCTTTTGGTGTTGTTGCATGGTTTCTACTTCCAATAGTTAGAATAAGATTTCCTTTCCACTAGCATCCTAGCAGCTTGTTGGGAAGCCTTGTGTGGTAAACTAGTTATTTTCCTTTGAATCATTGCATCTATGGAGGTGGAGCCGCTGGTAAACTTCGATTACATTCAATCTCTATCCATTTGCTAATCTTTCCATTCATAGGAGTAGGAGTAGAATAGCAAGTAGTTTAGTAATTGAAGCTTTGGGGAAGGAAGTGAGGAAAGAATCATGGGTATACACACCTCCCATTACCATCACCATCATCTCAAAATCCAAGTTGTCCTTGAAGAAATTGCATAAGGCCACCTATGTGATTACCAACAAATCACATAGATATACTGAGTTAGTATCCACAGGTGTAAGGAACACTGGAGTTTTTCTTATGTCCCCATGAGTATTAACTTTTCAAGAGAGGAATTGTGTGTTTGATACTCTGTATCAAGTATTCAATTACTAATATGTTATGTAGTATTAAGTATTCAATTAATGATGATTCAAGATGTAAGATGTTGTTATACATGCAAGGTGGGTAGCATAGGAGACATGGAGATTAGGGAAACCTATGGAAAATTATGTGAAAATGGAGCATTGAAGGATGAATTCAAAATCATAGAGAGGAAAGGGTTGACCCATGCCCTAGACTTTCCAAATATTTTCAACACTGGATGGATTAAGATAATTCTGAGTAGAATTCATGATAATTCTATATGGTTTGATAATCGACCGATGAAGATCACCAAGAAAATTGTACATGGACTAACAGGGTATCCAACACTTGACCGACCTAAAACAATGAGAAGTGAATCTAAAGAGGTCATTGAGAAGATTATAGGGGCGGCGTGGAACAAACAAGGGATGCCAACTCATAATATCTCAAATCCTCTAATTTCATTTGTAGTGAGGATAATAACACATAAATTCTACCAATCAAGCAGGCTCAACAGTGTACCATGTATTGTTGTTGACATGGGCTATAAGATAGTCATGAAGGATCATACCTATGACCTTGCTGAGTTTCAAATGCAACAATTGTTAGAAAATTTGGGAGCTATAAGGAAGACCAAAAGTGCACAATGTAAATTTGGCTCAATTCTTATATGTATGGTCTTTTATGTATAGAATACATTCCCCACATTTGGTAAAGTGTCCTGGAAGATAAATAGATCTATTGCAATGCAGATAGGAGAGTTTATTGAGCAACTTGGGAACAATTTTTAGTCAGTTATGACTAGCTATTTTGAGGACTTCAAACAATCAATGAAGAAGAGACCGAGGATACTAGTTTCAATAGTTGAGAAACATTTTAATGATGTTTGCTTTCTAGTTGACACTAATTATACATATGTTCAAGTTGTTGTTCCAAGGGTAAGGTGACTAAGGCCATTAGGCTATGAAATCAATGTTCATGAAGCCTTTGCAACAATAACAACATTACTTGTAGAAGATGTAGATTGTAAGGCAACTGCCTTTGGAAACTATGACATGGCCAAATCAAAGATAACTATGGATTTGAAGGCCGCCTCAATCATTAGGAAGAAGAAAAAAATTGTGAAGAATTTAAAAGAGAAATTTGGTGAAGGAGCAGATGATGATGATGAAGAGGATATACCAACTCAAGCACCATTGGCCTTGACTCAAGGTCAAGGAGAAGACCAAGCAGAAGAACTAGAAATTGAAGAAGGTGTCGAGGGAGAAGAAGCCAATGAAGCACCCAAGCAAAGGAAGAGGAAAGATAAGACACTTGCTACTAGAAAACCAAGGAAGGTTGTAAAACCTAAGCCTACAATTCCCTCTACAAGAGCAAGCACAAGGGCTACTACAAAGAAGGCTCGAGAAGTAGTCAAGCCAAAAGAGAAGAGGGCTAGACTAGTTAACAATGAAGAGGAGCCTGGGAAGAGATCAAGGAGAAAATACATAGCTCCAACTAAATATGACAAAGAGAAGACTAAATCTGATGACAACAACCAATTTCAAGTGGTAAGTCATCGTTATTCTTCAAATATAGACAATATATGTGAAAATATAAGGAATAGTGCTGATTTATCTAGTCTCTCACATATTAAATTTGATACACTTGGGAAAGTTGAGATGAACCAAGTAGAGGAGTCAATTTATGCCATGATGGCAACATTTAAACAAACTCTAATTGAGATTACCAACTCTCTACCAAAGGAATTATCTGATAGAGTTGAGGAAAAGTGGCAATATAGTCTAAACATAGAAAGACAAATCAAACAAACTACACTTGCCAGAGTGATACTAGAATTGGATAGAGAAACAATGGCCAAGGCATTGAAGAAGCATACTGGAAAATTTGCACCAAAATATGGGGCATTCAACATATTGCAGAACAAGGTTGAGGATGTTGTATAAAAGACCACTTTGATTTGGAAATCACTATATGGCTTGACAACACCCAAGGAAATAATGCGGGCACCTATTGAGGTAGGTGAGGACAAAGAAAAGAAACAACAGGAAACCAAGGTAATCACAGTTGACACTAAGACAATTACACAAGAGGAAGGCAATAAAACAAATGAAGAAACACAGGCACTAGCTGAGGAAGAGCAATAGGCAGAACAGAGCGTGCAAGATACACTAGTGTCGAGTGCCAATCTTCAACATGAGGAGAATACAGAAAGTGATAATGTAAAGATTAAGGATGTTTATGATACTGTCACTCAGAACATCAATCTCGTCATAGAGGATGACTTAAAGAAGATACTAGTGAAATCCACAACCTAGGCCAAACATTGTGAAAATCTTGTACTGGTGAGTGTTGATGAAATTGAGAAGGCAGACAAGGTATTTGCAGTGGAGGAACTATAGAAAAAAGTTATACCTACAACCCTCCTCAATTATCCATGATACAACGTACTTTACCCCTTGTGGTATATCAAAAGAAGGAGTCAACTACTTCTACCATTAGTACATTGGCACAATTACTCCAGTCTCAGTCACTATAAAGAAAGTGAACATGACAAGGGTGAATAATTGGAGACCAGAAAGATGAAACAGAAAAGATTGAAGGAACACAAGTTCAAACAGGCTAGGTAGATACTCCTGCACCTACAACACAAGAGCAATGTGCATCTATGAATGTAGAGAAGGAAAAGGATAAGACTGAAGAGGTAGGTATGGCTACCAAACTTGAGGAACAATTAACAATACAAACATTGGTAACTTTACCAAAAACTACTACTCCTCCTAGTCAAGCTCTTCATAGGCTGAGTATAGAAGCTATACCCTGACAATCATCACGGTCAAGTCTAAGCACATCTAAGGTAGATGAAGTCACATCATTTTTTAATGTTAACTTGGATGAAGTGATTGAGTTGCCCAAGTTTGATTATGCAACTATCACTATTGAGCATATGGGCATACTCCAAGAAGCTCTTACAAAGAAGAAGAATCAAGAACTACTAAGACAAGAGCATAGGCAGAAGTAAGCCTTGATAGATATCAAGGACATTTTTATTGATGCATTTAGTCTGCCAGCACCAGAAGCAACAAAGCCAATCTTAGAACAATTAACTAGCTTAGTGGAGAAGCTAAATGAAACATACCTAGATTCAAATCTAAAATTACTTGAATGGTCTAAGAGAAAGTTCCAACATAAGGTTGATGAAAAGATATCAAGTGCTATTGCACTATCACAGGTTAAGTTAGCAACCAAAATTGACAGTGTGAAGAAGGTACTGGAGAACATCTTCTCTTTGTACACAAATTGTGTAATCCATGTTAGGATTAACCTCAGACAAAAATAATAGTTACATTAAAATATAACCAATACCAGAAATAATAGATTGCACAAAAATATAAGTAATTAACTCAGGGGGAGTCATTGAATTTTAGAAGTATGACTAATGAGTCATAAGCTTTTGCAAAATTTTGAAGTTTTGAAATTTTGTATGTATATGGATATTATATGAGTTATGCTTGAAAGGCTAAAGGTTATTTATACATGACCAAGTATTTTGCCACTCATGTCAAAGGTGGAGATTGTTAATCTCAGATTGGTTTTGACATATGAGTGACAATATACTTATGTCATTTACTTAGTTTATGTTGAACAAGTAATACATACCGAGCATAAGTTGTCAGATAGTATATGTCGACCGAAAGATATTTAGTGTGAGCCGAGTAACTAGTAAGTGTCGAGTCACTGGTATGTGCTAAGCTATTCAAATGCCAAGTGATTAGTGGATGTCAAGTCATTCAGAGCCTGAGTTACATCATTAAAGTTGCATATGATGCTGAGCATCAGGGACTTCAAATGCCGAGTTACACAGTTTTGACATAGATGTTTGTAATGGCACAAACTTTTATGTAAACCATTTTTGGGCTGACTTAAGGATTATATTACAAGATTTGTTGATAAGGAAGAATCTTAAAAGTAAATCCCTATGCATTAAATGCATCCAATTAGAAAAGGGGAAGGTTTAAGCGGCAATATGGGTGAATCATAACCGTTGATTCATACCTAACCCTAAGTCACCTAGGTCTTCTTAAGAAAGAAAAACCCTAAAATTTCTAAGAATACTTAAGGAGAATTGAAGAGAGTTTGCATGAGAAAATAGAGCATTCATGGTGATTAAGGTGTTATGAATTGAGTTACATTGCAAAATCAGTTAAAGGAGAACAGAGGAAAGGAATCAGAGAACATCAGAGATACATTTGATCACAAAGGATCAAGTGTACATCAAGATAGAGGTGACTTGACATCAAGCAATAGAGTGCTAACCAAAGGATCATTCCTGAGACAATTTAACAGGCGAATTAGTTAAATCTCTTAATAGAGTAGTCTTGATAGGCTATTGTAAATCCTTTACCAAGGTGCTTATTTTATTGTAAGTTAAAGTCCTTTTACCAAGCACACTTTTAGCAAGGTGTTTAAATCCTTTAACAGGGTAAGATCTAACAATCTTGTAAGCCTTTAACATGGCATACCTTTCATAGGATAGATCATATTTCATGATCAAACATTGTAACCTTCACTGCATACACTTTATTGCTACAGTAGTGAATATTTGTGGGTGTCATCCCTAGCCTAGTTTTACCTTCTCCTTGCAGGGTTTTTGGGTAACCGAATATCATGTGACATACATGTGTTAAATATTTTACGTTCATGCTATGGATGTATATGCTTAATTTTGTATTTCAGTTTATATGCATAAATTGTGAGATGGATGTGTGGTGAATAGTTTTAGAGGTTGAAAGTTTTAAGTGCTAATTCACCCCCCCCCCCCCCCTCTCAGAGTTTACTTCTGTATTGTATTTCCAACAAGTGGGCCAGTGTCCCTCACAGGATTTGTGAAATGGCTTAACCACCTCCTATGGATCTATAACACCATTGGTCATATCAGGAATTGATAGGTCAATTTTTTGGTGTAACGACAACCCTGGCTTTTGTAACAATTGGTATCAAAGCCTAGTCATAGGTTCAAATCCTACAAGCCATGATGAGTGACACTGGGAGGGGGATTGTTAATAGTGAGACAACATCCCTTACAGGTTTCACGACATGGCTTAACTACCTCTTGTGGATCTATAAGAATATTGGTTGTATCAAAAATTAATAGGTCTTGAAAGAGAATAACGAATATGATATACATATACCAATACCTCTTGTATCTGTTCATATAATACATACAATATATATGGTTATTATTTCATCATTATTAACATGTTTATTCATATTTATAATCCCTTAGTGTTATTGAATGTACACATCTTAATATACATGTAAGTAATCTTGATATGAACTAACCCTCTTTCCAAAAATCAGAACACTTCGTAATCACAATCCTTTTGAAAAGTCACAACCTTTCATAATCAAAATTATTTGAAAAGTCACAATACTTCATAACGTAAACCATTTCAAAAGGTCACAACCATTCATTATCATAATCCATTCAAAATGTCACAACCCTTCATAATTACAATCCATTTTAAAAGTTACAACCCTTTATAAGTATAATCTATTGAGAAGTCACAACCCTTCATATTTATAACCCTTTCAAAAAGTCACAACCCTTCGTAATCATAATCCATTTGAAAAGTTACAATCCTTCACAATCAAAATCCATTTAAAATGTCAGAACCCTTCAAAATTACAATTCGTTTGAAAAGTTACAACCCTTCATATTTACAAACCTTTCAAAAAGTCACATCCTTTCATCATTGTTGCCTTTTAAAAAATTCACTTCACATTTTCTTCACATTTCTTTTCCCTTCTATTACTCCTTCTTTAACTCGTTTGTTTTTTCTCTACTTCCCCTTTATTTTTAGTTCATTCCCACGACATGAAACTAATAGAACGGTGAAATGCTCAAAATAATTATTTTTCACCAATAGAATTTTAGAATTAATAGATCTCTAATTTTTTTACATAATTTGATATTTTCATCTATTTTTTACACTTGAAAAAAATATATATTTAAGTTTCTATTGGCTCTAAATACTAAAGGTAGGGGGCAAATTGTATTTTGAAGCCAAAATTACAAATAAAATTTAAAAAAAAAAAAAACTACAACAATGTGCTTTCACATCAAATGTGAACTTAACCTATGCTTTCCTTTAGATCATTCTCTTATTTTTTGTTTATCAAATTTGGCTTGCGGTCATATCCACAACCATGCCAGATCTTTATTACAGAATTTATGTTCCCATGCCCTCCTCTTCCATATTTTTTATAACCAAAATTTTGGTAAATTGGCGTTTTCATGTGATTGGAATTTTGATTTGGGTGTGAAATGATTCAAATTGTGGTAGATGAGAAGTGATAGAGACATAATAGAGTCCTGGTTGAAGCACTAGAAGAGGGGATTTTGGGAAGGTTAGAAGGAAAATAAGTTAAACTAGAGAAGGCAACTTGCAAGAATACAAAATTGGTGCACCACCTAAAATAATTGACTGTGGAGTCTTAGATTTGGATAATTTTTGCCAATAACAATGGCAACATCAACAACTTTTGGTACAAACAATAGAACAAAACAAAGAACGGTGCAACAATAGCAAGGTTGAAGATGTTGAGTCTTGTTGCCATGATTGTGATGCAAATGATGCACACTCAACCACTCCCAAAGAAAACATAGAGTTAAAGGAATATAAAGTTTGAAGTATTTACAAAATAAATATTTGTTACACTCATTTTCCTCCCTACAAACCTCATCTATGTTTTCAAGGATTCTGACATAGACTCTGAAACTGCCCACTTTGTAAATCTACCAAGAATGCAACTGTATAGGTTTACTTGTCTTGAACTTCTAGGTATATGAACCAAGAAATTTATGGCATGATATTTTAGGATTAGAGAGACATAAATAAAAATTACATGAAAATGTAACCAAAATTACAGAGGAATAAAGCATACATAAGCTAACAAAAGACACAAAGATTTAACATGGTTCATCGAGTCCCTAGGCTACGTCCACCAAAAAAAGTCCAATATTATTATCCAGTGATTTCAACTTGATTACAATATATAATCCCTTCAAACTAAATAATGCCATAAGAAGCATACATATATGAATACTTCTTGTATATGTTCATATAATACATACAACATATATAGTTATTATTTCATCATTATTAACATTTTTATTCATATCTATAATCCCTTAGTGTTATTGAATGTAGACATCTTAGTATACATGTATGTCATCTTGATAGGAATTATCCCTCTTTCTAAAAATCACAACACTTCATAAGCACAACCTTTTGAAATGTCAGAATCATTCATAATCAAAGTTATTTGAAAAGTCACAATACTTCATAACTTAAACCATTTCAAAAGGTCACAACTCTTCATTATCATAATCCATTCAAAATGTCACAACCCTTCGTAATTACAATTCATTTTAAAAGTTACAACCATTCATAATTATAATCTATTTGAAAAGTCACAACCCTTCATATTTATAACCCTTTCAAAAAGTCACAATCCTTCATAATTGTAATCCATTTGAAAAGTTATGATCCTTCACAATCAAAATCCATTTAAAAAGTCACAACCCTTCATATTTACAAACCTTTCAAAAAGTCACATCCTTTCATCATTGTTGCCTTTTAAAAAATTCACTTCCATATTTTCTTCACATTTCTTTTCCCTTCTATTACTCCCTCTTTAACTCATTTATTTTTTCTCCACTTCCCCTTTATTTTTACTTCATTCCCACGACATGAAACTAATAAAATAGTTACATGCTCAAACTAATTGTTGTTCACCAATAGAATTTTAGAAATAATACATCTCTATTTTTTATTAACATAATTTGATATTTTAATCTATTTTTAACATTTGAAAAAATCTATTTAATTAAGTTTCTATTGGCTCTCAATAATAAAGGTAGGGGGAATTGCATTTTGAAGCCAAAATTACAAATAAATTTTTAAAAATCAACTACAACAATGCTCTTTTACATCAAATGTGAACTTAACCTATGTTTTCCTTTAGATCATTCTCTTATTTTTTGTTTATCAAATTTGGTTTACGGTCAAAGCCACAACCATGCCAGATCTTTATTATTGAATTTATGTTCCCATGCTCTCCTCTTCTAGATTTTTGATAACCAATATTTTGTTAAATTTGTGTTTCCATGTGATTGGAATTTAGATTTGGGTGTGAAATGATTCAAATTTTGGTAGACGAGAAGTGATAGAGATGTAATAGAGTCTTGGTTGAAGCACTAGAAGAGGGCATTTTGGGAAGATTAGAAGGAAAATAAGTTAAACTGGAGAAGGCAACCCACAAGAATACAAAATTGGTGGACCACCTAAAATAATTGAGTGTGGAGTCTTAGATTTGTAAAATGTTGCCCAGAACAATGACAACATTAACGAATTTTGGTACAAACAAAAGAACAAAACAAAGAAGGGTGCAACAATAGCAAGGTTGAAGATGTTGAGTCTTGTTGCCATGATTGTGATGCAAATGATGCACACTTGACCACTCCCAAAGAAAACATAGAGTTAAAGGAATATAGAGTTTGTAGTATTTAAAAGAGAAATATTTGTTACACTCATTTTCCATCCTACAAAACTCATCTATGTTTTCAAGGATTGTGACACAGACTCAAAAACTACACACTCTGTAAATCTACTAAGAATGCAACTGTACAGGTTTACTTGTCTTGAACTTCTAGGTATAGGAACCAAGAAATTTATGACATGATATTTTAGGATTAGACATACATAAATAAAAATTACATGAAAATGTAACCAAAATTACAAAGGAATAAAGCATACACAAGCAAACAAAAGACACACAGATTTAACATGGTTCATCGAGTCCCTAGGCTACATCCACCAAAACAAGTCCAATACTATTATCCATTGATTTCAACTTGATTACAATATATAATCCCTTCAAACTCAATACTACTATAAGAAGATATAAAATCATCATACATCCTAAAATTCCTAACCCTAAGACATTTTTTACAAGACTTATGGAAGTTACAAAATTAGGGCTAGAATATGTGTCCAATAGAAAAAAAAACTCTCGTTGTCTTTTATAATAATAAATTCATTTTATACCTCTAGGCCAGTGCCCCTTGACACTACCCTATATCGCGACAGGGAACATGCCTAGGGCATTGCGCTAGGGCTCTGCCTTGAGCATTGCCCCTTGACCCTTATCATGGGTATGTTGCCCCAAACTCCCACAAAAGAAATCTAGAGGGAAACCATGCTGACGGAAGTGGGAAAAAAATTAACCTATAAGGTTGATTAGGATCTACATAAAAACATGATATTCACTTAAGGATATAGAATTTTTTACATGGAAAAATTCAATTTAGGCTATCAAAACCTTTTGAATTGTGATTTACAAGAATCTCCAAAATTTTGATGGTTCACATAATTTCTTCAAGAAATTTTTAGAAAGAGATTTAATCTCTTGGAATAAACTTCAATGAGATGTAGAGGTCTACTCCTCTATTATTCAATATTTTTCGCCCAAAATCCATCAAAGCACTTGTGTATTATTTTCAATCCATCAAGAGAGCCACCCAAGCAGTTCCACTCTAAGAAAGGAATGACATCCCTAATACAAAAATGAGATCGCATTCCCAAGAAATCATCCATTAATTCCTTGAAATGTTTTACCTATGAGTTATCTTCATCGAAGAGTCTCATCTTGAATGTCATTTATCCAAGAACATTACAAGTAAAGACATTTAAAAAATCTCCCACATTTATAACATGATTATCTCCCTATTTAAAGATGGAGGCAAGAACTATTGGGAAGGCTATTGGGGAGACTAGGTGATATCACTTTTATTGTAAAAGATGCCCTAATTCATATGTATGCTAAATATGGTAGCTTGGAATATTTAAACCAATTATTTGATAGAGTTCATGAGGCAGATATGTTTTGTCGGAATGATATACTTGTTATACATTGCTATGATGTATTTAGTGATAAGGCTTTCAATTTGTTTGCTCGGATAAATATACATTTTCTACAGTCATTGGGGCAATTTAAGATATGGAATCTTTAGAGCCTGGGAGATAGCATTACATTTCAAAAAAGTTATTTATTTAAGTTTCTATTGGCTCTCAATAATAAAGGTAGGGGGGAAATTTTATTTTGAAGCCAAAATTACAAATAAATTTTTAAAATATCAACAACAACAATGTGCTTTCACATCAAATGTGAAGTTAACCTATACTTTCCTTTAGATCATTCTCTTATTTTTTGTTTATCAAATTTGGTTTATGATCATATATACAACCATGCCAGATCTTTATTACAGAATTTATGTTCCCATGCTCTCCTCTTCCATATTTTTGATAACCAACATTATGGTAAATTGGTGTTTCCATGTGATTGGAATTTTGATTTGGGTGTGAAATGATTCAAATTGTGGTAGATGAGAAGTGATAGAGACATAATAGAGTCTTGTTTGGGATTTTGGGAACGTTAGAAGGAAAATAAGTTAAACTGGAGAAGGAAACCCACTAGAATACAAAATTGGTGGACCACCTAAAATAATTGACTATGGACTCTTCGATTTGGAAAAATGTTACCAAGAACAATGACAACATTAACATCCTTTGGTACAAACAATAAAAGAAAACAAAGAAGGGTGCAATAATAGCAAGGTTGAAGATGTTGAGTCTTGTTTCCATGATTGTGATGCAAATTATGCACACTTGACCACTCCGAAAGAAAACATAGAGTTAAAGGAATACATACTTTGCAGTATTTACAAAAGAAATATTTGTTACGCTCATTTTCCACCCTACAAACCTCATCTACGTTTTCAAGGATTCTGACACAAACTCAGAAACTGCACACTTTGTAAATCTACCAAGAATGCAACTGTATAGGTTTACTTGTCTTGAACTTCTAGGTATAGGAACCAAGAAATTTATGACATGATATTTAGGATTAGAGAGACATAAATAAAAATTACATGAAAATGTAACCAAAATTACAGATGAATAAAGCATACATAGACTAACAAAAGACACAAAGATTTAACATGGTTCATCGAGTCCGTAGGCTACGTCCACCAAAAAAAGTCCAATATTATTATTTAGTAATTTTGAAACTTGATTACAATATATAATCCCTTCAAACTCAATACTGCCATAAGAAGCTATAAAATCATCATAAATCATAAAATACCTAACCCTAAGACATTTTGTACAAGACTTATGGAAGTTACAAAATTAGGTCTAGAATATGTTGTCCAATAGAAAAAAACTCTTGATGCCTTTTGTAATAATAAATTCATTTTAGGCCTCTGGTCCAATGCCCATTGACACTGTCCTATATCGCGACAAGGAACATGCCTAGGGCACTACCCTAGGACCCTACCTTGGGCATTGCCCCTTGACCCTTATCATGGGTATGTTTCCCCGAAACACCCATAAAATAAATCTAGAGGGAAACCATGCTGACAGAAGTGGGAAAAAAATTAACCTATAAGTTTGATTAGGCTCTACATTAAAACATGATATTCACTTAAGGATATGCACCTAATGATCAGCATAATCCTAGAAGCAGAACACCAGTATGTCAGTTATGCAACAACTTCATACATACAACAAAGTATTTCAAAATGGACAAAAACTTCAGAGATAGAAGGAATAATGGAAGAAACTTCAGAAATAGAAGGAATGATGGAATAAATGTCAAAAATGATAGAAGGAACCATGAGAGGAACTCTGGAACTAAGAAAGACAATGAGGAACAAAGAACTGTAGTAAGTGAACTTTGAAAAGAACTCAAATGAGCCATTTGTAAAATGATTAGACATCTCAAAAGATAAGTTAGATGATGGTGAGACATGGAGATCAAAGTTAGTAATTGAGTTTGATTCAATTAAGTTGAATTAAGATTGTTTACTGTACCAAAATTTTAAAGCTTCATTCAAAGATAATATTATGGGTAGCAAAGATGGGAAAAGATGTATCAAGATAAGTTTAGATGGTACCTAAGCTTGCTTGTAATTTGGAGCTTATCTAAACTAGTTACAAAGGAATTAACTGTAATCGTTATTATAGAGAAAGTTAATTGTGTAGCAGAAGATGAAAACTATGTTTTTGAAGAGAATTTCATCAAGAAAAGTTTTGTGGAACATTGTCATGATGGGAGGAAGCTATAGTAAACCTCGGGTAGCATCTAAAGATCGGATAGAAGATCTTGAGAAATAATTTAATTTCAAAATGTGATTGACAACTTTTCATGTTTGCAAAGTGTGCAATTAATGCAAGTTCAGGTTGAAGGAATATATGGAGTACAAACATGATTTTTCACTTCATTGCAATCACATTAGAAGCATAGAGCACTTAGAAGCGACTTGACAAGGCGATTTCAAAGCAAACCCTATTTTTGGAAAAAGTATTTTATCATTTTTTCGCAAAATTTATTTGGTAAAAGTTGATATTTGATAGAATCATGGATATGTCAGTAGTTAACAATGTTGAGAATGAGGAGAGACCAAAATTGAAGGTTATTTCTATGAAACACGTAGAAGGAAACCCTAACATAGAATTATCCATTACTCTGAACAATGTATATTATTTGGATGATATTGGAAGTTATCTTTCTAGTAAGTATGAATCTATTGGGAGTGAATATATGAACAAGGATATGGAATTAGTTTTTAATCATGATATGACTGTGAAACCCAGATTTGAACACTTGAAGGAACTAGACCTATTCAAATATCATTTCTACCGAGAATTGGACATAGATGAGTGGACATAGATCGTACAGAGTAGAATACATGATGGAAAACTATGGATGCAAGATAGTGTAGTTGATATTTTAGCCGACCTTATTCATGAGATAACTAGTCTTTGTAAACAAGGCAGTGTACCTATAGGTGAGAAATTGGTTAAGAAGAAAGTTGAGAGCTACACAAAGCCAGTGTATAATGGAAAGACCATGGTGATTAGCACCATTAAACAAGATGGTGTAAGATTCCTGAGTAGAATCATTGCCTGCTCTATACGTACAAGTTCAAAGATTCATGAATTGTCAGCCGAATTCATCTATGCAGCCTACAAGATATGTGTTGAGAAGGAACAAGTTAATCTTAGTGAAATTTTAAGAATGCGACTTCTTGAGAACCTAGAAAAGATCAAAAGGAATAAGAATGGTGTGTTTAGATTTCAGTCACTGATCAATCACATATTCTTTCATGTGCGTAAAAGATTTCCATATTTGTCAGTCACAAAGATTATGAGTAGTGGGAGGTGTAAAATGGAGAAAATCACAAATGTATGTGGAAGACATCTAGCAGATAAGATATTGGATAATGGAAACTTGATAATGAAAACATTTTAGAATGAAATGAGGGAAACATTCAGAATTGCACCTACAATTGTGGACAGATTTAAAGAAGATATTTGTGTTATGCTTGATATAGATTTTACTTATATTCAAGCAGTGGAACCTTGATAAACATTTCTTGATCCCTTAGGTTATGAATTGAGTGATGAAACAGTAGTTGGATATATTGATTTACTATTGAAATTAGAGAAGGACCAAGCTAAATATAGATTTGGAACCTATGATGAGATTACCCAATCAGGTTGACCATGAGGAAAGGTATAACATATGTGCAACCTTTGTCAGTGTTTATTGCAAAGACATCTTCAGAATAGAGGATTCCTTATGCAACAGTATCAAATGTTCAGACAAGTAAGCCAAATAGGAAATTAGAGAGATTAGTGGAAGTTGTTACCACAAAGACTAAAAGGGTCAAGCAACAAGCCACTGGACTAGGAAAGAGGCAAATGACATTGTTGACAATTGTTGAGTCTAGCAAAGAAGAAGAAAAAGAACAAGAAGCCAAACAGATAGAGAAGGTAACTACTTATAAGCAGTCAGTAGGAAAAGCTCAGCAACCCTGGAAGCTAAAGATAGAGAAGATAAATTCAGCTATTGCTAATGAAGGCAAGTTTGTTCAGATGAACAAATTTTATGATTTGTATAATAATGTTGAGAAAGCTCAGATTGATATCTCTACTATGAGATACGTTATAGATAATATACTGAAACTAAAAGATATTGAGGGACCAGTAAACCAGAAAATCTATGATAGACTTATTGAAAAGAAGGCACCAGCTAGAGATGAGGACATAGAACTTCAGAAGTCTATGGTAAGAACAATATGCAAGATTGATGATGAAGAAGAAGTCGAGAGATTATTGAGCAATCTAGCAGCTTCCTTGAGAAACAAAGTAAGACCATTTCTATTTATGGTGGGTGAAAAAGACAAGATAAGAAGTGAGATTGCAGTAGCTATAAGTCAGATGATGACAGAGTCCAAGATAGCATCTTCACCAGCACCTAGAACCTCGAAAGTGTCAGTGAGCAATGACACAATGCAGATAGATCAGACCAATGTTACCATTAACATTGATGATACTAACCCATTTGAAAGTTCTAAGCAGAATGACCCTCACACTGAGGATATTGGAGAGCAATTGAGATAGATTGAAGAGGAAAAGAGGTTATTAGAGGAAGAGAAAAAGAAAATAGAAGAGGCCAAGCAGAAATTGCTTGAGGATGAGATGAAAATAAAAGTAGAGGAAGAAAAGAAAATATTGCTTGAGGAAGAAATGAAAACAAAAATAGAAGATGAGAGGAAGAGATTTCAAGAGGAAGAAAAAAAAGAAAAAGAAAGAAAGGCAAAAGAAAAGAAAGAGGAAGAAGAAAGAAGAGTCAAAGAGGCAACTCAAAAGAAGGAAAGGGAAGATGAAACTAAACATTCTAGTTCATCTACTCCACTTTTCCTTGCTAGCCTGGAAACTGATGATGATGATCAAACTGACTTGATCTCATCTTTGTCAAAACTTATTCGGAAGAACAAGATAGTGAAGAGCCTATAGAGAACCATGATGGAGGTTATTGACACATTACATAGTACTCTGGCAGTGCAGCACTCAGAAGCAGATCTAGAATAGAAGGCACAGGCAGTGCTAAAATCTTTTGATGAAGAATTCACAAATTTGTTGAATGTTGCAAAAATAAAGGCATAAATCTCACATGATGCTAACTTGTTTAGCACTATTTGTCAGAATATCAAGAATGATTTGATAAGTCTTCATACTTGTATCAAGGAACTTTAGAAGTGTCAAAAGGATGGCAAGATATTGTACATCATGTGTACTCTATCTCACAAGTTGATTAAAGATATTGATAGTTAGATTGGAGGAAAGATGAGTGAGCTTGAGGTTCTATCTAGCCAGTTACAGCATACTGCTAGTAAAATTGATGATTTTGAAGGACAAGTGGCCAATATTCATAAGATTATCAGGAAAATGAAACTTCAGAAGGAACACATTTTGAAGAGAGTATCAGATTTCAGAGAGTCTATTGCTCTGAAAATATCTATTATTGAGAAACAGTTGGAGGAATGTGTCAAGTCCAAGGACACTTATTCTAACTTTTTATACTCCAACCTCAATTCCTAACAGGGTTCACACAACTCCCAACAGTGTTGGAATCTCCTAACAGGGATTCAAATTCTCCTAACAATGACTCTATATACTGAATTTTCTCATTGACTCCTAACACGGTCCATCCTCTAACAAGGAACTTATATATCAATATATTATCTAGTGGGTATCATCCCCACCAGGGTTTTCCCTTGGCCAGGGTTTCCCTAGTTAACAAAATATGGTGTTATGAGTTATCTTTGTGCATGGTTACTATTATTGTTCAACATTACTTTATTACTTTTTTATGTATGGTTTAAAGTAAGAAATAACATCTAGTTGGTGACTAAAGTTTGTAAATTACTGATTCACCGCCCCTCCCCCCCCCCCCGCAGTATTTCCTATTTCTAACAATCCACCCTCCAATTTCTTTATTGCTAATATGTCAAATGAGAAGTAAAATACATATTATTATGTGTTATTAGATAAAACTTCTAGATTTAATAGTCCAATATTTTGTTGACTACATCTCTATAGTATGTTGTATTATAATAAAATATCTTAGCCAAAAAATGAAGGAAGTTTTTCCAGGAAGAAGAGAGAGGCACATGACATATTCTACAAATTGGCTCAAAAGATAAACACATTTAAGATCACACATGCTTATTTTCAGAAATATGAAATATTAAGAAGGGGCAAAGGGGAGGGGGGCTGAATTTGTGTTCCACAATTTTTTTTTGCCAACTATGGATATTATTAATAATCTTTAAACTTGGGCTCATTTATGGGCTTGATAGGGTTAATCCTACTCTAAAAAGGGAAAAGGCTTTCTTGACACCACCAAAGGAAGGATGGGTTAAAATTAACTTTGACAGGGCGCCTAGGGGAAACTTGGGGGTCTCAAGGTGTGGTTGTCTAGCAATAGATGACAAGGGAAACACTCTTGCCTTTGTGGCAAAACGTCTACCTCATGGTATGTATAATATGGCTAAATATTGTGCAGCAAAAGAGGCTCTTGTTTTAGGAGCTAAATCGGGCATTAGAAGAGTCCATTTGGAAGGGGACTCGAATATAATCATTAACGACATTAAGAAAGGGACAGTGGATGCTTGGTACCTCAATAAATTTATTTAGTAGATCAAAGAACTTGTAATGGAATTTGAAGACTCCAAGGTTTCCATACCTATAGAGAAGCAAATAGGGTGGTGGACATGTTGGCTAACATGTGTGCAAATTCAGCTATGAGAACTCAGAATGAAATATTTGAGGACCTTAGACTCCTTGTATTAGAATAAAGTGAGAAAATGTTATGATTTGGCCAAATTTGTAAAGAATAATCTTTTTATCCTAGCCAATTTCTTGGGGAAGGCATCATGACTCCTACCCCCAATGGTATTTATCATTTTACGGCATGCAGAGATCCCAATCCTCTGCACGTGTCAGATTAGGAAATCATTTCTCGGTACCCTGGCGTATGATTATTTCTAAAGAGTTCCAAGAAAGTTAAATTCAAGTAGAAGACAAGCCAAATCTTAGAGTTTTTCATCAAAGGTGATGAAAATGGAGGCAAATATTGTTTTGGGCTCTGAGAATTAGACACAAACTTGCGAGGTTAAGATCAATGTTCAATGCCTCAAGAACATATTCGTGTTTAATGTTCTAGATTTCTTGGAGGGCATCTAGCAGATGTTTGGGCCAAAGCACCCTAATACATATTGAAAGTAGCAATTGAACTTGAACGTGGCATCTCTATTTCTAGTGCTGGCACTAACGGTGGGTGAAATGAAGGAGGAAGTTTGTTGTTTAGTTGCAACTTGTGTAGATACATAGTGGTTTTTGGGGTTGGAAGATATAATTGAATGAGTTGTCTTGGGAGTGAGAGTAGAGATGGGAGAGGAGCCTTGGATGAGTCATATGTTTAGCCCCTAGTGGTATGCTCCTCTACAAATCCACAAGGAGTGCATATCCCAAAGGCAGAGCAGGGCTGGAAAAAGATTGTGGACTTTCTGCTTGGGAGAATTTGGGTGTCTGCTGAGAGCAAGTGAGGTTTCATGAAGGCTACACAGCGCAAGAACACACTTGCTCTAGGGCAGTCCCTATGTCATCAGCTCATGAAGAAGAACCAACAGGAGGGGGGAGTATCTACAAAAAAAGGTGTTTGGGTGGATGCTTCATTGCTTGAAGAGGTGGGAGAAAGTTGTAGTAAGCATCATAGGATTAGGTAGGGGATTTCTTTGCTGGATGATCGCTCTACACCAACATTCACACGCGAGGAGGTGACTCACTGGTTCAAGGATTAGCTACATGTAGATAGTGGTGATAAATAGTTGTAGCATGTGGGCACCTTTTTATTTAGTCTTTGGTGTTTTTGTTTGGTTTGGGTGGTCTATGCTTATGGTAGGGTGTTAATACTCTGCAGTTTTTGTAATGTAAAAATGTATGGCCTTTGGACGGGTAGATATATGATAGTAAGGCATATGGCCATACTTCAAATATTGTAATCTCTCTCTTTAATATCAATAATGTTACCTATCAAAAAAAAATCATTAAACTTGTATAGATGATCAAATTGAAAAGTAAACATTACCTTAACACAATGCAACTCATAACACCATTATTTGTTAACTATGGAAACCTTGACCAAGGGAAAACCACGGTGGAAATGGTACCCACAAAATGATCTACTAATCAAAAGTATCTTGTAAAAGATATTGACCCTGTTAAGAGTTTATTACATCCATATAGTGTATTTTTCCTTGTTAGAGGACTAGGCCTTGTTAGAAGCATCAACCCTCTTAGGAGTTGATATTACAATACAAATGTATGCAAAAAAAGCTCACTACTCAAATAAGAAAATACAATTTTATAATGCTATTAATAGAGATAGATACAAAAACCTTTATATAGTGTTAATATCTTCAATATCTAATCATACAACCATAAAACTCTAAACTAGCATCGAATTCACATCTATAACATCCATATAAAGTGCACATTATACCACTACAATACAACACCACACTTCACTAAACAAAAAGTGTTATTCCTTTATATCAAATTATTCCATCTTGTAGGCCTTGTTGCTTGATACTTTTCCAAATATTTTGAATTATTTTTTTCCATGTGTAGGTTAAGATGTCATCTTAACATTTTCAAGTAATTATTTTGGTGAACTAAAACAATTCTCTAACCAAAATGCCTTTATTCTGTCTTTAACTCTATTATGTTATGCTAACCTTTACCTTGAAAAATTACAATAACTTTGTCTATACATAGAAAAGTTTATGCTCTTTACCCACATGTCATATACATAATGTACTTCCTATGAGTAAGTACGCATAAGCCCAAGTGCCCCAGTGAACTACACTAAAAAAATAGACTAATTGTACATTGTTATGTTGATATGTACTTAGACAATTTTTTGAACTATTATGCTTCAAACTTATCCTTTCATTTTTCCTTCTCAAAGTAAGCTATACATTGCCAAAAAGGAAAACCCTAATATATAACATAATTGGAAACATGTGGAAAAAATTGCTAAGTCTCCAAATTTGTAAAAATTCAAAATTTGTGAAATACTTCACATGTCCATCAAATTTTCAAAAGTGGACCGTTTGTATACTCATTTAAAATCTTTTACATATATTCTCTCCTTTAGATTATACCTCTAACTTATATCCCCCTCTATATTTCTTTATAATCTGCAAGCTATCCCTCTATATTTGAAAAATTCTTTTTAAGACTGGTAAATTCTTTGTCCCAATTGTCCTTGACTACTTCTACAATGCTTGTAAGAGCACAAAGTCCACAGGATGCTACCTTTGCTACATCTAGGCTTGAATAAGAAAATTTGGCATATGATTCTTTTTTTTCTAAACAAGCATCCAATTGCTCTAAACAAAATCAATCTCTAGTGTGAGATGATCTCTTAGTAGTGAAAATCTTATTAGGATTCTTTCTTTATTCAAGTCAAGAATTCTCAACTCGTCATTGATTTAACTGATTTTCTATTCAATCTCAAGGATATTTGCCTTTGGGTTCTTCAACTCTTCTGCAAGTTTATCCAACTCATCAATTTTATCTCTAATTTTATCCAATATGTTTGATAGTCAAAATTTGTTCTCACTAAACTAGGTGCTAATTATATTAATTTTGGTGATTCCTGACTACACACAATGTTTTGGTCCTACTGACTCTTCTTTGTATCATCTTCATCATGTTTTGAAGTAGAGTAGTCAGCAATGTTTCCAATAACCAAATTTCCAACATTGAAATCATATTGATTTGTAAGTGGATTCTTTGGTGTGCTTGCAAAGGGGTCCTTGCTAGTGTCAATTATAATTCTAGCTCCTCCTATGATCACACTATCATCTTATTGATCTTGTGAATTCTTCTTAGTTTCTCTAACAATATTATCTTGTGGCTAATCCATTGTTAAAAGCTCATTTATTACTTCCACAACTACTTCTTATGTTTCTTTTATTACCTCGTCATATAGGCCTCCCATTATCTATATTTTTCTTGCCTTCTTTTAACAAACAAAAATTTCCATACATTCTAGCTCTCTTTTCATAAGCAAATCAATAGCTTCTTTGATCTCCATGTATTATTTAGATCCAGATCTGTCTTTACTTGTGCTTTTATTCTTTTGTATGCAACAAAAGATTATGGATCTAGAAACTCAATGATCTCTTCTTCACACAAATCTGATAGCTCACCAAGAATCTCCATCTACTGTGAGATGAAATTTCCTCTATATGTCTTAGAACTATCCTTTCTGAAAAGATTCACCATTGATCTCCCAAAGTGGTTAAGCTTATCCTTCAAGGACTTGATGCCCTAATACCAATTGTTAGAATGTACAGTCCACCAATATAACTAAGAGGGGGGGGGAGGGGGGGGGGATGAATAAGTTATATAACTATTATTAAAATAATCAACCTTAATAAACTTTAACCATTTGAGCAATATAATCATAAACCATCACAAGATACTCCTGCACAATTAACATAAGATATGTTTCAAAGAGAAAACTATGGAAACCCTTGATCAAAGAGAAAACCTCAGGGGGGATGGTACCCACAAGATGATGTACTAATATAAATATTCCTCGTTAGAGGATGGACCCCGTTAGGAGTCTATAATAACATTTAGTACATATCAATCCCTATTAGGAGACTTTAAATTCCTGTTAGGAGTTTTGCCAACCCTATTAGGAGTTGTGCCAACCTTGTTAGGAGTTGTAGAAGACAACTAGACCCAATGTCCAAACAGCTTCAGGGGCAAGACCAATGAACCCACTATCCTAATGATCTTTGTATCATTCCTTGTAGAATAATAGAAATGAATAGTATTGCTCCTTCCTCTTTCTCTATCCTGTCAACTAGACTTCTGCTCTTGATCTTGTAACCAAATTACAAATCTCGCATCCAATAATCCCTTGGATCGCTTATACGCATTCACTAAACACTCTGCTCCTTTTCACACTTGAAACAAATTCAATCATGTTACAAACAAGGAAAACATATTTCCTTTATACCCTATCTACACAATAATTCCTTGAGTCAGTCTTCAATATTTCCCAATTAATTATAATAAGATAATTAATTAATTCTCAGTTACAATAGCACTGTCGGCTCATAGTCTATACAACTTACCACATGTGCGACACTAGGGCTTGTGCACTCGTTGACATCATCATAAGACTGTCATATGTCATTGGCCGACCATGCATCACCAGATTATATCTCTGTTAGAATATATAATGCAAACACCAGTAACTGCTTTTTAGGTACTCTATCTCTATACTGCTCTCTGTAAATTAGGGATAACTTCCATACATCTTTGACATACTTGATGTGCATTGAATCACATCATCTAGACACAGTATAGAACATGTCCATGACCATGCATCACCTGACAATCAAAACCTTGTCTGTAGAACAAAGATCTATGTTTTCTACTTTTTCGGTCTTTACAGAAACCATACTATGTTGTCATCAATGACAAACATAGTCATGAATGCAATTTGTCAATCATGCTAACAATATCCACATGCTCTAGAAAATCTTAGGATACTCCCCCAATAGGAATACCATCAACATTCATATTAACACTCTCTTTTCTTTTGTCATGTCCATTCTGATTGCTCTCATATCTTGTCATATCCATAATGACTCACTTCATAGATAATTTGTAATCAACTACCCTTCACACTTCTTTGCCTCTAGTGGCATGACATATATGTGCATGTCGGTTTATTCTTCGACTAGTGACCATGTTACCTTGTAACTTCTTCTTCCTTCGATCAGTTTCCAATCAATGACAACACCATTTTACAAGCTGCATGCCAATTAGACTTGTGGAATCAACACAACCTATACTTCCATTATTCTTCCTATTTGTCATATTTAATATACTAGTAATTAATTAAACACACACAAATTATTAATAAATTATTCACATGTACAATTTATATTTACTTTGTATTGCTTATAGTATTTTCTTCTAGGATTTTAGACCCTATTTAAGATCTTGCAAAAAATCTCCTCTAAGTAGATCCCTAGGCTCTAATGTCTTTCCACCTCTCTGAGCAGATACCTAGGCTTCTTCCAATGACTCCTCCCAAGACCTTCAGATCAACTCCCAATCTCCCTTCATATTTTCTACAATAGTTTTCCCTACAAGATTATATATATCAAGCATAAGTGGCTTATTTATATAGGTGTCTTTTTTGTTCTTAAGTATCTTGATCCTTCTAAGCTACAGTGAATTCATGAAGACTCTTAAGAACTATAGGAACAAAAAAAAGTGTTAAATTTGGCATTACTATTCCCTCAAACTGTGGAACCTAGGAATATCTCACTTGAATCTACAAGTGAATGTTAGGTTTATCTATAAAAATAAACATTACCTTTCATTAAAATTCATATTCATTGTAAAATATTTTAGGTTTTTAAGTGAGAGGGTGATAGAAGCGACATTTTCTACTCCATACATTGCAACATTGAATTGCTAAGGTGAACATCGAGCTAGATTGGTGAGTTGGCACCATTATAGGTATTTTTGTAGTTGTTAAGACTTTCAATCCTTCCAACCTACAATGAACCAATTAAGTATCGTAAGAGCCCTACAAAAACAAATAGTGCTAAACTTTTGCATGACCATACTGTCAAACTATGACACCTAGGATAAATAAATCGGTAAATGATAGATCTAGTTTAAAATACCTCTTAATTTTTATCAAAAAAAAAATTATTCTCTTGTAATGGTGAAAAAAATAATTGTGAGAATTGCTTTAATTTTGTTCAATGAAGGGGTGGACTGACAGTGATATTTTGTATCATGCACTTGATGCCCAAGACATTCTAGTGGATGTCTTACTATTACTAGAGGTGTCTTTCACTACCCAAGCATCCTAATTCTTTCAAGCTATATTACACAAAAAATATGTATTAAGAAGCCCCCATAGTGGTGACAAACACACTATAGTAAAATAGTCGAATTTAATTTATTGAAATGGTGCTTGGATTGATGTTATGCATTCCACTCTTCATGGCATTGAATTGACAAACCAACACATTAGGTGGGTAGGCTACTATTACCTAAGGTGTTATTTCAAGGTAGCGACTATCCAGCCAGGGAAACCGTTTGCATTACATAACATTTTATAACATTTTGAAAATAAACAAAGTGTTTCCACTTGTTATGCTCAACAGTTTTAGTGCCTACATAGCCATTGCCTCATTTCAACGCCTAGGACCTGAAAAAATGAGCTTCAAATGATATTTTACATTTTGATCCTCACACAGGCTCTATTACACGTACAAGCAAAACTCAATCTCTAAATTCATAAAAGAAACAAGAGCTCTGATAGAGCTTGAGTCCTTGCCTTTTGTCTAGAATAATAGATAGATTTGGCCAAATATTTAAATTATAAATGGAATTAAGGGAACAACTCTAAGCCTTGAATAAGAAAATGTAAGGTCATTAAACAAGGATAGAACAATTGTAATTTACAAATCCATGTTTGAGCATATTTATAAAATTGAAAGAAATCAATTATAATATTTATTTTTAATTTTATGTGATGAACTATAATGCTAGATTTATGATGAATGGTGCTCCCCTTAATACCTTAAACACATAACATAAATAAAGAAACAACATCAAATGTGAGAACAAAATATGCACTTCTTATTTGTGTCGCAAATGCAGAATTACAGAATTCACAAGTACAATATGCTAACCCACATGGGAGCCTTCATTACAGTAATCTACAAGACTAAGCTGCAAACTACCACCCAGAGTTGTTCTAGAGAATGTTTGGGCCTTTCTTAAATAGGCAATTTTATGTTGCTCGGGAAGGTTCTAGATGCTCAAACTTAATACTTAGGGCCGATAGACACTAACAATACATATAGAGTCCGCCAAATACATCTTTGACAATTATTTTGAATATTTTGGGTAGCCAAACTTTGAAAGACCATAACTCATGAACTATTGCTTTGATTGGCTATTATAACCACTTTTTGGAAACGCAAGCTCCTGATCTACAGGCTCAAATCGGCACTAGCATCTTTCCATCGAGTTTTTAGACCTCATCCGAGCACTCGACCTAAAGATTTTTCTGCAAATGTCTCCACCAAAAATTTGCAATAACTTCTATGATACTTAAGCTGGACCAATGAGATTTTTATAGTAGGCTTATAACCCTATAATGAACCTTCATATAGAAATGAGAACATTTCGAGCTTGTATGACAAACTTACTAAAAATAGCAAGTTCCCATAAATAGTAACCACCCTGTCTACTAGTCCTTATTAAAATAGAAAAGACTGAAAAGAAAATATTTTTGGGTGATGCAAGATTGCTCTTACACTTAGGATGCTCTTACATCAGACACTTGGGGTAATTTGAGAAGTGACCCCCTTAATATGTTACCCCCTTAAACAAGAACATATGCATCAACAATGAGTAATGGCCAAAAGTCTTTTCTACCTTACTTTTGGCAATTCCAACTAGCCCTATATGGATTTCTTCTATTATATAGGATGCAAAATCAAAAACAATATCCACACCAAAAGAAGAAATCTGAGCCATCATATACATAAATTTAACTGGCATAAAACTCTGCTCATCTTCGCCAAAAACTCTACATAAAGTCATATATATTTCTAGGGCCCTGGAAGTGAAAAATTCCTTCTTAAAAGGCTCCTTTGTAGATGTTGTGACCAATGGAAGATTCCCAATTGAGGCCAAATGTGCCCTCAACGCACCTTGCCTGACCTTATCCTTCTTTGATAAGTATTCCTTTTCTAGTCCTGGCAAGTCAATGGGTATATGGTAATCTGAAAAGGGTTCCAAACCAAAGACCTTTCGAATTTGTTCAGCACTTATACTCATCAAGCATTCCCCATCTAATCTTCTTACTACTATGGTTGCAAGGTCATAGTTTTGGGCAATGGCCATGAGTAGGTCAACATCCACGAATATGCCAGGGACCACTAGTATTCCTAAATCAAAATTCCAAATGTTTCCATGGGGAGCGAACAAATTTCTATCTGAAAACCACTTCTTAAAAAGAAAAATCCTTGATTTGGTAGTAGTAGCATCCCTAATCCAACTCCCCCTATCATATAAACCATCTACAATCTTGAGCCTAGGGTTTACAGAAATTAACTTTTTCATCTGGGCAGACTCATTTGTAGACTCAGGCAATAATTCAAGAAGGTCATCATGTATGTTTCTGTTAGCATAATCTACTTGTCCCAAGACTACTTTCTTCGGAGGCATGATGGATAAAATTTGCAGAATACTATAAAGTTTTGATATATATATATATATATATGGTGAATTGAGAAACTTACTTGGCTATTCACTACTCTTTCACTGTAATTTTGCGACGCACTGTGAAAACTGGAAATTCTTTTGCACTCTAATCACATAAGGCACAATTCTTCAATGTCTCTGAGGTCTCTGAAAGTCTGAAATTTGTTTGTCTAGAGAAGAAATGGTGAAATCTTTGCAATATACTCTATTTCTGGTTCGCACGAGGAGCCTTCAATCTTCATAAATGAATCATCAAGAAAAAATAGGGTGGCATTACCTTCTCTTTTTAAAGCACATCGTCGATTCCAAAAAATCCAACAATCCAGGAACAAAATTGTGAATGACTCATTTTCCTCTTGCTAGGTTGGTAGTCAACCCAAAAAAATCTCTCCATGTAAGCCTTTCCCTCTACTATGAGGAACTTTCTCTTGACCCATTGATGCATGCGGACATGTGTTGCACTCTCGCTATGTTGCTATGCATAAACATCGAGCAACTTTTGCATGCGACATAGCGACCATTGTTCATTCTTCCCTTATCTGACGATGTGTATTTCACAAATGCTTTAATGCAACTATGGTGGGTCCTTTTGTTTTCCCTTTGGTTGCCACATCACTATCACTAAAGATCAAGCAACTTCTTATAGCGACTTGGCGCCCACCGTCAATGTATCTTTGATTTGACAGCGTATAAACAACATGTATCCTACTTCTAAGATCAAATCCATTTAGCTCATGACATGACATCATTTTGACATTCTGGCAAGACATTTTAAACTTTTGGCGTTGCTTTTTAAACTTAGGTTCCATCGTATTTTGTTTTCACGGGAAGGCGTTATGTTGTTATCGACGTGAACCAAGAGTTTTCCAGTAGTGACATAGCGACCACTGTATTCTTTGAAGGAATCCGACCATATGAAATGCGCATGTTCCCATTGTTGTTACTATATTCAATGCTCCTAACATTCCATAATAATCACATGGCTTCATTGATGACAAAACACTTTACGACACCCATCCTACATGTTGATTCCACAATTTTTATTTATTTGGGAAGGTGTTATGTCGTTACCGGCCAAAATGATGAATTTCCTAGTCGCAACATAGTGACCCTTGTGATTCTGTAGAAAAATCGTCATTGTGAAGAGGAAAACAACACATTCTTATTTTGGTTGGTCCTTTACTACGCTTGACACATCTAACAACCCACCGCGCTAGGAAAGTTCATTTACGATAGGCAAGATCTCGACACCGTATCCAATTTTGGGCCCGTCGTGTTTCACTTTGGCGGGAGGTTGACATGTTGCTACCAGTAAAACCCTCCTATTTTCCGGTCGCAACTTAGCAACCACCATTGATTTCAGAGGATCCAACGGCTCGGGTGAAACACATTAAAATGATATTAAATATTAGCTGGGTCCTTGGTGTAACACTGTATTTGATCGCTATGTCACATGAGATAAAGTGACCAAAAATTTTCATCGTGATATAGCGACCACCGTAGATCTTAAAAAGATCTGATGGCGCAATATTTTTTGGGGAATTATGGAGTCAAAACAAAAATCTTAAAGGGTTCCAACAAATTATAACTTTTTTCAAATGATTTTCTCCTGCTCAACTAAGAGGTGACAATGTTATGACCTAAAGGGCTTGTTTAGGGCACAAATTTTATTTAAAATAGGGTTCTTTCTGAAGGTTAACCAACATTTGATAAGACCAAACCCTAATTTGCATACAAAACTAGTAATTCATAGCACGATACGTTTATGAAGGCATAGGGCAAAAAACATGACCATAGGGTCCATTTCAGACCTTCTGCTGAGAAGGTACACCAACTCCTTCTTTACAAAACTACACTTCTTCAGGTTTATCATCAACTTTTCTTCCCTCAACTTATCAAACACCTTGCAAATATGGATCAAATGATCCTCCAATGTCTTACTAAAGATCAAAATATCATCTAGGTAAACAATGACAAACTTACCCAAAAACTCCTTCAGTACCTCATTCATGAGCCTCATGAAAGTGCTCGATGCATTGGTTAGCCCAAAAGGCATGACTAACCACTCATACAGTCCTTCTTTTGTCTTGAAAGCAGTCTTCCACTCATCACCTTCTTGATATGAATATGATGGTATCCACTCTTCAGACCTATCTTTGTGAAATACTCAGCTCCACTCAAACAGTCCATAATATCATCCATCCTCAGCAATGAAAATCTATACTTGATTGTGATCTTGTTGATAGCGTGAGAATCTATGCACATCCTCCATTCTCCATTCTTCTTTGGGTATAATACTGCTAGTACAACACACAAACTTAGACTCTCTCAAATCAACCCCTTCTGCAACAACTCATGAACTTGCCTGTTCAACTCTTCACTTTCTATTGGTGTCATTCTGTGCACTGCCTTGTTTGGTAAACTGGCTCTTGGAATCAAATCCATTTGGTGACTAATCTTCCTCATTGGGGGCAATCCATCAGGTACATTATCTGATACAATATAAAAAAACTCTCCCAACATATTTACAACTTTTGCAGGTACCTCCTCTACTTCTTCTTTACCATCTTTTAGAATTATAGAAAAACACATGTGCTCACACTTCATACCTTTGAGAAACTCTTTTCCATCAACAAAACATATTCTAGCAGCACTACATACCTTTTCTTCTTTCTCCTTCAATGGCTTCAACTTATGTTTCACTCCATCCTTGGTCAGAGTGTAGTTATTTGCTCACCCATCGTGTACAACATGTCTGTCAAACTATCATGGCCTACCCAACAACATATGACATATGTCCATAGGTATGATATCACAAAGTACCTCATCCTGGTAGCTTCCAATCTTGAACTTCACTGAGCACTACTCATTGACCATGACCTTTTGGTCATCTTGCACCCAAGCAATATGGTATGACGCAGATGTTTCTGTCTCTTCCACCATCAATTATCACATCACAACAATTATCTTCACATCTACACCTTGTGCGAAACAAGCTCCTTCTTTGATCAGGTTCATTCTCACCACTTAGCAGGATCTTCTGTTAACTAGAACTTCTCCTCTTTTAGCATCTTTAGAATGTGAGGATCTGACATCTTCATCAACATGTGCAACTATGGCCTAGCCTTCTGTTCTTCGATCTATCCTTCCTAGGCATTGGGAATATTCAAATGCTCTATGCCCTTCTCTACAATGAAAACATTTCCCATAGAAGCCTCCTCTTCCAGATCCTTCTCCTCTTCCTCTTCCTCTCTGATATCTATTGTTTTGATCATGGAAATGATTGGAATTGTTTCCCCTCTTGTTCTGACTACTACTTCTAGCCTCATCCTTGCTCTTTTGATCATCATTACGGCCTCTATAGGATCATCCGCCAGATCTTCTACCAGAACCTCTTTTGATATTCTTGTTGTCAAACTTCTTGTTCAGTTTCTCCTCAACTCTTAGCGCAAACTGGTATGCCTCCTCAATACTGTTCATTTGAACTAGACTTAGCTCCTGATCTACAGGCTTGAAGCTATGGTAATGTCGTTCTGTCAATTTTTCAAACCTCATCTGGGCACTCTAAGGCCTCCAATGATGAACTTGAAGATTTTTTCTGTAAATGTTTCCACTGAAAATCAGCAATAACTTCTCTGATACTTAAGCTAGAGCAATGAGATTTTTATGGTAGGCTTATAACTCTATAATGAACCTTCATATAGAAAATGAGAACATTTCAAGCTCGTATGACAAACTTACTAAAAATAGCAAGTTCCCATCAATAGTAACCACCCTATCTACTAGTCCTTATTAAAATAGAAAAGACTGAAAAAAAAATATTTTTGGGTGATGCAAGATTGCTCTTACACCCCGGATGCTCCAACATCAATTTATCTTTAATTTTATGTGATGAAGTTTTTTTGTACTATTTATATGTTTATTTTTTATTTGAAATGTTTGGTATTTAGTAAAAATAAATAGATACCTTTGGTATTTGCCTCAATTGTAATAACTATTAAACTTAGTCTTTATATGATTTTGACAAAATTACTTATTATTTAATCATTTTATAAAAATATATATCTATATATTTAATATATGTATATTTTTCGAAGTATATTTGAATGGAATTACCTATCCCTTCTAATTTGGATATTTAATTGAAGATTGCAACATGAGCCTAAAGGCCAATAAATATCTCCTTACAGATAAGGAATATGAGTGCAAAGGTGAAAATGCCTCATATTTAAATGAAAGTACATAGCATGCCCACAAATGCACCACAATCTTTGTCAAAACTAGCAGTGATAAAAGATATTGTGCAACTTTAATGAAAGTTTCTATTTTCTGGAAAAATACTTGTAAGGCGAAGATCAATTCTACGATCATCTTTAGAATCTGCACCGTCCCTTTGAAACTGTAGCAGTCTCAATAATGACTCTTATTACAAGGTTTTTTTTTTTTTTTTTTTAATGTATCGTATGTTGCTCATTAATCCATCTTTTATCTATGCCATATAAGTTAAGCATATGTAGGTAGCTTAGGGTAAGGTCCCATGGGCACCCGCTTGCTTAAAAATAGAGCGGGTGCCGCTGAGTTTTTTAAGGAACATTTAAAGGGAAGCGGTCTCATGAATTTTTAATGCGAATCCGCTTTAAAAAATTAGCTCCTACAAACAAGGAAGCTGGTGGTCCCATGAACTTTAAAATGAAATATGAAATATGGAAACTTTATTTCTTCATAATTTTGGCGGGATGAATTGGTTTTTGGTAGGAAAATGAAAAAAAATTATTGACAAGTGGCAAAATTCTCTCCTAAACTGGTCGGGCTAATTCCAGCCCCACCCCTTTTTTATCCACTCAAAATGAAAAAGCTAAAAAGTAGGGGCTCTTATAAAATAGGAAAAGATTCTAATTAAAGGTTTAGCCCCCACCAAAATATGCATGGGACCTCCAGTTCCCAAAAAATAGAGCCCAAGCCCCCTCCATGGGACCCCTGCCTTAGTTTCCACATTATTTATCAAATATCTTTCCAAATCATTCTTTATGTATACTACTTTTTGATCTCAGCAAACTCAATATTGTCAGTTGTGAATTTAATGCTACTGCGAACACATATATTGCATCAACTAGAATATATAATATATTTGTAGGAAACTAGAAGTTTCACTAAGATTACACAAAGGTTATTGGAGGGATTGGTCACATTGTGGTGTTCTAGCTTTCAATGTTATTCCTCAAATTTCACATCGCTCTTAAGTGAGCTGGTAATTTTAAATCTCAGTCATAATAAGCTTCAAGAAGACTTGTCATTACAGATTTCCAGGCTTGGATCTCTGGCTAAGCTTGATCTAAGCTTTAATCGTCTCAATGACACCATTTCTCTTGGTTGAGCTTAGTTGAAAACGCTCAAATTTCTGGATTTGGTGTGCCCTCAATTTTTTGCCAATATGCCAAATTTAGCAAATCTTCATCTAAGCGGTAGTCCACTCGATAGGGCTTTGTTGGAGGTGTGGATTTTTTTTTGGGATAAAGTTTGAGAAGCTTGGGGCTTTCTTTCGTGGTACTAGAAGATACCAGAGTCCATTGGCACTCAAAAATAACAGACTGTCAAACTCTCTGATTTCATTCTAGCGCAGTTGTGTAGCTTGCCTCAAATTTACAAGATGAAGCCGAGCAACAATGATCTCTCAGGATTTGTTCCATTTTCCATAAATTTTATCAAGAAATGGCTTCGTTGTGCAAACTGTTATGTTTTTAGAATCTGCTCGAGATTTTGAAAGCTTGAATTTTGCTAATTTTTACACTAAAAATATATATTTACCCCATGCAAAAATACTATTGACCAATCATAAATTAGAAATTATTGATTAAAAATTAATTTAAAAATAAATTAAATTTTGAACTTTAGTTGTTCTGTAATTTTGGTCATAAAAATTAATTGTGGTACCACAACTGAAAACTAATAAGATTTTGTTATCTATAATATGGAAAATCATTCTTTTAAGACAATCCATCCTCTTTTACATGAAAATAATGTCAAATGGCTATCATAACCATTAAAAAATTATGACAAGCAATCTTACGTCATATTAGTCAAACCACCAATATATATATTTAATTAATTTCTAATACAAAATGAAAATTCCAAGGAACACATATTTGATTATATATATATATATATATATAAAACATCTAATACAGAATGAAAATTCATAGAACACATATTTGATTTAAGAACTTGCATTAAACACATAAATATGTAAACCATAACAAAAATATAATGTTTAAAGTACATATTTAATTATTATAATCTATACAGACTAGCTTAATATGTAAAAGAAAACATCAGCAACAGTACAGAATTTTTATGTGATATTTTAGATTTCAATTCTTACCTAGGGTCTATTATCCGTAGTTGTGCACATACAAGCATAATTCAGTCTCCCAACGCATAAAACAAATAAAAATATGGAAAACAATCTTTTACATTAAAAAAAAAATCTTTAACTTTTCATGAACCCTAGGAAATATTAAAACAAGAGCTGCAGGGCAGCATAGATCCTGCTAAGTGCTGACATGACAGTTTTGGGAAATAGGAGAAGATGAAGAAGGTAAGAAAAGGAAGGCAGAGATGTAAGAGCGTTGACAGAGATTGTGTAAATATTTTCCCCATAATGAGGATTTGCAGTTTTTGGTCTGTTGACAGGCTAGATTTACACCGAAGTGCTTTACTTAAGCAGTCATTTGACAAGCAAGATTTATACGCTCACGTGAGACTTTATTAAAGCCATTTGTTGATGGCAGAGAGGCATTCGTTCCATGCAGGTCTATAAATGACCAAAATGTCACCCTCAAATGCAAATCCAATACTGTGTCTATAGAGATCAAATAGTGTGCTGCATTCTGGAGGTGAAGTCGAGTTGTAAAAGCAAGGTAGAGAAAAAATAAGGTTTTGTGAAAGCAATTAGGAGAATGCATAACAGGGGTTAATCAGAGACAGTCGTAAGCTGTAACAGTACTGCAAAATATCAATTGATCATCGATCATAAAAGAAACTTCATGCAACAAAACTTGACCAATGAAAATCACGTGCTTCTACATTTTTTCGTAGTTAGGTGATTCTCAATACATAATCACTTTCTGCACATCATGCCAGGCAATGAAGTGGTAATGGTGAATTTTCTTGTGGGCAACACTTCTTCCTTAACAATCATGGCAATCAATCATTCAAGGCGCTGTCTGGAGGTCAAGAAACAAGTTTTAGACTGGAAGGTAAATGATTATCAACTTATATTAATCAAATTGAAAGACTTCTGCTGTTGATTTTTTTAATATGTTTTTACGGAAATAGGTTCAGTGACAGGAATATTTACAATAAGATTTAGATAATTTATAAATTAGAAATTTTTCATCTGATGTTTGAGAATAGCTTAAGGTCAAATACAAGAAAGCAAGCTCAATAACGTGAGATTGGAAAAAAAACACTTTTGCACGAGCTTAACAAATTGTACGAGTTGAAATGTATGGCAAGACAGTCTGCAGTCACGCACATACTATGGTTGATACACTTAATGTTGGGGCATTCTGCAAATCAAAACTCATTGTGAGTGGGCATACTATATAAGGAAGGCATATAGCAGGAGAAAGAATATTGATGGCATAATGAAACAAATAGAGGGGGCCTTGTTTATTCTTTCTAGCTTCAATATTTGCTCATCCTGACTTTTGTTAGTGTGTTTATTGTTCTGGTGGAAATAGTGTCTTGTTATTTTAAACGATGAGTTGTAGTGGGTAGGACATTGTATTTGGTTATAGGATTTTATAGTCAAATAGAAATATGCCTCTCCCAAAATTTTCAAACAAATCGTGCCATCCATTGAGAAAGGTAAAAAATTAATCAGACTAAAAGCAATGTATTGACACACACAAGATGCTGCACCCAAGCAAAGGATAAAAATCGAAATATCTGTCCTTGAGCATCATAAAAAAGAATTATTCTCAATCGCTCATAAAACAACCAGCTTTCATTCAGCTCAAGAATGAAATTGCATGTGAAACCACTGGAATAACCGGTTTACTAACATATTACTTTACACAGGTCTTTTACAGTAGACTTTGGCTAAAGCATTTGCCAACAAGGTATAACCTTTGTCCATGATATACGTCCTCAAATATACACTTGTATGTAATATTCTGTAAAAACGAGAGGAGCTAAATCCTTTGAAAGAGCTTGATGAAATCTGTTACTCTGTCCTGGTTATTCTTGACCAGTGAAAATATGTAAAATAAATTTTCATCAGAAATCTGTGAGAGTTGACTGTAAAATAATACGTAATCTCATTAAACTTATTAAGCATTTCATACCTTCTATAATAATTATCAATAAAGAACGGAGAACTCAGAGCTTACCAAGCAGTCAACCATTTCGAAGGTTCAAACTTTTAAAGATCTTGAAGAAAGAAAATATTTTTTGTGCACACGTGAATTCATATTATAATATTTTCAGTAAGTGAAGGTATACAAAAAATATATCATATTTACGCTAGAAAGTAGGATAAAGAATAGAAAGGTTTTAACGAATAGAGGCTGTGACCATATGTTGGGTAGAGACCTTCCCAGACAAGAATTCAAGCCTCCCAATATGCAGATGATGGAAGCTAATGGTTATTTAAGAAGATATGCAATTTTTGCATGGGCCTCTAATCAGACCACAAGAAACTTCAGCAGAAGTGCAGCACAGTGTCTCTCTTATAGATCTGGATGCAACTTTAAAAGTCACGTTATGTCTGATTTCTGACCTCAGTTCGTAGGCAAGGATGAAAATCTTGTGTTGCAGATGCATTTCATTGATAGTGAGGCATAATATGCTCCATAAGTGGAACAAACAAAGAAAGGTCTTGTTGGTCAAGTGCAAAGCAAAAACGTTGGAAAAAGAAAAAGAGGCATAGGAAGCAAAGGAAAAGCTTGAGGAACTCCGAAGATGATGAGGAAAGAGCATGGTCACTGAAGCTGATCAGAAAGCGAATGAGGGACTAGCTAATAATGTTGATCAACATCCAGTGAATCTGGAGGAGAATGTGGCAGCAATGCCAGACATTGGTCCAGGGTGGGAAGTACCTGATTGTCATGGTGGCAGTCCGAGTATTCACCCAGTCATAAGTTTAGGTAGTTCAGAATGAGAGTTTGGTCTGAAGGATTTGCTGTAAGATCTTTCACAGAATGCTAATGTTGATTTTGCAACATGTTTGCTGGTAACGACTGATGTGAGGTTTTAATGACTTCTCAAAATCTGTGGAAAATGCATTGCCAACTATAAATATGACGTGCTCACAAAATGCACACAAATGTTGCATTGGGAGTGCCTTTCTGAAAATATGATGTAAAAAATCTATAATGAGCGCATAAGTATGTGAATTTGAACTCCATTTACATCATTGAGGGATAAAAGCATTCATATAAGGGCTCAGGATGGTGGAACTAAAATTAATGTCAAGAATTTACAAAGCATTGAGAACCAGGTTCGGATAGATTGGATTTTACTTTGTACAGGCCTCAATGGAGTTCATAGCTTACACCTGGAAAGCATAATTACTCAATGGAGCATTAAAATAAAATATATTAGCTTTCCAAACAAGGTATGTGGACTGCCTATAGGGTGTATGTGGACTGTTTATATGGTATATGGAAAAAAAGTAACAGTGAAGAGGGCATGTGGAATAGAGAACTTATGTGTTAAGGAAGTAGTTGTGTATCCTCTATTCAAGCAAATGACATTTAAAAACCTGCAAGAGGCCTTGCAAGATGTGTGGTCTTCTGCTTTATAGTTTGTAATTATTGCAGATGAATGCTGCAGAAGTCCTTAGAAATTTGCACCATGCCAGAGACCTTTGTCATGTGTTTTCTAGGCTTGATTCCCATGAATGCCTCTGATCACTGTCTGCCATTCCCATGTAAGTTCACCAAACTTTTCCTCACTTAACTTCCGATCATATTTGCATTTCAATATGTAAACTTACAAAAGGCAAAGTTTACAACTATACACACAGCAACATAATTCATGACAAAAGTATGATATTTAAAGTACATATTTTATTATTATAACATATGCAAACTAGCTTAATATAAAAAATGAAAACAACATAGACAACTATTCAAAGCTCCGAATTATCTTAGAACATGCAACATGAATCCAATTAATCTAAAGCATTGAATTGCGCAAAATTTGAAGGCAAGGTTGTCTAAAGTAAGAGTTCCAGATCCAATTGGCAACAATTAATTCCAACTTAACAATTATTCCAAGTGTAGACAGTAACCTAAGTCCAAGTATTCTAAAAGTTGTGAAATGACAGGGAAATTGAACGCAAAACTGCCTAAAGTGAGAGTTCAAGATCTATTAAACAACCATTAACTCCACCTCTCCAAGTTGATTTGCCAACTTTTCTTTCAGTTCAATAGAACATATACAACAATTCAACGCTCTAAAGTCAGCCAGCACAAATGGAAAAGTTTCTAACTGGACACATTTACATAAATCCAAGTATTCCAAGGCTTCAAGTTGCACAAAATTTGAGTGGAGAGATTTCAGCATTGAGCAATCTCTTAAACAGAGATGTTTCAAAGCGGCTAGATCTCCAAAGCTCACGGGTAAAACTTGCAGCTTTTCGCAAGAGCTTAAATTCAGGTACTGTAAAGATGTTAGATGCCCAAAATTTGCAGGCAAACTTTCCAAGCTCTTACACCCACTTAAACTCAAGTCAGTCAAAGCCATGAGTTGCTGAAGACTCGAAGGTAAAGCTTTTAAATTGCTGCAACCTTTTAAGTCCAAGTGTGTTAATGCTGTCAACTGACTGAAACTGAATGGCAATGCTTCCAGTGCCCATAAATCGGATAAGCGTAACTGCTGCAAAGCAGTCAAGTTTCCAAATGATTCAGGTAGGTGATTCAAACACGTAGACTTGCTTATACTTAGTATACTTAAAGCAGGCAGTCCACAAATTTGATGATGCAGCTCCTCCATTGAAGTGAACTCATCTAATATGAAAGTGTTCAATGGATGTAGCCTATCAGACCCCTCCGGTAACTTGGGCAGCTTACTTAATCCTGAGAAATGTATCTTTACCAATTTAGGACATCGAGATCTTTCCATCCCTGAATATTCGGATTCCACATCACTAGATTGTTTCATGACCTTAAGAGCTAATAAACTTGAAGGAAGCTGCATGTAGATTTCAATTGTCAGAACCCAGCTACTAAACTATCAAAATATAGAAGTAGTCAAATGTTGTAGATATGGAAGTGGATGATGGAGGACTTGCCTTACACAGAATCGCTTCACCTTTTACAGAGACAGGTCCATGAAACACTACCAATTTATCAAGTAAATTCAACTCCACTGGCAACTGTGTAATGCAACTTCCGATATGAAGAAAGCTTAATTTTTCAAATTTCTCACAGAGTGCCCTACTCATTATAATTTGGTCTCCCAGGCCCAGAATTCGCAGTGATTTTCTCAATATATTTGTTCCTTCATCAGACAAAAAGAATCTTTTATGAAAGTCATCACTAAGCCATATTCCTTTGATTTCAGCGAGCCTCTGCAGAATTGTTAAGAACAGTTAGAGAAAATAATATTAATACCACCAAATGATTGGATTATGCAATTAGGGGGGATGCGTATGCATACATTCTCATCTTCTGCTTTGCTAAAAGCTTCAACGCTTGATGTCAGGGACAATTAATTCCTCCTCCCCCTTGAAACACATGGTGCTGAAGTTGTCGCGTTGAGCAGTTAATGTGACCAAACCTGTCTCGAGCAGGGATATAACTGCCTCTCCTCCTACAATATACATCACATCTCGAAGCATCCAATTAGTTGAGAAGAAACAGCAAATATCAAGAAAAGCTTCCCAAATATATTGGTCCAAATCATGAGCCACACTATTTAGAAGACGATGACTCAGCTGCTCTGCTTTGATTTCCTCTCCATTTTCCAAATCATTCAATAAGTGATCACATCTTGTATCTACATGTTTAGTCCTCTGTAATTGAACACGAAACATTTTCAGGGCTAATGGTACACCACTGCATATCTTTAGGATTCTATCTATATATTGCTTTTCAATTTTGCCACACTCATTAGGATTACTGAACAAAATTTCCATTGCATATGTTTTGTCTAGAGGCTTGAGAAGATAGTCTATGTACACCAGGGGTTGTTCTCGAAACATATCTGTTGTTGCTAACCTTCTGGTTGTTACCAGAATTCTGCTTCCTACTGTCTGGAAGAAGCTTCTTCAGGTCATGTGAGGTTGACACATTATCAATGAATAGGAAAATGGGCTTATTCTTTTCACACTTAAAAGCACTGGTCAGCTCTTCTTTACCTTCTTCCAAATTGTTTAAGAGCCCACTATTATGACATGGGAAACAACATCGAAGAATTTGCTGCTGTAAGTCCTTATAGCTATCAGGCTTCTGCTCTTCAACCATATATACACAAGTGTAATTATAATCATCAAGATTAGTTTTGGCAACAACAGCTTTGGCAATGGTTGTTTTTCTAACTCCCCCAATTCCATAAATAACAACGGCCAGTGTCAAGTTTTTTCTGCCTTCCAGCAAATCCAGTACTTCTTTGACTGTTTTTTCTATTCCAACTGTTAGAAAGTGTTTAAGAGTTAATAAATTAGTTAGAGCATGACAGGAATCAAAGTGTGTATTTGCAGAAATACAGTTATTTGCGATCAATTCCAAATCTTGCTGTTGAAGATAATTGAATGTAAGTGTATAAACTGTACGTGCCAATCCCTGTGTACAAGAACATTGTAACCAAAAAGCATAGAGAGAGACCTTTAAAAATGTTTTAATTTGTACATGAAAGCTTGTAAACATTTATTTTTCTCAAATTAAAGTACGACAATTTGTTTGAGAAATAGGATAAAGATGGATCTTCGTAGCATAATGAAATACCAAGATCATAAACGATATTATGTTTTTGACTGTTATGAAATGATACGAAAAAAACTAGCATTCATTCACAGAATGTAGAGATTCTGTCAGGCCATGCATATTTTTGTTACTGACAAAATATTGAAGAGAAATCTATGTAGCATGATGAAATGCCAAGATCATAAACAATATGAAGGATCTGGCATTTATTGATCCACCATTTAGAATTTCTGTCAGGCCATGCATATATGTTAGAGAGGAGAGAGTCTCTATTCTGAATATCATTCAACCCATAATGCAGTACTTACTGATATTCAAGACTCCATACCTTGCATGAAAGGAATGGTCCATACTTTCCGGCCAGTATCGAATGCCTTTGAAGACATCAACTACTATCTTGGCATGCCACAGGTCAGTGCGGTAGACTTTGTTGGAAGTACAAAGTTAATTATTTGGCAATATTTGTGACATGCCCAACTTTTATTAAATGAGAAATCTAGAACTAAGAGATGGTACTGTGTTAGGAGATGAAAATTGAAGGTGCTGATCACGATAGACAACAGCTCCTTAACAACATAAGTGGGGATCCTTCAGGCCAGGCATGCTTACAACTTGTTTGGAGTTAGTGGGCAGGAAGATTCAGATTGATGGATGTCTTGGCTGGAAGAAAACCAGGGGGATACATAGAAGGAAATATGTGCATCTCTGGGTACCCGAAGAAAGAAGAAACTTTTTGTCTTCTTCTAAGGATACCATGAATAAAATGATACTCACTCTCTGAATGTCACAGTCTATGAATGTTGTGTACACTGCATGACTTCCACTTCCACAAGATTTTGATAAGAGAACTATAATGGTAGTGTTTTGACATATTCTCTTTGCATATTACTTGCAATGGAATGCCTCTTTTTGTAATTAAATTAAGCTTGGTTTTCTTGCTGAGGGGAGATATATTGGTCCATGTTAATAAAATAAAATTGTCACCTTGCTTGAGGTTTACTACTTTCTGAATATTATTGATTGTAAATTTTCCCTCTTTTATAGAAGGTTTTTACCAACCTTACAAAATTAATGTACCGAAGGCAGGAATACATATTGTATTTTGTTATAAATTGAGTAATCTAACAAAATAATAGGTGCATAAAATTATAAAGCTTAATAGGGGAAACGTTTGAGATAAGGAATTCTAAAAGATTGCAATAAACAAAATAGAACAATGGCACCAAAGCACCAACAATGAAAATCATTGTTAAAGTTTGCTAGCACCAGCAATGGAAAAATATGTTAATTTGTTTGAAATCTGCTAGCACCAACAACCAAAATAGTCAGAAGAATGAAACCTGCGATCCTCAGATAAGGACAGGAAGCCTAGTCCTAAAGTAGGATTTATAGGGGTAATGCGACCAGCCACAAACACCTTTCAGGTTCATACCATGAAAACAGACACGTACGAAACTTACTAAATCAGTCAGAGAGAGAGAGAGAGAAAGATCATAAATGCCATATATCCAGCAAATCAAACACAAGGTGAAGTAGGGGTCTTAGATTCTTATGTGAACAGGTTACCCACTAAAATAGACACACATATAAGTTCGATACTTCTCATTGATGAGTGCTGACTCCGATGGGTTTTATTCATACTGACATCCACGCTTGGCACAAAAGGTGTGAAGATGCCTTTCAATAAGGATTCAATCCAAATTGCTTACTTTTGTTGCTCTGTCCAGAAACAAAACAGACAAAGCACAATTGATCTTACTGGCTTTGGCAGGAACGTGGTTTCCCTACAGCCCTTGTTTATTATATAAGGCATAATAAATGCTTTGTTGACAATTTTTATAAAAGAATAGTAATAGATAATTTTTGAAGGCTCTTTAAAGATGACATGTAATCTAAACAAACAAGATATACTAAATTACTACAACTTTTTTTACAATTAGTAAGCATTTTCATATATTATTGTATACCATCTATTAGCGCTTACTCTATAGATCCCTTTTAAATAAATAACAAAAAATTCTAATATCTAATCCAAAAAATATTAATGCATTTAAATTGACCTGCATGGTGTGGATAGACTGGCTGTTTTGGAGGAACATATCTGGGTGTATGTGCATCAATGTTTATGAGAACGGTCAACATAAGATCTGCAATAAAAAAATCCATGTCTCTCTGAATGCTGCTCAAATCTTGACAGTCAACTGTAGCCATTATATTCCTGTAACACCCACAAAAGGATTAATTATAAATGGTTATAGATTCATCATGAAGCCTACATTTATTTTAAACATCTAATCAGTTTGAGAAAAACACAAACAATAGAACATGCGACCAAAACCATATAATTATAGGATGAAAGTCATATGGTATTGTTCTAACCTTAACGCCACCTGAGAATTCAATTGAGAGTAGCAGGTAATTGATCCCATAACAATCAATTCAATGGCCTTATGGAGTTTTTCTTCAGGGATCTTGTCTTTCAAACCTCTAACATGTTTTGCTAGATTAACCATACTCTTTAAAAGATTCAAACATTCAGTTTGATTATCTATCCCTTTTTCTATTGTAGATGTTACCACATCTTGCCCCCCGCCACATTTCAAATTTCGAAGTGCGTGCCCTCCCAACGGTCCCTCCCTCCAGTTTAAATAATATTCAAAATCGCCTAGGGAATACGAAAAAATTAAATATTTCTAACCTTGCAATATTTCTTAAGTCCCCTAGGTCTATTTTCTCTTACCCGCATGTTCCCCATCGTCCGATCCGCGCAAATCAATGGTTAGGCGCTATGCCGCTATCGAGATTCCCAACGCAATTCTCCATAGCGACATGGCGCCCTTATGACGCGTGGCGTGGTGGGTCCGCGGGACAGAGACCAGTGTTAAGACGACGGGCCAGAAGATGACGTGTATCACCGGAGGGCGCCATGTCGCTAACGGGAAATGGGTCCTTATCGCCGATAGCGACATAGCGCCCGGCCGGGAGGTGTGATGGCAAGCAAGTCTACGTGGGGCCAATTTTGCGGCGGGAAGAGGTCAGGCAGCCGGAAAGTTTAGAAATGCTGGTGGGGCGCCATGGCGCCAGCGCCCAAACGGAAAACAGACCATGACGGACTCTCAGGCTTGGTGGGACCGTAGGACGGGACATGTGGGATGAGCTATCTAGCGTTGTGGCCTTGTGATTGGTCAGGGTGGTACCTCATCTACCACTGTAGCATTTCAGAATATACCACGTTCGCATCAAAGAGTGAGATGGCAGTTGGGCGCTATCTCGCTATGGGAAGGTTGCCTCGATTTTCCCATAGCGACATAGCGCCTTAGTACCACGTCCAAGGTCAGTAGGGCCAAGTGTTATGGAATTCGCCAGAATGGTGCTACGTCAGGCCAATGAAGGACTGCCACATATGCCAGGTGTACTGACATGGAAGGCGGAAGCATGAGGTACGACGAGTCCTCACGATCGTCAGATTTGATCGCATCAACGGATGGCGCCATCTCGCCATGGCGAAGATGTGCGGATTTTATCATAGCGACATGGCGACCATCCGCCACGTGGCATCGACAGGACTAGGTCTCACCAAGGATCGCCAGGTGTCGTCCAAGGTATGGTGCAGTTACGAATATGGCAATGAGTGGGATGGGTCCGGTCGCACGTCGCAGAGTACGGCAGGTCAGAGGTTTCGTGGCGGCGGGAAGACAGGTTCACGGCCCGGAGGTTTCAGAAACACGGCGAGGCGCTATGGCGCCAACGGAAAACCCATGTGTTTTTCGATGGCGACATAGCGCCCAAGCGGAAAGTTCACCATGGCAAGAAATGATCAGACGGATGGGTCCCAGCGGGTACTGTGCAAGCGCAGTCGGCGTGGCGAAACGGATGGGGACACACGTAGATCTCAGGGCACGCTGTCAGTGGGCGCTATGGCGCTATGGGAATTTGGCCTCGATTTCTGCATAGCGACATGGCGCCTAGCTGACACGTGGTCGCTCTGCGGATCAGGTCTTGGGTTGCCGGCTGATGTTTCGTTGAACCAAACAGGGAAGTGCCATGTGTATGGGTCAATGCACAGCGTACAGCGGGCCCAGTAGTTCCAAAAGAAATGGCGAGTCTTCACGATCGTCGGATCCGCAGGGATCTATGACTGGCGCTGTCTCGCTATCGAGACTTGCCCGAGAGTTAACGTCGGCGACATAGCGCCCGTACGCCACGTGTCCTGGCGGGGCCACATTTCATGCTGCCGGCGCAGTTAGATTCAAGTAGCCAACAGACCAACAAGGAGATGCCACGTGCCAGCGGGCCCGGCAATTTAATAAGGAAGGTGGGTCGCGGGAGGTCAAGTTTTTGTGACCGTCAGATTGGGAATGGATCGGCGGCAGGCGCCATCTCGCCATGGCGAAGCTGCAAGGTTTTTTGCATAGCGACTTGGCGCCCTTTCGCCACGTGTTGGTAGGGTCAAGTCTCGCCAGGATGCATCGCTGAGGTGGTGCCAAGTGGAATGGGCCCGGTCGCAGATTGAAAAGTTCGCGGCAGGTCGGAAGTCTCACGACGGGCAGACTGCGGCGTCGAAAAGGTGTACCGATGGCGATTAGTTTTATGGTGAATCAGGGGCAAGCGCCATCACGCTATGGGGAAGTTGTGCGAGGTTTGCCATAGCGAGTTGGAGCCTTTCTGCCACGTGTCCTTGGGGCCCAGGGGGGATGCACAGTTAACATCATAGTTATGATTGACAGTTAAGTTGCCAAGTCAATGATACAGTCAGGTTGGGGCATCACGGTCACAGTTTGTTACCACCACGGATAGAGATAACTGTTGGGCGCTATGTCGCTATTAGGAACTTCAGGGCATGGCGCCCATAGCGACATAGCGCCCAGTCAAACATAAAGGTGCGGTCAGCGCATGAAGAGGACTGCCAAGGTGGCAAAGGGGAGGAAAGTGATTGCCCCACGTGGCCCAGTTAGCATGTGGACCTGGTTGACCCTTTTTTTTACCCTGCTGTTTCGTGAACCAGAAAGGATAGAAATCATTTATTTATTTTTTTTGCTGTGGATCTGATTTCATAATCAATTGCCACCAACTCAGAATGAATATCAGGTGCAGAGGGACACTCCATCTATCCAGTCGATCCATCTACCAGGTCGGAGCGCAGTTATGGCGCCGTTTTCAGTCTTCTCAGGACATTATTGGCGAAAGAGATCAAATTTTCTGGAGATTTTTTCCATGATTGTCTTCCATGGTACTCAATGGCGAGTAGTTGCAGGGTCATTTCAGCCAAAAAATCTTAGTTACGCCTGAACTATAAAGGCAGGTTTTGTACATTTTGTAAGGGTTGGCTCTTCCTGATTTTCTCTGCTGCTGCTCGCGGATTTGCAGTGTAAAAAACCCTTTGTCTCTGAGTTAGATAACATCCCGTATCATCTCTTTCAGCCATCAATGTGCATATGCATTGTTTTGCCTCTCATTGATGCATTATTGAGATCAGTAGTCCACATGCCGTATCTACCTTTGGCCTATTGAATAATATACAAGTGAAATCTTCTTTTCCTGGTGTCATTCAGTTGGTTTCCTGATCTGTATGTGATTATTGATCGATATAAGTCTGGACGTGTATGACTTTTGGATGTTACCCTAGTTCTGCAGTGCATATATGGGCAGGAATGAGTCTAAACACTCTGTTTCGGTGCATCACCACCTTAGATTAGACTAGGTAGATTTGCTTTAGTGCTCTCTTTCTCCCTTTTCCCTCTGAGAATAGATAGGTGCGCCCTGACAGTAAGAGGAAGCCGGCCTTCTCCGGAGACTCAACGTCGTAGTTCAAGTCCCACAACTTGGAGGTTGTTTCCATGTTTCACTAGGTTGTCCTCGGGCATAGGCCTTGGACAAGGGTGCAAACCTAAGTGACAACAGTAGACAACAAATAAGAAACCACCGATAACCATCCCAGAATTGATGACATGCTTGCTACTTTCTCAAGTATTTCCACACTTGTTTTAATTCCTCAATGAAAACTTTTCTATAAAGAAAGAATTGTAAAGGTCCAATTATCAGTCTAAACAAGCATATATTATATGTACACTAATAAAATGTTTCTTAAAATACATATAAAATTAATACTTAAACTGTGACACCTCTAAAAAACACATAAAATTCATACTTATTTAAAGTGTCAGTGATTTGTCATTCCAAATGAAAGCATGTATGTTATTTACCTCGTCAACTAAACCCTTCATATAATTTAGAATTTTGGAGCCTCTATCAGAAAAGGGTGTCCTCGATCCTTCTTCTTGAGAAGTTGTGCTAGGATTAGCTGGGTTATTTATTTCTGTTGACTGCAAAAGAAAAAAAAACAAATAAAGGGAGACAATAATTCTTGTGAGAAAAGCAAAAGGATAATTCATTTCAAGCTTTTATATGCAAGAAGTTATAAAAACCATTTTCTTTTGGAGTAGTTTCTCAATGAGAGAGATTAAAGCATCAATGTCTTTTTCAGCTTTCATGTCATTGAAGCACTTAATACACTCTTGAAACTCCTCTGCGATAACTGTCGCATTGTCATTCAACTCTTCCTGCCCCAACTCCTCTTCCTCATCATTTGTACCCATTAATGGCAGGCAACCACCCATGGTAAATAAAAAGATGAGTAATATTGTGATTCAAGACAGCTGATTGATCTTGGAAGAATGCTGATCTAGGAAGATTCAAACCTGCAATAGTATGTTAGAACAAGGCATCATGAAAATAATTGGTATAACATACATACACTGAGTTTGAAGTAGGCATGTTTAGAAGCATTTAAAATGAGAATTAATCATAAGTCTTATTATTCAAACCACTTAAACAATAAATAAATTGAAAAAAAAAAAAATACACACACACACACACACACACACACACATATAGCCAAATTATTAACATAAAGATTGAAAACATCAACTCACAAATTTGATCAACTCCTACCATAAAATTTGGAATTTTATGTCTAGTTGACAGCATTCAAACACCTCCACTCTTATGTATGTCTTGAACTTTTCTTCCAATTTAGGAGAATGCTCCAAACAATTCAAAGTTGTAGGTTTTTCTAAGGAGGGGACATATTTGAATTCATAACTTAAATTCAATATAAAAATATGTAAAGCGTTGTAAACATATCATTTTCGAAGTACTGATTTAAAAAATATATATAATAAATACAAACTAGTCTATAAATATTTTTATTGAGAATCAACATCCCAATGTTTGGTCAACATTTTAATCTTTCAAAAGTTACGAGTTTGGATCTGAACTTTTTCCAAAACTTTGACTTAACATTATCCTGTTCTTAAAGGCTTGCCTCATCCTAACCTTATGAGATTTCAAGAAATCAAACCCGAACCTCAAACTGCAACTCCAGATAACTACTTCTTGGCTACTTTTCGAAGTGCAAAATAATAATCTCTTGACAATCATGCTTTTAGAATTCGGGCAAAAATGAAAGACCCCAAGTTATGAGTTTGCAGCTCCATCCTTGGATGTAATGTCCCCACTAGCAAGGACAATAATACTTGCAAAACCAATGTTAGAATTTATACAATAATAAATTATATTTCACTATTCTACCATCTATCCTCACCGAACCTTAAAGACGTCTGCACATTGGGATCAATAACCCTCTTGAGCAGAGTAACGAGACTCACTGCGAGTCGTCCGAGTCGGCGAGTCAAGTTACCTCAGCCGGGTCAAAATGACCCGTGACTTCCATAATTTTATCTGCAGTCATTCTAGATCTATAGTATCCTTATAACAAGAAACATTATAGACATTATTCATAATATGTGAACAACATTCCCAACCATAATCCATTCATGAAAAATGTTATATACTCATTCCATAACTCTATTAGTCTTTTTAACAATTTCCCAAAATAAAAAGCATTCTAAATATCAGCTCGGAACTGAATCTAGATATTGTCTCTAGTATCCTCTATATGCCATCTCACTCGGAGGTCTTCCAAAAGCTATATATGTTAATCATATAAACTAATAACATAAGATGTCAACAAGTAACCATTTCCAACAGCACGTCAGAAAACATTTACCACAACACATCAGAGACCAGTTTCATATACATTCTATCATCTTCTCCACAGGTAGACATCAAAGAGCAAATAAAACAAGTAATAGTTTCCATTAACAAACACTAGAATATAACAAGAATTACTTGTCTGTCAAGCCAAGAAAGATAACTCACAATAGCAACTCCATCATGTATATGGATGTTTCTCAAACCTTCAAGCTCCATGGGATTCTGTAAAATACACAAAAGCAATAAGAAAAAACAAAGTAGAATGTCCAATTCTTTCTGTGACCCTCCCTAACAAATTCAAAGTATTTCATACAAAGGCAAGCCTTATAGTGTAGATTATTTATCCGACACAATTAATAAAATATGTAAATATAGTCAAGATGAGTTAGCGAAAAAAAAAACAGTTGTAATTTCTGTGGTCCCAATGTCTTTAGAAAATAAATTAACAACCATGTTGGATTCGCAGTACACATGCGTAATATGGTAGCTCTCCATAGAATTAGAATGTTAATGGTCTCCCTAGTGATATTATCTATGTTCCATGAAGGTTGAGAGACTCCATTAAGACAATTGACTATATTCAAAGAATCTCCTTCCAACCATAATTTAGATATCCCTTGAGCCTTAGCTAGTTTGGTTATCTGGAGTACGGTCATTGCCTCAGTGAAATGGTTAGTCTGAGTTCTCAAGGGGAGAGCCGCTGCTGCAAGACAACAACCATGATGATTCCTTATCACTCCCCCACACCCTGCAAGCACAGGATTGCCCTTAGCTGCCCCATTGAAGTTGGCCTTACACCAATCCTCATGTGGAAAAGTCCATTTAGATTCCATTCTTCTTTTATCAATGGGGTTCCCCGAAAACATGTTCTCAATAGTACCTTTCAAACCAATCTCGGCAAGAGCATTCTCAATTTTAGAAAAGACCACCTTAGGAGGGCCCACTTTGTCTTTAAAGATTCTATTGTTATTACAACCCATCACCCTTTGCTCATACACGCAACCGTATGGCCTCCATCGAATTACATCGTACAGATCCACCTTCTCTGCTGGAATCCCTCCCTACTTGCACTGTACAGACTACTTCAACATCACTGTACGGCTCCCACAGACCACCATATGAAATAGTGCCTCCACCATATGATGCAGGAGCATCTTGCATTGAAAAATTATTGGAAAAAAAAAAAAAAAAAAAAAAATTCTGGAGGAGAGAGAAAAGTGACGAAAATTAGAGGAGAAATAATAAAAAACAAAAAGGAGAAAAGAAAGGAAAAGAGGATTTTTATTTTCGAGGTGCATAGGTGGCATAAATAGAAAAATAAAAAAAAATAGTTGTCATTACATTAATCGAGGTGTGTAGGTGGCATCTTAGAAGCTTGTGGAAAGTTTCTTAAATCTTGCATTTAATATTTGTTGTGATCCATAAAGGAAATGTAATTTTCTAATTGGGCCACATGGTGGTGCTTAGTTGTAATTCTAGAAGGTTATGGAAGTTTTAGAAGGTTGTGGATATTGTGTAGGAGGAATTCTAGAAGGTTGTGGATAAGTCATGCATAGGGTGGTAAGTGCCTATTTAAGCAAGGCATATGAGCATTTCTAATCAAGCTCGAGAAGAAGGTGAAACCTCAAGGGGAAGCTTGAGGAGTAGAAGCTCGAGAGGAAAGCTTGGAGAAGCTTGAGAAGTGGAAGCTCAAGGAGAAGCTTGAGAAGGAAAAGCTTGAATGTGTGAAGCTGGAAAGTGTGAAAGAGAAGGAGGAAGTGAAGAGTGAGTTTTCCTGAGTCTGTGAACAGAGCGCCGAATGTGAGGCAGTTTACAGCAGGATTGTAGTAGTGTTGTGAGTGTGTAGACAGAGCGCCGAATGTGAGGCAGTTTACACTTGGATCTTGGACATTTTATTTGGTGCAAGTTAGTAAGGGTGGTGTGGTCCTTCATCAGTGGTATCAGAGTGTACTGTCATTACCATACGACTGAGACACATCACTATACGACATCCAGGCCGTACGACCTCCATGCCAACATTACCGTACGGTATCTAGGCAATACAGACTATTTCTTCACCCCTGCGGTTGCTTTTTTTTTGTCCACCTTACGGACTTCTAGTGTCCATTGCGCATGCTATACAAATTGACTTTTAACTAAGGGAATTGTCGAATCCGGAACCTTCGCCTACAAACAAGAACAAAACATTACACTATTTATTTTCTCTGTTGATAGATGAAATCAAAATTTAATAGCCCACATCAAAACAAGAGCAATTGTGCAAAATGGAATAGAGTACAAAGCCTTCAATATAAATATAAGGGTGTCTTCATTGATAGTATTAGGGCTCATATTTGTTGCTTACATAATATCTAACATCGAATTAGAAGTTCTTTCTTCCACATATGATAATCAATAAATTAAGGAAGATAATGGAAGCTCCATAAATCCAACTTACGAAAAATGAACCCATCGAGAAATACTGGGAATGTCATTGTTTTCTACAAATAGCGTGTGTATCCTACAGACACCTTCGCTACGCTGGGCGGGGTAGACACGGTGGAAGAATAAACCACATTCCCATTCACACTCGAAACAAGCATGGGTGTTTTGGATGTCAGTCTGAGCAACCTCTTGTTCATCAAATTACTGGGCATCATGAACGATAGATTAAGCAAATTCATGAATCAAGGATAAAATACAATAGAAATGATTCATTTGCGCTTCGGGTAGAATTTTATATTGAACAATTGAATTGATAAACACGATTTCCAATAGATATGAGTGCATAGGGTCGAAGGGGTGAATCCGTCATCACTGGCAGAAGGTATATCGAACAGTCAACCCTGTGACGTTGACTAAGCACAAGACCCAATGCCATGGCATGTGTTTTGATAGAAGGGAAATCCCTGAGCATAAATTTATTGAGACATTCCATAAGTCAATTTGCACGAAAAGATACTTACATGCGATATGTAAGAATGTGCAATGTTATAACATTAGGTTATTCTCATGTATGACTACCACGAGGACTAGAGGGTCCCATTATGAAAGGTAACGAAAAGCGGGAGATTGAGATTCAAAGGGAAACTGACATTTCATTAAACGCAACCTTGAAAGAGAGGGAGTAGACAGAGGATATGATTCAATCAACCTTTTGTGATCTCGAACATATTGATTTAGAGGGAGTAAACCATGTTGTGATGTATTGTCCAATGATCAATAAATTGTAGTAGTCAAGACGACTGTGATTCATGAATATACTTCACGACAATGTGATTTTAATGGGCCTATCCCCTAAGTACATCATGAGGAAGTGACGACTTCCAAATGATGTCACTTGTATTTGTAGAAGTTACTGTAAGGTGACGATCTTACAATAACTTATATTATGAGATCAAACAAATTGAGTATATGGTGAATATCTTGCATCTCAACATTCTTGAAGGCCATTACTCAGAGTATTTGGTGAATATCATTGATATATTGGGAGGCCAACACTGTTGGTATCAGATGTGATACCAAACCTTATTTTAAGTATTTGGTGAATATCATGGATATTTTGGGAGGCCAATACTCTTGATAACAGATGTGATATCAAACCTTATTTTGAGTACTTGGTGAGTATCATGTATTGATATTCTGGAAGACCAATACTCATGATATTGAATGTGATATCAAATGGTGAAATTCTTCTTAGATATCTTTAAAATTGTTGTGTGTAATATTACGTTGAAGTAATATTTATTCTTATGTGGTTATCCTTCTAATCTAAGAGGGAGCGTTGATGTTTGATAGCTTCAGTTTGATAAAGCTATTATATATGAGATAGAAGTTTATAAAATGAGAAAAATTAATATAATATGATATATATATATATATATGTTCCCCTAAGTTTCTAGGACGGGGACGGGTTTCCGGGACAGCAAATGTTTTTGTCGATTTTGGGGACTGAGGGAACGGCAAACGGGGACGATAAAAGTGACATTTTTGTTTGTTTTTTTAATTTTTTTTTGTGTTAAAAAATTGGGGACAGATGCAAGTCCCCAATGAAGTCCTCGGGACGGGAACATCCCTGTCCCCGAAGCGTTGGCTTTTTTGGGGGGGACACGTCCCCGGGGAACATAGATATACATATATAACTATGATTATATTTATTATTATATTAATTGTCAAATTAACAAATAGACATGCCCCGTGAAGGGAAATGTCTCTTCTTAGCCCTTACCCATTATAAATAAGAGGTCACTGCCATTTGGAAAATACATACCCAAATGCATGGCAGTTCTTAGTACATCTGCAGCAATCTCGAAAAACCAACATTAATTTCCCATTATCCACTTTTATCATGTTTTCATCATATTCTTCAACAAAAGGCTTTGACAGTGACATAAAACAAGTTTGTATGGGACAAATAATTCCCACTCTACTGTGACTCTCTACTACATACAAGCTACGTATTTTACTGCCCTGAGCAATGGCCAAAGCCCACTTCTTAACCTTCCATCTCTCTGATTCAAACTTGACATCACACCCTTGTGAACAGAGTTGCCCACCTGAAATCAAATCGTGTGTGAGTTGGGGAACATATCTGACTTATTTTAACAGCCAACTATCACCATTCTTTAATTTCAATAGCGCATCTACTAGATCAAAAATATTACAGGATTCATTATTACCCAAAAGAATCTTACCAAAGTCACCAATTTGCAAGCTTTCATGATACTCCTTATATAGAATCACATGAAAAAATTCTCGTGAATCAAGCACCCAAACATGATCTGTAGTTTATTCAGCGGTTAGAATGAGAATACATGTATCGTATTGACATGCTACATTGGCTTCCTCTCCTTTTTTTTTTTCCAAAACCTTCTTATATGTCCAACAATTCTTTTTGGCATGGCTTGGTTCGCCACAAAACCAACATCCAATCTCTCTACTTCTAGATTTTGACCTTGCTTGTGATATGTCACGATCATTCGGATTCCTTCCTCTTTCTCTCGATCTAGCTCTATCATCTGCAATAAAAGCATTGCCTATTGGTGTCTCACCCTCACCTTTCCTGCGCATTTCTTAACTTAGAATTACACCAACAACATTATTGAATTTCAAGGAATTTGAACCAGAAATAGAATTACTTACTGTCATAACTACACTATTCCAACTTCTTGGCAATTAGGATAAGATTAACAAAGCCTGAACTTCTTCATCAAAAGGTAGTTTTTACAAAAGCTAACTGACTAAATGTTCTACCACAGATTTACCTTCAGCCATTTTCATAATAACCAACCGTGTAATAAGAAAAACTTTATTTGGTGTTGAAGGGTTTTTATACAATTTATCCTTAAAATTGAATCCATCCTGCTAAACACGATCGAGCACAACCTACTCTAATACCAATTGTTAAAATATCAAACATAAAATTAAAGTAGAGATTCGAAAAAAACCCAAATTTTACAATTCATTCTTCAAACAGAGCAATAATTTTATTAATCTTTGATCCCGAGATACAAATCTCCACATTACAATGCAATAAACAACATTCTTTTATAGACAGCTATAATAACATTATCTTGAATATGAAGAGTCAAAAAAAGCTCAATGATTGTTAGGTTTCACCTTCAACAGAGAATCCCTCAATTGATTTCAAGGATATCAAGCACGTTAGACTTAAATAATCCTTGTCATATATATCACCACAATCTTTTCATAATGACCATCGTTGTGCAACCAAGTTTTCGTCCTGCTTTGATACCATGTCATTTATTTGATTGTCTACATGTTATTTGTATATTCTTTTCAGTTGATGTACTTTGGAGAACTCAATTTTCCTTAATATATGAGGGTAGTGCCCTATCATCAAGGGACATCACCCTTTACCAAATATTATGCAATTTAGTTACCTCTGAGGATCAAGGCAATACCATGGTAGAATCTAGGGCCAGCATTCAGTCTCTTGTACCTAAAAAAGTCAATCTAGAAGACCAGAGCCATTTAAGTAGGCCCCTGTGCAGAGAAGAAATTTTGTATTCTATATCCCAGATGAGTAAAGATAAAGCCCCGGGGCTAGATGGTATACCCATTGAACTTTTCAAGGAGCATCCTGAATGGATATGGCAAGATCTATTGGAGCTATATAATCAGGCTATTTAGAATGGATCTCTTGGACCCCTGATTAATAGAGGGCTGATTAAGCTTATTCCTAAGGATGGGGATAAGACTCGAATAAAAAATTGGAGAGCTATGACTCTTTTGAATGTCTCATATAAATTTTTTGCAAAGATCTTGGCACTAAGAATTAAAGAAATCTTTCCTAAAGTCATCTGTCATACCTAAACTAGGTTTGTTAAGGGAAGATACATCTTGGAGAATCTTATAAGTTATAACTTGTTGGGAAGCTATGGAGTGGCCAAAGGATTCAAGACAAGAAGCAGCCATGTTTTTAATAGATTATGAGAAGGCTTACGACAAGATAGAATGGAACTTCATTCGCTTGATGTTGGAGAGTCTGGGATTCCCTCCTATATTCATCCAGATGACTTTTGTGCTCATGAGAGATGCTTCAGCAGCAGTAGAGGTTAACGGTGCAAGATCTAAAGAGTTCTCTCGATCTAGGTCAATAAGACAAGGTTCCCCCATTGCTCCCTCTTTATTTGTCATTGCAGCAAATTGTCTTCATTATATATTAAGAGATGAATCTCTCTCCAAAAGTGAAAGGTATTAGGCTGCCTAATGAGGAAGAAATCTCAAATGTTCAGTTTGCAAATGACACCTCCTTGCTTATAGAGTTTTCAGAGCAGAATATAGAGAACCTCACTTCTAAATTGGACTTGTTTTGTAAGGCCTCTGGGAGTAAGATTTCCATTTCTAAGTCTATTTTGCTTGGCTGGAAATATCAACCTCCCAATTGGTTTGGAAGATTTGGTATTGCTTGAGGGGGACCTTGTCAACTTGTCAAGTATCTTGGTATTGCTTTTTCCATCTCCCCTAACCTAAACAATATGTGGGAATGGGTTCGAGGGAAAATTGATAAAAAGCTTAATGAATGGAACAAGAATTACTTGTCTTTGGCTGGCAAGGTCCAGGTTTGTCAGAAGATTCTATCAGCTTACCCTATTTACTACTCCTCTGCCTGGCTCTTTAACCAAGCTCATGTAAACTTCATTCAAAAGATTATCAGAAACTTTCTTTGGTCTGATAGTAAAGGGAATAAAAAAGGACATGCAGTTAGATGGGATTAGTGTGTGAGAGGAAAGAAATTGGAGGATTAGACTGAAGGGCCTCAAGAAACAAGGAGTAGCTCTTGCAGTCATATGGATAGCAAAGCTATTTAAGGAGAGGAACCTTGGAAGGTTCTAATTAGAAATAATATTTACGAGAGTTGCCCCTCAAAAAGGTAGATCATGGAAAAATCTACACATTTGTCAACTATTGTCCGGGAAATGGAAGATTAGAGTTGGTGGTTCTGAAGTTTTCAAGGCCATTTGGAAAGGGTGGGAGCAAATTAGACACTCGGTCTAAGGAAACCACCTAATAGATAAATATAATAAAGTTCGTGGGGAAAAATCCATATGGTGGAGCTTGGAAAGGAATGGTAAACCTCTAGCACTCCTTCAAGATTGTTCTACCAAACACTGGAACAAGATTGGGATTAAAACCTTCAACAACCTTGTCAAGGATGGTAATATTATCTCATGGGAGGATCTTTCAAGAGATTTTAACTTTCCCCATTCCCAAAAAAGAACCTACTCCATTATTGTTGATGCTTGGAGGGTTCTAAAACTGCCCTGTGTATGTGGTGACCTGGATGACAGATTATCCACTTTGAAATGGCCAGATAACACCCCTTTGACAGATTGTAAAGCCAAACTCGTATATAATCTCCTAACCGGGACCAATGAAATCCTTCAGCACCTTAATTTGGCATGGGATGTCAACTTTGATGATTCCTTTTGGAATAACAGAGTGTTGAATATTTGGAAAAAGCCTGTGCAACCCAAGATCCAGTGTTTTGTATGGAAAGTCCTTTTACATAAACTCCCTACTACTCAAGTTGATTCCACTCCATTTACTTGCTCTATTTGCTAGTTACTTGAGTTTTTCCAACACATCTCTGCTGATTGCATTTTTGCTAGAGAGGTCTGGAAGTTGTTTGGGATTCAAATTGGTAGTCACATTGTAATAACCCCAGCAGATTATAACTTCGTCAAACACAAAGTCCTCTCTAATTCACTTGTTTGACATTTCATCAAACACTTTGCAAGCAAGAGATATATTGCATATGTAAATTCTGATTGCTTTCTAAATGCCAAACTGTAATAAATATGCTTGCAAAGAACACACCAAACAACTAACAATGAAGATGCAATTGTTTTTTAATAACACTGATTACAAATAGGAAAATATGCATCTACATCAATAAGACATTAGGGCAACAACTTCTAACATAAAACTCTGATATAAATCAGATTACAACAGATTTTACAAACCCTACCAATCCCCTAAATATCTACTCTCAAACAATGCAAAATGTAGTAGATAAAAACTTGGAATTGCTCAAAAAATATGAATTTTCCTATAGCAAATCACTGTAGCAAATTCCAACTTATTCCTTACTCCACAAATCTGGCCCTAGGCCACAAATTTGGCACAATGTGTTACGTCCCAATTTTTGACCTAATTTAAAATGTTCATATAGCCGTTGAGATGTCACGTGAAGTCAGTTGAAATTTGTTATAATCATGTGAAATGGTAAGATGGTTAATCGTTATAATTTCATATGAAGATGACATGCTAGTTAATCGTTATGATGCTATTATATTGTTATCTTGAAATATTAGAAAATTGGTTATTATCATGGGAAGTGGGATGGTAGTTTTCTATTATGGTGGTTTATGAATAATAATTTGTTATGGTAAATTGTTATTATATTGAGGAATATAATATAATCGTGGAGAATTCTCTTGCAGGAGCACGTCGAAGGGGGGGAAGCATTGCTAGAAAGGAATTGGGCATGGAGGAGCACCACCATCATTGAGCACATAGGTACAAGCCCTGAACCACTAGGGCTAAGAATAATGTAATGGACACCCCTGGATGTCCCATAAAACTAAACCAATTTGCTGAAATGAAATTATGTCAAACAGTTTGCATTCAACTTCTTAAAACCCCTTATAACTCCGGAAATCAAACGTTTATTTGTTTGTTGTGTTTTGTGCATGGAATTGGTATCATACAACATAAACAAGAAAGAAACTACAATAATATGCAAAGTGGAAATGAACTGCTGCTAATAAAATGTTATTTTCAGAATTCATAAAACCAAATACATGGCAGATTTAACAACTCACTAATTACTTCAGCAGTATTGACATAATACTCCAGCCCATGCTTTTGAACTTGCTGCTACAATACTTTGTCCTTCAATCAGTCCACTACCTTCATAATACCATTCCCTCAAAGCGGCATAAGCGTCGGACAAGTAGTGAAGAAGATATGAGCAAAATACCAAATCTGCCTGTAGCCGGAAATGCAACTAAACTGCCTGATACTAAAGCCAATAAGAAAGAATTCCAAAGGCCAAACCCCAAGGGAATGACGTCTAGAATGTTACAAGAGAGGATAGACGTCCTCAAATGCCAATAACAAAACTGCAACTCACACACCAATTTCTTCTCATATTCAACCTGTCTAATGAAGCCACAAATGCTTCCTTTTATTCTATTCCCACGGGTCCCCTCAACTCATATGGGCAATGTGGGATAAAAGATGTGTAATATAAAACATATATTAAAATACCCCTTATGTCTCCCTTGGGTACACATCACCATAAAATAAATATTAAAGTAACACTTTAATATTTTACAATTAAATTAGACGTTACTTTAATAAAACTTCAGGCATTAAAATGTATTAGCAATCGGACTCCGAATAATGCGAGTGATAGCTCATCGGAAAGCTCTCACCGAGGAGTATCGAATCCAATCCCCAAAATTGACCTGCACTGTGTCCTGTCGACTTACTAAAAATAGTAAGTATGCCTGAAACTGAGTAAATCAACTTCGTTTTGGCCCAAACTGGAAATGACTAGGCCAAAACACTCCAAGATCCCATTAAACCCTTCGTTAGCCCTCGGGACCATGTAGAACAAGGCTAACGCGCACACACTTGGTCAACTGCTAAAATGGGGACATTACAGTCCGCCCCCCTTGAAATTGCTTGTCCTCAAGCAATCTCAGTCCAGCCTGCTGAATAACCTGCTCACTCTCCCATGTAGAATCTTCCTCCGGCAGGTCTTTCCATTTGACCAAATACTCCTTCACTATCCTGTTTCTAAGCTTCCTCTCTCTAGTATCCACAATAGCCTCAGGTACTAACACAAGCTTCCCCTCCTCATCCAAAGGGGGTAAATCTGCAGAAGGCACTACACTCTGACCAATGGCTTTCTTAAGCCTAGACACATGAAACACATTGTGCACTCGATTGCCCTCTGGAAGCTCAAGCTCATAGGCGACTTTGCCCACTTTGCGAATCACCCTGTAGGGACCATAAAATCTAGGTTTCAACTTTTCAGCTCCGCTCTTCTTGAGCGATGACTGTCTATATGGTTGTAGCCTCAAGTAAACCATATCCCCTACCTCGAAGCTACGCTCTATTCGGTGCTGATCAGCATACAATTTCTGTTGATTCTGGGCCTGTTGTATATTCTCTTTGAGCACTTTCAGGATGTCCTGACTATCCTGCAATAAGTTTTTGGCTTTGGGTACTCTACTGTCCCCCAAAACTAAATCCATGAAGCTAGGTGCTTCATAACCATAGAGTGCCATGAAAGGAGTCATCTTGATGGACATATGATAAGTGGTGTTATAACAATACTCTCCCATATGCAACCATCTGATCCAAGCCTTTTGTTGTGTAGTTACATAGTTCCTCAAATATCCTTCCGCCCATTTATTCACAATCTCTGTTTGCCCATCTGTTTGCGGATGATAACTAGTGCTAGGTGTAAGATCTGTACCACACAACCTAAACAACTCTTGCCAAAAAACACTCATAAACTTACTATCCCGGTCGCTGACAATGAATCTGGGCAGCCCATGTAACCTGAATATCTCTTTAAAGAAAAGATCTGCCACCTGTGCTGCTGTGTAAGTGGACGGAATAGCAAAGAAGTGAGCAAACTTCGTCAAGCGGTCCACCACCACATAGATGCAATCCCTTCCCTGCACTCGTGGTAAACCAGTGATGAAGTCCATCGAAATACTTTCCCATTTCCTATCAGGAATGGGCAAGGGCTGTAATAAACCTGCAGGAAATGTGTGTTCTCCCTTATTCTGTTGACAAACCATACACTCCTTGACATACCTCTGAACATCATCTTTGAGCCCTTTCCATGAAAACCGCTCTCGGATCTGCCTGTAGGTCTTGAAGACCCCCGGATGTCCTGCTGTGGGTGCATCATGAAATGCCTTCAATATCGCCTCTCTCAAATGTGATGACGGAATCAAATAAACCCTGTCCTGAACTCTGATCAATCCATCTATCACCTCATAGCGATCATCCTATATGGTACCTGAAATCAATCCAGAAGCCCAAGCATCTCCGACATACTCTGCTATAATCCGATCTCTCCAATCTCCTGAAATCTCTGCCAGAGCACATAAGTGAGGTCTCCGAGATAAGGCATCAGCCACCACATTTTTCTTACCTTTGACAAACTCTATGTCAAAGTCATAAGCCTGCAATTTAGTCACCCATTTTTGTTGTCGGTCATTAAGATCACGCTGGCTCATGAAGTATTTAATACTGTTGTGATCAGTCTTGATCACAAAACGTCCACCTACCAAATATGATCGAAATTTGGCCAATGCATGCATTATGGCCAACATCTCCCGGTCATAGACAGAATAACTTTTCTCAACTCCTCGGAGCTTCCTACTCTCGAATGCAATGGGATGCTTCTCCTGCATCAATACTGCTCCAATCCCATCACAATGAAGCTCAAAAGGCTTTGTGAAATCCGGTAGAGCTAGAACTGGACATGAAGACATTACCTGCTTGAAATGCTCAAAACACCTCTGTGCTGCCCCTGTCCACACAAAGGCTCCTTTCCTGGTAAGATCTATCAAGGGTGTAGCAATCTGTGAGAATCCCTTAACAAACCTTCTATAAAAACCACATAAACCAAAGAATCCCTTAAGCTGTGTAAGGTTTGTGGGAGTAGGCCACTCTACAATAGCTCTAATCTTTTCGGGATCAACCCGAACGCCATCTGCACTAATGATATGCCCCAGGTAAAGGAGCTCAGTCATGCCAAACTCACATTTAGATTCCTTGGCATACAATGACTCTCTCTCCAGAATAGATAACACCTCCTCCAGATGATGTAAGTGCTCCTCCCAGGTCTTACTGAAGACCAAGATGTCATCAAAGAAGATCAAGACAAATCTCCTCAGCTGCTTCCTGAATACCTGGTTCATACAACTTTGAAATGTAGCAGGTGCATTGGTTAGACCAAATGGCATAACCATGAACTCAAAGTGGCCATAGTGACATCGGAAGGCTGTTTTCTCAATGTCCTTTGCTCTCATCCTGATCTGATGGTATCCGGATCGCAAATCAATTTTGGTGAAGAAGCATGCCCCATGCAACTCATCAATCAGCTCATCAATCCTAGGAATGGGATACCTGTTTTTAATTATTTTCTTATTCAGTGCCCTGTAATCGATGCACATGCGCATTGTCCCATCCTTCTTCTTTACCAATACTACTGCTGAAGCAAAAGGGCTCTTACTGGGCCTGATATGCCCCATCTCCAACAAATCCTTAATCGCCTTCTCTATCTCATCCTTGTGTTTCTTAGGATGACGATAGGGAGTAATCATAACTGGTTTGGCTCCCTCCTCGAGCTCAATAACATGTTCCATCCCTCTGTCAGGAGGAACCCCATGAGGAATATCGCTAAATACTTTAGCGTGTCTATCAAGTATCTTCTGGACGTCTAGTGGATGACTCTTTTCTTGTGGCTCTGGTGAAGTTGGCATAATGTGGCACTTTGCTGCCCACTCTATGTCATCATGACGAAAAAGTCTCTGCATTCTCCTCAAGGACACTATTCTGCAACCTCCATCTGAAAGCCCTCTAAGTACCACAGTTCTCCCCTCATGCTGGAATCTCATCTCCAATTTGGCTAGATTGAGTGTGAACTCAACTAGTGAAGCCATCCATGTCATGCCGAGGATGACATCATAATCTCCCATGTCCACAACATAGAACTCATCTTCCAACTCGTAGCCATCTCCAAACCTGATGCGAAGATTAGATATCTTCCGAGTGCATAATAACTTATCACCGTTAGCCACCATGACTCTAAACCCATCATGCTCCTCTGTCTGTAACCCTCTCCTGGCTACCAACTGTGCATCTATGAAGTTATGTGTAGCCCCAGTGTCAATAAGAGATATCACTTTCTGCCCTTGGATAGTACCCCTGACCTTAAATGTGATTGCCTTTTGGGCCCCTGTCAAGCGTGCCAACGATCTATCATCCTTAGGAATGTTGCTCTCCTCTATAGTGTTACCCTCATCTGAATCGTAGTGCTGATCCTCCCCTTCTGACTCTGACTCTTCTGCTGAAAAATACTCCATTTGATTTGCCTTAGCCTTGAGAGAGCATTTATGAGATAAGTCCCAAGGCTCTCTACAATGGAAGCACAGCTTCTTCTTTCGAAGTTCATTCAAGGTTTCATTGTCTAGTCCTTTTGATCCTTCTTTGGGTTTGCTATACTCTTTCTGAAATGATTTTTTGTCTTTGTCCTTGCGGTAGGAAGAATCTGTTGAATGGTTTTTTCCTTTGTATACCGAAGGGGCTAAATCTCGTGCCTTTTTAGTTGCTTCAGCTAACGTGAGTGGATCATGTCCCTTCACCCAACCTCGGAATGGATCAGCAAGACCATCACAAAATAACACCACCAATCTCCTAGGAGAGATATCAGTAACAAGTACAGACAAGCGTTGAAACTCGGCAATGTAAGCATCCACAGAACCTGACTGTTTTAACTGTGCTAGCTCCTTGAAATGTAACTCGGGATCCTTAGTGTCAAATCTCCCAATCAATGTTTCGGTGAATTCCTCATAGGATGTAATCTGATTATGCCCCAAAGTCACCATGCCATGATGCCACCATTCATGTGCAACGCCATCCAAGTGCATAGCCGCATACTTGATAGCCTCCTCCTCAGGCATAGGATTAAGCTGCAAGTATGTATCTACCTTCTGCACCCAAGCTCGTGCAGTCATCTTCCCTGAAGCATCATAATAAGGTAAAGAAAGTTTTCCAACTTTCTTCCTCAGCTCAAAGTTTTGATTCCTCCCTCCTGCTTTAGGCATGTGTCTCATCCTCAAGTCCATATAATCTCTAAGAGAAATATCTGCCTGAAACTCTGGTCCACTAGCCTCCCAGTCCCTCCTGAACTGATCCTGTAACTCGGTAATCTGCGGTTCGTTTACTGGATGAACCGGATCTCTGGGTGGAAAAGTGGGTAGAAGAGGTCTCGAGCTCACAGTCCGTGCTGGGCGTGCAACGTGTCTAAAGTTATCAGCCTCATTCCCATTGTTGCCGTGTCCATTATTACCATTAATGTTATTCTCAGGACCATTGTTGTTGCCTTGGCTTTCATGGTTATTGTTTCTCCCGTTGTTATTGTTTCCCTCGTTGTTATTGTTTCTGTTGTTGGCATCACCTGGATTAATATTGACACCCATTTGTCTAGCCATGAGCTGCAACATCATGTCCATTCGCCTATTCTGCTCCTGCTGCATACGCTGCCCCTGCTCTAATGTATCCAGTAACTGTCGGAACAGTACCTCCCCTTGATCTGGACCAGCATTTTTGCCTCCGCCTAATCCTGTATTCCTGTCATCTCGATCACCCATATTATTGTCCTGGTCACAGAATATCTCCTCTGTGTCTGTATGGTTGAATTCAATGTCCCCCTGCACGGATGTACTAGACTGTTTGCTTTGCAAGTCTGAAATCCTATTTTGTCTTGCTCTGGTATCGCGAAAATTATAAGACCCCTGTCGCATGCTCAAACATAAATGCTTAGCCTGTGTTTTTTTTACTTACTTTTTCCCTCTATCCGGCTGTTCCAAATTCCCTATAAGACCTCCACAGGATGGCAGGACTTATAGCTCTGATACCATTGTAATGGACACCCCTGGATGTCCCATAAAACTAAACCAATTTGCTGAAATGAAATTATGTCAAACAGTTTGCATTCAACTTCTTAAAACCCCTTATAACTCCGGAAATCAAACGTTTATTTGTTTGTTGTGTTTTGTGCATGGAATTGGTATCATACAACATAAACAAGAAAGAAACTACAATAATATGCAAAGTGGAAATGAACTGCTGCTAATAAAATGTTATTTTCAGAATTCATAAAACCAAATACATGGCAGATTTAACAACTCACTAATTACTTCAGCAGTATTGACATAATACTCCAGCCCATGCTTTTGAACTTGCTGCTACAATACTTTGTCCTTCAATCAGTCCACTACCTTCATAATACCATTCCCTCAAAGCGGCATAAGCGTCGGACAAGTAGTGAAGAAGATATGAGCAAAATACCAAATCTGCCTGTAGCCGGAAATGCAACTAAACTGCCTGATACTAAAGCCAATAAGAAAGAATTCCAAAGGCCAAACCCCAAGGGAATGACGTCTAGAATGTTACAAGAGAGGATAGACGTCCTCAAATGCCAATAACAAAACTGCAACTCACACACCAATTTCTTCTCATATTCAACCTGTCTAATGAAGCCACAAATGCTTCCTTTTATTCTATTCCCACGGGTCCCCTCAACTCATATGGGCAATGTGGGATAAAAGATGTGTAATATAAAACATATATTAAACTACCCCTTATGTCTCCCTTGGGTACACATCACCATAAAATAAATATTAAAGTAACACTTTAATATTTTACAATTAAATTAGACGTTACTTTAATAAAACTTCAGGCATTAAAATGTATTAGCAATCGGACTCCGAATAATGCGAGTGATAGCTCATCGGAAAGCTCTCACCGAGGAGTATCGAATCCAATCCCCAAAATTGACCTGCACTGTGTCCTGTCGACTTACTAAAAATAGTAAGTATGCCTGAAACTGAGTAAATCAACTTCGTTTTGGCCCAAACTGGAAATGACTAGGCCAAAACACTCCAAGATCCCATTAAACCCTTCGTTAGCCCTCGGGACCATGTAGAACAAGGCTAACGCGCACACACTTGGTCAACTGCTAAAATGGGGACATTACAAATAACTACTAGGTAGGCAAGAGTGTATGTTGGACGACCATGAGCTAACTTTTAAATTACATATCATTTAATAGTAAAAGAGATTACTAAGCATGAATTGGAAATTGAGCGAGTATGTACCTTTGTAATTGTGTTATTGATTGGAGTCTTCTAATGTATAATCATGTCTTATCATGTCGACATCACGATACCTACATATCTATACATGTACATACGTAAACCAACTTTATATATATAAGGATGTATACTCATACTTGATATTTGGCGTATACGTAAGAAATATATCGCTGGGGTTTACACATGTACACGTATATGCATACATACATATATAGGTATCTATAGATACCATGATGCTATATACTAAGACATTATTACTTCTTTCATCTTGGTGGTGGTCTATTATTATTTCTTTCGTGGCAACCTTTCATATTTTTTTTTTCCATCGGGCCTTATAATTTGAGTTGGCCATTTTAACTAATTTGAGTTGGCCATTTTAAATATTGAGGCCAATGACTTCTTGTTTACATTTGTAACTCTCACCACCACCCTCTTCTTGTTATTAATGTGCATATGGCTTTTCTTTATTTATTCTTCCACTGCCTAGGAAGCGGGGCTCTTCCTCTCGAAATTCACTAAGTCTACATTTGTTTTGCAAGGCACAAACCCTCAGCAACATGGAATACCGTCTATATTTGCATCGCTATTTCTCAGAACTATAGTTGTAGTTCTTACATCTGTTTGATACGAATTCTTCCTACATTTTGAGTGCATATAGTTCCCGAGTAGAGTCATTGGAAAGTGATGCTTGTTGTGCACCTTGGTTTGATAGAACATGGCAGCGAATTGTATGAATCGATTCCAGGTGGAGTACAGTCCAGATCATGGTTTGTTTTTCATGTTTGAATTTTTATGTAGTCTTTGAAATATATATGCATCTAAACTTGATACATGTTTTTGCTTAGTCAATCTGTGAAATGTCCTCAGAATAAGGACCTCTACTTTTTAGTCCATGAGTTAAGGACAACAAGCAAAATAAGATGCAAGTATAGTATACTTCATAATACTGTGATAAGTTTGGATAGGGGATTAGATTGGATTGTGATTATAATACAGAAGGAACACTTAAGCATGCACCCAAAAATTCATCCAAAAGGGCCATCTTGGCTGAGATGAAGGGTGAGATGAAAATTATTGTACCATAGAATTATTTCTTGCATGAAAAGAAAATAACCATTATTAATAATAATTGTAAGCTCAAAAGAAAAAAGATATTAATCAACAAGAGTCGGCTCATGGTAGTCCAATATTCAAATCCTTATGCTTAGTCGAGCGGTGGGAATGATACCCTAGTACCAGGATGCTCAGTGGCTGGTTAAGTTGTTCCATGTCTACTTCCGAGTAGGGAGGGCCTTTCTCGTTAGAGATTGCGTGGGGATAAGTTATGGTCTGAGGTTTGGTGGTTAAGCCCTTGACAATGTTTCCCCTCTCCACAAGATGTCAGGAAGTGCATCAAATAAAGATAAGCTATACATTCAAAAGTTTGTCGGGAACAGGTATTTTTACTTTCATGATGTATATTCAAGTAGAAGGTAAGATTAATCGAGTTGTATCATCGTTACAGTTATTTTTTAAAATGAAGGCAACTCTTATCATCAAGTATAATTGGCAACCAATTAGATTGGTTGATCTTCTAACTGAACGTGGAATATATTTATTTGCAAGAGATAGATTTATCTGATGGATTGTTATTTTAGTCTTTCATTTATAAGAATAATGATTATGAGCATATCTTCTAATCTTATGTTATTGCCACAGTCAAGCAATCAGAAGAAAATGAATGATAGAATGGTATCTGAAGCCCTAAATGATGCAGTGGTATCTGAAGCCCCAAATGATACAGTGGTGTCTGATGCCCTAAATAATCCAATGATAATAGATGCCCTAATTGATACTGTGGTATGTGATGTGCTAAATGATCCAATGGTAATCGATGGCCTAATTGATATAGTGGCATTTGATGGTAATCATCAATTGATTTTGATATAGTGGTATTGGATGGTAATTGTCATTTGATCCTAAGTGATATTTGTGGGCTAACCTGGGTGATTGCAGAAGCATCCCTACATTGATTTCAATTTCAAATTCCATGGTATGTAGATTTTAATTTCCATAATAAATTCATTGATGGTGTTTTCAATTTTTAGTTATGGAATTTTGTTTAACTGATTGTAACCATTAATCTCATTCACATGAACGTAACTGATATAATTGTCTTCCTATGAAAATAAAGTAATCACTGTATTTCTTTGATATGTTAATTGTTAGTTAACACCCGGAAAAAAGGTAGTTGTTACACAATGAAAAGACTCATTTGTCTTTTGCAACAGTTGCAACCCTTCGGAAGATAATTTCACCACCTCAGTTATGCAAATCAATGGGAGTGTTCGTTCCCAACGATCAATGTAACAACTGCAGAAAACCTTGACTCCACAAGCTATCTAGAAGAGTAGATGGCAACACATTCGATGCTTAACAATGAGGCTGCCCCACCTATTTATTCTTTTCCTTCAATAGATGGACCTCCTTCTAGAAGAAATAAGATAATACTAAATTCCTCCTTCTAGAAGATTCTTTTAATTAATTAATTTAACTTTAGTCACTTTTAATTAAATTAATTAAATATAAAGTCACCTTTTAATTTTAATTTATTTAATGACTTTATAAGAAATTAATTTAATCAATTTCTCCTTATTTCTCCACTTAGCCTTGAGAGAATGTAAAGGCTAAGAACTCCATTGAGATGCTAAAAAGATGGGGACATTACACACATCGATATTTCATATTATTGCTGGTTATATTCCTGAGCTTTGCAAGCAGTTTAACTTAGTTTGGGCCACTGTCTCTTCTATTTTGTTTTGGCATCTGTGGATTCTTAGAAATGAGGATATTTTCAAAGGTAGGAGTAGGGTTCTTACTAAGTCTCTACGGAGACTCATATTAAAACATGTCTTATTGCAGGTAACCTTGAGCTTCAAAGTGAATGAGAAACAATTTACCAAGGTCATTAGCAAATGTACTGAGATCCTGGATAAGGAGGGCATACCCTATCTGGCCAAAAAAGGGAGTAAAGAGGAAGCCACAAAAAGTACCTTGGGGGAAATGCTGAACCATATTATTCAAAGGAAGAAAGGCAATGTTTTGCCAATGAATGAACAAAGGGTACCTGATAGAGCTGGTGAAATCAGTAGCTCTAGTCCTAGCACACAACAATTGGTCCCTACTACACATCAAGTTCCTCCTAGTAGTCAGCAGGCTGGTTCCAGTGCTCAGCAAGTTCCTGATAGGATTAGTGGACCGGTGCAGCAGGTCATCCCTGGACAGCAGGACATAATGGTGGACAACTGGAATCAAGAATACAATACAGTTGGGGATGTTATAGATAGATTGATTCCAAACAATAGGGCAGAGAATTCTTTGATCTTTGTACAGAACAACTCTGATATAAGGGCTGGTAGAAGGCCTATTCCTACAAGGATCCCTGCTTCTGCCATTCTTAATGATCCTCACTTTGTGATTAGAGATCAGGGTCGGAGATTTGGATGGTCTGACGGGTTTCTTGCATGGACCACTTGGTTTGAAGGTTAATCATACTTTATGACAGGCTAATCAGTATATCTAGCTTAGTTTTTTTGTTGGCCTGATGTATATGTCGTGATCTGAACAGGCCCCGATCCGAGTACGTTGCTTTTTGTTGTGTTTTGTTTACCCATACTCTCGGGTTGGTAGTTAATACTCTGGTCTATGCTTATGGTGAACTGAAACTTTATCTTTTCCGTTGCTCTGGCTTATATTTAATAGAAAAAATAATATTTTCAATTCAATATAATATATAATATAATAATTGTCAATGCAATAATTATATTATCACAAACTCTATGTCAGCCTGAAGGAATCCAACCATAGCTACAATAATATTAACAGTGATTACTTTTCTACCATTTCACATGACAGTTCTTTATTAGATTATCTGGGGTCTCGCTACTAGGTTGGCAACATGCCTGGAATTTTGCCTTTTTGCAGACAAGTTAAATGTGCAGTTATGCATGGTTGCTTTCAGGAGTCACTTTTCAGGTTAACAGAAAAACAATTCTCCATATTAAGCAGATGAGATCTTTCCAATATTCCGTGAATCATCGTAATGTTCTTTATCATTATTTCCATGACTGCATTGCTGTTGAGGATCCAACTTCGCCTGAATCTCAGGTATGTTTAGTTAGAAAAAATTAAACATCAGAATAACTAGTGGTTATCATATTCATACATAGTAAACAGGAAGACATATTTAGACTAAAAGAAAAAATTCAACTGCATCCTACAATCTGCTAACTATGTTGACAGCAAACTAATAACATTGTAAGAAAACATTCGCTGATGGATAGCTAACAAAAGATCTAAGACTCTCGACATGTTTATTTTAGAGTGTATGTTCCAACATCAACACCTTCAAATTCTAACGAGTATCAATCTTGTCAAGTTTCCTCTATTAATGGTAGCACAGAGGTTTCAGGATCAATCAGATCCATAGAACCATTACTAAAGACAATATATGCAGAGAACATGGATAAAGCTTGGAGGCATGGATTGTCCGAGCAGGCAACCACTAAAAGTAAATGTGGTTTGTCGTAATTTGCCCACAAGCAATAATTGCCATCATTGGTTAATCCTCTATCAGATGAAGATGTTGATTCAATCGACAAGGAGATTAGAATATGAGTGGCAGTTTAGGAAACTGGAGAGAAAACAAGAAACTGCCATCTGAGAGGTTATAAATATATGAAAAAATAGAAAACCTCTCAGATAAGTAGTCTGGAATGTAAAATAAGGATGAATTGTGGTGAAGAAAACTGCGAAGAAGACTCATCAACACAACAAGCAGCAGCAAATGCTAATGAACTTGGAATTGCAATATAACATGAGGCAGATAACCGTTGAATAAGATATTCAAGATGATCCTGTTTGAAAATATCACATAAGACTTCAGTAATCTACTCTAGCAATTCAATTTCAAGAGAAACTATGCCGCATTCATTCTTGTCCAGTGCTCATGCATTCTCCTCTACAAATGCATTGTCCTCCACGAAGGCCAGCCAAGAGAAGTTTGGGAACAAGGAGAAGGTTAATGAAAATGCATTATCAAGTGAGGTGGATAGTCATCTGCACACGAATTCTCACTTTAAAACAATTGGTAAGTTGAAAAGCAAGAAGCCGAGTACAACATGTAGAGTAGAGAAGCGTGGGAATACAAAATATTGCTATGGAAGTTCAAGACAGTTACCATCAGCGTTCGAATATAATATGCATAACATAATCTATTTTACCGTTCCTAAAATTTATTTTGCCTCAGTTTTGCCTTTCTACGTGTTTGATTTAATGTCTAGTCATAGTGTCCATTTTTTCTCGAGAGCTTGAGAACTTGATAATCTTCATTCCTAAGTGATGAGGAGCAATCACAAACTTGACACTAAAAACATACTGTACCGAACCAAAAGCGTAGGGAACCTAACAAGAATTGATAAGAAGACTGATTCACCATTAAAAACAACACATATTTTCACTGCATATAACTATCTGCAGATTACAAAATGGATGCCAGAGAGCCACTTACATTTCCTGCTATTTGCTCACTCTCTATCAAAATATCATCTTTTTGCCCTTCTCGATTCTCCTCTCTGTCCCTTCAATCTCTTCCTCTTATAACATTTGAGGTAGTTATGAAGTCTTACAAGATGGTTCGGATTCTTGACAGTTACAAAACAAACTCATCAACTTCCCTATGGTAATTTATCGATAACATTGGTGGCCGAAATCCTTCTATTTTGGATACATTACATTGCAATTTTAAACAATAAAACTTTGTCATTGTATACGGGAATTTTGAAGGCCTTAAATATTTATAAAACTTCCTCTGCACCACTAAGATGCTCCACTAAAGAGACTATAGAGCTCTAATGTGTACAATGTTCAGTGCTCCATTTTGAGTAATGGATGACAGACGAACCAGCTTTGAGCTGAAAATATGGGAGATCAGATTATTTTAAGGCTAATGTAAATGCAGGGGTTCGGAATTCTAAGATTCTTCCAATCGCAATTCATGACTTCCGAGAGCGTGGTAAATGAGACTGGCAACATTTCGCCCGACAATAGGTTCTCCGTAATTAATATAATCATGATAGGACGGAAACACTCCTATCATAAGGGAGTCCACGGACTCACACAAGAGTAATGAATGCCTCATAAATTCCGCATTTCTAAAATTACGGGAACCGGAGATATTTTCAGATATTCCGTGAAATAATCCGAGTAATTTAATTCTTGAAGCTCAGTTTAAAACTAAATTTAACATTGAATTGCAAGAGGAGCAAACAGATCTGGTAAATGACCAAAAAATTTGGTCACATGGAACTTAACAGAATTCACATCTCTTGATTGCGCAAGAACAATAAATGGTTACTCACTCCCTTGCTTCAGCAGAATGCGGATTGCGTCAAGAATGTATAAAAGGGGCTCCAAATCCAAGTGATTTAATTCTCGAAGTTCAGTTTAAAACTAAATTTAACATTGAATTGCAAGAGGAGCAAACAGATCTGGTAAATGACCACAAAATTTGGTCATATAGAATGTATAAAAGGGGCCGTCAAGAATGTATAAAAGGGGCTCCAAATCCAAGTGATTTAATTCTTGAAGTTCAGTTTAAAACTAAATTTAACATTGAATTGCAAGAGGAGCAAACAGATCTGGTAAATGACCACAAAATTTGGTCATATAGAACTACCAGAATTCACACGTCTTGATTGCACAAGAACAATAAATGGCCACTGCCTTGCTTCAGCACAATGCGGATTGCTTCAAGAATGTATAAAAGGGGCGCCAAATCCGAGTGATTTAATTTTTGAAGTTCAGTTTAAAACTAAATTTAACATTGAATTGCAAGAGGAGCAAACGGATGTGGTAAATGACCACAAAATTTGGTCACATAGAACTTAACTGAATTCACAACTCTTGATTGCGCAAGAACAATAAATGGTCACTGCCTTGCTTCAGCAGAATGCGGATTGCTTCAAGAATGTATAAAAGGGGCGCTAAATCCAGAATTTAAATTTCTATTTTATGTGTATTGATTTAGGGCCCGTTTGGTTGCTGGAATATGATATCAGGTTTGGCATTTGGAATACGTGATTTGGGATTCTCGAACTTGAAATCCAGATTATAGTTTTGGGAATTTCATTTGGGACCGTTTGGTTCACCAAGAATTCATTATGAGAAGATGAATTTTCTCTTTTTAGTTTACCAAGAATTCATTATGAGAAAATCTGATTTGCTCTAAAATTAGGGCTTTTGAAAAATGAAACCCTTGCTGGCTAAGCGATGAAAATGGTAGAATTGTTTTCCTACTTAGCTTGCGCTCAACACTGAGTTGGATTTTCACAGGCAGACAGGGGAGGAGAAGTGAAATGACGAAATAGGGCTCTGGAAGTCACTGTCGGGTATCTTTAAATGGACAGGGAAAAAAGGTCTTTTACAGAGACAAGAGCAGTGACGCAGGGTCTGCTTACAAAAATGATTAAACGACACAGTAAACATCAACGAAAGTTAAGGAGACATGAAGAAAACGAACCCTGCTGAGCTGCAAACCAAAGCTTAATAAATCGTATACCGATGGAAGTTGATTGAATAGAGCAAAGGAGATGAACAACAAGCAGCAACGACAATATTTTGCAGACCCAAAATGAGCGCCAAACCAAAAAGAGTTGTAGCGGACGTAAAAAACCATTTGGTTTCAATAAATTTGGAATGCTTGTTTTCATCCAAATTGGAATTAAAACAGGTTTATGAGCAATTCCAAGTATCTGGATGGAAGACCAAATTCTCGAATTGGAGTATAAATGAGGATACGGGATTCTATTTTTCACAAATTCCAATTCCTGTTTTGCAGACCCAAACAGTGGATTAGGAAATTTTTAGAATTCAGAATTCTCATTCCATCTCAAATCCACGATCCAAACGGACCCTTAGTGTATGATCAGAAGACGTAGTTTAATTTTGTATTGGTTGCATTTCTGGTGTTGTTGGACAATTAAATTATTTTGTATTATTCTTGCCATTGATCTTTTTAAAATTTATTTGTATTTTTATTTTTAATAAATATTTTTCTTTTAATTTTCTTGAAAATTCAAATGATTGTGTTACATATAAATTAAATATTTTAAAAATTTCTTAAATATTATTTTAACATACTAATATGGTTATAAGGAATATCATTTTTAAGTGTGAAAAATTGAGGAGGAATTCCATTAAAAAATGATGATAGAATATTCTACAATGCATCTTAAAAAATAAAAATGAAAAAATTAAATCTAATATTTATGAATTGGACTTAAGATAAATTTTAAAATAAGCACAAAATAAATGTAAAAAATCTAAGGCCCGTTTGGCAATGGGAATACCAACGGAATAGGCATTTATGCATCCGTATTCCTCGTTTGAGTGCAAAAACTTTCAAATGTGAATAGGAATACAACCAGAATAAGTATTCCAATTTTGCCCAAAAACTTGGCATATGCAATTCCACCTAGATAGGTGGAATAGGAATACTTATTCCTATTCCATATTTCCTTTGTTGAAAAATATAAAATTTCGGGTCCGTGGTTCTCAAATTTGCCTTTGTCACTCGTGTCCATGAATATTTTGTGGTCTTTCGTTGCCACTCACGTCCGTGAATTTGTGGTCTTCCGTATCAAGGGACGGAATTTGTGGTCTTTCGTATCTTCCATTTTTGCAGGTATGGTTGTGTGCTTCCATTTGTAGCATTCGTGTTTTGTATGATTTCAGGGTTCTCATATTTGCATCAGGCGACGGTTCTCATATTTCCATTTTGTGTTCTTTCGTATCAGGCGACGGTTCTCATATTTGCATCAAGGTTCTCATATATCTATTTTGTGGTCTTTCGTATTAGGCGATGGAGTTTGTGGTCTTTCGTATCCTCCATTTTTTGCAGGTATGGTTGCGTGCTGTCATTTGTAGCATTCATGTTTTGTATGATTCCAAGGTTCTCATTTTTGCATCTTTCGTTATATATTTTTTAGGGTTCCAAAATGATTGCAGAGGCAGAGATTCAGAGGCAAGGCATAGACATATGCATGGTGCAGGGTGTAAGTGATTTGGAGGTAAATTCTCATGCAATAAATTTAGATGCATTGTTCATTTTTGCCCATGAAATTTGCAAGCTAGTCTTTTGTGGGTTTACACTGTCTTTTCTGGGTCGATGCAGATGTTTGGGATTTTGTTTCTAATTTGTGTTGAATGATGAGATGGTTTGAAAACTTATAGGGTTAGCAGTGGGTTGTATTATTTTAGAATTGTTGTGTGTTGTGTATTATTTACATGGACATTACAAGTTGTTACGGGCCCAATGCTTTCATTGGATTTATGTGGGCAGTACAAAATAAAATTCATAGCTATTGTGGCACCAAATAAGAGACTTCGTTGTTAAATTTTTACTTTGAAGCACTACCCAATAGAAGATCCCAACTTTGGGGAGACTGTTTAATCCATAAAGGTAGGTAGGAATATCTGTCTTTTGAAATCCTTATTTTTCAACCATGATTTTATACCCATCTCTAGAGTTATATGCTCCTCATTTGGCCTAGTCTAGATTATTTCATCTTCATCTTCTCCAAATAAAATTAGCATGTTCTCCAAGAAAATTCTTAATTGCGATAAAATCTCAACTAGTAGATTCAAAAGTGCTTAATTATAATAAGATGAATCACACACAATGGCTAATTTTAATCTCTCATCAGGTGCATCAAAACAATGTTCTTCTAATACCACATGTGAACTTGATAAATCTTTTTCCTTCACAAATACTTCCTTAAACTCTTCAACATGTTCTTTGAGTGCTTCTCTCTAATTGCTATTGCTAGTGTCATTCCTTCTATCACTTCTATTGTTGTTCCTTCTGAATTTTGAGTTCCTGTTGATGTTCCTCATATCCATTCTGCAAAATCTTGTAATATGACCAAAGTTATTGCATAAATGACATATAGGTGTACTCCTCTGATTAGGTCCATTTTGATTTAAAGGTGCTCTGCAATTCCTCGCAGTGTGTCCAAAGTTGTTACACTTGTAACACACAATATTTCTCCTTGTTCCATTAGTTCTTTCTCCTTCATTATATATGCTTGAGGATCTCCTTCTTTCATTATTTGTAGGGTTAGTTACCCTAGACATTTTACTATTTCCATTATTTCTACCAAACTTAGGTTTCCTACAATCAACTTCTTTATGTCCAAAACCATGACAATTATAACAATAGAAATTAGTCATAGGATTGAAAGACTTACGTGTGTAATCTCTTTTCATATGACCAGCTTCATTATATATAAAGCATCTACCTTTGAATTCATATCTTACTTCTTTAGGTGGTTCAACATGCTCTATTTGTTTAGTATCATCAAATTTCTTAAGTTGACTTACTTACTCAATTTCTTTAGATACTTATTTCGACTTACTTGACTCAATTTCATTATGAGCATTCTTCTTCAGTTCGGGGGTTTCAACAACTGGATTTGATTCCTTTGTCACTTCAATTTTCTCCAATGAGATATCCAAGATCTATTTTATCATAAGAGGATCTTTGATAGAATATTTGTTCATCAATCTTTTCACTACTAGAATATAGCTTCTCTAACTGTTTCTTAGCCTGGGTCAATTCACATTTTACAATGATATTGTACTTCTTGAGTTCTACATGCTCTATTTTGATAGAATCAAGTTCAGATTTCACTTTTGTAAGACGAGATCTTAGATCTGCATCCTCAAATTTTAGAGCTGATTCAATTTTTCTACCATCCTTCTTCAGACCTTGTTTCAGTTCGACAATCTTCAACTCATGTTTCAAAATCTCATTTTCTTTCTTTAATGTTGCTAACTCCTTACTATCACTAGTCTCCTCTATAGGTTCTTTTCTAGATTTGAGATGATCAATCTTATCTTTTAGTTTCCCAATGTAGTTTTTATCATCTACATACCTTTCTTTTAGTTTGTCTCTTTCTTTAGTAAGAGGATCAATCTACTCAAGGGTTTCTTCAAGATTCCTCTTTAACTGCTCCATGTTCATAGGGGTCTTACTCAAGCTATTAAGCCTCTTCTGAGTAACTATGCTCTAATATCGATTATTATAAATAAGTAATATTGAGAGGGGGGTTGAATCAGTATTCTACAAAATTTTGCCCACAACTAAATATTGTTAATTACTTTATAACATGCATATGAAAGTAAACCAACAATGTTGAACAGTATATAAATCCATATACAAAGAGAACTCATAAAACCATTTTGTTAACTAGGGAAACCTTGGCCAAGGTAAAACCTTTGAGGGGATGATAACCACAAAATGATCAACTAAACAAAAGTATCATGTTAAGTATGTTGACCCTGTTAGGAGTCTATGAAGTACATATAGTGTCTCGGTCTTTGATAGATGACTAGGCCTTGTTAAAATCCTCAACCCTATTAGGAGTTGATATTACAAAATGTATGCAAGATGAGCCCATTGCCCAAACATGCAATTATACAATGTAGTTCTTATATACAAAAGAATACATACAAAAACCTCTTACTACTGTTTATTTTACTTCATAATATTTTGATCATTGATTAGATTTCACGTCCTATATTTCACATAATACTTCAAATATCATATGTCACACTTTTACGCAACTTTGCATAACTTGATCTTTTACTTATACCTTTCCATTTTATGAAACTTTCCCTGTCGGCCTTTGAGAATTCACACGCTTGGCATAATACAAAAATAATTCTTTCCCTCTTAGTTTTAACATCTAGGATGTCATCCCTAATTAGTTAAGTAATGATTTTGTAACCAAAATAATGCATTAACCTGTAATTTGCGTTTTACTGTTATGCTCTGTTATGCTTTATTCACTACCTTTACTGGTGTTTACTGCATAACTTCTTCTATATTGTCCATACAGGCTTGCGCACTTAGATACGTCATCATAACACTTTATGATAGTTCCCCTTAACTACACACATGTCAACTATTTCTCTATCATCTGAAATCTGCAAAACTATTCATGTGCTACCAATAAAACTGTCTGATACTTAGACAATTTTTTGCATCCAACTAAGAGATCTTTATCTATACATTCTTCCATCTCATCCTGAGATATATGTTTTCATCTCAACTCAAGTCAACTCATATTTAAATCATGAGTTAGTATAACAATCTAGACCTTGTTTCAACTCTTTATTTGGCAAATAGTTAGGTCCTCACATGAACCTACCGGGGCATCTTCATTTTGACTATGTAAGTTTGAAAAGGTGGAGTAATCAACTCATTTGACTTTTCTCCCATTTTCACCATGCACAAATATTTTATGTTATATTAGAAAATGCAAGAAACCGAATTAATAGATCTAGTTAGTTCTAGAAAGGACACCTGTCATGATGTAGTCATTTGGCATGGTTATTACTAATCACATGTAATGTTCCCTTTTTTGAATATTAGAAATTAATTACGTAGTTAAAAATTTAAGTTGTCATAAGTTAATGACAACTTAAATTAATTATTTAATAGAATAATTAATTTGACTTTTTATATGAACCTGAATTGTAGAATAAAGTCACTTTATTTGAAATTAAAAGATATAAAAATAGAATTCCAAGAGAAGGGATAATGGAATGCCAAGAGTTTTCTAGAGAAGGATACAAAAGTACAAGGAGAGGATTATTCATAACATGTTAGGTTTAAACTTGGTTTATTATTCTTTCTTGGTGAGTTTGAGAGCTTTAAGATTTCAGTGTCGAAACCTGAGCACGAAAACCTTCAATATTTGTTGTTGGATTGGACGGAAACCCAATTCATGTCCTTGGTGGATTCATGATACATATTTCATATTTTCTTGAAAATAAGCTTGTAATAATTTATCTTCATTATTAATTCAAAATCCTATTTTAGTCTAATATTATATATTTTTCATATAATTAGTTAGATGAAGAGAAGTCAATTTGTATATGAATGTTGTGTAAATTCATATAGAACATTTGGTAAAATATTGGAGAAACTATCCTAGGGATATATTATACTAGCAATTGCACTTTAGTGTGCAATAGGTACGCCGAATAAATTTTGAAGGTCAACTATGGAAAAGATCATAACCTAGATTATAAACACAACCCTAACCTTAATTATTACATAAACCTAAATATGCTTAACCATAAAATTAAATGTGTTCTAAAGTCTAACTCTAATTCTACCCCTAATCCTAATCCATGATAATATGTATGTTATCCCTTATACTAACCATAATTGTAACATTTTCCTAATCTCAACTCTAATCCTAACCCAAACATTAAAACCTAACACAAAACAAGATTATAACCCAAACTCTAAAACTAATTTTAACTATAATTGTGACATAAACCTAAATCATTATCCTACTACTAACTCTAATTATGAATCTAAATCAAATCCCTAACCTTCATCATAATTACAACCACAATATACATTTTAAAGAGAACCATAATCATAATTTTAAACCCAAATCCAAATCCTAATAAGAATATAAACTATGATATAAATCTTAGCCCTAATCATAATAGTAACTATAATCCTAATTCTACAGTCTAAAACATAATTGTAATCTTGACTTGACAATAATCTTGATGAAAATGAAAACTTTTGTTCTAACTATAATACCCAGGATCACATAATATTAATAAATAAACAAAATTTTACATTATTTAAGCTAAAAATAATAATAGAAATTTTGAATGAAGTAAATTTAGATAATTAAACAATATAACTAAATAGTCTATGTGCTATCAAAAAGTAGACCATATATCTTTTAGATATATTTGTAATACAAAATAAATAATGCTAACAAAATTAATTTCATTATTCTTGTTTTATATCAAATTAAATTTTTTAATTTAATATTTAATTAATTATATATTATATTATCTTCTACTATACTAAATTTAATAATTAATAATATATAATTTGCACAAATAATAAATATATAATATTACCTTCAAAATATTTAAATCTAACATTTTATATAAATTTGAATGAGAATGAAAATGTAACTAAGTTCAAAATCAATTGAGATCCATGGCCAGGGCAATCTCTGTGAGTTGAAATCAAAAGGATTGGATTTAAAACCCCTTCCAAAGAAGGCACAGTGGCACAATTCCAATATAAATAACACTTTCCAAAACTAAATTCTAGAGGAAAAAATCTTCAAACCCCAAAAAGCATCCAAAATGGATAACACGGAATAAAAATTGGCAAGGAAAATAAATCTTGAGAGATTCACCATATCTAGCAGCTAATGCATCATAAAGATCCCCATGAAATAGACATAACCCACAGAACTGTCGATCGTTTTACATGTCAACAATAAAATAAAGCCAAAGAAAAACAACAAACCCATGAGCTATTGATCAAATCTCCAAATCTATAATTGTAAGAAATTTTCAAACAAACCCTAATAGATGATCAAGGACGAAGGCAACAAAAGCTATTATACACTACATCACAGACAAAATTACAAAACACCTTCAAAAAACAACCAGAAAAAAGCCTGTAGCAAAATCAAATCAACAATGAAACCTAACAAGAAAAAGATGAACAAATGCCTCACAAGGACCGTTGCATAAAGGCTCAGATTAGGGGTGGTGATATATATGAGCTGTCTTCAAGGATTTTTCGCCATTACGTCGAACAAGACCATTCATTTAGCTCATCATTGCCCTTCAGTACTTCCATCAACACAAAGAGAAATCAAAATCGATTCTTCGACAAACTAAAATGACATAAATTGAAGCTAAAATTTATTCTTCAGCAAACAAACTTGATCTAAACCAAAACTAAATTAGTTTCTTCACCGGACGAGGTTTCTAACCTCCACAACAATCCGGAAACTCGCTGAAATGGGTTTATAAAACTGATTGGATTAGGGCTAGGGTTTTTCTCGCCACTTTATCGTCGATATTTTTCTCTAGATATTTTGGGCTATTCCGTTAATTGACGCCATGTTCCACGCTGAAATTTTTTCTGTCATCTTCCTCGCCTTGACTTATTTGAAAGTTAACGTGTTTTCTTAATAATTACCTGACAACCCATTTCAAAGTATCTGCTTTGTTTTTTCGAGGGTTTTCCATTTGTCACTACCAAAACCAACGTGGCAATCACACTGATTTTAGCGTGTATATTAAATTTCAAACGCACATTCGACAGTGCCGGGCAGAGGTGGTACATTTTGAACGATCCAGATCATACCGTTGAGGCAAAATGGACGGCTGGCAACGAATTGAAATTGAGGGCTGAGAAAGCTTCAATCGTCTTGCATTGTCGAAGGAGCATTGTCAACCGTTGATTGTTCAATGATGTTTTGAAACTCTAGTATAGGGACGACTTCGGCATAATTACAGTGGTATTAGAGTTGGTTCTCCTAACAACTTGTGAGGTTTGATGAGAAAAATGATTCACTATTAGGCTTAGTTGCAAAGATTATTCAAGAATAAATTTATACACTTGTTTTCTTAATTTGAGTAGTGTGTTTTAGTGACAACTCTTCACAATTTGACTAATATTATCATGGTGTGTATTATTTATATGTAAATCAAAGGTTTTATTAAAATTTAATCCATAATTACAAAAACTTTTTTGAGTCAATTGCTAGGTAAGAATAATTTGTAACCCAATTGTTTTTTTAGAGGTATTACTAGTTGTGATGTGAATATCAAGATTTAACTGTGTGATTTTTTGAGTCAAACTCGATGACCCATGTTTCATGAGTAGTGATTCAACATGAATCCATCTCTCATGAGAATAAATGGAACACTTAGCACTCATTGGATCTAGGTGATGCTCACAGGGGTGAAGCACCGAGACTTCCCATATTCACATAAATCCTGATATTCACATCACAATTTGACTAGCTGTGGAAATCATCTCCTACTTATCAGGTATTACTAGTGTTAGGGAAATAGTTTTGATTAAGTAAAAATAGGATTTGAAAGGTCCCGAAACCTTGTACAAAGGGACAAGAAAGATATAGCAATGAGAACCAAATACAACTATGGAAAACCACCCAACAAACTTAGAGGGACACGCAAAAATCCCAACAAGAGGGCAAACAACCCAAGGCACAAATAGACGATCAAGATTTACATTTTGGTCCTTTCTTTTGAGATCTTAAAGCCATATCAAACAAGGGAATTGAAGAATTCATTTTTTTCCTTTTAACTGTAGTCCAACCATCCTCCACCTTCCCTGCCATACTCTGCCAATCCCCGCAAACCCCCAGAAACCCCCCAGCCGAAGAGCGTGGAGCAAGGTTCTGGATAGAAGGGACAATAGTCGAAACCTAACTCAAAGAAGGCAAAGAGTCAGGAACCACCGAATCAGCAGAAGAAAGAACCTCAGCAGCACATGGAGGCCAAACTGTAGAAGGGACCCCAAGTACAACATCTGAGGTATCAGCGAAAACCTCATCCAAAGTGAGATCATTATGCGAAGGACTAATCAAGCCCTCCTCAACTGATGCAACTTTCTGAACTGTATAATGATCATTTGAAGCCCCAAACCACCAAGACGGGGATTTCCTCGTTTTGACCTTGGTAGGGCATCGAGTAGCAAGATGACCAATATCGTGACACTTCCTACATCTAAAGGGGATACCTTCATAATCCAGAAGTTGGATCCAAGAACCACCAGGAGAAGGCAACTTAATCATAGCAGGGAGCCCTTTAGAGATATCCATCTCCATCAGAATACGAGCATACGTTGCCTGGAGATATTGGAAGAAACCGAATCAACCATCAAGAAATCCCCAAAGCCATCCCCCACAGCTTCCAAGACCGAGTCCTGCCAAAGATGAAGGGGAAGATTCGGCAAATGAACCCAAAGAGGAATCTTATCAAAGGATTCCATAGTAGGGTCAAAAGCCAAAAACCAAGGTTTGGCCATAGGGGGAACCGTTCCTCCCAAGAGAATCCACAAAAAAGGACAACAACCCTATCCTCAACATTAGCAAATTTCACGATAAAAAAACCTCTAGCAATAGGGTAGATTTGATAGTTGCTAGTAGGGGAAACTTGAGTTTTACTAAAATAATTCCTCATATAAGTATCTAGTTGGGGGTCTATATATTGATTGATAGATACTATGTGATCAAGTTAGAACAATTTTACATGGTTATAGGCATATGGTAGCTTTAATATGTTGGTAGGTACACATTGGATCAACATAAGATACAATTAGAGCTCTTAGATGATGGGAAAGAGGTAGTGTTAAAAGCTTCATCGGATAAAGAACCTAGAGTGGTGTTAATATACAATATGGAAGCTAAGTTCATAGTTGCATTTGTATGTGAAGATGAAAACATTTTTTCCCCTTTAATTGAGAAAATAGAAAATGAGAGTTTAAATCACGAGGTAGCAATTTTCCAGTTTGTTTGTGATCCATTGTTTGAAGTATATGATGAAGTTATATATGATAATCTACTCTTTGAGTTGGATGATGAAGAACCTCTTGATTAGATGACACAAGTAGGATTTAGGATTCAAATGTAGTATATAACTTTGATTTGTTACCAATAGATGATAGAAAATACAATCCCAAAGATGTTAGAAATTAGAATATCAATTCTAATAGTGTTGAAACCATTTGTTGAAACAAGTTTGCAAACTAGTTTTTATGCAATAACAAGATTCTACATATAATTTTGACAAAGTTGAGAATGAAAATCATGATGGGTATAAGTCTAATTGATGTGAACATAAATTTTTAGAAATTGCTTGATTGCATTGTGAGGGGTGCATATTATTTATATTTAATCTTGTCAGATGATGAGTTGAATATGTTTATGATGATTTATAAAAAGAGACTAAATAATTGGTAGAAGGAGGGTTACAGTCTATCATGTTATGGGATGTTCTCTCCTTTATAAAAAGGAAGATAAAATCTTCCTTAAAGGTTTTCAATTTCCATTTTTCAGATGGTTGCTATGATGGGTTACAAAGATATAAAATTAAGAATAAATTAAAGTCTCTAGGTGATGGGAGTGCTAGTCCTTCAAATTGTCCTTCGGTTGTGGAATTACATTATGAAGGTTTAATTTTAGCTTTGATTAATAAAACTACCACATTATTTCTATGGTTATACTGTTATAAAATTGCCTTTGTATTGGTTATCACCATCGGTGCTTGTAAATGTTATTTAAATGCACTTTGTTTGATTAAATGAAATCATCAAAATATGCATTCATTGTTCTTATTTTGGTATTAGAACAAAGATAAACCTTCAACTTTAGGTGTAATGTAAGGTGGGATGAAGATTAAAATGCATAGATTGACAAGACATTTTTTATCTTGCAATTAATATATTTTACAAAGACAACAAGCTAGTCTAGAAGTTTTTGAAGGTTGTGTATAGGCATCACAGTAGATTTTGTTGAAGTTGATGAACGATCAACCCCACAGCTCCCAAGAATCACCTGCATGCAAACACCTATTACAGAAGAAAGAGGCAAAAAGCTATGGAGGCAAGAATTGCCAGATCCATAGATGAGACATTCTTGATGAGCAAAAAAGTAAATTGCTATTATCAAAAGAGAATTATCTCAAGTTAAGTTTACAATAAGAGATCATCCTTATAAAGGAGATCAAAACCCTAAAAAAGGTCTAACCTAGGTTGCATCAAAATAATTAATAAAAGAAATTAATTATTAGATGCCTAAAGTTTAGCTTAAGCAACTAGAGTTACTTAGGAAATATCTAATAACTCTAACACCCCCCCTTAAGATAAACTTAGGGAGTAGCTAAAAACCTAGAAACTACTGCTAAAAGTAGAAATGGGTCCCGGCAAACAAAGCCTGATGAGGTACCCAAGCACAACCAAATCTCTGAAAAGAGGAGAAATAGAGAAAACCACATGGGAAAAACCCTACTCCAAAAAGAGATGGAAAAACATGCTGAAATAAACTAGTGAAGGACTGAAGAAGCCTCCAAACTAGGGAATGTCCCAGAAGATAGGAACAAAGATGATCATGTAGAACACCACTGAAGCATGTAGAAGCTGCAAAGCTCTATCAAAAGTAACTGCTGATCTGAAAGACCTCCATTGAAATAGAACCTGACCAGGTAGAGAAGACTATAATTTGCATCGAAACAGGAGGCACACAAAGGCAAACAACTGAACTCAAAGATACAGATGGCATGAAACACCAAAGCCTGAAGAGCTGATCAATCGAACCAAGGAAGCATGAGAAACAACAGAAGAACCCCCCCTAATGCAAACAAGGGTGAGGTGACGGGCACCTGAAAAAGTGGGCCAAAAGAACTGCATGTCAAGGAACCACGATCAAGATGCACAAAATAGTACATGTGTGTGTACTGAGGTGATCAATCTCAGACACGTCATGAGGCTAATGTCACGGAAGGGACACTCACTAGACAAAGGAAGATGGCAAACAAAGGTAAAAACATCAACCCCCCATGGCACTTTATCAAAGTAGTGCATGTACAATAAGGCACAAGATATAATGAATCCCAAGAATACAGTAATCTGTATGAGTGTCCTCAGATGACACTACTCGAATCAGAAGGCAAACAAAGGCAAACAACTGAAACAAAAATACAGATGTAGTATGGCACTTTATCTCAGTGCATTTGCAATAATGCATACAAATGATGGCTAAATAGATCAGAAGAGACATAAGACTAATACAGTAGATAGTACAAGTCATGACGAATCATCTAAAGCAAAGAAATCGATCCTCGGACCTGAAACAACCAAGTTATCCATCAGAATGCAAAAGTGCAGAAGACTGAATAGAATGTGCCTGGAGAAAAATCTGAAAAAACAACTAGCATCACTGAAAAGAGGTCAGAAAGACCTTTCCAACGATATAAAGAATTCTCAAATCGAAGATCGGATGCTCAAGAAATGCCTCCCGGAGTGCAAAACTATACCGCTGACTTTGACAGCAGAAAAAGCTATCAAAACAACATCAAAACTGAAAACTAACTGTACCACTATGACGGGCTCGGAACCAGCTTTCCGGCAACATCTCGTTTGCAAAAAACGGAGTCCGTTTGCCCAAGATATGAGCAAAAAAGCAAAGGTAGGTTCAAATAGAGGCCGAGGAGGTGACAAGAGTAGTGATGCAGTGCTGATATCAGCAGGTGACGAGCCTAAAGTTGACGGTCAAATGGCCATCAAGGCAAAAAATGCCATAAAATGACCCCTGTTGAAAAAAATTCAACCGCCGGAAACAAAAGCCGAACAAAGGGCCGGTGCCGGATTAAAAACCGGTGGCCAATAAGGGCATGTGCTGAAAAAACATGCTCCAAAGACATGCTCCAAAGACAAGACGCGTGCAACATGAAAAAAAATGTCACTTCATTGCAAACACCACAGAGCCGTTCCCAACTGTTCCAGAATGAGAAAAATCACCATCGGGAGGAGCACGAGTCTGAAGAAAAATAAAACCCACAAAGTTGCCAAAGATGCCGCTCATCCCACAAACTGCCAGAAGGAGAAAAAATTGCCCATCATATGCTAAAAGAATGACACACACAGAAAAAACGTTAAATGCTCCAAAATTGGCATAGATAGCAGTCTCCAAAACTAAGACGCCAGTGATGGGAGTAGACAGGCCAAACACATCACCAAGAACCTGTCAAAAAACACATCAGCAACTTCATTGAAAGCCGCAGGTTTGAGGTGAGAGAGCCGCGTTGACAGCAAAGAAAATTCCACCATGTTTTGCAAATCCTGCCCATCATCCAAAACCCGTGAGCTCTACCTGCAAAGTTTTTGGAAGCTCTTGGCACATATTTAGAGGATGTGCAAGTTTTGAGCATGTAGGATTTGAGCAAATAAGCCAATCAAATCCACAAAGCCTTCGAATCCCTGCATGCAAAAACCTGTCACAGAAGAAAAAGACAAGAAGAGGCAAGGGTTTGCTAAAAAATGGAGATAGAAGAAAATTTGCTCTCAAATGAAAAATGCATAAGAGATAATGAAATAAGTACAAGACTCAACCTTATAAAGGTGAGATAGAAACCCTAAACTAAAAAGCTAGGTTGCACATTATTAATTAATAATGCACCTACAAGATAGCTTAAGCAAAATAGAGTAATAGGCAACTTAATTAATTAAATCAAAGTGATTTAATTAATAAGTGCAAACAAATAATTACTCTAACACCCCCCCTTAAGCAAAGCTCAGGAGTAATAAGTGCAAACAAATAATTACTCTAACACCCCCCCTTAAGCAAAGCTCAGGAGGTAAGCTAACCTAGCACAGCTATGAAAGCAGGAAAATTGGGTCCCGGCAACAAGGCTTGATCAGGTACCCAATCACAACATAATCTCTATAAAGAGGAGAAATAGAGAAAACCACATGGGAAAAACCCTACTCCAAAAAGAGATAGCAAAGAATGTTCCAGAAGAAGGAACAAAGAGATCAGAAGAGAATCACTAAAGCATGAAGAACCGCAAAACTCTGTCAAAATGCTGATCTGTAGAACCTCCATGGAAATAGAAGGCACGAACCGAGCGTGTCTATATGGTAGATGATCCATCTCACCGAAATGCATAGGTAGCCAGCCACTGCAATCGCCTAGTATGTAGGATCAGGTACTAAATACGTAGCTCACACCAATGAACCATCAACCAAAGAAGCATAGAACAACAATATAAATAACCTCCCCTTAAGGCAGGTGAGGTGACAGGCAGTTGAAAAGGTGGGCCAAAAAATCTCCTACAACACAGGAACCAGACACATCGAGAGTGAGGTACAAACACCAATAAAGGCACGTGTCATCGACACTGCATGAGGCAAAAGAGAGAGAGGGCCTATAAGCGGCAAACAACTATCCCCCCCATGGCACTTTATAAAATAGTGCGAGTACAACGAATCACAATGATGAAAAGGATCCCGAAATGCAAGAGTGGCACTTTATCTCAGTGCGTTGCATAAAGATGCTTACAATGAATATCAACAATGATCAGAAAAAACATAAGGCTGAAACAACAGAAGGTAAAGCCCAAAACGAAGCAACTGAAGCAACAAAATCGATCCCCGGACCTGAAACAAACAGGATATCCACCATAATGCTAAAACGCAAAAGACTGAATAAGATGTGCCTGGAACAGAATCTGGAACAACAACCAGCATCACTGGAAAGAACACAGAAAGAGCTTTCCAGCGATATAAAGAAGTCCAAAATCGGAGATCGGATGCTCAAGATACGCCTCCCGGAGTGCAAAATAGAACATCCGGTTTGACTGCCAAAACATGCAACCAAACTGCATCAAAACTCAAAAAAGCCTGCACAAATATCTCCGTCTCGGAACCAGCTTTCCGGCGCATTTTTCAGATCGAAAAAATACGTCCGTATGCTCAAGTTACGGAGAAAAAACCACCAGGCCCTCTGAAATGCATGAAAAATTATTTTTTTTAATAAAAACATATAAAAAACAAAAAACAAAAAAACTTCATTAAAAAAAATGCATGTAGGATTTGAGCAAATAAGCCAATCAAATCCACAAAGCCTTCGAATCCCTGCATGCAAAAACCTGTCACAGAAGAAAAAGACAAGAAGAGGCAAGGGTTTGCTAAAAAATGGAGATAGAAGAAAATTTGCTCTCAAATGAAAAATGCATAAGAGATAATGAAATAAGTACAAGTCTCAACCTTATAAAGGTGAGATAGAAACCCTAAACTAAAAAGCTAGGTTGCACATTATTAATTAATAATGCACCTACAAGATAGCTTAAGCAAAATAGAGTAATAGGCAACTTAATTAATTAAATCAAAGTGATTTAATTAATAAGTGCAAACAAATAATTACTCTAACACCCCCCCTTAAGCAAAGCTCAGGAGGTAAGCTAACCTAGCACAGCTATGAAAGCAGGAAAATTGGGTCCCAGCAACAAGGCTTGATTAGGTACCCAATCACAACATAATCTCTATAAAGAGGAGAAATAGAGAAAACCACATAGGAAAAACCCTACTCCAAAAAGAGATAGCAAAGAATGTTCCAGAAGAAGGAACAAAGAGATCAGAAGAGAATCACTAAAGCATGAAGAACCGCAAAACTCTGTCAAAATGCTGATCTGTAGAACCTCCATGGAAATAGAAGGCACGAACCGAGCGTGTCTATATGGTAGATGATCCATCTCACCGAAATGCATAGGTAGCCAGCCACTGCAATCGCCTAGTATGTAGGATCAGGTACTAAATACGTAGCTCACACCAACGAACCATCAACCAAAGAAGCATAGAACAACAATATAAATAACCTCCCCTTAAGGCAGGTGAGGTGACAGGCAGCTGAAAAGGTGGGCCAAAAAATCTCCTACAACACAAGAACCAGACACATCGAGAGTGAGGTACAGACACCAATAAAGGCACGTGTCATCGACACTGCATGAGGCAAAAGAGAGAGGGCCTATAAGCGGCAAACAACTATCCCCCCCATGGCACTTTATAAAATAGTGCGAGTACAACGAATCACAATGATGAAAAGGATCCCGAAACGCAAGAGTGGCACTTTATCTCAGTGCGTTGCATAAAGATGCTTACAATGAATATCAACAATGATCAGAAAAAACATAAGGCTGAAACAACAGAAGGTAAAGCCCAAAACGAAGCAACTGAAGCAACAAAATCGATCCCCGGACCTGAAACAAACAGGATATCCACCAGAATGCTAAAACGCAAAAGACTGAATAAGATGTGCCTGGAACAGAATCTGGAACAACAACTAGCATCACTGGAAAGAGCATAGAAAGAGCTTTCTAGCGATATAAAGAAGTCCAAAATCGGAGATCGGATGCTCAAGATACGCCTCTTGGAGTGCAAAATAGAACATCCGGCTTTGACTGCCAAAACATGCAACCAAACTGCATCAAAACTCAAAAAAGCCTGCACAAATATCTCCGTCTCGGAACCAGCTTTCCGGCGCATTTTTCAGATCGAAAAAATACGTCCGTATGCTCAAGTTACGGAGAAAAAACCACCAGGCCCTCTGAAATGCATGAAATTTTTTTTTTTTTAATAAAAACATATAAAAAAAAAAACAAAAAAACTTCATTAAAAAAAATGCCGCCACTGGGTGGAGGCGGAGCTGAGGAAGGCGGCGGAGCCGCTGGTGGCCGCGGTGGTGGGTGGGCGGCGCCACCGGCGGCGGAGGCTGCAGAGCGGCAGCGATCGCCGGGAGCCGTTGCGGTCAGCGGACCGCCGATGGTTACCGCTAACCGCTAGCGGTCTCTGTGACCGTAGGCGGTTTTTTTAACCGCCGCGGCAAAAAGTACCGCGTTTTAATTTTTGTTTTTGCAATTTCTCGCGTCTCGGATTGCGTGCAGAGGCCGTACGGCCTTGTACGGCAAAAAAAATTTGCCCCCCAGATCAACGTTGTCCAAATTGGACAAATTTTATATCAAAACGGGGTTTTGACGCCTTCTGAATCCATCCGTGAGGTCTGTTTGGCCTCAAACTGCTCTGAAAATCAGTGACCCCCCTGCTTTCTCAGAAAAAACCCGAAAAAACACCAGATCTGATCCGCCAAACCCTTGTTCTCCCTTTTTCTTGAAACACTGAACAAGCTACAACAGATCTGGCTCTGATACCATGTTGAAGTTGATGAACGATCAACCCCACAGCTCCCAAGAATCACCTGCATGCAAACACCTATTACAGAAGAAAGAGGCAAAAAGCTATGGAGGCAAGAATTGCCAGATCCATAGATGAGACATTCTTGATGAGCAAAAAAGTAAATTGCTATTATCAAAAGAGAATTATCTCAAGTTAAGTTTACAATAAGAGATCATCCTTATAAAGGAGATCAAAACCCTAAAAAAGGTCTAACCTAGGTTGCATCAAAATAATTAATAAAAGAAATTAATTATTAGATGCCTAAAGTTTAGCTTAAGCAACTAGAGTTACTTAGGAAATATCTAATAACTCTAACAGATTTAAGGCATATTAGATATCAAAGTATAAGTGTAATGCTTTTTTATTGTTAACTATTTGTTATTTTTTTCTCAATCAATTTATAACGGTAACACAGATTGGGTGTTTTTAGTCATTCAACATTGTTTAGCTTCATCTAATTGTAGTCAAATGTTGAAATTATATTAAAGTTTAATATGTTTCACTATGAGATTTTTTTGGTCCATATCTAAGGAGTGCCAAAATTATGCAATAAAATGCCATCAACATGTTAATTTCATTAGAGAATGAAAAGAAGACCAAATATATCCCAAGAATATGAAGTCGTGGTTGGTGAAGTTTTCCTCGCTATTCCTTTTATTGCATTTTTTTTTCTATTATTAATGCAAATGTTATTGTTTCCTTAATAAATAGAAGGGAAACAACTTAATCAGATTTGAATATGAGCCCTTAGAACTATGCAAAACATTAGGGTCGTATGAATAATCTTTTGATATAGTTTGAGGTAATAAGGATGATGGATAAAAAAATTTATCTAGGGAGTGCCAAAATTATGCAATAAAATGCCATCAACATGTTAATTTCATTAGAGAATGAAAAGAAGACCATATATATCCCAAGAATATGAAGTCGTGGTTGGTGAAGTTTTCCTCGCTATTCCTTTTATTGCATTTTTTTTTTCTATTATTTATGCATTATTGTTTCATTAATAAATAGAAGGGAAACAACTTAATCAAATTTGAATATGAGCCCTTAGAACTATGCAAAACATTAGGGTCGTATGAATAATCTTTTGATATAGTTTGAGGTAATAAGGATGATGGATTAAAAAAAAATGCAATTACTAAATTTGAAGGGTTTGAATTCTACACATGGTAAGTTAAGGTACAAATGCTTCTAAATGGAAAATATTTGTACGACACTATTAGTGGAACTGTTAGAAAACCTTGAGATGCAGATGAAGAAATAAAGTCGATAGTTAAAGACCATATGGCCACAACATTAACTGGACTTGGATTATCAAATACATATTTGCATCATATTAATCTATCAAAGACTTTAAAATAAATATAGAATAGGCTTAACATCTTGTTTGGTTCACAAGCTTTTAGTGCAAAAATGTCCATAAAGAAAAAGTTATTTAGATTGTAGATGAATGAAAGTTATAACATTATTCAACATATAAGTACTTTTCATTTTCTTCTTAATCAATTTGTAGGCGTGAATTCAAATTTTGATGATGGTGCCAAGTCAATCCTACTAAATAGTATGCCATCAAGTTTTGATCATACTGTTTTTACATTGAACAAAATGAATCCTACTTTGGAAACAATAATATTTTCTCTAATTAATGAAGGAAGTAGTGCTAATAAAGGTTATCATATTACTAAGGAATGTGCTCTAGTTGCTAGAAAAAAGTCTAATTTTTTAACTAGAAAATAATTCAAAAGCTTTTATTGCCAAAAAATGGACATGTAAAAATAAAATGTATTCAATGGATCAAAGACCACATTAATGGCAGAATTGATGACAATTTTCTTCTCTGGAGAATAGAAGACTCTATGTGAGCTTAGAGGCAATGGAGGCAAGAGGGCACCTATCATCTCTAGCCAATTGCTCACTCAGAGAAGATTATTGAATGTGAAGCAAGTATATGCATCCTTGCACAGTTCAGGATTGATAGAGTTGTCCCTAAAGACAAGAGGGGCTTTACTTATTTTGTCCCTAAAGAGATATGGGGGCTTGGTAACATGATTGTTCTTCCAAGGGGTGATTAGTGGCAAGATTTGAATAAGATTTATTGAGAACTTGAAGAGGTATTAGACACACTGAAAGGAGATATAGATTTCAAAGAAAAGACATCTCATGTGTAGACATATCAATGATGATTATTTATACAACAGTTGGGGTGTTAGACACACTTAGAGGATATGTGGACTTTTTGAGGAAAGACATCTAATGTGAAGAACTTGAGGAGTCATTATACACACTCAGAGGAAACTTGGAATTTCAAATGAAATGTTTCTTATTATGCAAGGGAGGTGGGAACACTCATATCATAGAGACAACTTCAAGATTTTCAGTTGGGAGGTCCAGTAATGTGGCAGGTTTGATATTTATTGAGTGAGCTAGGAGGATTGATGATAAGATAAGATAAGATAAATTTAATAATGTCCAACAAGAGACCAACGAGGGTCTAAGTGACTGGAAACAATACAAAGGGCAAATGCCAACAGAGGGAGCATTATACAAGGGAGGTGGGAACTCTCATTTGATAAAGACAACTTCAATATTTTCAGTTGGGAGATCCACTAATGAGACCAGTTCAATATTTCTTGAGCAAGCAAGGAGGATTGTTGAAGGTGCTTCATCGAAGTATCTAGAGGGTTGTGTTAAAATCATTGCAAATTCCAATCTTGTCTAGATTAATATAATAAGAGGGGGGAGGGATGTTGGAGTTATTACATCACAAATGTTTCTAGTTTTGGTTTTGATTAGTAACAATATTGCATCGTTTCTACAATTATGCAGTTATTAAATTGTCTTTGTAGTAGTTATCACCATTGGTGCTTGTAAATCCTATTTTAAAATGGTATGTTTGATTAAATAAAATCATTTAAATATGCATAAGTTTCTCATTGAGATCTATGGATCTTATTCATTAATGAGTGACATCGAAGAAGATCATTTCATAGTGATGCAAATTTTAATTTTGAGTTCAGTAATTTCATAGTGTATTGGAGTTGTTCGTAAATTTATTTAGGATCCTATTATTGGTATGTATATTTGCACTTGCTTGAGAACAAACAATCTCTAAGGAGGGAGGATTGCAATGTTCCCATTTTTTTACATTAGAAATTAATTATATAATTAAAAGATATGTTATCAGAATATAATGATCACTTAATTTAATTGTTTAATAAATTAATTGAAGTGACTTTTTATGTCAACTAGAATTATAAAATAAATGTCACTTTATTTAAATTTATGAGACATAGAAATAGAATTCCAAGAGACGGGATAATGGAATGAGAAAGTTTTCTAAAGAAGGCTATAAAAGTACATGAAAAATAATATTGTAATGATCCCTAACAGGTTCTTACTTAATTTGTCCCAAAATTACCTTTTTAGAGTTTGGGTCATGCTTAGGAATAGTAATTTGTAAAGTTTCAAGGTAAGAGGATGTTAGTACTCACTAATTACCATGTGTCATCATGTATAGAAACAATAAATATGTAGGCTTCAATTCCTTTATCCTCTCCTAATGAATAACCCTAAGGAATGTGGTAGACTTATTGTCGCTCAAGTATAGAAATGATCAACTTGAGGCTCCCTCAAGATTTTCATCCATGTTAGGACTCTTTTTCCCCAACGTGATCGAATTAATTTTTCCCCAAACTCTGTAGTATCCCTAATGTTGACATATATTTTAATAATGAATAAATAATAATAAAATAATTACATTATAAACCAATGAAGATTATCACATTTGAATATGTATAATATTAATAACTAACAATAATAAAATGATTAATAAACTAATCAATATAATATTATATATTTTAATAATACAAGAGTTAATATAAATAATAATAAAATATGGTATTATATTTACATAACATAATATGTTATAATAACATAAAATATTATATAACATATTTTAACAATAATATATAAATAACATAAATTGATATTATTCGTAATGATATTAATTATAAACATTATTAATTAATGTCTTTATATATTATAGACATTTATATATATAAAGCAAATAAACTATACCTAAGTCAATACTAACCAAACATAATTAATCCACAAACCTAATAAATAAACCTAAGCCAACTAATATATACGTATGCGACAATTTATACATTAATAAAACATAAATCAATGAAACAATTTAAACTGTTCCCGTTCACGTGAACTAACACGGATGTTCGTGAATGAACCAAAGCATATTTATGGGGAATTCAACAACCAACGTGGAACATTAGAAAGTCTCATTCATCGAACCACGTAGAGAGAGGATAGGTAAAACACATCAGGTTGGAGGAAACATATTTAAACATCACGTCGACACTAAGTCTGAGGATTATTATTGCCAAATTGCATCAGAACAGCGCATGAAGAAGGTCGTGGCAGTCGGAAGTATTAAGATTGCAAAACCCGAGTCACTAACAACATCATTTCAGAACACGTGGAAGGCATCGTCGCTGTTACGAGGTTATTGATTAAAGAGGGTGAAGTAATAAAGAGGCAGGGAATCAACATTCGATTTATACAATTAAATCATCGATATATATTAAGAAGATTAAACTATAAGGCAAGGGGAAGTATATGGTATATGTTATTAGGACAAATTCCCAATTTCAATCATATCCTGTTTTATATACAAAATCCTTATTCTTTTATATAGCAAAATCATTATATATATATATTCATACAAAAATACAATTTCATATATTTCTAAGTATAGAACAAGTACTTGAAGTTTTTATAAGACTTTAATTGGAAATTAAGAGCAATTGAAAGACATCCAAATAAACGGGACATTACAAACTCCCTATCCATCTGGTTGTAAATTAATGAGTGATTAAAAAATGAACTTAGTATATATTATTACAAATATATATTAGATGTAATTTTGGCTAAGCATCTAAATTTATAATGCATTTAGCAACTCACATGTTGAAGCCTCAATTCCTTATTTGTCTCCTGAAATCAACCCTAGTGGAAGTGTATATTTACTTCTCATAGAATGATTGACACCAAAATACCCTATGTATTTAATCCATCTTCATATACAACACAAACTATCAACTCAAAGGAGTATAGAAATGTTGGCAGTGGTGTTAATCTCAGATTGGTTTTGACATGAGTGACAATGTACTTAAGTTATTTACTTAATTCATGCCGAACAAGTAATACATGCCGAGCATAAGTTGTCAGATAGTATATGTCGAATGACAAATATTTAGTGTGAGCCGAGTAACTAGTAAGTGTCGAGCCGATGGTATGTACCGAGCTATTCAGATGTTGAGTGATCAGTGGATGTCGAGTCATTCAGAGGCTGAGTTACAACATTGAAGTTGAAGTTGATGCCGAGCATCAAGGACTTCAAGTGCCAAGTTACACAATTTTGACATAGATGTTTGTAATGGCACAAACTTCTATGTAAACCATTTTTGGGCCGACTTAACAATTGTTTTACAATATTTGTTGATAAGGATGAATCTTAAATGTAAATCCCTATGCATTACATGCATCCAATCAGAAGAAGGGAAGGTTTAAGTAGCAATATGGGTTAATCATAACCATTGATTCATACCTAACCCTAAGTCACCTAGGTCTTCTTAAGGAAGACAAACCCTAAACTTTCTAAGAATGCTTAAGTAGAATTGAAGAGAGTTTGCATGTGCAAACAAAGCATTCATGGTGATTAAGGTATTATGAATTGAGTTACATTATAGAATCAATTAAAGGAGAACAAAGGAAAGGAATCAGAGGACAACAAAGATACATCTGATCAGAAAGGATCGAATATACATCAAGATAGAGGTGATTTGACATCAAGCAATAGAGTGCTAACTGAAGGATCATTGCTGAGATATTTTAACAGGTGAATAAGTTAAATCTCTTAACAGAGTAGTCTTGACAAGCTGTTGTAAATCCTTTAACAAGGCGCTTACTTTATCGTAAGTTAAAGTCCTTTTACCAAACACACTTTTAGCAGGGTGTTTAAATCCTTTAACAGGGTAAGGTCTAACAATATTGTAAGCCTTTTGACAGAGCAGACCTTTCACAGGGTAGATCATGTTTAATGATCAAACATTGTAACCTTCATTGGATACACTTTATTACTACAGTAGTGAATATTTGTGAGTGTCATCTCCACCCCAGTTTTACCTTCTCCTTGGTATCATAGTTGAGTTCTCTGAAAAGTAGAGCTTTGCAGCTTTGAGGAAAGATCTTGGAGATACAAGTCTACATATTGGGAAAGACTATTGAAAACTAGAAGATTGAAATACAACTTGCCTTACATTAGCTAAATGAAGCAAGAAATGATTTGAATATATCACTGAAGAGAAGGAAGGAAATTGCTATTGAAGAGAATGACACACAATACCAAGAGATTGACAATACTGAATTGTTTGTTGGTGGAAGCACAAATGAATTTAATGCAGCAGTTGCAAATCTGATGGAAAAGAATGAAAACCTAACTAAAGAGACAAAAATCTCAAAAGAGAACAAGAAGTCCAATCAGTATTACTATGTGAGGTGACCGAGCAGAAAAAGAAAGGTGAAGAGGACAAAGTCACGGTTGAAGATGACAAAAGTATTTTGACCAATAGACTTGAAGAGAAAACATCAGAGTAACTAGGATTGCTAACATGCAATTGGAAACTTTGGGTCAAATGATGATTGCAAATCATGAACTGAATGCAAAGGATATTGAGATCACAACACGGAAGTTGCAAAATGAACAACTGAGAAATGATCAGAAAAGAGAAAAGGAGTATGCTGATAGTTTCAACAAACCTAGTGAAGCCATCAAATACTTTGAACAATTGATGAGATCCCCTAGATCCAATAGTGACACTTCTGGATTGAGTTACACTACTACTAAAGAAGGAGAATCATCTAAAAATGGTGAAGAAAGAAGTAACAAAGCTAAGAACTCCAAACCTACTTGCCATAATTGTGGTAAGATAGCTCATACTGCTAATATTTGTAGGAGCAAGACTGCAAATCAGAATCTTAAGCAGAAGTTCATAGGTCATTGCCACAAATGCAATAAACAAGGACATCAAGCACATGAATGCAGAACTAAGACCATAAGCACACAAAGATTTGAAGGATACTACTATAACTGTCAAAAGTATGGACATAGAGCATATGAGTGCAGATTCAAGCCTAAATGGTCATAAAACAAGTAGTAAAAGGTAAAACACAATGACAACTCTTATAATTGGGATTGTAATACAAGGTATAGTTGTCACTATTGTCAAGAGTATGGACATGTTGCTGAAAATTGCATAAGAACACATTTCAGAGGTGACTATAGTAGATGGTTGAGTCAAACCACATGTTTTAGCTATTTGAAGACTGGTCACATAAGTAGGAATTGTCCAACAAGGTCAAAGGCACCGAGCAATGAGTTCAACAAAGGCATATGTTGAGAATGTCATATATGAAATGAACAAGACATGGAAGAGAAAAGAAGATTGCAACACATCAAGTGTAGATGGGATCACTTCACCCAATGGGTCAGGTGATCACACCTCCTCCAATTAGGCAATCAAGAGGTATGTGGGACTAATATTTAAAAGGATATACTATACATCAGTTCTGATGCAGGAGCATCTTGCATGGGAAAATTATTGAGAAAAAAAAATTGTGGAGGAGAGAGAAAGTGACAAAAATTAGAGGAGAAATAATAAAAAAATAAAAAAAGGGAAAAAGGAGAAAAGAAAGGAAAAGAGGATTTTTATTTTCGAGGTGCTTATGTGGCATAATAGAAAAATAAAATAAATAGTTGTCATTCCATTTATCAAGGTGAGTGGGTAGAATTCTAGAAAGTTATGAATATTGTAGAAAGTTTTGGAAGTTGTAGAAGGTTGTGGAAGATGTAGAAGGTTGTGGAAGTTGTAGAAAGTTGTGGAGGAATTCTAGAAGGTTGTGGATAAGTCGTGCATAGGGTGGTAAGTGCCTATTTAAGCAATGCATATGAGCATTTCTAATCAAGCTCAAGGAGAAGCTTGAGAAGTGGAAGCTCTAGAAGGAGAAGCTTGAGAAGGAATAGCTTGGGAAGTAGAAGTTGTGGATGGTGAAAGTTGGAAAACTTGGAAAGTTTCAAGGTGTGAAAGAGAAAGAGGAAGTGAAGAGTGAGTTTTCCTGAGTCTGTGAACAGAGCGCCGAATGTAAGGCAGTTTACAACAGGATTGTGGTGGAATTGTGAGTGTGTAAACAGAGCGCCGAATGTGAGGCAGTTTACACTTGGATCTTGGATAAAGTTGGAGAAGAGCTAGTGGCTGTGGTTTAGAAACAAGGAGGTTGCTTGGTGGCTTGCGAGCACAAGTTGAGATCTTGAAGGTTTCTACTAGAGTGTGGATCTGGACTAGCATGGGTTTGGATTAGATCTTGAGAGATCTTGCAAAAATGTTATTGTAATTTCTATTGGATTTTCAAGTGTAATAAAATTGTTTTGTCATCTCGTTGTCTCCATATTGTTGCATTCTTGGTTGTGAGTTGGTAAGGGTGGTGTGGCCCTTCGTCAGTGGTATTAGAGTCGTACCTTCATTAAGTTCCAAGGATTTGGTTTTGAAAAGATTACATATGCATGAATAAAGATGCAAAGTGTTGTTAAGAATCAAGAATAAATCTTTAAGTTTTGTTAGTTTTCATGTTACTGTCGAGCAGGAAAAGTTTCACTATGGTTGCCGAGTGAAATGTTAGTTCATGTCGAGCTATCAAAGTTGTTAGTGTTGACCGAGCTTGTAGTGGTTAACGGGTGAAAAGCAAACTTCATGGAGGCCGAGTGAGTTGAAATCTTTATTGAAGGCAAGCTTATAGTTGTGTAAGCACTAAGCATTAATTGCAAGATTTTGAGGCCTATATGATCGATTTCTACTCATTTGACATCATTCAAATTTCAAGGAGAGTATAAAGAGAGAAAGACAAATTGAAAGAGATCATACTAGCATTTGCAAGTTGAATTCAACAGTTGCTCGACACCATCACAGCTGATTCACAATGGTATTTATCATGTGTCGAGCTACGCGGTTTGAATTTTTGCAAACCTTAGTTTACATTATGGCGTCTAGTTCTTCAACTATTAAGGTTAAAGAGGGTAAAGAAGTTTTGAATGTGCAATTGATAAGCAATGAGATCAGACAACCAAACTTTAGATCCATACCTGATATTGGTTACAAGCAAGATCCATCTGGTGCATTGTCAATGATACCACCTCGAATTTTGATGATTCAAGATGTAAGAAGTTGTTATACATGTAAGGTGAGTAGCATAGGAGACATGGAGATTAGGGAAACCTATGGAAAATTATGTGAAAATGAAGCATTGAAGGATGCATTCAAAATTGTAGAGAGGAAAGGGTTGACCCGTGCCCTAGATTTTCCAAATGTTTTCAAGACTGAATGTATTAAGATAATTCTGAGTAGAATTCATGATAATTCTATATGGTTTGATAATCTACCGGTGAAGATCACCAAGAAAATTGTACACAGACTAACAGGGTATCCAACACTTGACTGACCTAAAATAATGAGAAGTGAATCTAAAGAGGTCATTGAGAAGAATATAGGGGTAGCATGGAACAAACGAGGGATGACAATTGATACTATCTCAGATCCTCTAATTGCATTTGGAGTGAGGATAATAGTACATAAATTCTACCAATCAAGCAGGCTCAACAATGTACCATGTATTGATGTTGATATGGGCTAAAAGATAGTCATAAAGGATCATACCTATGACCTTGTCGAGTTGCAGATGTAACAATTGTCAGAAAATTTGGGAGCTATAAGGAAGACCAAAAGTGCACAATGTAAATTTGGCTCAATTCTTATATGTATGCTCTTTTATGTACATAATATATGTATGCTCTTTTATGTACATAATACATTCCCCACATTTGGCAAAGTGTCCTGGAAAACAAACAGATCTATTGCAGTGCAAATAGGAGAGTTTATTGAGCAACTTGGGAACAATTTTCAGTCAGTTATGACTAGCTATTTTGAGGACTTCAAACAATCAATGAAGAAGAGACTGAGGATACTAGTTTCACTAGTTGAGAAACATTTTAATGGTGTTTACTTTCTAGTTGACACTGATTATACATATGTTCAAGTTGTTGTTCCAAGGGTAAGGTGGCTAAGGCCATTAGGCTATGAAATCAATGTTAATGAAGCCTTTGCACCAATAACACCATTACTTGCAAAAGATGTAGATTCTAAGGCAACTACCTTTGGAAACTATGACATGGCCAAATCAAAGATAACTATGGATTTGAAGGTTGCCTCAGTCATTAGGAACAAGAACAAAATTGTGAAGAATTTAAAAGAGAAATTTGGTGGAGGAGCAGATGATGATGATGAAGAAGAAGAAGAAGAAGAAGAGGATATACCAACTCAAGCACCATTGGACTTGACTCAAGGTCAAGGAGAAGAACTGGAAATTGAAGAAGGTGTCGAGGTAGAAGAAGCTAGTGAAGCACCCGAGCAAAAGAAGAGGAAAGATAAGACACTTGCTACTAGCAAACCAAGGAAGGTTGCAAAAACTAAGCCTACAGTTCCCTCTACAAGAGCAAGCACAAGGGCTACTACAAAGAAGGCTCAAGAAGCAGTCAAGCCAAAAGAGAAGAGGGCTAGACCAGTTAACAATGAATCAAAGCCTAAGAAGAGATCAAAGAGAAAATACACAGCTCCAACTGAATCTGATGAAGAGAAGACTGAATCTGATGACAACAACCAATTTCAAGTGGTAAGTCATCGTTATTCTTCAAATTTAGACAATATATGTGAGAATATAAGAAACAATGTTGATTTATCTGGTCTCTCACATATTAAATTTGATACACTTGGGAAAGTTGAGATGAACCAAGTAGAGGAGTCAATTTATGTCACGATGGCAACATTTAAACAAACTCTAATTGAGATTGCCAACTCTCTACCAAAGGAATTATCTAATAGAGTTGAGGAAAAGTGGCAATATAGTGTAAACATAGAAAGACAAATCAGAGAGACTACACTTGCTAGAGTGATGCTAGAACTAGATAGAGAAACAATGGCCAAGGCATTCAAGAAGCATACCAGGAAATTTGTACCAAAATATAGGGCATTCAACATATTGTAGAACAAGATTGAGGATGTTGTACAAAAGACCACTTTGATTTGGAAATCACTATATGGTTTGACAACACCCAAGGAAATAACGTAGGCACCTATTGAGGTAGGTGAGGACAAAGAAGAGAAACAACATGAAACTGAGGTAATCACAGTTGACACTGAGACAATTACACAAGAGGAAGGCATTGAAAAAAATGAAGAAACAAAGGCACCAGCTGAGGAAGAGTAGTAGACAGAACAGAGTGTGCAAGATACACTAGTGTCAAGTGCCAGTCCTCAACATGAGGAGAATACAGAAAGTGATAATGTAAAGATTAAGGATGTTTTTGATACTGTCACTCAAAACATCAATCCCGTCACAGAGGATGACTTAAAGAAGATACTGGTGGAATCCACAACCCAGGCCAAACTTTGTGAAAATCCTGTACTAGTGAGTGTTGATGAAATTAAGAAGGCAGACAAGGTATCTGTAGTGCAGGAAGTACAGAAACAAGTTATACCTACAACCGCCCTCAATTTTCCATGATACAACCTACATTACCCCTTGTGGTATATCAAAGGAAGGAGTCAACTACTTTTACCATCAGTACATTGGCACAAAGTACTCCAGTCTCAGTCACTGTAAAGAAGAGTGAACATGACAAGGGTGAGATAATTGGAGAGCAGAATGATGAAATAGAAAAGATTGAAGGAACACAAGTTCAAATAGGTTGTAGATACTCCTGCACCTACAACACAAGAGCAATGCGCATATATGAATGTAGAGAAGGAAAAGGATAAGACTGAAGAGCTAGGTATGGCTACCAAACTTGAGGAGCAATTAGCAATACAAACATTGGTAACTTTACCAGAAACTGCTACTCCTCCTAGTCAAGCTCTTCATAGGCCGAGTATAGAAGCTATACCCCTACAATCATCACGGATGAGTCTAAGCACATCTAAGGTAGATGAAGTCACATCATTTTTTAATGTGAACTTGGATGAAGTGATTGAATTGCCCAAGTTTGATTATGCAACTATCACTATTGAGCATATGGGCATACTTGAGGAAGCTCTTACGAAGAAAAAGAATCAAAAACTACTCAGACAAGAGCATAGGCAGAAGCAAGCCTTGATAGATATCAAGGATATTTTTATTGATGCATTTAGTCTGCCAGCACCAGAAGCAACAAAGCCGATCTTAGAACAGTTAACTAGCTTAGTGGAGAAGCTAAATGAAACAGACCTAGATTCAAATGTAAAATTACTTGAATGGTTTGAGAGAAAGTTCCAACATAAGGTTGATGAATAGATATCAAGTGTTATTGCACTATCACAGGTTAAGTTAGCAACCAAAATTGACAGTGTGAAGAAGGTACTAGAGAACATCTTCTCTTCGTACACCAAATTGTGTAATCCCTGTTAGGATTAAACTCAAACATAAATAACAATTACATGCAAATATAACCAATACTAGAAATAATAGATCACTCAGAAGAGAACACAAGACACCAAGATTTAACGTGGTTCATTGAATCCCTGGGCTACATCCACCAATAGCAAGTCCAATATTATTATGATCTAGTGATTAGAACCTGATTACAATTCGTAATCCCTTACATCTCAATACTGCCACAAGAACCAATTTTTGCATCACACCTTATGAAAAGCCCTAACCCTAAGCCTTTTTACACAAGCTTTTTGTTGCTTACAAAATTGGGGCTAGAATAATAGAAAAATAGTGGCCGACACCTTTTACAATATAAGGTCATTTTTGGCTTCGAGGGCGCTACCCCCGAAAACCCATGCAGGGGCACTGCCCCTCGACCCCACCCTTTATTGAGATAGGGAGTGCACCTGGGGACCTCGCAAGGGCGCTGCCCCTTGAACCCATCTTGGGGGCACTACCCCCAAACCCTTGTAGAAATAATCTGGAGGGAAACTACGCTGAATAAACCTCTGAGTCTGATTAGGCTCCATATCACAACAATCCCACACTCTTCACACAAGAAATAAGGAGTTGTATTCTAAGTTTGGAGAGTCATATACAGTCATCTGGTATTACTTTTCCAAAGTCTCCAGCTTAGAGTGAGAAACATTTTAGGAATCTCCTCAACTCCCGAAGTCAGTTAGTTGTGTTACACACAGATGAAGCAAACATCAAGGCTAAACTGATAAGCATCCAGTCCATTCTGACTCCACATATGGAGATTTTACACAAGGAACTAGCCGTTACTGAAACACTAATGAAGAAAGATCCGCACCTTTCTACTCATGAAGGCTAAGTTCACCTTGCTGTCGAGCTGGCCAACCAGATCAAATAATTAGAGGTAGCTTGTGATAATTGGGATGCAACATTGAAAATCATGCTTTAGGTCCACAAATGATTTATGGAAAAACACACTCTAAGAGTATAACCCTTTGACATCAGTGTCAAAATGGGGGAGAATTAAGGTATGGGGGAGACGTAAGGTATGGGAGATGACAAAAACAAAGTAGACAAAAATCTACTTAGCAGGAGGAATAATTTTGATTCAGATACAAAACCGCACAATCAACTCAGGGGGAGTCATTGAATTTTTGAGGTATGACTGAGGAGTCATAAGCTTTTGCAAAATTTTGAAGTTTTGAAATTTTGTATGTATATGGATATTATCTGAATTATGCTTGAAAGGCTAAAGGTTATTTATACATGATCAAGTATTTTGCTACTCATGTCAAAGGGGGAGATTGTTAATCTCAGATTGGTTTTGACATATGAGTGACAATATACTTATGTCATTTACTTAGTTTATGCTGAAAAAGTATACATAGCAAGCATAAGTTGTCAGATAGTATATGTCAAGCGGCAAATATTTAGTGTGAGTCGAGTAATTAGTAAGTGTCGAGTCACTGGTATGTGTCGAGCTATTTAGATGCCAAGTGATTAGTGGATGTCGAGTCATTCAGAGGCCCAGTTACAACATTAAAGTTGCAGTTGATGTTGAGCATCAGGGACTTCAAGTGCCGAGTTACACAGTTTTGACATAGATGTTTGTAATGGCACAAACTTCTATGTAAACCATTTTTGGGCCGACTTAAGGATTGTTTTACGATATTTGTTGATAAGGAAGAATCTTAAATGTAAATCCCTATGCATTACATGCATCCAATCATAAAAGGGGAAGGTTTAAGCGGCAATATGGGTGAATCACAACCGTTGATACCTAACCCTAATTCACCTAGTTCTTCTTAAGGAAGACAAACCCTAAACTTTCTAAGAATTCTTAAGGAGAATTAAATAGAGTTTGCATGAGAAAATAGAGCATTCATGGTGATTAAAGTGTTATGAATTGAGTTACATTGCAAAATCAGTTAAAGGAGAACAGAGGAAAGGAATTAGAGGAGATACATTTGATCACAAAGGATCAAGTATACATCAGGATAGAGGTAATTTGACATCAAGCAATAGAGTGCTAATCGAAGGATCATTGCTAAGACATTTTAATAGGTGACTCAGTTAAATCTCTTAACAGAGTAGTCTTGACAGGCTATTATAAATCCTTTAACAGGGTGCTTACTTTATTGTAAGTTAAAGTCCTTTTACGAAGCACACTTTTAGCAAGGTGTTTAAATCCTTTAACGGGGTAGATCTAATAATCTTGTAAGCCTTTAGCAAGGCATACCTTTCACAGGGTAGATCATATTTCATGATCAAACATTGTAACCTTCATTGGATATACTTTATTACCCCAGTAGTGAAGATTTGTGGGCATCATCCCCACCCCAATTTTACCTTCTCCTTGGAGGGTTTTTGGGTAACCAAATATCGTGTGTCATACATGTGTTAAATATTTTACGTTCATGCTATCGATGTATATGCTTAATTTTGTATTTCAGTTTATATGCATAGATTATGAGATGGATTTGTGGTGAATAGTTTTAGAGGTTGAAAGTTTTAAGTGTTGATTCACCCCCCCTCTCAGAGTTTACTTCCCTATTGTATTTCCAACAAGTGGGCCAGCATCCCTCATAGGGTTTGCAACATGGCTTAATCGCCTCCTATGGATCTATAAGACCATTGGTTGTATTGGGCATTGATAGGTTGATATTTTGGTGTAACAACAACCCTGCCTTTTGTAACAATTGGTATCAAAGTCTAGTCATAGGTTCAAATCCCGCAAGCCACGATGAGTAACACTGGGAGGGGGATTGTTAATAGTGGGCCAACATCCCTTGCAGGGTTCACGACATGGCTTACCTGCCTCTTATGGATCTATAAGAATATTGGTTGTACCAAAAATTAATAGGTCAATCGTTTGGTTTAACGACAACCCTGATCTTTCCAACAATAAAGAGAATAACAAATATGATATACATACACCAATACCTCTTGTAAATGTTCATATAATACATACAATATATATGGTTTTTATTTCATCATTATTAACATGTTTATTCATATTTATAATCCCTTAGTGTTATTGAATGTAGACATCTTAGTATACACGTAAGCCATCTTGATATGAACTAGCCCTCTTTCCAAAAATCATAACACTTCCTAATCACAATCCTTTTGAAAAGTCACAACCTTTCATAATCAAAATTATTTGAAAACTCACAATACTTCGTAACTTAAACCATTTCAAAAGGTCACAACCCTTCATTATCATAATCCATTCAAAATGTCACAACCCTTCATAATTACAATCCATTTTAAAAGTTACAACCATTCATAATTATAATCTATTTGAAAAGTCACAACCCTTCATATTTATAACCCTTTCAAAAGGTCTGAATCCTTCGTAATCATAATCCATTTGAAAAGTTATGATCCTTCACAATCAAAATCCATTTAAAAAGTCACAACCCTTCAAAATTACAATTTGTTTGAAAAGTCACAACCCTTCATCATTGTTGCCTTTTAAAAAATTCACTTCCATATTTTCTTCACATTTCTTTTCCCTTCTATTACTCCTTTAACTCATTTAATTTTTCTCCACTTTCCCTTTATTTTTACTTCATTCCCACGTGAAACTAATAGAACAGGTACATGCTCAACTAATTATTATTCACCAATAGAATTTTAGAAATTATATATCTCTAATTTTTTTATCAAACCTTTCAAAAAGTCACATCCTTTCATCATTGTTGCCTTTTAAAAAATTCACTTCCATATTTTCTTCACATTTCTTTTCCCTTATATTACTCCTTTAATTCATTTAATTTTTCTCCACTTTCCCTTTATTTTTACTTCATTCCCACGACATGAAACTAATAGAACAGGTACATGCTCAAACTAATTATTATTCACCAATAGAATTTTAGAAATTATATATCTCTAATTTTTTTATACATAATTTGATATTTTAATCTATTTTTTACATTTGAAAAAAGCTATTTATTTAAGTTTCTATTGGCTCTCAATAATAAAGGTAGGGGGGAATTGCATTTTGAAGACAAAATTACAATTAAATTTTAAAAAAATCAACTACAACAATGTTCTTTCACATCAAATGTGAACTTAACCTATGCTTTCCTTTAGATCATTCTCTTATTTTTTGTTTATCAAATTTGGTTTACGGTCATATCCACAACCATGCCAGATCTTTATTATATAATTTATGTTCCCATGCTCTCCTCTTCTAGATTTTTGATAACCAATATTTTGTTAAATTTGTTTCCATGTGATTGGAATTTTGATTTGGGTGTGAAATGATTCAAATTTTGGTAGACGAGAAGTGATAGAGACGTAATAGAGTCTTGGTTGAAGCACTATAAGAGGGGATTTTGGGAAGGTTAGAAGGAAAAGAAGTTAAGCTGGAGAAGGCAACCCACAAGAATACAAAATTGGTGGACCACCTAAAATAATTGAGTGTGGAGTCTTAGATTTGGAAAATGTTGCCAAGAACAATGACAACATTAACAAATTTTGGTACAAACAAAAGAACAAAACAAAGAAGGGTGCATCAATAGCAAGGTTGAAGATGTTGAGTCTTGTTGCCATGATTGTGATGCAAATGATGCACACTTGACCACTCCCAAAGAAAACATAGAGTTAAAGGAATATAGAGTTTGTAGTATTTAAAAAAGAAATATTTGTTACACTCATTTTCCACCCTACAAAACTCATCTATGTTTTAAAGGATTGTGACACAGACTCAGAAACTATCCACTTTGTAAATCTACTAAGAATGCAGCTGTACAGGTTTACTTGTCTTGAACTTCTAGTTATAGGAACCAAGAAATTTATAACATGATATTTTAGGATTAGACATACATAAATAAAAATTACATGAAAATGTAACCAAAATTACAAAGGAATAAAGCATACACAAGCGAACAAAAGACACACAGATTTAACATCGTTCATCGAGTCCCTAGGTTACGTCCACCAAAACAAGTCCAATACTATTATCCATTGATTTCAACTTGATTACAATATATAATCTCTTCAAACTCAATACTACCATAAGAAGCTATAAAATCATCATGCATCCTAAAATTCCTAACCCTAAGATATTTTGTACAAGACTTATGGAAGTTAAAAAATTAGGGCTAGAATATGTGTCCAATAGAAAAAAACTCTTGATGTCTTTTATAATAATAAATTCATTTTATGCCTCTGGGCCAGTGCCCCTTGACACTGCCCTATATCGCAACAAGGAACACGCTTAGGGCACTGCCTTGAGCATTGCCCCTTGATCCTTATCATGGGTATGTTGCCCCCAATCTCCCATAAAATAAATCTAGAGGGAAACCATGCTGACGAAAAGTGAGAAAAAAATTAACCTATAAGGTTGATTAGGCTCTACATAAAAACATGATATTCACTTAAGGATATAGAATTTTTTACATGGAAAAATTCAATTTAGGCTATCAAAACCTTTTGAATTGTGATTTACAAGAATCTCCAAAATTTTGATGGTTCACATAATGTCTTCGAGAAATTTTTAGAAAGAGATGTAATCTCTTGGAATACACTTCAATGAGGTGTAGAGGTCTACTCCTCTATTCTTTAATCTTTTTCACCCAAAATCCATCAAAGCACCTGTGTATTATTTTCAATCCATCAAGAGAGCCACCCAAGCCAATCCACTCTAAGAAAGGAATGACATCCCCAATACAAAAATGAGAAGTCGCTCCCAAGAAATCATCCATTAATTCACTGAAATGCTTTACCTATGAGTTATCTTCATTGAAGAGTCTCATCTTGAATGTCATTTATCCAAGAACATTACAAGTAAAGATGTTAAAAAAATCTCCCACACTTATAACATGATTATCTCCTTGTTTAAAGATGGAGGCAAGAACTATTGGGAAGGCTATTGGGGAGACTAGGTGATATCGCTTTTATTGTAAAAGATGCCCTGATTGATGTGTATGCTAAATGTGGTAGCTTGGAAGATTTAAACCAATTATTTGATAGAGTTCATGAGGGAGATGTATTTTCTCGGAATGATATGCTTGTTAGACATTGCTATAATGTATTTAGTGATAAGGCTTTCAATTTGTTTACTCGGATAAATATACATTTTCTATAGTCATTGGAGCAATTTTAGATATGGAATCGTTAGAGCCTGGGAGATAGCGTTACATTTCAAAAAAGTTATTTATTTAAGTTTCTATTGGCTCTCAATAATAAAGGTAGGGGGGAAATTGCATTTTGAAGCCAAAATTACAAATAAATTTTTAAAATATCAACTACAACAATGTGCTTTCACATCAAATGTGAACTTAACCTATGCTTTCCTTTAGATCATTCTCTTATTTTTTGTTTATCAAATTTGGTTTACGGTCATATATACAACCATGCCAAATCTTTATTACAGAATTTATGTTCCCATGCTCTCCTCTTCCATATTTTTGATAACCAACATTTTGGTAAATTGGTGTTTCCATGTGATTGGAATTTTGATTTGGGTGTTAAATGATTCAAATGGTGGTATATGAGAAGTGATACAGACATAATAGAGTCCTGGTTGAAGCACTAGAAGAGGGGATTTTTGGAAGGTTAGAAGGAAAATAAGTTAAATTGGAGAAGGCAACCCACTAGAATAAAAAATTGGCGGACCACCTAAAATAATTGACTATGGACTCTTAGATTTGGAAAAATGTTACCAAGAACAATGACAACATTAACATCCTTTTGTATAAACAATAGAACAAAACAAAGAAGGGTGCAATAATAGCAAGGTTGAAGATGTTAGGTCTTGTTTCCATGATTGTGATGCAAATTATGCACACTCGACCACTCCCAAAGAAAACATAGAGTTAAAGGAATATAGAGTTTTCAGTATTTACAAAAGAAATATTTGTTACACTCATTTTCCACCCTACAAACCTCATCTATGTTTTGAAGGATTGTGACACAAACTCAGAAACTGCCCACTTTGTAAATCTACCAAGAATGCAACTGTACAGGTTTACTTGTCTTGAACTTCTAGGTATGGGAACCAAGAAATTTATGACATGATATTTTAGGATTAGAGAGACATAAATAAAAATTACATGAAAATGTAACTAAAATTACAGATGAATAAAGCATACATAAACTAACAAAAGACCCAAAGATTTAACATGATTCATCAAGTCCCTAGGCTACGTCCACCAAAAAAAGTCCAATATTATTATCTAGTGATTTCTACTTGATTACAATATATAATCCCTTCAAACTCAATATTGCCATAAGAAGCTATAAAATCATCATACATCATAAAATACCTAAGCCCAAGACATTTTGTACAAGAGTTATGGAAGTTACAAAATTAGGTCTAGAATATGTTGTCCAATAGAAAAAAAACTCTCGATGCCTTTTATAATAATAAATTCATTTCAGGCCTTTGGTCCAGTGCCCCTTAACATTGTCCTATATCGTGATAAGGAACATGCCTAGGGCACTACCCTAGGACCCTACCTTGGTCGTTGCCCCTTGACCCTTATCATTGGTATGTTTCCTACAAACTCCCATAAAATAAATCTAGAGGGAAACCATGCTGACAGAAGTGGGAAAAAAATTAACCTATAAGTTTGATTAGGTTCTACATTAAAACATGATATTCACTTAAGGATATAGAAATTTTTACATGGAAAAATTCAATTTAGGCTATCAAAACCTTTTGAATTTTGATTTACAAGAATCTCCAAAATTTTGATGGTTCACATAATGTCTTCGAGAAATTTTTAGAAAGAGATGTAATCTTTTGGAATGCACTCCTCTATTCTTCAATCTTTTTCACCCAAAATCCATCAAAGCACTTTTGTATTATTTTCAATCCATCAAGAGAGCCACCCAAGCCAACCCAAACTAAGAAAGGAATAAAATCCCCAATCCAAAAATGAGCAGTCATTCCCAAGAAAACATCCATTAATTCCATGAAATGCTTTACCTATGAGTTATCTTCATCAAAGAGTCTCATCTTGAATGTCATTTATCCAAGAACATTACAAGTAAAGATGTTAAAAAAATCTCCCACATTTATAACATGATTATTTCCTTGTTTAAAGATGGAGGCAAGATCTATTGGGAAGACTAGGTGATGTTGCTTTTATTGTACAAGATGCCCTGATTGATGTGTATGCTAAATGTGGTAGCTTGGAAGATTTAAACCAATTATTTGATAGAGTTTGTGAGGGAGATGTGGTTTCTTGGAATGATATACTTGTTAGATTTTGCTATAATGCATTTAGTGATAAGGCTTTCAATTTGTTTACTCAGATAAATATACATTTTCTATAGTCACTGGGGCGATTTTAGATATGGAATCCTTAGAGCCTGGGGGATAGCTTCATGGTTATATTCTCAAAATTGGGACAAATTTAGATATTGCTTTAGAGAACTCCCTTCTTATAGTGTATGCTAAATACAGGAAAATAGATGATGGACATATGGATTTTGAGAATATGCCCAAACAAATTATTTTCTCATGGACCACAATGACTGCAAGATATGCTCGACATGGCTACGACAAGAAAGCTTTTTTACTTTTTGAAGCACTCCTTGAATCTTTTCTTATATGAGGTCAAACCTCAAATTGTTTATGATCCAAACTCCTTTTTTGGTTTAATGTGATGCCTAAATAAAGCATTGTTCCAACCATGTGCAATTGTGAAGCATGATTATCTTTCAATGACTTATCAAATGAAAGAAACTCGCTATAACTCCATGATTATGCATAGCTTTGGACTCTTGATATCTAGAATTGTTCTAATTTTAATGGAAAATTTATTTTATAGGAAAATGAGGCACTTTTAGATAATAAAATCATGAACTAAACATGCATGTATGTAATATGTGTCACCATCGATGAGCCATGTGAATAACTTTGGACAACACCACCTATCCACAAGCGATAACACTTGTACAATGCAAAGAAAATTGAAAAAAAAATTGAAAAAAATCATCAACCAAAAAAACAGAAATATCAATAAAAATCAATTCGTACAGTAAAAATAATATCATTGTAGGAGAAAATTGTTTAATACTATAAACAATACATATATAATAAGATTTGATTTTTCAGACCATTTGGAAAACACTAAATATATGTGTTATAATTTTTTTCTCAAAATTTTAAAATCTTCATTTCAACATTTCTTTCTTATTTTTTTAATATAATTTAAATATTCATATATGTCTCAAGCAAGAACTATTTAATTACTCTTATCAATTAAATTTAATTAATTAAATATTTTATACTTTATATTCATTATTACAAATGTATCATCACTTTCATTTTCTTCTTTCTATTTTTTATTAGGAATATCAACACATTCATGAGTAGTGCTTCATTTATCTATATTTTTGTATTCTTTAATCTTAGTATAATCTTACTTTAGTATGCCTACACTTATGATAATTTAACATGTGTTTACAATATTTATGACTATTATCTTCAACCATAAGGTTTTAATAATTTTCATACAAAAATCATATATACATTTATGGATGTGAATATCAAAACAAACTTAGTTATGCATGTATTTACTTAAATTGATGACTCCTAGGCATCAATTCTCTATACAAATCTAAGTTTCACATATCTTAGGCCCTTATCTAGATAATTGTTAACATCCATGTTGACAATTGGCTAATGAAGATGTGTAATTGTTGTCATTTATGGCAACACATGATGTACATGCTTACAGGAAACCTCGACACTAAAGATACTTACCTTTTGGTACTCAGAAATTGTCTAAGTATGAATTTGGTATACATTAGTGTATTGTTTTGTTTGTAACTTGTTTCTAATGTCATGTTATGACTAGCAAAGTTAGATGGAGATAGTATACATGTCGATGATGATGTGTATAACCTCAGAAGTCAATACAGACTGTACGAAAAAAAGATATTCGTGTTTTACCAATGTAACAGAACAACAGAATTAAAGGAAAGGAGTTATTTTGTTTACAAAATAATTACTTGTCTAATTAGGGCCGACATCCTAGATGTTTACTCTAAGTTGGAAAAGTGTATTGTGGATTTAGCTGACCTAGCAACAATTTGTGTAAAGGCATGGTATTTATGCAAAGGACATCTTATGAATTCAAGCATGATATCTTGGAGAAATTGTGTCGAGCAATTGTATGTGAACTTTTGTGAAAGCAATTATATGCAAAGTTTTATAAAGCTATTTTGTGATATGAGATCGAGCTGAAGATCAGAGATCAGTCAAGGAAGAAGTTATAGTACCTACATTCTAGAAGTCTAATTACTTGTTTGGGCAATGAGCTCTTCTTGTAGTTGGAAGTGCATGTTTGGGCAATGAGCTCATCTTGCATCTACTATACTTCAACTCCTAACAAGGTTGGCACAACTCCTAACAGGGTTCGAATCTCCTAATAAGGACTCTCTATACTTAATTTTCTCATTAACTCCTAACAGGCTCCATCCTCTAACAAGGAACTTATGTATCAATACATTATCTAGTGGGTATCATCCCCACCGGGGTTTTCCCTTGGCCAAGGTTTCCCTAGTTAACAAAATATGGTGTTATGAGTTATCATTAAGCATGGTTATTGTTATTGTTCAACATTACTTTATTACTTTGTTATGTATGGTTTAAAGTAAGAAATAATATCCAGTTGGCGACTAAAGTTTGTAAATTACTAATTCACCCCACCCTCCCGCCCCAGTAATTCCTATTTCTAACAATTGGTATTTGAGCTTAGTTACTCATAAGAGGCTTAACAACTTGAGTAAGATCCCTATGGATATGGAATAGTTGATGAAGAACCTTGAAGAGGCACTTCAATAAATTGATCTCCTTACTGAAGAAAGAGATAAGTTGAAGGACATCTCAAATCCAAGCCTGAATCTACTGAATCTAAAACTAGTGATAATGATTATTCAAATATGAAGATAGCGTATAAGATCTTGAAGCATGAATTAAAGATTATGAATATGAAGTTAACTTTGAGGAGTGATCCTAGCAAAGTTGAAACTGATTTGAAGACTGAGAATGCAGATATTAGAGCAAATCTAGCAAAGAAGACATCTGAGCTTGAAACATTGAAAGAAGATCATGAAGAACTTTAGAAATACAATACTATTGTGAAAGATGAATTAACTCAATGCAAGCAACAACTTGAGAAGCTTTATTCTAGCAGAGAAAAGCTTGATGATTCAATGTCAATACAGAGACCCACTTATGATAAGACTGATATTGGTTATCTATTTAACATGTCTGCAAAGAAACCTGAGATTATATCAGATCTACAAGAAAAAGATAAATTGGATGATAAGATTGAATCTAGTCAATCTTCGGATAAACATAAAGAAGTTGGACAAGACAAGGAAGTTGAGATTTTGGATGAACCAAAGCAAGTGGAATCTCCTAAGGAAACCAAGTATGAATTTAGAGGTAAGTGTTTTTCATGTAATGAAATAGGTCATATGAAAAGAGATTGTAAAAATAAGCCATTTATCATGTTACAAATTTTTATTGTCATAATTGTCATGGTATGGGTCATAGAGAAAATGATTGTAGGAAACCTAAATATAATAATGATAGAAGGAATAGTAGAATATCTAGAAATACTAACCCTGCAGATAGAAGATCTAATGAAAGGACATCAAGAGAAGGAAGACTTTATGAAGAAAGAAGATAGATCGTGTCTTATAAGTGTAACAACTTTGGACACATAGCTCAGAACTGTCATGCACCCGATGATTAGCATAATCCTAGAAGCAGAACACCAGTATGTCAGTTATGCAACAACTTCAGACATACAACAAAGTATTTCAAAATGGACAGAAACTTTAGAGATAGAAGGAACAATGGAAGAAACTTTGGAAATAGAAGGAATGATGGAAGAAATGTCGAAAATGACAGAAGGAACCATGAGAGGAACTTTGGAACTAAGAAAGACAAGGAGGAACAAAGAAATGTAGTAACTGGACTTCGAGAAGAACTCAATGAGGCATTTGTAAAAGGATTAGACATCTCAAAAGATAAGTTAGATGATGGTGAGAAATGAAGATCGAAGTCAGTAATCGAGTTTGATTCAATTAAGTTGAATGAAGATTGTTTACAGTACTAGAATTTGAAATCTTCATTCAAAGATCGAATTATGGGTAGCAAAGTTGGGAAAAGATGTATCAAGATAAGTTTAGATGGTACCTAAGTTCGCTTGTAATTTGGAGCTTATCTAAATTAGTTACAAATGAATTAAGTGTTATCGTTATTACAGAGAAAGTTAATTGTGTAGCAGAAGATGAAAACTATGTTTTTGTAGAGAATTTCATGAAGAAAAGTTTTGTGGAACATTGTCATGATGGGAGGAAGCTATAGTAAACCTCGGGTAGCATCTGAAGATTAGATAGAACATCTTGAGCAATTATTTAATTTCAAAATGCAATTGACAACTTTTCATGTTTGCAAACTATGCAATTAATGCAAGTTCAAGTTGAAGGAATAAATGGAGTACAAACTTGATTTTTCACTTCATTGCGATCACATTAGAAGCATACAACACTCAGAAGCGACTTGACAAGGCGATTTCAAAGCAAACCCTATTTTTGAAAAAAGTATTTTATCCTTTTTTCGCAAAATTTATTTGGTAAAAGTTCATATTTGATAGAATCATGGATATGTTAGTAGTTAACAATGTTGAGAATGAGGAGAGATCAAAATTGAAGGTTATTTCTATGAGACTTGTAGAAGGAAACCCTAACTCAACATTATTCATTACTCTGAACAATGTAGTTTATTTGGATGATATTGAAAGTTATCTTTCTAGTAAGTTTGAATCTATTGCGAGTGAATATATGAACAAAGATATGGAATTAGTTTGTAATCATGATATGACTGTGAAACCCAGATTTGAACACTTGAAGGAACTAGACTTGTTCAAATATCATTTCTACTGAGAATTGGACATAGATGAGTGGACACAGATCATACTGAGTAGAATACATGATGGAAAACTATGGATACAAGATAGTGTAGTTGATATTTTAGCCGACCTTATTCATGAGGTAATTGGTCTTTGTAAATAAGGCAGTGTACCTACAGGTGAGAAATTGGTTAAGAAGAAAGTTGAGAGCTACACAAAGGTAGTGTATAATGGAAAGGCCATGGTGATTAGCACCATTAAACAAGATGATGTAAGATTCCTGAGTAGAATCATTGCCTGCTCTATATGTGCAAGTTCAAAGATTGATGAATTGTCAGTCAGATTCATCTATGCAACCTACAAGATATGTGTTGAGAAGGAACAAGTTAATCTTAGTGAAATTCTAAGAATGCAACTTCTTGAGAACTTAGAAAAGATCAAAAGGACTAAGAATGGTGTGTTTAGATTTCAGTCACTGATCAATCACATATTCTTTCATGTGCTTAAGAAATTTCCATATTTGTCAGTCACAAAGTTTATGAGCAGTGAGAGGTGTAAAATAGAGAAAATCACAGATGGATGTAGAAGACATCTAATAGATAAGATATTGGATAATGGAAACTTGATAATGAAAACATTTTAGAATGAAATGAGGCAAACATTCAGAATTGCACCTGCAATTGTGGACAAATTTAAAGAAGATATTTGTGTTATGGTTGATACAGATTTTACTTATATTCAAGTAGTAGAACCTCGGGAAACATTTCTTGATCCCTTAGGTAATGAATTGAGTGATGAAATAGCAGTTGGATATATTGATTTACTATTGAAATCATATAAGGACCAAGCTAAATACAAATTTGGAACCTATGATGAGATTACCCAGTCAGGCAGACCATGAGGAAAGGTATAACATATGTGCAACCTTTGTTAGTGTCTATTGTAGAGACATCTTTGGAATAGAGCATTCCTTATGCAACAATATCAAATGTTTAGACAAGTGAGCCAAAGAGGAAATCAGATAGATTAGTGGGAGCTGTGACCACAAAGACTAAAAGGGTCAAACAATAAGCCACTGGACTAGGAAATAGGCAAATGACATTGTTGACAATTGTTGAGTCTAGCGAAGAAGAGGAACAAGAACAAGAAGCCAAACAGACAGAGAAGGTAACTACTTCTCAGCAGTCAGCAGGAAAAGCTCAGCAACCCTGGAAGCCAAAGATAGAGAAGATAACTTAAGCTATTGCTAATGAAGGCAACTTTGTTCAGATGAACAAATTTTATGATTTGTATAATAATTTTGAGAATTATCAGATTGATATCTCTACTGTGAGATACATTATAGATAATATACTAAAACTAAAAGATATTGAGGGCATAGTAAGCCAGAAAATCTATGATAGACTTATTGAAAAGAAGGCACCAACTAGAGATGAGGACATAGAACTTCATAAGTCTATAGTAAGAACAATATGCAAGATTGATGATGAAGAAGAAGTCAAGAGATTACTGAGCAATCTAGCACCTTTCTTGAGAAACAAAGTAAGACCATTTCTATTTATGGTGGGTGAAAAAGACAAGATAAGAAGTGAGACTGTAGCAACTATAAGTCAGATGATGACAGAGTCCAAGGCAACATCTTCACTAGCACCCAAAACCTTGGAAGTGTCAGTGAGCAGTGACACAATGTAGATAGATTAGACCAATGTTACCATTAACATTGATGATACTAACCCATTTGAAAGTTTTGAACAAAATGAACCTCACACTGAGGATACTGGAGAACAATTGAGATAGATTGAAGAGGAAAAGAGGTTATTAAAGGAAGAGAAAAGGAAAATAGAAGAGGCCAAGCAAAAATTGCTTGAGGATGAGATGAAAAGAAAAGTAGAGGAAGGAAAGAAAAGATTGCTTGAGGAAGAAATGAAAAAGAAAATAGAAGATGAGAAGAAGAGATTAGAAGAGGAAGAAAAGAAAGAAAAAGAAATGAAGGAAAAAGAAAAGAAAGAGGAAGAAGAAAGAAGAGTCAAAGAGGCAACTGAAAATATCTATTATTGAGAAACAATTGGAGGAATGTGTCAAGTCCAAGGACACTTATTCTAACTTTTTATACTCCAACCTCAATTTCTAACAGGGTTCATAGAACTCCTAACAGGGTTGGAATCTTCTAATAGGGATTTAAAGTCTCCTAACAAGGACTCTCTATACTGAATTTGCTCACTGACTCCTAACACGGTCCATCCTCTAACAAGGAACTTATATATCAGTATATTATCTAGTGGGTATCATCCCCACCGAGGTTTTCCCTTGGCTAGGGTTTCCCTAGTTAATAAAATATGGTGTTATGAGTTATCTTTGTGCATGGTTACTATTATTGTTCAACATTACTTTATTACTTTGTTATGTATGGTTTAAAGTAAAATATTAATATCTAGTTGGTGACTAAAGTTTGTAAATTACTGATTCACACCCCCCCCCCTCTCAGTAATTCCTATTTCTAACAATCCACCCTCCAATTTCTTTATTGCTAATATGTCAAATGAGAAGTAAAATACATATTATTATGTGTTATTAGATAAAACTTCTAGATTTAATAGTCCAATATTTTGTTGACTACATCTCTATAATATGTTGTATTATAATAAGATATCTTAGCCAAAAAATGAAGGAAGTTTTTGCAAGAAGAAGAGAGAGGCACATGATATATTCTACAAATTGGCTCAAAAGATAAACACATTTAAGATCACACACGCTTATTTTTAGAAATATGAAATATTAAGAAGGGGCAAAGGGGAGGGGGGCAGGGGGTGAATTTGTGTTCCACAATTTTTTCCCCAACTATGGATATTATTAATAATCTTTAAACTTGGGCCCATTTATGGGCTTGGTAGGGTTAATCCTACTCTAAAAAGGGAAAAGGTTTTCTGGACACCACCAAAGGAAAGATGGGTTAAAATTAACTTTTACGAGGTAGCTAGGGGAAACCTAGGGGTCTCGAGGTGTGGTTGTGTAGCAAGAGATGACAAGGGAAACACTCTTGCCTTTGTGGCAAAACGTCTACCTCATGGCACATATAATATGGCTGAATATTGTGCAGCAAAAGAGGCTCTTGTTTTAGGAGTTAAATTGGGCATTAGAAGAGTCCATTTGGAAGGGGACTCGAATATAATCATTAATGACATTAAGAAAGGGAAGTTGGATGCTTGGTACCTCGATAAATATATTTAGTAGATCAAAGAACTGTTAATAGAATTTGAAGACTTCAAGGTTTCCATACTTACCGAGAAGCAAATAGGGTGGCGGACATGTTGGCTAACATGTGTGCAAATTTAGTTATGAGAACTCATAATGAAATATTTGAGGACCTTAGACTCCTTGGATTATATTAAAGAGAGAAAATTTTATGATTTGGCCAAATTTATAAAGAATAATCTTTTTATCCTAGCCAATTTCTTGGGGAAGGCATCATGACTCCTACCCCCGATGGTATTTATCATTTTACGGCATGCAAAGATCCCAATCCTCTGCACGTGTCAGATTAGGAAATCATTTCTCGGCACCCTAGCGTATGCTTGTTTCTAAAGAGTTCCTAGAAAATTAAATTCAAGTAGAAGACAAGCCAAATCTCAGAGTTTTTCATCAAAGGTGACGAAAATGGAGGCAAATATTGTGTTGGGCTCTGAGAATTAGATGCAAACTTACGAGGTTAAGATCATTGCTCGGTGTCTCAAGAACATATTCGTGTTTAATGTTCTGGAATTCTTGGAGGGCATCCAGTAGATGTTTGAGCTAGAGCACCTGGATGCATATTGGAAGCAACGATCGAACCTAAACGTGGCATCTCTATTTCTAGTGCTGACACTAACGGTGGTTGAAATGAAGGAGGGAGTTCGTCGTTTGGTTGCAACTTGTGTAGATACATAGTGGCTTTTGGGGTTGGAAGATATAATTGAACGAGTTGTCTTGGGAGTGAGCGTAGAGATGGGAGAGGAGCCTTGGACGAGTCATCTGTTTAGCCACTAGTAGTATGGTCCTCTACAAATCCACAAGGAGTGCATATCCCAAAGGCAGAGTAGGGATTGAGAAAGATTGTGGACTTTCTGCTTGGGAGAATTTGGGTGTCAGCTGAGAGCAAGTGAGGTTTCATGAAGGCTACACTGTGCAAGAGCACACTTGCTCCAGGGCGGTCCCTGTGTCATCAACTCATGAAGAAGAACCAATAGGAGGGGGGAGTATCCACAACAAAATGTGTTTGGGTGGATGCTTCATTGCTTGAAGAGGTGGGAGAAAGCTATAGTAAGCATCGTCGGATTAGGTAGGGGAGTTATGTGCTAGACGATCGCTCTACGCCAACATTCACATGCGAGGAGGCAACTCGCTGGTTCAAGGATTAGCCACATGCAGATAGTGGTGACAATTGGTTGTAGCACGTGGGCACCTTTTTATTTAGTCTTTGGTGTTTTTGTTTTGTTTGGGTGGTCTATGCTTATGGCAGGGTGTTAATACTCTGCAGTTTTTGTAATGTAAAAATGTATGGCCTTTGGATGGGTAGATGATGAAACACTTTACGACACCCATCCTACTTTGATATATCAATATTTAATTAATTTCTAATACAAAATGAAAATTCAAAAGAACACATATTTGATTTGAGAACTATATATATATATATGTGTGTGTGTGTGTGTGTGTAAACCATAACAAAAATATAATGTTTAAAGTACATATTTAATTATTATAATCTATGCAAACTAGCTTAATATGTAAAAGGAAAACATCAGCAACAGTTCAGAATTTTTATGTGATATTTTAGATTTCAATTCTTACTTAGGGTCTATTATCCATTAAAAAAATCTTTAACTTTTTATGAACCCTTGGAACTATTAAAACAAGAGCTGGGCATACCTAGCCATGTCGAATGAACTGGTTGGGTTCGACATGGGCATACCCAGCCATGTCGAATGAACTGGCTGGGTAGCTGTTGTCGATTTGTAGATCACAATCAATGAGAGAAGAAAAAAGAATCAAGAGAAGAAGAAGATGAATACAAAATACAAGTTAAAAGATGAGAAAAGAATGAAGGAAATAGTCAAAAAGTGATGATGACTTAATTTATATCTTGTGATGAATGGAGGAAATAGTAAAAAAATACATTCCAAGCAAATGTAATAGAACGGCAGCTATCAAATTGAATTTATTAAAAATTGGAAAAGAATAAGCTATTTAGGTTTTCTATTCCCACCCAATTCCTCCAACCAAATGGGGCTGTCTATAAAATAGTCCAATGAAAGGGGAAGGTTCGTAGATCACAATCAACGAGAGGAGACTACTAATTTCAGCTTATTCAGGATCCCTACCATATTCAGTTCCAGACTTGACTTAACGCTGCTTGTCAGATTAAGCGAGATTAAGCGCTAAGGACAGAAGGAATATAGAAGCCCTCATTTGGTTGAGGAAGCAGCTGTTCACAGTTAAGGGTTTACCGACATGACAACCAGCAACAATGGATTCACTCGCTCCCCATCCTCGACTTTTACCGGTGAGATTTATGATTTTTGAGTGTAAACTTTAAATACCTTAACTGCCATTTAGATACGATTCAATTTGACGTGCACTGTAAAGTTTATCATCACTTATAGTTTTCTATCCTAGCATTTCGGATTGAGAATGCCGTGAATGATTTTTGAATATAAATTTAAAGTGATGTTTCAGCGCGTTTTAATTTGACATATATATCATGACGCATATCTTTTGACCCTGACAGTTGGGATTGAGAAGGCCGTGAATGATATAGTGGATTTGCTGAAACCCGTAGACGAGTCATCACTAGCTCTCGTTATTTTTGGGTGTGGTGGAATCGGGAAGACAACGCTCGCAGAAGCCGTGCTTGCCAAAATAAATCTTCACCAATACAATTACACTGAGATAGCACTACATCAAGAAAAAGAGAAGAATGATTTTGCGAGCCTAGAGCAGCAAATTTTCAAAGACTGCTTCCCATCTTATAATAATGGAAAACCTATTATGTTCATAGATGGGAAAGATGCTCAGGATCAGCTGGTGAAAGCTTCTCAATGTGAAAATGTCAAACCAGCTTTTATTTTCATTGATAACGCTTTGAGGTCGCTAGACCTTAAGGTTCTTTTTCCAACGTACACGGTATTCCTTCCCCCCGGTAGCAGAATTCTCTTCACAACAGGAACGTTGGCAGCTGCACGTGTATTTAAAAACCTACCCATGCTAGGGTGGCAGTCCTACACTGTCCTGCCTTTGGGGGATGAAGATGCACTTAAAATTTTGTTACCAGACCCTACCAAATCCGGTAATATTGAAGACGCATATTTACGGAGAATTTTAAGGATTTGCAAAGGTCTACCGCTGGCTCTCAAAATTATTTCTGCTAATGTACATAAGCAGAGTTGTGCTCTCTTATTGGACATTTTGGAAAGTGAAGACGAAATCAAGGAAGAAAAGCTCATTCATCGTCTTGTTGAATTTCTCTACGGCGAGCTGGATGAAATCACTCAAGAAGCCTTTCTTGATATATGCTTCTTTTTCAGCAATTTCAAGCGTCAAGATGTAGAGCATATAGTCGGAGCAGAGGCACTTAAGACTATTTTTGAGACTGGATTGATTACATCTATCCCTACCCAAGAGGCGGACGAGGAGTTAATAGTCCATGATGTTGTCAGATCAAAAGGGCGAAGCTTGGCAGAAGACACTAGAATCACGGATGTCAAATCCCTATGTGATGCAGCAGATGAAGAGGTATATCTTGAGTTCTTTTTGTTACTTGATTTAATAGAATGAAATTATGTAATTTTAACTGTTTTCAATACACTTTTGAAGAGGCTCCATCAAATCAAAGGAATCTGGCTTGCGAATGACAAGTCTAGTTATGTTCTTCTAAAACGACACTTAAGTAAAGTGGCGAAGTCATTAAGAGTTCTTGCATTGGGAGATAGAATGAGATTCGGCAAAGCAAATGAAGAGATGGAATTTGAAGAACTGAGGTTTCTTCGCATAGGCAGTAGCTTCTCTCAGTTATCAGTGAAATTAGAGGCACTTAATAATTTGAAAGTGTTCCATGGGCCACCCTCCATAAGAGGTGAAGAAATTACATCTAGGGTAAGTATCCTGCACACGTGGACATGATTTCATTATGAGTATACTGTACATGCGGACAGCATTTCGTTATTTAGTAACTTATAAATATGGATGGTTTAGGAGCCAAGTTCTGACAATTGGGAATTGTATGCAGCTTCCTTCAGGTTTATTAAACATGAAGGTCATGGAACTATCTGTTGGCAAATGAATCCAGAATTTCACAGGTGGAAGGAGTTCTTCATTGCCATAAACGTTGGAATTTCTATTTTTAAGCACCACTTCCCTGTTCAACTGATGTGCTCTAATTCCTAATTTGACTCTCTCCCCTTTTCTGTTCTGGTTGATCTCTTGCTTGCTATAGAGATCATTGTCGTTTGGGCTGGGCCTCCTCTTGCGACATGTGGGATCAGTTAGTTTTTGCAAACTTTTTGTTTAGCCAGTCCTGTACAGCTCTATTGCTGGAGACTGTTTTTATATCTGTAGTTGCTCAGCAGAGTAGTTCTATTATACAGTTGTTCTTGACTCTATTTTTTCACTGCTTTTGCAAGATGTATAGAACCAAGACTTCTGTTAGTAAGAAGTATCTGATTTTTTGCTTTGAAATGAGAAAGAGCGGTAGATCACACTAAAATATATGCAACCAGTTTATTCAAATCTTAATATAGATACACGCTGTAGCTTTGGGATTTAATTTTCAGTTATGTTCTTTTGCTCTCTCTGCCTCCCCCTTTAATAAGTTGGAAAGATAGCATTTTACTGGATCAAGGGAGCTTCAGAGTTACTAGAGGGATCTTATTTGAGTTAGTCACATTGAAAACTTTCATATTAGATGTTTTCACTACAATGCATAGGCACTAACATTTCTCAGTTACTAGTAAAATTAGAGGTTATTAATAACTTGAAATTGTTCCATGGGCCTTTCTCAGTGTTAAGGAAAACACTCTGTGTTCCAGTACACATGGGCAACATATTAATTTTTTATATGATTAGTTCAAGAGCCAAGTTCTGACAAGCCCTTTGAGAACTTTGAGCTTTCAAATGTTTAGAACTTTAGAGTGTTCACCTGAATTGGAAGGATTGTTCAAGGTCAAAATAAGGAACTAGGTGTTAATATTTGTCTATTATACTTAGAACTTTCATTTTAAGGTAGGGGTAAAACTTGAATGAAGTAGTGAGCTAATGTTTTTTTCTATTTTTTTTATGTTTATATATAAAATATTGAGTTGCAGTTATAAGATTCAAAAATTTGTTGATATCAAAACAGAATCTGGTGTTGAAGCGTAGTTTTTCTAATGCAAATAATTCGTAGAGTTTAAAAGATTTTAGACCATGAAACTTTTGACACCATTTTGAAACAGACACTCAAATCATTGGAGTAATCAAAACTCTTGATGTAAAAAACCAGTTTAAAAATCAAGTGTCAACATGGAAAGTATTTACCTTTAGTTTCACAGGGTTTTCTATTTTAAAGTTTTAAACTAATCCTAATCAAGGACATTTGCTAGATAAAAACAAACATACCAGTAAACAGAGGAAAAATGTATTAGACTTGCAGTATATTGTTATATATCCAACCAACCAAACACAAGAGAAACATTGATCGGCAGCCTTACCAGGAACAGCAGTTTTTAAAGGGACAAAATGAGGCTGGCAGCTTCTAGAATGAATGCCCCACCATGAAGAGAGAACCAATACACTTCAAAATCGTCTTACCTTTAAGACTTCATGATTTTCTGAGAATGGGCGATCAGACAGCATGACAAATGGCAGAGGTAATCACTGAAGGAACAACGACTAATATAAACTGCCATGTATTAGACAGTGATCAAATAATACAAGTTCAGCGAGGAAGAAAGCATTAACAGGTGTGATGAAGTGAGCAATCAATGGTAACTATTGGTTATGAAAAAGCATCGCAGGAGTTACGTTCTGAAAAAGCACAGTCCTTTCTGAAAGGGCTGCAACTTCCCAGGGGATGTTGACCTTCATGGAGATATTAAGCCATATATGGGGAAGACCACAATGAGACAAGGCATCGAGGAAAGAGATTTGATAAGAATTAGTTCTAATAAGAGCAGATCAACATATTGTAGATTAGAGATCGGAATCAGATCAGAATTATTTTTTATTGCAGGCAATAGCGACCTTATTCATTTGTGGTATGCATGAGATGTATGCTTAGTGTATGTGTGATGAAGATAGTGTCTAACATATGATTCTTTATGTATTTGATATAGTTAATGATGTGAAGTGCTAATTAATCAGGGCAACAATCATGTACGTATGATGTAGGAGATACATTTGGGAGAACTGATATAGGGTCACCTCTAAGCATCCGACTCCAAGTTGGATGGAGTTGTCTAGGTTGGATGTTCCTAACACTTATGGGGTTGAGTTGTCCAAGTTGTCTTGGTTGGATGCTTTGTGCCCTTGGGCCTAGATGTGGGTAGCCTCGGCACCCTTTGCATTACCCTTTGTGTTAGCGTATTGAATCCCCATTATGATTGGTTTTGAGCAGTGAAATAAACAATCATAAGATGAATGGAAGGAAATATGTTAGGGAGAGGTGGTAGGCATAGTAGGTTCCCTTAGATTAAGTAGCCTACCCTACTGGATCAATTAGACTTGGATTATAAATTCTGATAAAAAAGAAAGGATTAGAATTTAAACTCGAAATTAGCAAGCTAGATTTTAAAATGCTTCCTCTTTAATGCCATAGTGAGATTTCCTATTTCTAGAATCTGAAAAGGCTTTACAAGTTTATCTTAATTATAGAAAATTGAGAATGTTATACAATTTGGTTAGTTACAATTAATTCACACCCTTTAGTCCATCAAGACCCATAATGTCCACCAAATTATATTTTCAATTCGCTTCTATAAGGCTCCTAATGAATTGAACTGAAATTAATTTTAATGATGTTTTGATTTTCCTCCATAACACAATGTTTGGCATTTTTCTATAGGAAGAAAGGAATTCCTATTTCAATCATGCTGAAGGCAATTAAAGATCAGAAAAGCTTCAAGCACTTGTTAGCATCTCCTTGGGGTAATTTGCAACCTATCTAAAGGGCCAATGTACTGCCTTGCTGATGAAATTTGTTGACATATTCTAAGTAAGGGGGTTCGCTGCTAATGGGTTCACCGCTAATGCACATAGAGACTAGATTGCCTTTTTACTTGGATAAAAATTGAATTTTCTAACTTCTTTATATAGGCAAGGCAAAAAAATGATTCTCAATAAGAGGCCAACTTGGGATTTAGGTGAGCCAATCAAACTTAATTTGGATTAAATTCCCTTCATGTGTGTAGCTGACTCGAATTGGAGGTTTTGAAAATGATTTGAACCAAGAACTCATGTTTTCACTCAAAGATAAGTGCCACATGTTCTAACATTTAAGAGATCCCCTAAAGAGGTTATGAAATTTGCAATAAAAAAGAATAAAATCCTCTCTAGAGGGTAGAATCTGACATGGCACAAGTATTCCCTTTTATATAGTGTAACACGGGGACTCACACCCTCCTCTCAAACCTTGAAGTACCTGTTCCCGAGATGTCCCCGCACCGGGTACTTGCGTACCCAAGTACCCCCACCTCCGCCATTCCGCAACTATGCTGCTGCTGGGATGGGTACTTGAGTTTCTATTTGAATTTTGATTTTTGAAGGTTACTATTGGGTATGTAATATGTTACTATGTTGAATGTTTAATGATTCTAGCTCATGTTGCAATTTTGCTATGTTAAAGGATTTTAATTTTGTATGTTATACTGAAACATCATTTCATAACAAGCATTTCAGGTTCTATATGTATACTATACGACACCCCTCCCTGCCCTGTCCTCCCCTTGCTGCTTTCCCTCTGCTGTCCCAAAAATGGGCCTCATTTTCCTCCTGTCCCGGAAATGCGTACCAGCGTCCCGACGTACCCCAGTACTGGGGTTACATTGCTTTTATATCAATGTTTTTTGTGCTCATCTGTACTTGATATCCTCTTAATTTAATGCCAACTTTGCTATGCTCTTTCAACGCCATTTACCAACTTTGTTTTCCTTTCTATGGTACTTACCCACAATTTATATTTCTTGAAATGCCAACACAACTCCAATTGTCGCTTGTAAATCCCAAGTAGTTATGCCTATCGCTGGTGATATGATGAAGTGATTATATAAGTGGACACCTCTGTTATATCTGTTATTGGTTGTTGTGTATGCTGGATGTCTATGCGCTTGTATCTCCTCTTTGACTGTAAATGTATGCGTCTTTCCTCGGATATTTCTGATTGCTGAGTCTTATCTTCTTTTCTCAAGCATATATATATTCATTAATTGGGATTGCTTATTATCTGACCATGCTATTGAATAGATTCCCCTCCTGTAGAGCCATCCGGACTGTTCTTGAATGCTCTGAGTTGATCCTTCAGCTAATATATTCCTCTCCTCCTGTGGTATTTTCTCAGTGCTCCATAATTGTCGATAATCATACATTTCCAAACGTGGGTGTGATGGATATACTCTGTGTCAGGGCCTCTTGTACTCCTATTGATGTTGACTGGCAAATGGTGTATGCAGATCCATGTGGAACTTTCTGCGATTTACATTTGCCACATATATTTGTCTCCACATTAACTCATTCTTATTTGCATAAATTATTGAGATAGATTTCCGAAGAATAGATCTCTCAAACTTCTTTACATCTGCAGTTTGGCTCTGATACCATCATGTGATTTGAGAATCGTTTTTTGCAAATGTACTAACACTGCCATTGCTATTGGTATTTTCCAAATGCAGATTTGAATCTCATATAAATATGAGAGGAGACATGTCCCATGAAGCGTCTCTATGGTTTAATCATCATTTAATTAATAATAGTATATTGACAAAAATAATGATATGTATATGCAGTGTAACCCGGGTGCGCGCACCCGGGTCAAAACCCAGCGCACCCGGTGCGGGTGCGTCACGCACCCAAGTACCCCCACCGGGAGTTTTTCCGCCGCCGCACCCCCGCCGCACCGGTCAAGCATCCGGGGTGGACACGGTGCTTGGGTGCTTCCAAGGTGCTTGGGTGTGCGGGTGCTTCCTAGGTGCTTCCTGGGTGCTTCTTGAGTGCTCGCATGGTGCTTCCTGGGTGCTCGCGGGGTGCTTCCTGGGTCTTGCAGGGTGCTTCCTGGGTACTCACTTTGATATGGCTATGATACATTATTATTATTTCACTATTTCATGCTATTCGGCTCATTGTCATCATGAGCATCTTTATGATATATGATATTCATAGAATCATATTTGAAGAATGAATTTTGAATCTTGCATCTTGAACTAAGTTAATTTGTTAAATGGTCATTAGTAATGGTTATGAGGTTTCAAGTTTCAAGTTTGAACTTATGGTTTGTGAATCACATTTCAATTTTCTCTATTCATTGTATTCAACTATATTTGGTATGTTAATGTTATATAATATTTTGAAGTATCATTTCATAATTAGCATTTTCAGTCATATATATTATATATATACTATGCAACCCCCTCCCTCCACTCCCCCTCCTCCCCTACCCCCCCCCACCCCCCCTCCGCTCCCCCACTGCCGCACCCCCGCCGTCCCCCCACTGTCCCCAAATTGAGGCTTTTTTTTCCCGCATCCGAAACTCGTCCCAACGTCCCCCCGCACCGCCGCACCCCCGCGCTAGGGTAACACTGTATATATATATATATATATATATATATTATATACAATAATATATATTATTTAACATGAATAAGTATATATAGGAAATGATGATTTACCAATAACAACAACGTATCTCAGATTGAATCAATCCAACAGAAGCTACAACCTTAATAGTTTTTTTTTTTTTTATACACGGAGGTGTCCTTGTGACCTAGGCCCAGCGATGACCTGCAGCCGATGCGAGCTTAGGGCGAGACTAGCCCCCCATGGGTGAAGAGCAACAACGCGCAAGCCACTCTCACCAATTAAACCCGACGGTAGAATCAAACCCGAGACCATGGGGGTGACCCATGACTTCAAGCCTATGTGTCAACCGTTCATGCTAGGTGTTGCCCCCTTAAACTTTTGAGGCAAAGTCCACACCTATAGCCCGGGCCAGCGGAGCAGGTACGTGGCACACAAGTCCCGTAAGGGAAATTGGCCCAAAGCCATTCTCCACTACGAAGAGGAGTCGAACCTGTGACCTGAAGGAAGTAAACCTCAAGGCACAAACCAACTCACCTACAAGTGGTGACTTAAACTTTTGAGACAAAGTCCACACCTATACCCCGGGCCAGCGGAGCAGGTATGTGGCACACAAGTCTCGTAAGAGAAACTGGCCCAAAGCCATTCTCCACTACGAAGAGGAGTCGAACCTGTGACCTCAAGGCACAAACCAACTCACCTACAAGTGGCGGCTAAAACTTTTGAGGCACAGTCCACACCTATACCCCAGGCCAGCGGAGTAGGTACTTGGCACACAAGTCCCGTAAGGGAAACTGGCCCAAAGCCATTTTCCACTACGAAGAGGAGTTGAACCTGTGGCCTCAAGGAAGTAAACCTCAAGGCACAAACCAACTCACTTACAAGTGGTGGCTTTAAACTTTTGAGGCACAACCTTAATAGTTAGCCATTGTGACGGTTATCAGTTATTGTATTTCCTTGTTATTTCAATTTGAATGGAGGAACATGTTATTATTGTGGAAATATGCTTTTTTGGTTGTAGGAATAGACAAAGGGGGAAGCATTGCAAAACGAGATTCAAGGAATGGGGCACCAATTTAGTTCATCATTAGACCATCAGGTATGGGCTCTAACTACTTTGGCGAAGGATTTAACGACTAGGCAGCAGAGTACACCTTGGACAGTCATGAGCTACTTGCTCAATTCATAAAACAAGAGGAAACATTAACATTTAATATCATGAGAAGAATTATTACCTCTCTTTTATTTTGAGATTGTGGAAGTGGTCAACATTTTAACTTTATATATATAATGTCACCATGATATTTTGGTAATATCTATGAATTGCACTTACATGTATATATACATATGTGTGCGTACTTAGAGAGAATATAATGATAAAAAGGAATTATACGTTCTCTCAAAATTACACATATATAGATATATGTACATGTATGTACACTAATAGGTAAAATTACACTAGCATGGTAACTCTATATATATATATATATATATATATATATATATATATATATATATATATAATATAATTGATATTTAAATCATAAGAAAGTATAATCTTGGTCTTAATTTTGGGTTCATATTGATGAGCACTGCCACCTTCATATTGGCCTTATTTTTTTCTTTCAAAATTTGAATGTTATGAAAGTTTCTTGTAATTGATATTGGCTTTGATCGATTTCCTTCTTGTAATTGAAGCCATGGGAGACGTTACATACTCTCCCGTGACAAGAACGAAGCATTCAAAATTTAGTTATTTTCTGTGCGATTTCTTTGAACCGAACCCCCGTGACAAGAATGAAGCATTCAAAATTCATTTCTTTTCTGTGCGATTTCTTTGAACCGAAACTTCCTCTATTTGCTTTGCACCTTTTTCTTTCTGAGAACATCAATATTGGAGGTTCACATTTAGATACCTTGATAGCAGCATCGACCACGCTTGATAGTTTTTCCGTGCTAGAGCCATATTGCCAGACCACAACATCGAATCCAAAGTTGCAATCTCAGGTCATGAAATCATTCGGCCAGTCTTATTTCTTATTTTATATGTAAGTCTCTTATGCTGCATTCTTTGAAATGAATTCTGCAAGGAATGACGAAACAATATGTTAAATGCATCCTTGATTTGCATACGTATTGTAGTCAATACCAAGGCTCAAGAGTATGAAGAACTCTGATAGAATATCAACTTTGCCTTTCATTTGGTGTAATCGTTCTTACATGTCAGGTGCTAGTATAGACTCCTAGAGTCAAACCTCAAGAGACTCCATATTGTTTGTTGATCAATTACTTGTACAATACTCAATGCTGAAAGATGGTATAAGAATATTTCTTTATGTTTCACAAAGGATATATTTGACTAATACAGTGGTATTATCCATATACCAGTTGAGATAAGAAATCAGATTTGTGTTCATAAGTTCTGATTGATAAAGAATACATAGATACAGACATACCTCCTAGGATGCACCCAAGACTAGTTGGGTCGAGTATAAATAGGTGAAGAGGAGAGGTATCCCTCCAAGAAATAAACTGAAAATAGTAACCAAAGAGCATGAATATCTAAAGAAGAAGGGAAAACTATTTAGTCCAAGTCAGCTCGTGACTATCCAGAGTATATTCAATTGTCAAGTCGAATGGTGGTAATCGGGCTGTTTATTTGCCCATCTAAATCCTTGGCCAAGGTAGATTAGAGGCATCCTTGCCACAAATGATCACTAGAGGTCAGGAGTGATAGCTGACAGAGGGAAGGTTGATGGAGGAATTCCTCAACCTTGTCTGCTGCTTAGCCAACTCTCTAACACTGGAATGCTCGGATGGCAGGTCTATGCTGCCCCAGGCCTAACTCGGGGTAGGGAGGGCCTTTCTTGTAAGAGATTGTGTGGGGATATGATAAGGTCTGTGGTTGGGAGGTTAAGCCTATGTCAATGCTTCTCCTCTTCACCAGATGCTGAGGCTCGCACAAAACATCAACAATTATTTCAGTTCATGTATGAGTTCTAAATCCCTCACTTGTACTTACTTTATGTTATTTGAAATGTACAATTGCAAATATAGTTAAATTGATTTGTTTCTTTCAAAATGTAATCGTAGAAGTTAGTTATGGAAGTTAAATTAGTTGTCTTTCATATGAAATGGATATAGTTGTTGCTTAAGTTCCGATTATATCTTGTATAGCAAATTTAGTTAATAGTTGCATTCCTATATGATGTAATGGGCTTTTCAATTACCTTATGTCATTTTGTTATGATATTTGGTCATAATCTTAGAACATGTTCTCTATTTTCATCTTAGTAAAAATGGTTTGTTACAATTGTTGACAAAGTGGATAAGGACCTTTGTGTTAGCTGGTCGGAGATTTAGAAATCTTCGTCTTACCTTTAATTCACTTTATCCAAACTCAAGTTACAAACTGACCTCCAAATTTGTGCTGAAAATCCAAGTGCTACAAAAGCAAGACGAAAGTTTGGGGTTCCCATTCAATGGGACGATGGTGTATAAAGGACACAACAAGCAATAGATTTTTGTGGTTGTTGGTTGATAATGTGGTCCAAATAAAGCCTCAAACTTGCATGCAAAACCTGCACACACACAAGAAGGGAAAATGGTTGGGGCCGCTTGAGAGGCTTGCCTTAGTCAAATATTAGTTTTTGTGTGTCTCCACCTCTACGGACGACCATAGTGAAGATAGAAAAACTGGTGATAGATAATTTAGATCAAAGGAATAACAATATCAAGTGAAAATGATAAGGAGAATAAAAGTTTTCAAAGACACATTGAGGAATGGAAGTACTAGACTTGCCAAATGTGAGTAGAGGAGCCCAAGTTCAAGTTGTAGCTTGGATGCAAGATCTAGGGTGCTTGAAATCTCTTCATCAATTGCGGAAACCTGCAAAAATGGTGGATACAACAGTGCAAGATGGTTGTGTGAAGCTGTATAGAAAGCTCAAATGCAAGTATGAGAGCTTGAGAGTTCAATCAATGACCAAGAAGACCCAATGCATGCAAATGAAGCCCTTTTGAAAGCCTTGCATGAATTTTGCATTGGGATCCCATTGTTTTGGGCATTACAAAGATAAGGTTTTAGGTTGTAAAGCGCAAATGTCTCTTTGTACGTCGGCAGATTTGCAATTACTAGGGTGCCGCGTGGACATCTTTGCGACACGCACATGTTCAGAGACCATTAGGATTCCCTTGTGAGGATCTAAGTTGGCTGATGAGTTGGTGGTGTGACAAGGTTGCTGGAAGGTGATGAAATTTGTGTCTTATGCTGAGGACAAAGTATGAGAAAGGCTCGAATATAGGGGGTGTAAATTTTACACCATTGCATTATGATAATATGGCATAATCCAAGATCCTCCCAAAAAGAAGACATTATGCTAATGAGCTTTCTGAGCAAACGCCATGCATAGAGGAAGATAACATAGTGCACAATCTTAAAAGAGGAACATTTCCACAATGAGAAATAGGTAAACCATATATTTTCAGCACGTCATTGCAATTTACAATTGTAAAAATATTAAAACTGGATAAGTGATAGTAAAATTCACTGTCAGCCATAAATGGGTGGTGAAGGGTGCTACCTTGTCATGAACAATTATTGTGGTGGCAATTTGGTTATTAGCATATTTAATATAATGGCAATGTGCATAGTTCATAGACTCATACTCAAAGCATACTCAACAAGCCCAAAATATCCAACTTGAGAAAACTTGACCACTTGGAAAGTAATTGTAGTTTTGCGAGTTGCAGTCTGTGCATGTCAATGTTACCAATCTCAGACTTGACTCAGACTCGGCCAAGCCCAAATTGGGCTCGGCCTTGGACTCGGTGGCCAGACTTAGCAAGGATTCAACAATTAAAAACATATCAAATTCAAAGATTTTTAAGGATTTTAAGTTTTTTCATGCATAATTTAACTAATTAACATCAAATACACAATAATTGAGATAAATAAAAGCTACTTTGCACACATTCACAACTTTTCATAGATCACATAAGTATAAATGCGAATTTTTGAAAGAAATTACTTAAACTAAATAACATAATAGAAATATAGTGTCATTGTCAAATGTCTATAATATTCATGGAATATGCAATCCATTGAATCAAAAGCTCAAAACATATATAAAAATCAAGGCTCATAGTAGCCTATGTCCTCCTAGGACTATGCCTAAGATAGGTCATGGAAAACTCTAGGGCCATCATCTCTCCTTGTGTGTGAAGTTGAACCTTAGTGACATGCTCATCATGATCATCCTCCTCCTCATCAGAGTCAGCTCCATCACTCTCGACCTTAGGGCTCTGCATTGGGTCTTCTCATGCTCTAGCCTCATCCACTGCTATCACCACTGCCGCTGCCTCTGCCTCTGCCTCTCTATCCACCCGATCAATCCACTCAAGTCTTCATCGCTGAAGATAGGATTGTCAACTTCCAGTTTCAATTTGACCTCAAATAGACAAGACAAGTTGTGTGAGATAACATTGTTGAAGGTATGTTAAATCCTAAAATTTGACTAAATCTAGAATTATTTGAAAACCCCCAAAATCTAGAATCTGCATTTTAACTCCGATGAAGTTGAAACCTATCTCAAACATCCTGACAGTTTTTATACAAATATAACTTAAAGTATAAGAAAGAAAATAAATGCAACTTATACTAATGTTATATTTTTATAAATCCTGCTGCCCCTGAGCTGACTGAGCTGAAAAACTTAGTATTTTTTGTTGGCTGATGGCAGAGTCCGCCCACCAGGACTCGGCGAGTCAGCCAAGACTTGGCCGGGACTCTATCGAGTCCAAGTCCTGAGGCAGTTTGTCTCATTTTGCTTGGCTTGCCTCGGGACTTGCTAAGTCCTTGCAAGGCTTGCCGAGTCCTGTAATGCTGGTGCATATATGACACTCATGACAGAATCCACAATTGAGCATTTGCATTTTGACATCATGGATTCTAAGAGCAAGGCGTATATGATCTGTAGCTTAAATTTGGAGTTGATTTGGTTGGACTACAATGCGATACCTAGACGTCATGTGGCCTACATTCACTCTCTAAAGAGTCCATTTTTAAAAGAGCATATTCCAGTATGGATCGTTTTTGACGTTTGAACTTTCTTTCGAATGTATTCGAAACTGGTAACATCACCCACTTTGAGCAACAAAACCCTCTATCATCATTTCTCAGTCATTGACACTTCACTCTTTGGCTTTCTAGCAACTATCTCACTCTCAGCTTGTACTCTGATTTCCAAAGCAAATTGCTGAAATTCATACTCTAGCTCAATGCAACTTACTTTTCTTGTTTGTGCAAGCAAAGCTTTCATGTCAAGATATGAAAGCTTATCTCTATTCCTAATGCATAATGCTATCTCTTCTCTCTTATTCATCTGTCTATTTTGTCAATGAATGCATTATTAGTTTATATGGTAATCTTTTTGTGTAGGGGTTTTCCTCCATCAAGCGGGATTTATTTCTATAACTTGTGAATATCATTGATTTCATGCAACAGGGGTTTTCCTTTATCAAGCAGGGTTTGTTTCTATTAGCATATCTCTCTAATAGGGGTGTTCCTTCATTAAGAAAAAAATGTTTCTATTATGTTATCATCCAACTATTCTATTCTAATCTTTCTATTTGGCTATCGGTGGACGCGGAAACAACAAATTGGGGTTTGACTGTGTCAGGCACCTATATAGGGCCAACATTTTTCCTTGTTTCTGTGTGTATAGCTGACGAGAAAGTTCTCCAAATGAAAGAGGATCGTGCAGGAACTAGTATTGTTATTGTAAAACCCAAAAGTTCTTCAAAAGTTGTTAAAGAAATGTATTGTTATTGTAAAATCCAATGACACAAGATATTCAATTAATAATTGATGTCTTGAAAGAGAAAATGAGTGCTTTAATGGCAAAAACATTTGAAAAACACACTGTAACCAACATTTTTCTTGACATTTTTATCCACATTTTTTTGTCTATAAAAGCACAGAAGTTAAACTTGTTATAGAATAACAAGGTAGTGCCACAACAGAGTTTTTGTCAAATACTGGTAGGTTGGCTGTCTTCTCTGAAAAAGATTTCTTGACTGTACAACAGAACATATTTCTTTACTTAAACAAAACTATTGCATAAACTAGTGTAAGGTCTCATTTGGGTGGCTTTAGGATCTCTTTTCATTGAGGAGGAGGTCCCACGAAACAAAAAAGTAATACCATGGGAATATTTGAAATTGCTCCACCAGTTTAAGAATTTGTTTGACACTTGTCAATTAGCTAATATATTAGATTCCCACTAGAAAATAAGTAGAAGGAAAATGAAGTTTATTTATTATTGTTTTTTTATTCTCAGCATTCTTTACGAGACCACCAACCTCCCCAGATATGAGGGGTTAAAAATTTAAGCTGAACTGCACTACTAAATTCATGGGTCACTAACTTACAAAATATTCCACAAAACTCTCAGTAGCACTTACAATTTTTTTCTTAGAAAGCCCCCCCTCGATTCATCTTACCCTTAGGGGAACCATGTTTTAGACGCTGCACAAGCAAGCAACAAGCAATTAAGCCTTGAACCCCTGTAAACATGCCACCTGTTCTTTATTGCGCCCCTTAAAGTTTTTGTAGGGCACATGTTAGATTATTCAGTCTTGTTGTAACTTGTGACCGCCTTTAATATCCCCTATTGGGACTTTACTCAATTTGCTCTAGAATCCCCAAATAAGGTATGACATGTTTAGGAATGTAAATTATCAGCTTATTATCTTGATTTAGAGCCTACAACCAGGTTAGTTATCATTATAAAAGATGAATAAACACATAGTCCAACAATTTTACAATTAGAACTCTAATCATCATTACAATAAATGTACACGTTGGATTCCCTCAAGGTTTTTTCTAATAACCCATCCACATCATGAAGCACCACGGGAAATTACACAAGACTTGTGGAGCCTATCCATCAAGCCTAGGAGCATGGAATGAGACTTGTCATTTGGCCTCCCGGCCCCACTTGGGCTTACTCAACTCAAATGGAGCCTTACGCTACTTGCGTTCCTCACACATGCACAGTTTCCTCTCCGTATTGGGATGGAAGATCGGCTGATACTTTAAAGGAATTTTTATCATCATTAGGTATGCATACATTTTTGAATTAGAAACAATATATTATCTGCATATATTCCCACTCCCTATCAAATGGAAGACAAATAACAAATCAGCCAAATGATATTGCAATGGATTATACTTCATATTACAATATTTGATAAGTATATAAACTGCTTTGTAATGTATGTATTCTGAGTCTGCAAACTGTTGTTTGATTGAATGCTTGTTTCCACTTCTTCAATGCTTCTCTGAATGGCCGATGTGCTGTATATATAACACTTCTGTGTGGACAGGAGTGTATATCTTTCCCAGCAGTCACCATCTTTGCAAAAGTGACGACTCTTCATCTGCTGTTAATAGCATGTATCGAAATATTTGTTGCATAAGGATCACTTTCAATAGTTAATATCAAATTGCCCTTTAAGTGAAACTCTGTCCTTCACTTGATGACTCTTCATCTGCTGTTAATAGCATGTATCGAACTATTTATTGCATAAGGATCACTGCCAATAGTTAATATCAAATTGTCCTTTAAGTGAAGTTGTAATTTATGTATCACTTGTTATCACATCCTCGCTGGTCGTTGTGCTTAACTAAATACTTAGTGTCTTTAATCTAGGACCCTGTATTATATTTTAATCACTGTTTATCAAGCATGTATTTTTCATAATTAGTAACTATTTCTTAATTAGATCGCAGTATTTCATTAATGACAATGGATTCACCTTGGTCACTGTCTATTGCCGATCACTTGGTTTAGTGTGCAATACAATATTATTAGTTTTATTCTTCCATCAATGGTGTTATGACACTGCCGCTCACTTCCTAGCAGTCTACTGACATCAAATCCAGGCTCAATGATGTTGTGGGAAAACATTTGAATTTTTTAATAGTCATTAAAAAATGTTCACTGTCTTTGTTTGAACATGAGAATCAAAATAAATGCAACAGAAATCTGAATTGTATTTTACAGTAACTAAAGGCCATACACATGTATATGTGTAGGACCATGCACTTGAACTGGACAAATTAACATTCCATTTGAATGATACGTATCCTTTTGACAAATGCAATTCATACCCTTCAGCTTTACCTTTGTGAACTGTTAACAATCTTGATACAATGAAAGTTTTCCCAGAACTTAACATTACATAATTCAACGAAGAATTCAAGGCTGAACAAATCACCTGGGTCACTACCTATTGCTGATTACTTGGTTTAGTGGGCAATACAAAATTATTAGTTTTATTCTTCCATCAATGGTGTTATTAAACTGTCGCTTACTTCCTAGCAGTCTACTGACAGAAAATCTAGGCTCAATGATGTCGTGGGAAGACATTTAAATTTTTTTCTAGCCATTAAAAGATGCTCACTTTCTTTGTTTGAACCTGGGCATCAAAATAAATGCAACAGAAATCTGAATTGTAATTTACGGTAACTAAAGGCCATACACATGTATGTGTAAGACCATGCACTTGAACTGGACAATTTAACATTCCATTTGAATGATACGTATCCTTTTGACAAATGCAATTCATTCCCTTCAGCTTTACCTTTGTGAACTTTTAAAAATCTTGGTACAATGGCAAAGTTTTCCCAGAACCTCCCATTACGTAATTCAACCAAGAAATCAAGGCTGAACAAATACATAAATATTAAATAAGAAAAAGTGTAGGCTGAACAAATATAAAAGATAAATATGAAAAGAGTATATACGATTTCCTCTTAACCTATGCATCTTTCAAACTGAAGAACTATTTCTTCCAACTTTAATTTTTGATGTTGAAAGACAATTGCAACCTTAAATTGTTGGTAGTCAGCAGACACATTGCATACTCCATAGGATTCCAGTCTTCATGTAACCAGGTAACCTTGTTAAGTTAATGTACGTGTGAGCTATTTGGTCCTTGCTTATCATGTAGTGAACCATTGGATTAGTAAAATTCTTTGCCTGTTCCATTCTTTAACTCAGTTCAGTTCTGAATTATATTCCTTTGGATTTTTTATTTATTCTAATTACAGAAATTGTTGTCCACTGAATGAACCCTGAGATCTGAATTGACATTTCTTAAACTTTTCAGACCATATTGATCTCTTGACCTAAGTTACAACTTCCGCTGTATATTTATAGTTATGTTATTCAAGATCGTAGTGAAGCTCTGACTTAAGTCGCTGTTTGCACTATGTAATAAAAATTTAATATTGTAGTGAAGTTCTGGCTAATGAAGGGTGTTCTTTGTGTTTTTTAGAGCTTATCATCATATCAAACTTCTAAATTTAGGCTTCCATGTGTGGTCATTACAAGATTGAAATTTTTATTGAAGAAATTTGCAAAATTTTGGTGAAGCTACAAACTAATTCAAGGATTTCTTATGCCTTTTTTGGCAAGTTTAAATCAAATGTAGTTGTACCCTTGATAAAATTTTCCTTGTAAAGTTTTGTATTGAATATCTTATCACATTCAGAATTTTCAATTTTCTCATGTAGTCTTCAAGAATTCATGGAAATCAGTAATTACTAATTAGGGTTATGATCACTGTCAAATACTCTTTTTGATTTTTGCCTGATTTAAGGTTATATTGTAGTTATGATCTGATTTAGGATTTTCTGTGCGTAATCTTAGCTAAATTTGAGCCTGTGTTTGAGCTCTGATATTTTTGCTAGATTTAAGTCAATTTTGAAGTTCAACTTAAGTCAGCATCCATCATGCAGGCTTCACATAATTTGAAGTTAAGGGTTAAGGGTTAAGGGTTGGTATTTTCTGTGAAAGATTTGTAAACTTATAATCATGTTGAAGGTTTGTAGAGAGTGAGGACTTCATAACTTTTTAAATTTGAAACATTATTCTGATGTTCTGATTGAATTGTTTAGCCAGGTTTCATCTTGTATTTTTAGCAGAGCAAAGGGTGATCTGGGATGTTACCATAGACCGGACATATATTATTTTTACTTTTGCAGAACCTCATTTTTTCTTTGATTAAGAAGTGAGTCTTGTATTGGGATCTTATGTTACCAGAAATGCAATGGGGAACCTTCGTTTTGTTTTATGACAACAAAAATCGGTTTCCCATTGCAAAAGGCTGTTTGTAAACCGGTGTGAATGATAAAAAAATGTATGCTGTTTCTTTAGACTTTTCACCTACTTTGAACAGTTAAAAATAAGTTTTATTTATTTGAAAATTTCGTTGCTATCTCACATGCATGATTTTCCTCATAATAAATATCTGAATTTACCAACCAAAAATCTCTGCTGGAGAGGTTGTGTACAGCTGCCTTGTATGATGTTGTTGAGGTATAACTTCATCCTTCCACACTATAGTGGATAGTTTTCACTTGAGAACTTAGGAGCCTCCTTCATCATCTTGAACTTAGGAGTCAGGAGCCTCCATCACCACAACTCATGACTAGAGCTCTGATACTAATTGTTGGTCCGAAGTTATTAGATTACTGAGAGGGGGGTGAATCAGGAACCACTTAAACTTATTTCTCTAAATCAATTTATTAAGTTGTCTAATCTACTTGCATGAAAGAAACATAAAGTAGTAAAGTAACAACACCATAACAGAAGAATTGGTATCCTAGAAACCCTCCAAGTAGAAGGTAAAATTGAGGTGGGGATGACACTCACAATGCTTCACTACTACAATAATAAAGTTGGCCTATTAAGGCTTACAATTGATCATTTCTGGGCATCTTACTCGGTTAAGAGTAATAAGGACTGTTAGGTCCACCTTGTAAAAGGATTTGTACACTACAATTAAGTATATATTCTATTAGGAGTTTTTGCAAAGGACTATTAGGTTCACTCTGTTAGGGGATTTGGGATTGATGCACCTGTTAAGATGAATCAGTGGATTGATCTCTAAAATGCAACTCTAATTGCTGATGAAGATCCTTTGAAATAAACCGATCCCTTGACTGTGATAGATGAGTCTCTGCCTCTCCTTATATTACTTGTAGCCTTCTAAGTGCTCTGCTCTTTAATATTCGCTTGTATGCATTGTTCTTCAAATCTTAGTTCTTCATTTGGATAAACAAAATACCTTTCCAAATAATTCCGTTATAGGACAGCTACAACATAAATAGTTCCAAAAAAAATTCACCAAGTCGGCTCAGTACTGTAACTTGGGTCTAATGGCTTACTCGGGCGATACTAAAAACACTCAAGCACAATTGTCACTTTGGTTGTCTCTGGCACTCTGTAGATATTGGATGCTCAGTTCATACTGATCACTTGGTAAACACTTCTAACTTGGTTCGCACTGTTCTTCCACCTTGATTATCATCTTTTAACAAAACTACTTTGTTGACTCGGTTCACACTGGAGCTCGGTTGACACAACTCGGTTGACATTGCTTACTTCACGCAAGGTTAACATTGTTTACTTGGTTCCTTTATGAGCTTGGTTAACGTTGCAGATTGGTAATTCAGTTACTACCGTGTTTCCATTATGACACTAATTGACAATATATCTTTCCATGAGATTAACAATTCCCCCCTTGGCATTAGTGACAAAAATACTTATCATGCACAAGACCTTAAATTTAAAAACTCTTCAGTCAAACTACCCCTTGAGTATGCTTTGTTCTATAGCTTGGTTTACACTAAAGACTCTGCAACTCGGTTTAAATTGATAACTCTTTTTTATTTTTATTTTTTTGCTTTTTACATATCTATCCTGCTGTACATATTTTCACCTTCTTTTACATAACTCCTATAAATATGTACATATACTTCATTTATATACTTTCCCCTTTTGTATACTTTCCTCTTTGTTTTTGTTACAAATGCAAAAAATTTACAAGGTTATGCGAAAATGAGAAAGAAAATCATGATGTACCTTCAAAATTACAGACAAAGTCTTATCATAGTTATCTTGTAGTACCTTCACAATGTGAAAATCAATTTGAAGCTCTACTGATAACTCATACATGTTATCTGCCATTGGCATATTTGTATCTTTGACTAGTGTCCTTGCATGATCCATTCTCCTCTGTATAAAGTCCATGTGGGGAAGTATCATACTTTGAATATCAACCAATGTTGCTCTTATTTTGGCTTCTTCCCTTAGGAGTTTTGCCTAAAGATCTGTCAAAAATATGGTATTTGCAAAATGATTGGAACTGGAGCTTGGATTTAGTGCCAACTGATTTGCACTATCCTTCAAGTCCATGCCAATCTTGGCTAGTTTCTCTTTTATTTCCTTGGTAATGTTAGTGGAATCACTCAACTTTACAAATAAAGATACAACATTATTCACAACATTTTCAAATGAGGAAATCAAAGTAGATAATTCTACTTGATCAATAACTATCTTTTGTGCTATATTCATTCTCTAGCACTTTGTTCTCAAACTTCCTTTCAGCTTTCATAAGGAGCCTGTCACACCCATCAGTGTCCTCACTGAACTTATGTACTATATTAGTTAGTTGATCAATGATAGGAGCTTTTTCATTTACCTCTATAGATAGAGCATCCACAAATATTTCTTTGATGTATTCCAAGACTTTGCTTCTATTTCTTTCAGCCCTTAGCATTCCCTGCTTTGCTGTTTTCTTCCACAATTCTCCCAAAATATCCATTTCCGAAGCAAATAGATTTGATTGGTCCCAACTTGGGATTACAATCTCTTCATCAAGATATATACCATCAACTATCTTCCCCTTGCCTTCGCCTTTGATAGTTGAAGAAGGAATAATCTCTTTGCCTTTGTCAACTGAGTCCTTTTCTTGCTGTTGCTTGGTTGAGACTATAAGAGTTTGTTGCACGGTTGACGCTGTGGGGGCCTGGTGCTCGGTTACCTCTGAGACAGAGCTATAAAATTCACTTCACTGCTTGGTTTCTTGAACTCAATTCACCACTTAAATTTCTTTCTCTAAACCACTTTGTTAAGTTGTCTAATCTACTTTCATGCAAGAAACATAAAGCAATAAAGTAACAACACCATAACACAAGAATTGGTAACCCAGAAACCCTCCAAGTAGAAGGTAAAACTGGGGTGGCGATGACACCCACAATGCTTCACTATTGCAATAATAAAGTTGGCCTATTAAGGCTTACAATTGATCGCTTCTGGTGATCTTACTTGATTAAGAGTAATAAGGATTGTTAGGTCCACCTTGTGAAAGGATTTGCACAATACAATTATGTACTTTGTTAGGAGTTTCTACAAAAGACTATTAGGTCCACCCTATTAAGGGATTTGGGATTGATGCACTTGTTAGGATGAATTAGTGGATTAATCTTTAAAATGCAACTCTCTGATGAAGATCATTTGAAATAAACTGATCACTTGACTGTGATAGATGAGTCTCTGCCTCTCATTATATTACTTGTAGCCTTATAAGTACTCCTCTTTCATATTCACTTGTATGCAATGTTCTTCGCATTCTTCATTTGGATAAACAAAATACCTTATATCCATCCAAATAATTCATCATATGTCGGATACAACATAAACAGTTCCAAAAAAAATCACCAAGTCAACTCAGGATGGTAACTCAGGTCCAATGGCTTACTTGGGCGATACTAAAAACACTTGGGCACCACTGTCACGTTGGTTGTCTTTGGAACTCGATAGATATTGGATGCTTAGTTTATACTAATCACTCGGTAGACACTTCTGACTCGGTTCACACTGTTCTCCCACCTTGATTATCATCTTGAAACAAAACTACTTTGTTAACTCAGTTCATACTGGAGCTCGGTAGACACTGTCAAATCGGTTGACACTACGACTCGGTGGGAATTGTCAACTCGGTTGACACTGCTTACTTCATGCAAAGTTAACATTGTTTACTTGGTTCATTTATGAGCTTGGTTAATATTGTAGACTAGTAACTCAATTACTACTATCTTTCCATTATGATTAAGTGTTTTGACACTAATTGACAATATATCTTTCCATGATATTAACATGTTCATGTGTCTTGTACAACTCCTAATAGGGATTCAAAGTCTCCTAATAGGGACTCATATGTACTAAATGTTTTATTGACTCCTAACAAGGTCCATCCTCTAACAAAGAATATTTATATTAATACATCATTTTGTGGGTACCACCCCCACTGGGGTTTTTCCTCTGATCAAGGATTTCCCTAGTTAACATATCTGGTGGTATTGTATATGAGTATCTTGTTATGGTTGCTGATTATATTGCTCATATGGTTAAGGATTAATAAGGTTGATAATTGTTGTAATAGTTAGATAACTGATTCACCCCCCTCATCTCAGTTATATTGGTGGACTTTATATTCTAACAACTTACTCTGACTTAACAAAACCCTAAACGTAGTACTATTACGAAATTCAAATACTATTCTAGCAGCTATGGCAACATATAAATATCAATTTGAAGTTATAAGATTCAAATATTTGTTGGTTTTTAAGCAAAAACTAGTTGTAAAGGTGTAACTTATCTAATATAAATAATTTGTAAACTTCAATTTTTTAAATGAGTAGTGGTTGCCTTTGAGGCCTTTGAATACATGTAGATTCATTTAAAGAGCCTAGGACAATTAAATGATGAGGAAGAAGAACATCTCTCCACCAAGATGCTTGACTTGAGGGTTTTTAGCAAGGCTAGAATGGTCTACAACAACATTGCCCATTTAATAACACTTGCTTGTGCAACATTAGAATGTAAGACCTTGATGATCCAAGTGTTGCTTCCTCAAGTGATATGCCACTTTGAGCACAATATATACTCAAAGTTCTTTAAAGATATTCAATTCAAATTGAATAAAGGAAAATATATGAAGAGAGAAAGTAGACGTTCCCATATCAATTGATAAAAGTCTTTCTAGGGAGGTTTAAATCGCCTACAACAAAGAATCAGGCCAAAACTTGAGATAAAGGTTTCACAACTTCACTTAAATTGACATGACTTTGAAAGATTCTATCACAGGGTTGAATCGTGGAGAAAGACCTTCACAAGTAGTGAATGCTTCCACCATATCTAAATTTGATCATTAAGGTTGAAGTTCACCATCCTTGGAGGATTCAAACAACACAACAAAAGAGCCTTATGCAAATGGTGTAAGTTGTAACTAGATGTGAATTTGTGCATTTTAGGGACATTCATCCATAATGAATTGAAACTAAATACACAAACAATTTTGGTGTAATCTTCTCTTTTCCATAGGAGTCAATTTTGCCAACATATAATGGTTGCATGGAATATCATAGAACCTTCATCAATGTTGCAAATAATGATACTCATTAGCTTAACTAACATATACCTATCCAAGATTGGCCACTGGGAATCTTTTGGGGTATATTGGGCTATATAATACTTTAGATGGATGGGATTGCTTTGGACATGTGGGTTAGCCTTTTTCTTTTGTATATTTTACTATGTAAAGTATTAGAAAAAAAAGAATATTATATTCTAGTATCGTGTCTTTTTTTTGACAAAATCTAGTGGACTATTTTAATGCAATTTGTAAATATATGTTATGGAGGTCTTCATAAAATTTCTATTCAATTTCCATTTTAAATTTTATGTTAAAATTTTTTTTTGTAGCTTTTTTTTCCTTTTCTTTTTAATATTATAATTGATTTTTTTTTATAAAGAGATTAAATAACACTTTGAAATCCCATGCAATTATCTAATACAATTGATTTTATGTGGAAGGTTTAAGATTATTTTAACTAGTGTTTGATACTTAATTGCTAGAAAATGTATGATAAGAGGGAGTAGTGTAACCGTGAACATTAATTTGTATATGAGAGAATGTTCCTCTATTATCGTTATTATCTTGTATTAGGTAATGGATGTATAGAGCAAGATATAGAACTATATATTAGATGTTTTTAAAACTTATTATCCTATGCTAAAATATCTAACTGAAAATAGTTAGGAAATGTATCATACATCCATGCTTGTATAGTGAATTAGATTTAATATCATTGAATATGCTTTTGTATTATCTAAGAAAGTAGACGCTTAAGGTGTTTTACATTATCTTACCTTATTATTATAAAATATTATAATTCTGGCCAATATATTGAATAGGTTGTACTATCTACTTGTTTAGTTTATTTGTGTAGAAATAAAATGAATAAATCTTGATGTAAATATCACATTAAATGCACACACTTGTTATTTCAACCATTGAGCGGAACATTTGGTTGGAATCAATTTGTAAGCTATATTATGCACAACTCATATTTTATATATTTATCCATTTGTCTTTCATTTAAAAGTTGGAATATATATTTGTGCGTGAAGGCATTTGTTATTGAGACATGAAATCAAGGACTAATGTCAAAACAATTTCATCATTTCACACAATTTCATCATTTAACAATTATATTAAAAAAATTATTTGTACATTTTCAAAAAAAATTGAGCATCGAGTTTTGACAGTTCTTAATTTATTTTCATAATTAGTTGCTATTCATAATACACTATTGTTATGTTTTTTACTAGGCATCTAACTTGTGTGGACATTTAGAAATGACTAACTCATTTCTTCATCATGTTTTATTAATCATTTTTTTAAACAATAGTTTAGTTTTAATCAATGTAACAACATTCTCTTTACTATATCTAAATTCATTTTTTCCTCTTTCCTTTAAATTAATTAAATAATTCTTAGTAGAACTCAAATATTTAAAAGGGTGGTAAAAATTAACCATTAGTTTTCTTCTAAAATTAATTAAACATAAACCTTGAGATTCATGAACTCAAATTTTGAAAATATCCAAAGAACAAGAATTGTAGTGCTATTAATGTCTTTTAAAAATAGAGAAGATTAAGATCAGATGCTTCATTCACACAAAAGTTTCTATTTTTTTTTTAACAAATCATAATATAGTTGTTAGGAACACCCCTCAATTTTTGTAGACGCATTTAGTATTTTAAAAACTCCACTACTAAAAATAAAGTTAAGTTTGAGTTGTAAATGTTCTTATTTTTTGTTTTGTATTTCTTATAATTTTCCAATGAATGCCATTTTGAAAACTCCATGCGATCACCAAATACGATCACACTGATAAATGTGAACAAATAATACAATATGAGAATAACATACAAACATTCACGAGCATAATGAATAACGTCATGAGCATCCACATGAACTCAAACTTATGAAATCATCATCTCTAAATCAAACTTAAAGAACACAATAGTAATGAGTGCCAATCAATAATTTTTTTTGATAGCCTTCCAAATCATGAGTCAATTGAGTTAAGGACACTCATCAATGCTACATAGGTACACATATAAAAATATTGCAATGCCAAATCATATTGAACCAAATACTGAAACGTTGTCACCTTTGAATATCCAAAAGCACCAGTATCAATTCATAAACCTTTAGCTCACTAAAATCAACATGAGAACCAAGCAACAAGTTGACATGAATCAACTATATACATTCCTCTAACCAACATATTGCAATCTTGAATATAGTAGCTACACTAGAATAAACAACTCACCAAGCTTCTCAGGAACATTGCCAGATAGAGAAATATCTTGACATCAATGATAACACATATGACAAATTTTGATTGTATATCACATAAGCACATATTTTCACATTGTTCTAATAGTCATAAACATTTTTAATCACTTAAAAATAAAAACTCTTGCACATTTTTTAGCTATTGATTTTTATCAATATGGCCAATGTATATTTTATTTGTACATGAAAGCACTCAGTGACCCATAAATAGAGAAATTGATGGAAATAAGGTAGCATCAAACTAAGGGGGTGAATTAGTTATTCCAAAAACCTTGTCAACTTAAATTTTTTTAACCTTATTCTTAGTTTTGATAATTAAACATAAAAGCATAGAGAAACTAGATAATAAGAACACTTTAGTTTCCTATTTTCGCTTGTGCTTAGCTCCCAGTCACTCTGTGACAATGCTTGTACCTTCATGGATTGAAATTGGTCATTCGGGGCAACCAACCTGTACTAGGGGGCATTGTCCTATAGTCTTAGAAAGTCATTTACGATTCAGTCACTAGTTGTATTAGTTGACTCTATCCTACAACCGTTCTACTGCTGAGGAGATTTCTCACAAACACTTTGAACATCAAACATGACTTCAATCCATCGAAATCAAAACTGAAATTGCAACTAAACACTAAATTGGTGTGAGCTATGCTAAGCTTTTCTTTGTGTTATTTTCTTTTTTTCTTTGTCATTCTGCTTTGAGAAAATATGGGATGTCAATCTCAACTAGAGGCACAAGGAATGAGGGAATGACAGTTTCTTTGTTTTATGTTTGGTGGTTTAGTTCCAATGATCTGAAAGGTCCAAATAAAAGGGGTGTCCACTATAAGAGTCTGTATCTTGTGTTGGATGGCCATGTGTACATTGACTCATTTTATATGGACACTTCAATGAGGTTGGATTTTCTCCTTGTCTATTTGAGTGACTTCTCTATCCTATTGGAGTTCAAATAAGTATCCTAGAATTTGAATGTATGGGTCACTAAGGATAGACTATGCTACATTATGTCCTAGGTCATGAACGACAAAGTGTCATTGTAGATAGAACCATTGAATTACTTAGCATAAAGAAGGAGCTCTTGTGTGTCTGATGTTCTTGTATACAAGAAAAATTCTCATCATCATGGTGCCTATGCCCAAATGCTTATGTTTTCTTGCTAAATCAATAGGAAAATATGTTTTGGCCATTCTAATTTTTTGTGCCTTAATGCTTACATCTAATTTCGACAAAATTTTGACTGATGTAATATTCATATTCTCATGATAATATCAGTGAGAATTGTATGATATCTTGTAGCCTTACAAAAAATGGTCAATGATGAAAACCATGCCATGCTAGCTTAGTGACTAAGTCCTAGGAATGTATTCAGTTAGGTTTGCATTGCATTTTTAGGATTTGCACTTCAACATGGTCCCATAATGACTCATTCATTTGTATCTAACAAAGTGAGAGAAGGAAGTTTCCCTACATGCGTTACATCTTCATCACAATAGTACAAGTGATCTATCGTACACACTACCTCCAGGAACTTGATCAAACATTTAACAACATATGAAAACCTGCATGAGACTTTAGCAACAATCATTTTGCATATACATCCATGCATACAGACAAGTGCATAAAATATAAATCTACATCACATATACCACATCATATACATGCATATGAAAAAGTAAATGCATCATTTCATTATCCATACATCTCATATACAAGGAAAAGGAAATTGTATAGAACCATCTCATCTAAATCATCTATTGCATCCATTTACATTCCAAGTCATCATATAAGCTAGAAATCCATATCACTAGTAAATTTTGACCCATTTTTCAACAAAAGTTGGTCAAAATTTTGACCCATGTTGGTCGAATTTGTGACTAAGTGGTGTGTCGCAAATTTTCTTGTTGAAATTTTGACAAAACCTTGCTTTGGTCAAAATTTTGACCAAATACTTGGTCGAAATGGACCACATTTGGTATGGCCATTGGTCAAAATTTTGACCAATCTTGGTTGAAATGCCAGCCAAGATTGGTTGAAAGTTTGACTAATCTTTGGTTGAAATGGACACCACAACGAAAAGGATGCCATACTCACGATCAAAGAATTGGTCAAAATTTTGACCAATCTTGGTCGAAATGCTAGACAATGTTGGTCAAAATTTTGACCAATCTAGGTTGAAATGCCATCCAAGATTGGTTGAAATGTCGACCAATCTTTGGTTGAAATGGACACCACAACAATAAGGATGCCATACTTACGACCAAAGAATTGGTCAAAATTTTGACCAAGCTTGATCGAAATGCCAACAAAGATTGGTCAAAATTTTGACCAATCTGCTTTGTTTTTTTTTAAAAATACAATAGACGATGCATGATGATGCATAAAGATGGATTGAAATGAATTGGTCCACCTTTATTTAGAATAGTAGGGGCCTCTACCCTACCATTTTATAGGCAGATGCACCACCCGTCTATAGAATGGTAGGGCCCCCACCCTATCACAAATCTATCCTTTGCATGTATGCACCACTGCACCAGAATGACTATCCACCCACATGAGCTATAGGGGGGCAATAGGAAGGGTTCATCCCTACAGTTCTATGGCGAACAAGGCTAGACCCCCTACAAAGTTATGGCTAGAACCCCAACGAATCATAGGGCCTAACCGGGCCCCTACTATTCTAAAGTGGGATTCGATGAACCCTCTAATTGATGGTTCAAAATGAGTGATGATTAGTTATGTGTTAAAAAAAAAATATAGTAGAGGTCCCAGGATAGAAACAAATTGAGGTATGAGAGAACAAAAACCTAGCAAATAAAGCGCATATGAAAACCTCCAAAAATAACACAGAATAATTTAAAACATACCATTGCTTTCATCTTCAAAGTGAATGTCTTGGCATCATATGGATTCGTCTTCATATTAGTAATGAGATCGAGGAATGATTCGGGGATTGTTAATCCTTCTAGTAGTGCTTCATTGTTTGCCTACAAGAGAAGTTGGTATATGTCTCTTCCCATTCTCTACAAAATGCCACATGCTCTACATTTAGATTCCAATAAGTGAAGAAGTCCTAGGATAAAAACAAATTGATCATTCCTCATTACAATTATGCGAATAGGGTTGGTATTTTAATTTTTATCTTGATTTCTATATCAATGGAGCTTCTTAGCACATCTTAAGTAGCAAGGGAACTTACCTATTCCAATGAACAAGAAGATTGCCAAAAGCTAATTAAGTATCAATGGAGCTTCTTAGCACATCTTAAGCAGTAGCAAGGGAGCACAAATAGTCAAATGACCTATTAACTAAAACTTTTAATATCATTAGCATTTGCATCTTAATCTATTATTACTAAACCTAATCAAAAGAAGCCATAAAGTGCCTAGATCATGCAAATATACACTTTATTCGTGATTTGTTTAAAGACCACACATTATAATTATTTTTTTGTTGATTTCCAAATTGTATTATCAAACAATGTTAAAATTGTTATCGCTACACTTTATGTTTATCATTCAAGCGATAAACTTTATTGATGTGTACCTCATAGAAAAGTAGCTTCAGTTCCGATGAGACTCCCAGTATTAGCCTAAGCCACACCATCTGTATTCAGTTCAAAAAAAGTGGTCGAAGCAAAGAAATCCATCCTTCCTAGCTCAGTGATATACATTGCATGTTTCATTATCAATTACCTTATGCTTTGAGTTACTACTTGACATGTGTATTCAATGGTTAGAGTGCTTGAACTTTAACATGATCTTCTATTTTTGATGGTTTCTACTGACAAACCCTTTGGTAACTTTTTGAAGGTAGGGGTTATCTTTATATAGTCCTTGAGAATCTTCATGATCTTTTTGTTCCTTGTAGTTTATTTTAGAATGAGCACAAATTGAATTCAGTGATAATATGATTCGCTTAAAGAGATGAGCATATTCTTAAATTTTGAAACCGCAAGAAAACTCAAAATTGGGTGAAGAAGCAAATTTTGGTTCATTGTTATTGTTGCAATCTAGATCCAATGCAAGTTGCAGGAACTTGAGTTACTTTAGATAAAAAGACAGGAGATACTTTACTTGATCCTTTTTGGGGCCAAAAAATTGAACTCTACCAAATGTAGAAAATAAGACCTTCACAGATTACTTATTCTCATTAGGTACAAAGGAATAAAACATCGTGCATTATGATTAATGTCAGATGATTGTGTTCAACAACTTAATGGTGATTATTTCAGATGCTTATTGTTTAGTGCTATATCCGATAAATTAAATATATGACATAATAATAAAGATGACAACACACACCAGATACAAGGGTAAAATATGTCTTTATTCTATCATGAAATTATTATAGTGAAGAACAAAGATGGTTTCTCAAGGAGTACAGTTCATCCCACTACACCATGCTACCTTCCTTGATGATACACGATATATTAAAATACTTGGAAGTTTCCAAGAGGAACCCAACCTCCAACCAGCTAAGACTCATGACTACCTAGTAGTGACAAACAACTTAACACAAACAATTAATACGTTGTTAGATAACCAATATATTTGAATATAATTATAAATAGTGTATGCTGACTAGACTTATCTTTTGAATCTTAGTAGTGTATTTATGGTGTTTTCTGATGTACCTGAGATGAAATCTATAGCTGTAATAGTTTTAGGCTACCTTATGAGTGCTATCACTCTAATTTAGTTTGAGCCTGTAGGTACAATAATTTAAGCCTATCTTATGGTTGATATAACTCCCCTAATTTAAGTCTATCTCAATGGCTCCTCACACTATCCTCGCTGTTGACTAATATTGTTAGCCAATGAAATCCATCTCTTCAAACCAAGGAGGTCTAACAATTCTGTAAAGCTATGTGGTTGTTGACTTTATCTGGTTAATTCCTATTTTTTCTTGGCAAAAATCTTGGGCTAGAATTAAGAAAGAAAAGCATATGTCAATGATGGTTCTATTATACAAGATTTTTAATAATAATCTCATTTTTCATTGCAAATTTTTCAGAGGAATTATTGGTTAACATTAACAAGTTTAGGCAAGACATGAAGCTTCCCGTTCTGACCAAAAATGAAAATGTTGCTTGTTTGGTAGAGCAGTTAGTAGATTAGTTTAAAGGCCAAGTATGTATATCTAATACCAAAGATGGAGTAGTTATTCCAGATTGTGTTCCTGGTTTAGATCCAAAGATAACATTTCATAACTATGTGCATTCACAATACCTTCAGTATGTGAACGACACAAAATTTGTGTCAGCTAGGGTTGCTTCTGAAGATAATTGGTTTGTGTTGGTTCTAGCTACCAATACAACTAGTGGCAATTCTCAAACTTATAGTAGAGGCATGATACATTATGTTAATAAGTTGCTATTCTTACTGCCAATCTTGGGGGATTTACTTCTAGCAGCTTGAAACTCCAATTGGTTGATTTCAATTATTTAAAACTCATTTAGTTTGATATAGTCTAAACATCACATTCCATGTCTTAAGAACAATCTCAATGCCCAAATCCACTAAGCCCAGAGCCCACATTTTAGTTACTTTGGGCATTGTGGTCTGTTCCACTTGTCCCAAATTTTATTGGGATGACATCGTTTGATGCAGCACTAATCCAGATGTACCCAAAAATGAGGTGATCCAGAAACTAGCAAACAAACACACAATGGAAAATGAACAAGAGGAGTGAGATTCAAACCTAGAGAGACAATATATCATATATTCAAATCAAGAAGTTTACATCCAACATGTCCAGTTGTACAGCCTTCCGGGTTACAACCATTACAAAGAAGAATACATCTTTCAAAGAAGAACAAATCTCTAGACTCAAATACGAACTTCTACCTCAAAGCTGTGCCACCTAAGACTCCTCTACAAAATTATCTCCAAATTATCTCCCTCAATTGTGATTAAGACTCTACCAAAGACCCCTACTTATACTAATCTAAGCCACAAGTCAGCCCAGAATGCTAGAAACCAAAATTAAATACTTGAAGAGCTACAAGTCGGCCTGCATTAGCAATTAAATGTCCAAAAATTGACGTCTGAGAAAAATCATGATATCTCCTAGTTGCGAATGAACTAGAGCTTGCACTTTGAAATGTGGGTAGTAATTTAGGTCCTCTACAACCCCTTAAATGCACAAAGGCTGATTCACTAAGGATAAGTGCACATCCATCCTGAAAGTCAAGCACGCAAAACTGTCACGCAAAATTGCCAAAAATTGATACTCCAGGAGAATTGCCATATCTCCCAACTTATGAGGAATTAGAAATTGTGATTTTGAAAAAAGGAATCACTCTAGGCACTCTTTAATCCTTGAAAAGTGAATCCTCTTATTCATTGTGAAAAATTAGTTACATATCGTGCAACAGGCACCTAGAAACCAAAAAAACACAGTTCTAGCAACAAGGTAAAACAACTCAAACTTCAACTCAATCCATCCAATCTCTATGAAATCATGAGGAAAGGTTCTCCAATGTGTCTCCAACACATACCTAACCATGAAAATCATAACTCCACTAAAATCCAAGCTTGATGCTCCTGCATCAAAATCCCTAAGTAAATAGAAAAGTATGTCCCATACTTTGATGCCCAAAGAAAAATTTGCAACCAACTTCATCTCTACCAAAGGCTTCCACCTCATCAAAGTAAATAGAAAAGATCTAAAAATCAACCATCTATGATTCATCCATTTAAAAATCAAAATATCATCCAACCAATCAACATACAAACTCAACTAAAAATCACAATGTTCCATCTGCAACTTGTCATCAACATCATCCATAATATCATCCTCATACATGAAAACCAGATCAACAACAATATATAAATTTAGATCCATCATAGCAAAAGCATATAAATCCATAATATAGGAATCCTCCACCAAATCAACAGTAAATGAATCCATATCAGTAACATGCAAGAATAACCCTATGTCATCCACACTCATAACAATATATATACTCATTCTTCCAGCAACATGTAAATCAACAACATCATCAAAATCCACATTAGTAGTAACTTCCATATCCTTCAGCATCTCAGCAACAACATATAAGTTCAGATCCATTTCAACAATAATAAGATCATGTAAATCCATATAAATAACACCTCTAAAACCCTCAACCATATTACTAGCAAGTAAATCCATCTTCTTACCACAAGCAACATCCAGATCAACATCATTCATAACAAAATGAACATATAACTCTAGATCAGAAACAACAGTAATAGATAAGTCCTCAATCACATCCATTCCAACATTAACATCCTTCTGTATAATAACATCCAATTCCTTACCAACATAAGTGAAACTCTCCTCTTCAACAATTTCATTGTGCACAAGAAGATGATTTGCAATTTCCATGTTAGATCTATCCATCTACTCATGAAAACCAAAAGATACTTCCCCCATTTCAGCAAAATCATCATGTACTTCCAGGATCTGTCTTCTTCTCTTCATAATCTCTTTAACTAGCCAACAAACCTTCTTTCTAATCCTCAGATGCCAACTTAAATCAGGCTTTTTCAGATCATCAATCCTTTCATGTAAATCATCCCAAAAAGAATCATATTCATCAAGATGTCTTCCACGATTTTGTGCTAACTCAATAGCTTCGACTCTGGTTGCAAGTTTCCTCAACATGTCCAATAACTATAGATCAACATTTCTCCTTCCTCAAAACATCTTTACACATACAAACAACAATCAAACAATGAGTTCTCTGGAAGTGTAGGCCAAATCTGCAGATTTGCCACCCTACACCAAATCGCTAACTAGCTAGGACTTCCAAAATCAAAACCCTTCTCTAATAAACTTTTCCCAAACAAGGTCCTAGTACAAACTACTTCACACTTTGGCGATATGCTTGAACACTTAGGAACAACTGAGCTCTTATACCAACTAATGCAACACTAATCCGGATGTACCCCAAAATGAGGTGATCCAGAAACCAACAAATAAACACACAATGGAAAATGAATAAGAGAGAGATTCAAACCCAGAGAGACAACAGATCATTTATTCAAATCAAGAAGTTTACATCCACATGCCGAGTTGTACAACCTTCTTGATTACGACCATTACAAAGAAGAATACATCTTTCAAAGAAGAACATATCTTCAGACTCAAATACGAACTTCTACCTCCAAGCTACTCCACCTAAGACTCCTCTACAAAATTATCTTCAAATTATCTCCCTCAATTGTGATTAAGACTCTACCCAAGACCCCTACTTATACTAATCTAAGCCACAAGTCGGCCCAGAATGCTAAAAACCAAAATTAAATAATTGAAGAGCCACAAGTTGGCCTACATCAGCAATTAAATGTCCAGAAATTGATGTCCGAGAAAAATCGTGATATCTCCTAGCTCTGATTGAATTAGAACTCACACTTCAAACTATGAGTAGTAATTTAGGTCCTCTACAACCCCTTAAATGTGCAAAGGATGATTCACCAAGGATAAGTGCGCATCCATCTCGAAAGTCAAGCACAAAAAACTATCGTGTAGAATTGTTAGAAATCGATACTCTGGGAGAATTGCCATATCTCCCAACTTATGAGGAATTAGAATTTGTTCCTTTGAAAAAAGGAATCAATCTAGGCCCTCTTCAATCCTTGAAAAGTGCATCCTCTCATTCATTGTGAAAAATTAGTTACACATCTTGCAACAGGCACCCAGAAACCAAAAAAACATAGTTCTAGCAACAAGGTAAAACAACTCAAACTTCAACTCAATCCATCCAATCTCTATGCAATCATGAGGAATGTGTCTACAACACATCTCTAACCATTAAAGCATAACTGCACCAAAATCCAAGCTCGATGCTCCTGCATCATCGTTCACATAAAAATAACTCATGTTCAGTTTCCAAAAAGCTTTGCTATCAAATTATGTTGTCTAATTTTAACATTCTAGAAGTTGAGTTTTATTTTCTTTGTATTTACTAATTTAATTTTGTCCTTGAGCATCGAAGTTTTCAAATTCAATATGAAATTTCTATTTTTAGTATGCCCTAGTTTTTGCCTAAAAAAATAATGAAATCTACATTACAAGACACTAACAATCTTTACTTGTTTTGCAGGTAAATTATAAGACAAGCAAACCACCAAAATACAATTGAGAAATTTGGGTATCTAATAATTGATTTTTAAATATTGAGTCTTACAAAATTATTTTTTGTTGTATGAAAAAAAATTAATCTTACAAAACAAGTGAAATATATTCTATTTTATTTATGAACATAATTTCTAAGAGTATGCCATTGGCTAAGAAATTGAATATTTCTAGAGCAAGTTTATGCACTTAGAAACCTTGTGATCTTGTCCTAGCACATCCCTGAATATCAAATATGGGATCACGTTTGAATATAAGTGAAAGGGTAGGGGCAATGAGAACATGACTAACATAATATACAAAAATTACACATGTGAAAACACACATAGAACAGATGAGTATGTGGAAACCCTTGTGGTCGATTATATATTTAACTCCCATGCAAGCCTGTTATAAATCCATCCTTAGGTCTACTCCAAATCTGCTATAAATCATCTTTCAGATCTGCTCCAAATCTTCTATAAATCACCTTTCAAGTCTATTCAAGATCTACTCTAAATCACCTATAAGGCTTTCTCCAAATCTGGTATAAATCATATTTTACATTTGCACCATATTTGCTATAATTTACCTTTTAGGTTTGCTCCACAACGTACTTATGTATGTTGCATCATTCTTCACACATTCTCTCCCCAAATGCAAATCTTTCACATATAATGTGGCATGTGTAAAATAACCATAATAGGGGAATAACTCAAACCTGTGTAGCCAAGTGGAAAAAGAACTTTGCACATGTATCCACCCAACACATGCCAAGCACACATTCTCAACATATCTGTAGTTAAAGCACAAGAAAATTATTGAATGGACTTCAATATCATATGAGACATATAATCAATATCATCAAATGGAGTTCAATATCATATAAGACATAGTCATAAAATTTTAATAACCTATTAAAATTCTATATACGAAGGTCATTAATGCATCACATCTATGAACAAAAACAATCAAATAAACCATGCATAAAAAGGAAATAGAAGCACTTCAACTCATATTGTATAATATCTTGATGAATCTCATCTCAAAACATGCAATTGGTTGATACACAACACTCAGCAAGAGCTGGAGTCATAAAAGCTCACAACGAAAAATGGTGAAGCTAAAATATCATTCAACAGTAAGAAAACACACACAAGATTGAGCGATACATACCATGATACATAGTCAAAAAATGATCTATGAGGATATTTAGATAATGATTTTTATTTCTTACCCATGCCTAAAAGAAGAAAGCTAACTAAAGTGTACTCTACAAAATGAATATTCAATGATTACAATTTGTCAAGAAGTGAAAGATAGTAATACTAAAGTCAATAACAATGAACCTAGGAACACTCAGACCCTACACAAAAGAGAGAACATTTCATTGCATATATCAAATTACATTATTGTAAAGAAGAGAAAAAAGTAACTTGACTAGTTAGTAATTTACTATTCATAGTTGATGGTAACTTTGGCAGCTTGAAGACAAGAAATATTAATGAAGGCATCTTCAGATAAATTAATGGTGCAACAACATCTAACAGAGCAATGATCAATGGATAGATTAAAAGATCCACACCTTTTACTACAGAAATGAAACATACACAGTCCTATAGTTGTAGCTGATTTCACTAGATCATGTTATTATCTTTCTCCAAAGACAGTTAAAAATAGATATAAGGATAAAATCTATTGGTGTGACGATAAATACACAACACCAAATCTCACACGTCATAGCCCATTTTCCTTTTATTTAACTGTATTTTGTGGATTGGATAGCCACACATAAAAAGCAAACAAAAAATATGATAAAGTGCTCTTCCATTTCAAATCAATGCCTCCCTCCATTTTATTTGTTTGGTTCCATTCTTTTATAATATGTGCTTTGATCAAATATAAAATAGATATAATTCTTTAAAAAAACTTTACTTTTCAATTTTTATAGAATGTAATCTGAAAGGAGATAAAATGAAATGTTTTTTATGGGAACTATTTGATTGAAAATAAGTTTTTATCCCAGTTCAATTCATAAAGCTGATTAATAAAAAATTGACACAATTTTTGCAGAAACATCCTACTTTTGTTTGATAACAGTGAAAACCTAGTGAGTTCAATCCAGAACATCATGTGATTTGCTGTCATTATCATGGTATTGTGGTAAGATCAACAAAAAAAATCAAGAAGAAGAAGAAGAAGAAGAAGTCATCAAATTGAAGAATATATGGGCAATTAGACAACCGAAAGTGACATAAAAGCAATTTCATTCTATTTTTTTATTAATGGTTTACATGGAGTCCTCAAGAATATAACAAACAAGGAACAAATAGAATATTATAGCAAATAAAAATATGCGTTGTGATGTCCATAGCAGTGACCATAGATAGCATATGACCATAGATGGGCACAAGAAGATGCACCTTTTAAGATTAGCCCTAGAAAGTGCAAGTGAGTTCTCCATATCAAGGGGCCTCTGCCCCCATTACTTGCACCAGAAGCTTCCCTTGGCCACCTCATATGATAACCCTGCAATGGGCAAGTTAACAAGGGACTAAAAGTTTAATTATCTATTACAATTTCTAATATATTTGGAAGTATATAATTTCTATTATTACAAGGTCTATCATGATGTTGTTCCTATGTAGAAACTCTCATTTTTAGGTTTGATGCATAAATATCATTATACCAAGAAATGCCCAACACCAGATTAGACATGTTGATACAATTAACATTGTAAAGTTTCTTTTCCAACCAAATCAATACATGAGCTCTTAATGTAAAACAAAACAACACCAAATGTCTTGAAATGACAGTTTTATTTTTGTGGGAACGATGAAGTTCAAGGTGAAGGTTTTCATATAGAATCTAGACGCATGCAGGATAGTCTACTACAACAGTGATGGTTGTTGAAACTAACCACAGGAGGTTGGAAAGCTGCTACAATAGTGAATCACTTGTCTTTTATCGCTTTAAGCTTACAACCTTAATACAATAAATATTTCATCTCCATAATTGATGCAAGAGCATCTTGGGTTTGCTTACGATCCTGCATGTTTGGAGGGATTTTGGCTTAAGTTGTGGAGTTTGGCCTCGACATGGTCTGTAGAAATCGTCATGGTCTGTGGAGATCGACATGGTCTGGGAACTTGACATGGTCTATGGAGCTCAGCATGGTCTGGGAACTCGACATGGTCTATGGGACTTGACATGGTCTGGGAACTTGGCATGGTCTCTAGAGCTCGACAATGCTTGAGAATTTTCTAGTGCTCAGCTTGGTTTTGCTAACACTCAACTTGGTCTTGGTTTTTGTTGGTGTCGAGTTGTTTGTGAGCCAACTTTTGGCATTTAATTTATGTATGGGTGTTTAATTTAGTGTTGTAGCCGACTTTAGGCTCAACCTATATTCAATGTAAGGGATTTAATTTAGTTTGTAATGAGCTGGGCCAACTTGTGGCTTAGTTGGGTATAAGTAAGGGGTCTTGTAGATTTTTTTAGGGAGGAGTAGTGATCATTCCAACTTGGAAAAGGGGATGAAGTGTAGATGCAAATTTTGAAGAGCGAGGGTTGCGACTTAGGAACCAGAGGATTGCTTGGTGAACTTGAGGGTACAAGTGTGAATTCTTCTTGGTGTTCTTATCCAGTTGTGCATCTGGACTAGCTAGAATTGGTGTGTAGCAAATGGATCTTGAGAGATCTTGCAAAACTAGTATTGTAATTGCTATTTGTATTTGGCCCTAACCTGGAAGGCCTTACAGTCAGGCATAGTACATGTAATCAGTTATTTTATGAGTAAAGAGTTGCATTTGGTATCAGATTGTGTATCTTGTTGTTGTATTTATGCTATGTGGTTGTTTGCTAGGGGTTTGAACATCTCCTTTGGGGATTCTCTTGCCTTGTACTACATCAATAATTATCTATAGATATTAACCTTTCAGATGATGAAATGATGGTAAAAGTCAAGGTTAATATGGATAACAAAAAATGAAGAGAAAAGGTTTTAGATTTAATATTTCAAGTAGAAATGACACATGTGGAAGGTTGCCTGATAAGTCAAGGTAGTGCCTACTAGGTTAGTCATATTAAAAGTGATTGGAACCTTCTGAGTTAGATATCACAACAACACCACAAGATCTACAAGTTTCTACAATAACATGATAAGGGCAAGAATGGTCAAACCTTAACTGCCAATACCTTTTACCAAAAAATACTCATTGTTATAAATTATAATCATTCTTTAGAAAAAGAAGGTACATTTTTTTCTTTTTTTAGGATGTTTTCATATACTAATTACTGATACACAAACATCACATAACTGGACATATAGAGAAACTACTATTAAGTGATACACATACATAGCACAATTAAAAATATAACGGAACCAAATCAATAGGTTTGATGCATTGACATACCAGTTCTTGTTGTGCAGGTTGTTTCTAGTAATACTAAGCACTTTGAGAATACTGCAAAACAACAAAGAGAGATCCACACATGATTCTTGTCCCCAGATTAGATGCTACTCAATAGAGTCGACAACTTCTTAGCTCTTAATAATGATCAAACAGAAACCTTCCCCTACTGTTGTTGGTATGTTCGTTGTGATGGAATATAACCTTGTGTTGGTTGTGAATAATATTGTGTATATGACTATTGAGTGTTTTGTCCAAGTTTTTGCTGAAAATATAATTAATATATGAGAAAAAATCAAGAAAAAATCACCAACAAACTACAACATTCAAGAGATAATTATCCGATGCAATATATAACATATTTTATGCCTAACAAAAATTTCTAAAAAAAAAAGACTATTTGAGACTGAAAACAAACTATATATGACCATAAAAGTATAAAAAGAGGAAAAAAGATACTCCAGAATCTTTGTATGCATGTGATGATAGATCATAGAACATGATTGCTGCAGGAGTAGTTAGAGCACCTAGATAGGCTAGTTTGGGTTTGGGGTTTATTTATTTCATTTTTGGCTTGTAATGATGCTAGCCACATCACTAGATGAATGATAGGACCTATTAGGTCCTTGGGTGAGGATAGATAGGTTGTCAAGTTAAATCTTGCTCCTAAGTTGCAAAGCAGGGGTTTGGTTGACCACAATGGGTAGAAGGGTTGAACAAGGGTAAATTTTCTTTTGTAATGTCTCAATAAACCTATTCATTCCCCTGAAAAATTTTGGTGAGCCCATCTTATTAGAATTGCAAGATTTTACAAAAAAATGCTAAAAAGTTGAAAAAGTTGCAAAGTTGCAATTTTGGCAATTTTGCAACTTTTCTTGCTCAATGAGAAAATTTTATATGGGAGTTAGTTAATAGGTTGTGAATTATGAAAAAATTATGGTAACACCTATATGAATCCATTCTTGATTAGTTTCAAGGGTTGGGAGAGTTTTGGCCATACAGTGTACGAATTTGGCATTGAAATTTAATTGCAGCCAGTTAGAAATAGAGCAATTTCACTATGTAAATGGATTGAATTGGAGCTTTTATTGATTGGAATAATTATTTATATTTATTTAAGTTCTTCCTAGGTGTTCAAGTCATCAAGTTTGAGTATTATTACTGTTGTACATTGATTTTTGGTTCTTTACAAATTTTCTTGTTCATAACAACCGATTTTGTAAAAATGGATTGAAACTCTCTTTCCCATAGTTGAAAATTCATGAAAATTAGGGGAAATAGAGTTAATTAAATTTAATATAACATAACAAAACTATAGCTCTTGATAATGGTGGCAAATAATTTTTTGTGCAAGCCCTAGTCAAGAAATCTAGCTTTGACTTGTGGTTTTTTACTGGTAAACAACAACAAGAAGGGGTTTGAGTGATTAGTTTCCTCAAAAAAATGATGAAAAAGTATTATGGAAAGATATAATATTTTTCCTTTTAAAATTTTAAGTCTTGGAGTGACCTTGGAAACAAGTTATGCTTGTTTTATTCCAAACCGGGCTAAATTGCTTGGAAACCCTCGTGAAATTGGGCCTAATTGATTTGGGCTATGTGAAGGGTTTGAAATCTTGAAACCACTAAAATCCTTATTGCATTGGTAAAGAGTATCCACATATCATTTGGTTTAATGGGATTCTTAAGAGTTTTATTGTGGAAATGCTCAAAATTCTCTTTTGTAACCCTCATTTTTGATGGTATGGCAGCAACATTGTTCATCTTGGTGATATTTTTTACAAGATCTCTTTATGGTGGCTGGTACTTTGGTTGGATCTATCAAATTACATCTAATAAAAGACCAAGGAATAGCTTGGAAAGCAAGATGACCCTATTCTAGCCTTGTTTGAGAAGGAATAACAACAACAATATGTAAGATTGGCCATAAAGTTGGAAGAAATATTGTGCAAGGATTATATTATGGTCCAAAAATGTTTATGTGGTCCTAATTATGCATTTGGAAGCCTCAAAACCCTCAAGAAAAGGCTAGGCTTCATCAGTGCCTGGTGAACTGAGAGCTAGTGAACAACTCCATAGTGGGAAGTGCACATATGAGCAGCAATTTTTTGTGTTTTTTCTTGATCCTATTGGTGTAGCAAGGTGAAATAAAATGATCTTGGATTGATCCTAATTCTATGAGCCAAGAATCACCATCAAGGTCATAGAAGTGTTCTATTAAGTACCTAGAAAGAATTAGGAAGTAAGGAAGCAAGCCTTGTTGTTACATCAATGATGCAAAATTTTGATACTTAAATTGTTCACATAGTTAAATCCACAAAGTTATTGACATATATTATCAGACCTCAAGGATGTTAGTATGTGTAGTCTAAGTAATGTGAATTTGACAAGGACATTTCTATAGTAGTTAGTCTTTGTTACCTCACACTTGCTATAAGTTTTGGGCATGACCACTTATTTTGAACTAGCTAATGTTTATAGCTTGTGCATGGAGTGTGACATTTTGAATCAAATTATAGAAACATTACATTATTTTCCCTAATAGTGACTTAGAACCATCAACTATGTCACACTGTCTTGGCTCATATCCTCCCTCATTCTAGTTCAAACCACTTTGTAGTTTACCTGTATATCATTGAGAATTCACTCCCAAAACAATGTCCTTTCAAGTTTGAAAAAATGTGGGTGATGGATGAAAACTTAATGAATACAATAGAACAATAGTTGAAGGAAGTAGAGGTATCAAGATCAAAATATATTACATTTCTTGGTAACTAAGCTAAAAATGATCAAGAATAAATTGCTACTTTGGTAATAATTTTGAAGAAAAAGAAAGAATAGAAAGATATCCTTGGTATGTTAGTTTGAGCTTCACTTGGTTTTGAGAATACTTTAATATTCTCTACCTAACAAGGCCAACCACATGAAGGTGGAAGCTAATCTAGCCTCACCCCCTCCACCTAACATCAATCTAAATTATCCATTATCATCTAATTACATACTTCATTTATTTAGTCATCCATTTATGAACTATAACATTCAATCAATAAAATCACATAACATTCATTAATACACAATACCAATCAAGACTTCATTAACACATAACAATATTCATTAATATGAAATAAAAATCAATATTAATACGCAAAATTCATAGATAATAACTTAAAACAATGTTCTTTCATTATCCAACAAAGTTTATCAAAGAGAATTTTTAAAAAATCATTTCTTCTTTTTGTTTTTCTTAGCTCTCTTAAGAAAACGGCTGATAGGAGCATCAATATCTTTCTCATTCTCCTCCTCTTGTGGCACATGTAATGTGAAACTATGATGCCTCCTCCTGTTTTGAGGAGTAGGAGGCTGCTACACTAAATGGGGCTTTGTTGCAAGAACAAGTAAATGGGTTAAATTGGCATACTCTTTTTTATTTTTTTCACTGTTTCAAGAATTTAATTAAGTAGTACAACATAACATGTATTTTTCATACCTGACAATGCTGCATCATGTACATTAACATTTTGAACTACCACCATGTCAACATGCTAAACACTTGGAACATGCTCCACTCCTTCACCATGTTGCTCACCATGCTCTAAAATATTCAAAAAAAGGTTACACGTCAAATTACAATTGAAGATGTTAAATTGTATTCATAATTGCATAATTAATTTCCAATAGAAAATTAATACCTCCACCACTATGATGCACATCATGGCCTTCATCACATGCAGGTTCTATGATAGAATATGAAGGTTGCAGTGAAATGTTATGTGCATTGTTATGCAGTCAATTTATGTTCAAAACTAACACCAAAAAAGAAATTTCTCAACTATTCAATTTGATTTAATTTTCATCTGACCAATTTACATGTGTCTCATTTGGTGCACTAGATTCTTTGGTATGGCTTTCAGATTCTTGGCATAAGCGTGCAACCATGAATTTATAGCCTTCCTTCAAGGCATTTTTTTAAATCTTCATCCGTAATCTCTACATTAAATTTTGTGCCTTGTATTTTTTGCTTAATATCGTTAGTTTTTCATGTATGGTTTGCTTAAACAAAATTGTTTGCACCATTATATAAAATTTTTATATGAAATTCCATTGTTGCTACTTACAAGTCGAGACTGAAGATTCATATAGTTACTAGAGCCAAGTTTGTGTTGGCCAACCTTTTCAAGCCTTGCTTTTGTAGCCACTGATGTGTCATGCAGTCTATGAACAATTTGAAACATGTTAGATTATGTATTTACAGAGATCACTAATTAGTGCATGATTACATTCTACTTAATACTATCATGACATACCTTCTTTTACCCTATTTTGGTTCATTTCCTTTATCATCATGTAGCCTTTTCTCTTTTGCATCTTCTATTATTTCATTCCACTCCATTGGTGGAATCATAGGAGGACAGTCGTACTTTGGGTTCTCCTTTAGACCCCTTCTATATTGGTCCCTCATAGTCTTTATATGTCTTGATGCTCTTTTGAGAAGTAGGGCAGTGTCAAAAATGTTTTTTCCAAAAAGGTCCTCAAAAGATGTAATGAACTCATTTTTAAATTCAGGACCCTATTCATTCCACCTTTAAAAAAAATTAAAATTTCTAGATCAATAACTTTAATATAGTACAATAAATGGAAGAAAAGAAAACTATTGTAGCAATGATATGAAACTATGTGCCTTTTACGTATGGTGGGTCCAAATAGCCTCAATGTCATATCAAAAAGATGATCAAAGAAAATATTATTTCCTACAAAAACATCATGGGATTATCAGTCCAAAATAAGTTATGTATAAGTAAACTAAAATTACACTTTAAATAATAACAACTTTAAAGCACCTGGAAGCTTTCATAATTTCAAATAGGAGACTAGCTAAAAGCATCCAAAAATAAAAGTTAAGTGTTATAATGTTGATGAAAACAAACAATGTTGCACCGGTTTCACTTTCAACATTAGATGTCTTATTTCAACACTGAGTAATTGTCTTAAATAAACTCAACGGTGTAATAATACTATAATTTTTAGTAATTTTGTAAAGAGAAAATGTTACTTACACGAAGGTTGTTCACTACAACCCTCACCATGTTCATCACATGGTGTCACATATTGCTGTAGAAGAACACATAATATTTTAGATCATTATCTATATAATCTGAACAATTACAATAATTAAGGTTTACCTTCACTAAAGAAGGTGTGTGAGATGGTGCATTCTTGCTTATGGGTGGTGGTCTATCCATGTCACCTTGTGAAAAAGATTAGTAGTTCTTAGCAATCAACAATGAAATGAAAGTATTTGACATGTTGTACTTAATGTTTATATCTACACATATGGTTTTCAAAGAAAAATTTGGTGTAACTAATGTGTATATTTACAAAAATATTGGACATGTTGTACTTAATGTTTATAGCTGCACATGGTTTTGAAAGAAAAATTTGGTGTAATTAATGTGTATATCTACAAAAATATTGGACATGTTCTATTTAATGTTTATCTCTGCACATATAGTTTTGAAAGAAAAAGTTGGTGCAATTAATGTGTATATCTATAAAATTATTGGACATGTTGTACCTAATGTTTATATCTGCACATATAGTTTTGAAAAAAAAATTTGGTCACTTCGCTCAAATTCTAGTGAAATTCAATATTAGTATAATTTCATCAAAATAACTCCAAATCCATAAAGAAAAGAACATAATAATACAACATTTGTATCTATATAATTTGAACAATTACAATAATTAAGGTTTACTTTCACTGAAGAAGGTGTGTGAGATGGTGTATCCCCGCCTATGGGTGGTGGTCTATCCATGTTGCCATGTGAAAAAGATTAGTAATTCTTAGCAATCAACAGTGAAATGAAAGTAATAGACTTACCAAATTTTTTTATTAATAATAAAGTAGATTGTATATTGTAGTCAATATTAATTAGATATAATTAATTTAAATGTTATACTTACTAGTCCCATGATAGGAAATTTTTTTGTATCCACACGATTCAAATTGTAATCTATCAGAAGCTCTTCCCCTGCACTTATTGATTCTATCACACATACAAAAACATGATTTCCCTTGTGTGCCTCGAATATAAATTCTCCAACTTATTAGTTGACACAGGTCAAGAATTATATATAAATCTAGCAATATTCCCTAATTCTTTTGGCCTTCCATCAATATACATAGCGAAAATTTTACTTTGATCATTTTCTTTGCATTGTATATAATTTTGTGACAATGCATACCTATGCATACTTTTTTTATATTACACAATCTGCATCAAATTGTTGTAATTGTAACAAGGTCCTACATACTCCATCAATTTAAAAACTTTATAGTAATAGACCTTTATACCATCCATGGAAAATAGGCCCAAATGATGTAATGAAGATGAAGCTATGCAATATATCCTTTTAGTAATAGAAAAATCAGTATTAACTAGAGGTAGTTCCTTGGGTACCCATTCTTTCTAAAGATGTGTGTACCTTAAGGGAACCTTCCTATCACATTTTCTCTCATTATCATAAGAACATGAACGCCCCTCAACAAGAAAAAATTGCATTCGTTTATTGAATTTTCTTCTAGTTTTTTGACCTCTAGTTGATCTCCCTATTTTAGACTCACTAGATGTCTCACTTTTATCTTCTATTCCTGCATTTTCCTCACTCGAGGAAGATAGATTAGACAGATACCTATTTGGTGATACCTGCAATCCATAAAATGAGAGACACACTAGGAAAAAAGTTGATGTTGATGGTAAAGAGAAGATATGCAAATAAAAAATTATATCTATAGGGTCTATTGACATATACCTCTCGATCCATGTGATTGTGCAAGATTTTGGTCAAAGGTGTTGAATAGCCTGAATATGTAAATCATTTATCTTAAGTTAGCCAAAAATTTGGTCTAATTAATGTGTATATCTAAAAAAATATTGGACATGTTGTACTTAAGGTTTATATCTGCACATATGGTTTTGAAAGAAAAAGTTGGTCACCTCACTTATCAAATTCACCCGTATTGTAATGAATGAAAATTTTTCCACTTACAATGCTCTATAAACTACAAATTATGTAGAAAACAAAAATTAAATGATGTATTCATCGAAATCAAACAAATTTCTATAAATAAAAATTATGACCCCATCATACTTGACATTGATCGTACCTCAACAAACATTTCATTGATCATCATCTTAATTAATGTCATCATCATCACCATCATTGTACTTTCCACTTTGATCGTCGTTGTCACCACCACTATCTTCATCGCCATCATCATCACCATCTTCATCACCATTATCATGACCATCACCATCTTCATCAACACAATCATGATCATGATCATCATCATTATCATCACCATCATCACCATTAGCATCAGCATGACCAGAATCATCATCATCATCTTCTTCATCATCATTATGTAACAGTCATTCATGATCATCATTTAATTTATCTTCTAATTCTTTAGTATCTTCTTCTTCCATCACATTATACTTTATTGACCTTCCTCTTCGATCATGTCTAACAACAAATGACCAACCCAATTTGTGTGGAATGCCAAAGTAAAACACTTTCTCACATTGGCTTGGAAGAACATAGAACTCATCTCCAATTTTCTCAAATGACCTTGAATCAATAATTGTGAATCCACTATCATGTTCAATAACAGTCCTATTAGGATAATTTTGATTTAGCCATAGCTTGTACCACTTGACAAAAAATAGAACTAATTTGAATGAATAAAGTCACACTTAAGTATATCATCCAAAATGCCATAGTATCAATTTTTAGATTGTAGAGGATGTATGTCATTTCTAGACAACATATTGGTCACTACGAAGACTGCACTTATCTTGGAATCACAAGTTTTCTTCATTTCGTCTGACTTTTTTATGCAAAATTTTTGACCATTTGAGTACATAGCTTTGTGGTGTTTGATCTGCAATTATTCAAACATGTCAAGATTATTTGCATCAATCTCTGAGTTGATATTAAACTTATGGCTCATGATTAGTAATCTTCTGCATACCTTTCTATCTCTTGAACCATATGCTAGATCAAGTATCATTGGCATAACATTGGGATCTTGATGTAGGAGCATCCAGAGGTATAAGGACAATCCTGTGTCACCCAAAAAAAATGTACTTAGACTTAGTTTCTATTTTATGTCTTTACATTTTTGGATACCCATTTGGCTAAAATAAAGGTTCCAACTCTCATAGTTCAACTATCAGTGCATTTGAAAATCTCGAAAAAATAGGAGCATGTATTTGGGCCATCATTTCGGTAAACTAGAAGGTGTGAATTGGCCAGATGAATGTAATCATGATTTAGAGCATTCCAAAAAAAGAATCAGGTCAATAGGCCCCACGGTTTCAAAGTTATTATAGTTTTTCGGGTTTTGGAGACCTCCTAAGAATGCTTCAAAGTCAGGTTTGGGGCATTAAATGACCTCAAAAAGGGTCAAAAAATGGGGGACAAGCTAAGCTTGTCCATAGGGCTATAGAGCACTTTGAGAGCTTTTTGAAAACGTAAACGGTTCGTCAATCAGAGCTACGGTTCAAAAGTTATGCCTCCCAGAAGTTTGGTTACCGTTTCTGGATTCTTCTAGATTTGCACCGACTTCTAACGCAGCTTCCGGAACCTTCTATTTCATTGGTGGATGCCTACTAGCACTTTCTGGAATGTACTCCTAGTCCTTAACCCTCCGAGGTCTATTTAAGGAGATTTTTGACATTGTAAAAGGCAGTTCAGATTGGAGCTTGAGAGGAGGTGCTAAAAGGAGAAATATTCTCCAAATTTATGCTATTGTAAGCCCGTAGGGCATGTTTTGAAGTTTATTTTCTCAGTTAATATAATTCCCCTTTTCTATTGTGTCCATTCTGTTGTTGGGTTGTGTCCCTATCAAGTGGTATCAGAGCGGGTTTTCTTGAGTGTGTAGACAGAGCGCCGACTGTGAGGCAGTTTGCACCAGGACTGTGTGGTTGTGGGTTCGAGTTAGAAGATGCCTCCACGAAGAGAGCGTGGCGGAAGGGCCAGAGCTATTGATCTTGAGGAGGTTAGAACCCTCCAGAGACAGGTACAAGCATTGCAAGAGGAGCTTCGTAGAGGAGCAAATGTTGCCGCAGATGACAATAGTGAGGATGACAATGAAGAGGAAGTAATGGAAGTTGACGGGGAAGTTTTGAATCCTATAGAGGAAAGGCTTTTTAGGGCCATTACTAAGTTTGGAAAAAGACCTACAATTGAAGTGGGTATATTTTCAAAAAATTTGAAACCAGATGAGTTGATCGATTGGATCAATGAACTGGAAGAATACTTTGAGTATGCGGATATAAGGGACCCAGATAGGGTTAAGTTTGCAAAGGCCAAACTGAAAGGCCATGCCAAAATCTGGTGGCAAGAGATTCAACTGGAAAGACTTAGAAGAGGAAAGGAGAAGATCACAAGATGGGATCGCATGGTGGACAAATTGAAGAAGCAGTTCATTCCTGTGGACTACGAGCTTGATCTGTTTAAGAAGATGCATGGGTTAAAGCAAGCAGGAAGATCAGTCCAAGAATATACAGAGGAGTTTTACCGACTCCTGATTAGAGCGGGGCATGCAGAAGCAAATAAGGAGAAGGTTGCTTGTTATATCAGTGGGTTGCGACCTAGCATCTAGGAGGAATTAAGTCTGGTAAGAATGACCAGCATTGAAGAAGCATACCAGTTTGCCCTATGAGTTGAAGAGAAGCTGAGTAAAAGGTTTGAAGGAAGACAAAGAGGGCACAGTCAAGGAGGAAGGGGAAGTGGTAGATCATCTGGAGGCCGTAATGAAACTCAAAAGAAAAATGAAGATGAGGGTACTAGCAGGAACTAGAGGAATGAGGGTTTCAACCGCTCCCATGATCAAGACTTTGGAAATCAAAGAGGAAGAGGTAGAGGATGTGGACAAGGAAGAGGAGGCTTCTGTGGTACCTGTTTCCATTGCAATGAAGAAGGTCATCGTGCCTTTGAATGCCCTCAATGAAAAGGAAGGACAGATAGGAGAGCTAAGGGCCAAGCTAGGGTTTCTCATGTGGATGAGGATGCACAATCATCACATTCAAAGGATACAGAAAGAGGAGAGACCTTGGTAAATGAAAGAGTCCTACTAAGTGGTGAGAATGAACCAGGACAATGGAGGAGTTTGTTCCGTACCAGATGCAAGTGTGAGGATAAATGTTGTGATATGATCATTGATGGTGGTAGCACTGATAACTTGGTGTCAGAAGAGATGGTCTCTAAGCTGAAGCTCAAGAGGGAGAAACATCCCCAGCCCTATCGGATTTCTTGGGTAAAAGATGATCATAAGGTCCTGGTAAGTGAACAATGTTTAGTAAAATTCAAAATTGGGAGTTACCATGATGAAGTTCTCTATGATGTTATTTCGATGGATGTTTTCCATCTATTGTTGGGTAGACCATGGCAGTTTGATAGACATGTGATACATGATGGACATGCAAACACATACTCTCTAGCAAAGGATGGAGTTCGCCACAAATTGAAGCCCATGAAAAAGGAAGGTGAAAAGGTATGTAGCAGTGCTAGGATTTGTCTTGTTGATGGAAAGAAGTTTTTAGATGGCATGAAACATCAACGTATGTGCTATGCTTTGATTCCTAGGAAAGATAAAGAAGGTAGTAGTGAAATACCATTTGAAGTTTCAGATTTACTAGGGGAATTTGGAGATATTATCTTTGATAATGTTCCAGATGGATTGCCACCAGTAAGGCAAATCAGTCATCAGATAGATCTGATTCCAGGAGCTAGTTTGCCTAACAAGGCTACTCACAGGATGACTCTTACTGAAACAGAGGAGCTAAATAGACAGGTTCAGGAGCTGTTGAGGAAGGGCTTGATTCGAGAGAGCCTGAGTCCATGTGCAGTACCTACAGTACTTGCACCAAAGAAGGATGGAGAGTGGAGGATGTGTACAAATTCTCAAGCTATAAATAGGATAACCATCAAGTACCCGTTTCCTTTACCAAGGATGGATGATCTTATGGACTGCTTGAGTGGAGCTCAGTACTTCACAAAGATAGATCTGAAGAGTGGCTATCATCAAATATAGATTTGAGAAGGAGATGAGTGGAAAAAAACCTTCAAGACCAAGGAGGGTCTTTATGAGTGGTTAGTCATGCCCTTTGGATTGACGAATGCCCCAAGCACCTTCATGCGGCTCATGAATGAGGTACTTAAGAAGTTCTTGGGAAAATTTTTTATTGTCTATTTGGATGATATTTTAATTTTCAGCAAGACTTTGGAAGAACATTTACTGCATATTCGTAGTGTCCTTGAAAGGCTAAGGGAAGAGAAACTGTTAATTAATCTAAAGAAGTGTGTCTTTGCAAAAAGGGAGTTAGTCTATTTGGGATTTGTTATATCACCTGAAGGTCTCAAAATGGATCCAGAGAAGGTAAAAGCCATCTTGGAATGGCCTACTCCAAGGTCTGCTACTGAGGTAAGATCATTTCATGGTCTGGTTAGTTTTTACAAGAAGTTTATTAAGAATTTCAGTGGCATATGTGCACCTCTAACTGATACAATAAGAGGGGATAGAAAAGAGTTCAAATGGAGTGCATTAGCTGCGAGAAGTTTTGAATTTCTGAAGAAGAAGGTGACTGAACAGCATGTGTTGGCACTTCTAGATTTTTAGAAAAGTATTCCAGGTGGATTGTGATGCTAGTGGTAGCGCTATTGGGGCTGTATTAAGCCAAGAAGGTAAGCCTATTGCATATTTTAGTGAAAAATTGAATGATGCAAAGAAGAAGTATTCTGTTTATGATCAAGAGTTCTATGCAATAGTTCAGGCCTTAAAGAAATGGAGGCATTATTTATTGCCAAAGGAATTTGTTTTGTATACTGATCATCAGGCATTATAGTACCTAAATAGCCAAGGTAAATTGAATTAGAGGAATATGAAGTGGGTAGAATTCTTGCAGAGTTATACATTTGTGTAGAAGCATAGAAGTGGAAAATCTAACAGGGTTGCAGATGCATTAAGTAGGAGACAGTTGTTGCTTACAACAATGCAGGTTGAAGTAGTTGGGTTTGATGAACTCAAGAATTTATACCCCGAGGATCCTGATTTTGCTGAAGCATGGAAAGTTTGTAAAGAACTTGTTGCTGTAGATAGAACCAAGTGGTTAGACTATTTGATTCAGGATGGCATGTTGTTCAAAGGTAGTCAATTGTGCATTCCAAGGAGTTCCATGAGGGAAAATCTGATTAAGGAGAAACACAATGGAGGGATGGCAGGACATTTTGGTCGGGATAAGACCATTGCCATTCTTAGAGAACATTATTTTTGGCCTCAAATTACACAGGATGTGAAGAAGTTTGTACAGAGTTGCCAGGTTTGTCAAGTTGCCAAGGGGTTTAGTCAAAATACTGGCCTATATCAGCCATTGCCTGTTCCATCAAGGCCATGGGAGGACATAAGTATGGATTTTGTTCTTGGATTGCCAAGGACACAAAGGGGTAATGACTTAGTATTCGTGGTGGTTGATAGGTTCTCCAAAATGGCACATTTCATTCCATGCCACAAAACTCATGATGCTGTCCATATTGCAGACTTATTTTTCAAAGAGGTGGTAAGACTACATGGTCTTCCAAGGAGTATAGTTTCTGACCGAGATACTAAATTTGTGGGGTATTTCTGGAGGACATTGTGGAAGAAGTTGAGAACAGACTTGAAATTTAGTTCCACGCACCACCCACAGACTGATGGCCAAACAGAAGTGGTAAATAGAAGTCTGGGCAATTTGCTGAGATGTTTAGTTGGAGATAAGCCCAAGGGATGGGATTTGATTCTACCATAGGTAGAGTTTGCTTATAATAACTTTGTAAATAGGAGTACTGGAAAATCACCTTTTCAAATTGTATATGGGAATAGCCCAAGGACTGCACCAGAATTGAGGAAGATAGAACAAGGGGAGAGGACAAGTGCTGAAGCTGAGGAATTTGCTGAACACATCAAGCGTCTACATGAGGAGGTTCAAGCACACATTATCAGGATGAATCAAGAGTATAAAGCTAGGGCTGATCAAAGGAGAAGACATAAGGAATTCCAAGTAGGGGATCTAGTCATGGTGCACTTACGAAAAGAAAGATTTCCAGTTGGTACTTACAACAAGCTGAAATTGAAGAAATTTGGCCCCTGCAAAGTTTTGAAGAAACATAACTCAGGAAATGCATATGAGGTGGAGTTGCCAGATGGTATTCACATTTCTCCCATTTTCAACATTGCAGATTTAACAGAGTATCATGATGATGGTGCAGATGAGAAGCTGGTTTTAGAGCCATGTCCAATTCCTGCTTCTAAGAAGGAGGAGATAGAAGACATTCTAGATCATCGTGTGGGTAGGAGTACCAGAAACAGGCAGTATGAAGAGTATTTGGTCAAATGGAAAGGATGACCGATCGAGGACTCAACTTGGATTTCAGTAGCTGAGGTTTCCCATTTGGGATTTCCTCTACCATCCATAAAGTGACAGGGTCACTTTTCAATCTACCCTGGGTGTCTGATGCAGGAGCATCCAGAGGTATAAGGGCAATCCTGTGTCACCCAAAAAAAATGTACTTAGACTTAGTTTCTATTTTATGTCTTTACATTTTTGGATACCCATTTGGCTAAAATAAAGGTTCCAACTCTCATAGTTCAACTATCAGTGCGTTTGAAAATCCTAAAAAAATAGGAGCATGTATTTGGGCCATCATTTCGGTAAACTAGAAGGTGTGAATTGGCCAGATGAATGTAATCATGATTTAGAGCATTTCAGAAAAAGAATCAGGTCAATAGGCCCCATGGTTTGAAAGTTATTGCAGTTTTTTGAGTTTTGGAGACCTCCTAAGAATGCTTCAAAGTCAGGTTTGGGGCATTAAATGACCTCAAAAAGGGTCAAAAAATGGGGGACAAGCAAAGCTTTTCCATAGGGCTATAGAGCGCTTCAAGATCTTTTCAAAAATGTAAACAGTTCGTCAATCGGAACTACAGTTCAAAAGTTATGCCTCCCAAAAGTTCGGTTACTGTTTTTGGATTCTTCTAGATTTGCACCGACTTCTAACATAGCTTCTAGAACCTTCTATTTCGTCGGTGGATGCCTACTAGCACTTTCTGGAATGTACTCCTAGTCCTTAACCCTCCGGGGTCTATTTAAGGAGATTTTTGGCATTGTAAAAGGTAGTTCGGATTGGAGCTTGAGAGGAGGTGCTAAAAGGAGAAATATTCTCTAGATTTATGCTATTGTAAGCTCGTAGGGCATGTTTTGAAGTTTATTTTCTCAGTTAATATAATTCCCCTTTTCTATTGTGTCCATTCTGTTGTTGGGTTGTGTCCCCATCAGATCTCCATTAGGATGAGCTTCTTTAACCAACAATGCAACATTGGCCCATGTTAATGAGCAACCATTTTATTGAGACTGTTAAATCTATACCGTCATCCAATCAAGATTGTTTATAATATACAAATGTAGTGCATTCCACTCATGACCAACTATAAAGAAAACAACTAGACCAGTTAGAAAAAATTATATTGATGATGGATAAGAATTAATTAACTACAAAAAATAACTTATAATTATCTTTTACTCTCCTCAATCTACCTTTCTCCATCAGGTACTCCCCTTTGGATTTCTTAATAGAGTTGGGATCCCAAATGCGATCTACATGGATATTTGTTGCAAACTTTGGAAGATATTCACTAATGTACACCATGGTCTAGTATAACATATATCTCTCTACCATAGAACCCTTAGGATGTGCTCTTTGTCCAACCAAGCCCTTCATAAATTTCAAGTGCCTCTCAACCATTCACATTGACCTAATTTGTATAGGTCCACACAATTAAATCTCCTCAACTTGATGTATGAGGTAGTGTTCTTGAGCATTGAAAAAGGTTGAAGGTAGACACTTTTGCATTTCACACATAAGATGTGAAATTTTTCTCTTCGAATATAAATGATATCTTTTTTTTATAAATTTCTTATGATGATAACCACCTAAAAGAGATTCAACATGTAAGAACATATAAATAAGATTTCAGATAAAACTATACAATGGATTACATAAAAAGTAAAGTAGGTAATAAATATAATATATGTGCAACAAATCTAAGAAATAACAGTTCTAATCTCATGTATTTTCCAAGATAATATATAACTTGTTTAATACTATTGTCAAACTGGTGTAGGAGAGATATAGGTAGGATGTACTGCAATCATTAAAAATAATCATTTCAATATATTATTAAATAATGCAATAGGTAGTACATTCAATTTTACAAATATATTGTAAATAGAGAACATGACTTACCTTGACAAAGGTATGCCAAATTTTTTTTTTCAACTCTAGCCCAAAATCACCTTTCTTTGGTATACACGTGCTTATATTTGCAGCAAATCCTCTGGAATATTTTGTTTTTTAATGACTTCTTTTAATGCATCACTTTTTTGCTCTGTTAATAACCAAGGGCACTCGTATTTATATGGTCTCTATTGCTATTTGATCTAATGAAATATTTTAGCACATGATTGGATTCATGAATGTTAGTACAAATTGTGAAATTTTTTTCTCTATCATGCCTCCATCCAATATTTTCCATAGTGTCTCTGTTACATTCTTTCCAATGTGCATAGCATCAAACAAAGGCACAATTGGGAGATCCTTGTAGTACAATAACCTACTAAATTGATTAGAATAACTTTTTATTCCTCTAGGAAGTTGGTCATTGATGCCTTGATGACCTTCACAAGCATCAATTACATCATTACTAAATATAAGACAATATCAAAATTTAAATTTCAAACTCCAGACCACAAATCGGACATTACCTTGGTGATTTAGTCGATCGTATTCCAACTTCCATAGATGAAGTGTCATTCTTTGTGGCCTTGATGTTGCCTCTTCTTTCCCATTAAAAAGATGTTTTTATAGTAATTTGATACTTATGATTATTGTGGAGAAAGTGCCTAAACTCATTGAACACCTACTTTTCTAAACTTCTTGAATGACAAGATTTCATCTTCGGACCACAAACTGGGCATGCAAATTTTTTCTTTGTTTGAAGACCTAAAAGATCATGTACAATTGGATCATGTACAATTATCATGTGTAACTTAAGCATATAACAATAATGTGTAAGTACTATAACATACCAAAAATATGTGACCTTAACAATATAACATATCTCAAAAATGAGTTAGCCTAGGGGCATCATGTATTGTCCATACAAGCATTTCATTGCATGAAATTGAAATCTTCTTTGTCCTATTTGTCTAGAGATGTCATACATAGTGACATCATTCCATAACTTTGACAACTCATCAATTAGGGGCTCAATATACATGTTCATATCTTTAACTTGGTACTTACCTAGTAATTGAATGAACAAAAATATTACATAATTATTATGACCATTTTCATGCACTATTTATAAATTAATTTAGATAACTATTAAATAAAAAAATACCTAGCACAATAATTGACAACATTATATGCTCCCTCTTTATGGACATACAAGGAGGAATGTTATTGTTAATAATAAAAATAGGCCACACTGAGTAAATAGATCTCATATCTCCAAATAGATTAACATCGTCCACTACCAATGAAAGCTTGAGATTATGAGGTTCTTCTTTAAAGTGTGGCCATGTTTCTTCTATCTCTTTAAATGTAGAAGCATCCGTAGACATTCACATAATGTCATCTTGAATTCTATTGCATGCATGGTATGTTAGAAACAATAGTCCACTAAGATAACTGAGAGAGGGAGGGGCGGGGGGGGTGAATAAGTTATCCAACAATTAAAATATTTATCTTCTTTAAACAAAATTAACCATTGAATCAAATTAAACAACAAACATAATAAGATGCACATAGAAAATTACACTAGATATGTTGACTAGGGAAACCATTGATCAGAGGGAAAACCCCAACGGGAATGATGCCCACAAGATGATGTACTAATATAAATATTCTTTGTTAGAGCATGGACCTTGTTAGGAGTCTGTTACATTATTTAGTACAATGAGTCCCTATTAGGAGACTTTTAATCCCTATTAAGAGATTCCAATCATGTTAGGAGTTTTTCCAACCCTGTTAGGAGTTGTGGTATAATGTATGCAAGAAGAGCCCACTACCCAAACATGCAACTACAAGAAGAGCTCACTGCTCAAACAAGTAATTTACTGTTATCTTCTTCTTTCCTTTTTTTCTTTCCTCTATCCTATCAACTAAACCAATCAATGTTAGACCTTGTAGACTAGGTCATGAACCTCAGATCCAAATACCAAACCTTGAATTACTTAGCAAAACCTCGGTAATGAAGTTTCCTTCACTTTCGCACTGCTCTGCTCAACTTCACATTCCACACTCTGTGCTACTTATCATCGATCATAAAGTCATATCACCACATTCATTCTATACTATGATAAAAGAAAATGTCCTTCCTTTATACCGAGTCCATAAAATAATTCCCTGAGTCGGCTGTTAGACCTTCTCAATTAATTATTATAGGACCACATTAAGAACACATTACACTTAGTGATAACCTTAATCTTTCATCTTGCAACTTGAATAAATTTTTGTAAATGCAATATTATGATGAGTGAGCTTAGCTATGTCATCCTCAAAATTTCTTCTCCATGCCCTCAACCTGAATCCTCAAGATATCAAATCTGCTAAGAGATATACCAAGTTTACCAGAACATGCCTCTGTAAACTCTATCTCAGAGCATACATCACTAAAACTTACATAAATTCTTCTAGATTTATCCTTTCTTCTTATGACATTAACTAAATATACTAGATACTCAAAAGTATCTCCCATAACCTCGAATGGTTATAATGCTCAACTAGCCATCCGTACCAACTTGATCTTTCCACTGTTCTTCTATCAGATACCATAGAAAACTTGCTATGTTGACATCAACCTTGCTATGTTGACATCAATGAAAAACTCTGTCATGAATGTAACATATCATCATAGTAGTACTCCCCATAGGAATATCACTAGCATTCATGCTTTCAATCAATCTTCCAACAATCTTCCCAATCTTCCAACAGGGTAATCCATAAATTGTGCCAAGCTAGTGCACTTGAAGAAGATGTGGAATAATGAGAATGTACTGAAGAACTTTGTGAGGAAAGTTTTTTGTCATTTGATTTGACCGATATCTACTAATATGATAATTAGCCCATTCTATTGCAAATTCATATTGTTTATGATATAGAATATGACCATTGGAACATGTATGCATTGTCTAATACTTCATTCCAATTTGATTCACAATGATAGATAATTCTCGGTACGAACGAGGCAAAATGTTTGATGGTGTAACAAAAACTCACCTATCAACCTACAACAACAAATATGAATTGTTAATATAATGAATAGTAATGGTATTCTAACATTGAAGATGATAAAAATAGCATACCTTAGCATACACAACATTGCTACATTAGATAAACCATTTATAACCTTCAAGTTCACCAACAACACTATAGCAGAGAGGAGAGTTGTTTGGGAGCCTTCATATAGGGGCTCATGTGCCTTCTCAAGTATAGGTATATCAAGACCATCTTCATCATCATTATCAGATGTACCAGTACCATCATCATGAGCATCTTCATCACTTGCCCCAATACCATCTTTTTCAATCACGTTCTCTGGCACATTATTATCAAATTTTCTATGGGACTATTATCCTTAGCTTGGATATTCACACCTCCATGTTCCTCTAGTAAGAAATCCACATTCAGAAATTGACAAAAATTATGGCCCCATTCAACATAACCATGTTGCCTACAATGACTTTGGGCTATTTTGATTAGAATTCTTTGAATCTTTAAGTCCTTACACTTTTTGCAAGGACAATTATATTGATTATCTTTTCTTCAGAACTAAGACCACATTGCAGCCATTGTTTCATTATTTTGTTCTAGGTTCATATTGTCAGGCATGGTCTTTCTTCACATAAAAATATATCTGCAAAAATATTGGACATGTTGTACTTAATGTTTAGATTTGCACATATGGTTTTGAAAGAAAAATTTGGTGTAACTAATGTGTATATCTGCAAAAACATTGGACATGTTGTACTTAATGTTTATATTTGCACATATGGTTTTGAAATAAAAATTTTGTCGCCTCCCTCAAATTCACCCATATTATAATATCAAAAAATTTCATTGACATAAATTCAACAACTTTTGTTGAGCCTTTCCATTACTCTTTGTTTGTCATGAGTTGGGGTCGTTTAATAGGGCAAGTTTGTATTCAGTGTAGAGTATGCACATATCAGAGTTGTGACTGTTTATTTCAATAGTTTGGTATGATTAATTCATTCTGGCAGTTGTTTGGCTTTCCTTGTGTAAATGTATACTCAATTTTTGGAAGTGCCAATAGTTTTTGTTTTGTTTCACATCTACATATTTATCAAATTTTCAATTATCACAATCTCTTGGGCTGAGATACCTTGATCGTTTCTTCTCATGTCTTCATTCAAAAAAGTTGTTGTAACAAAATCAGACTACACCATACCTTCCTTTATTATTAGATTTTAGAGCAACTAATTTTAATCACCTCTCCTTTCCAACTATCAAGAAGGGAGCACAAAAACAAGATGGCCCTGATTTCTTCTTCAAAATTACTAGCACAATAGCTTCCTGCAACTTCCTGCTCATCACCATTGTACCCCAATATTGTATTCATGTATTATATTTATAAATAAGCAATTTCCTTACTTTCAATGTTACAAGAAGAAAAAATCTAAAAGCATTTTAATCCATAAAAAAAATTAAACTGATTTATGATTTGATTGAGGGACAATCAGGGGGAAGACATATATTGTTGTTTTGTGGAGTTCAGAAATTCTATGATATAACACCTAGAGACAAGCTATGAAACAAAATGGAAGAATTAGTATCCTTAAAATGTATAGGGTGGTAGTGTATAGATTATATGTGAGAGTTAGAGTCAAAATCAGTACTAGTGAAGGAATTCCCAAATATTTAGGTAGTGATATTGGTGTCAAGTAGGGATGACCTTTATCCCTTTCACTATTTGGGTTGTACATTGATAAATTAGGAACTTGGTTTAAAAAAATGGATGGAGAAAGGGTCCAATTGCTACAATATGTGGCAAAGCTACTTTTAAATGTTGACGATCTGACCTTAATATTAAAAATGACTCATGGATTAAGAGATATCATTTAAGGGATTTAGAACACTTTTGTAAAGAGGTAGGGATGCATGTCATGATTTTCTCTTTATAGAAAAAAAATCAAATTACCCTCCTTTTTGAAAGCAACCTGCTTGAAAGGGTGAATGAATACAAATGTTAGCAGATTTGCTTCCATTATAAGTTCGTTGGGAGAATTGTACAAGAGGGTGGAAAATATCTTATCTATTCCAAACTAGGTGCAAAAATGCAAAAAATTTTGACTAGAAAACCAAGAAACCCTTTTAGGTTTTTTGGTCATGCTAGTTGTTGTTTATGGTTGTGATGTTTGGGGAGGCAACATATCATAATGTGGATGGAGATAGTTAGAGAGGATTTAGAAGCACCTAATCACAAGCAATCTCAAAGTTAAAATGTCAATACCATATAAAATCCTATTAGTGGAAGTAGGCACTTATCTGTTGAAGGCATCAGTAATAACTTGACTAATAAGCTATTTAAATAAGGTTGAAAACATGGGTAACCAATGCTTTCTTAAAATTGTGATGAAAGAGGTCTTGATTGTAGGAAGAAAACTTGGATGAAATAAATAAAATAGTGGTTGAGCAAATGAAATGCCAAAAAGGAAAAAATGGAGCTACTTGAATGAGGCTTCAATACTAAAAATGTGAATCTTCATTTAAACTAAAGTAGTTCTGGTGACAGGAAATCTTCAAAAAGTTTGTTGGATATAATCTTTTCAAAGCAGATTGAATATTCCAGATCTATAAATGCTTTAATTTCTATTCTTTAAACAACCTCATAGTCTAGGAGACTATACAACTATAAAACTTTGAAACTGATAGCCCCTTTTCTGACAAGATTTTTAGAAGAAAAATTTCTAGTAACCTCATAGGATGGCAGGATGCATGAATCTGATACCACTGAAATATCCCAAATGGATATTGACCTAATTTTTCTTTCTCAACATATAATCAACATTTACACATAGGGTGATATATTACGAAACAACAAAGAAACCAATCGATTTCCCAATAGATATTAAATTGTTCTTGCTCAAAATGATACTCAAGATTCAAGCATATAAAAATGCATTACAGACCCACAATATAAAACCATAAAGCTCTCATAAAATTCCTCAAAAATATGTTACTGCATTATACAACAACAATACAATAAACAACATTCAAAATCCAATCTTAAAAACAGTTTTACAATTAGATTGGAATACTAAGAGAAGCACCTATAAGCTCATACGAGACACCTAAATTGATATCTCCATGAACACTGGGTTTATGTCCACTATCTACCAACATGAGGGGCTATGTCTTCACACTAGCTGAAAGTTGAAGCTTTCTAAATAACTCTCGCAAGAGAGAAACTAAGACCTAAATCATAAAACCAAGCATGCCAAATGAAAGAGTCTCTTCTCCTTTTATCCTCACAACTGTGACTCTTTGAATCCCCTCCTGTATTTTCATCTTATCTCTCCTTGTCCTTTTTAGCCCACTTTATAATATTAAATTTTTTGGTTAACAGTTTGTCCCTCTTTCTAACTTGGCTTTATCTTGACTCTAGATGCCCAAAATGTGAGGAAACAAAAGGATGTCACCAAAAAATGGGTCTGTGTATGTGTTATATCATTGCCCTCTAAATTATAAGGTACAACTCCCTTATATGCAAGATATACTTGGAATGATGTTTTTATGTGATCAAAAGGGTGACTATGGGTATGCTCTTAACTTGAGAGCTGAAGAGGCTAACCAGATTACTCATAGACATAAGCAACCCAGGTGAGGTTTTAGGTCTAACACTAACTATACTCCTAAATGAATCTAAGACTATAGGATGCAAGGAGATGCAATGGAAGAAGGACATCTATAGCCCTAAGTGGCTCTCTAATTGGTCAAGGTTACCCAGTGGAAAACTCCCAGCACACTTCAATCCTAACTTCACATCACAAATGCAGGATGGAAACGAGCAAAAATACCTATGAAAGATAGCACTCTGACTACCCATACTATTAACACTATACTAATAATCATATTAGCCCAAATATTAACAACTTTAAAAGTACATGTCCCCTACAATTCTAGAAAGACTAATATATATGCATGTTAGCTTAGCCGAAGGAGACAATGAAAGAAACCTAGACATGCTAGTTCTAAGTGGAATTATAACATCACATTACCTAGTTATAGACATCAATCTAATCCTTCATTCCATACACCTCTCAATTCTCATTCAGTAGTCTCTTCTACAAGGGGAGAAAATGCATGAAACTTACTAATCCTTCTATTAACTTAGAAAATTACATATATACGCTCCCTCTTAGGGTTCTTGGCTGGTTAAAAAATTTATCAATTAACTTAACAGAGAACTTGAATCACTCAAAAATCCAATAGTCACTAATTAAAATTCAATGCATTAGAGAAAGAAAACATAAATGATTAGAAACCCTCAAAATGGTTCACATTCTTCTCTAATCTGTGACAATCATCTTGGCACCAAATCCATATAATTTGAATCTCAACAATCACAACAGGTTTAAATCTCTAACGTTGATCTCCTATCAATGATCATGATTAAAGCATGAAACCCTTTTTACTTTTTTCTCTTTTTGCTTCTTCACAACTGTCATTCATATGATGCCTTCACTCGATGAGATGACTAACCTGGTTTACTGTTTGTAGCTTCGTGACTCATAACTTCTACTTATGACTTAACCATGCGACGATGTGATAACCTTATGAAATTGATTGCTATCATTTATCATGACTTTGCAACTTGACATGTCTTCATTCTACTAACCACAGTGACTTAGTGATAATTGCACATTAACTATGACCGTGTGTTCACAACATTCAATTGAGACTTTAGTTGACTGCATGTGATGTTGCGATGATTGGCTTTTGCTGCTTCATCGTGTTGACTCAAGGTTGCATTTAACCACCTGCAACCATGTGAACACATACTTTCTCTCCATCGCAAAATTAACCTCAGGTTGCCTTCAACTACCTGCGACCATGTGAAAGCTCAATATTTGAATGCCCTGGGTTACTTTTTACAACTTCACCACTTTAAGTCAAATTTAACTTTAAATGCTTGTGACCATGCAAACTTAAGCCTTTCGCTGCATCACAGCCTTAACCATAGGTTACTCTTAACCCTCTGTGATGTTGCAATCATTGGTTTTTGCTTGTTCGTGACCTTAACCCAAGGTTGAATTAAACTGCCTATAACTTTGTGAACACAAGCTTTTTGCTATGTCGTGACACTTACCTCAGGTCATCTTTAATCTCCTGTGACCCTACAAACAATGGTTTTCATTGCATTTCCATGTTAACTCTAGGTTACCTTTAATCCCTTGTGAAACATGCGATAAGCATTGATCTTTAAGATTTGACAATTGAGATTAGAAGGTCTTAACTCTCTTGTTCACTTCTACAATGTGGGTCCATCTTCTAGCTATGTACATCATGGTAGACAAGTGGCACTAATTCATTGGCTGGAGAATTTGGTGACTAAAGAATATGACGGGTCCATGTAAACACATGTCATTCTATTTTATTTGTCACATCTTTACAACTATTTGTCTTGACTGTATTACTACGTGCGATGTTGTGATGACTGTCTCGAGTTTGACCTTGACTTTATTTGTAAGCTTGCAACTTGAAAAGCTCAATTATCTGTGTTACGTGTGATGGTGTGATGACTGCCTGAATTGACTACCAATGGCTCTTGCATCTTTGCAACACGAACTTGAATTGTTTGGCTAAATTTGTACGATGTTACACTCTTTTTAACTTAACTCTTCAGATTACTTTTCATGGTTTTGCACCCTTAGCTTATGATTAACCCTAACTGCACGTGACTATGTGAAAGCTTAAATCTTAACTATTGGGCCTGACATTGCATCCTCATGACTTGAAGGGACTTAACTTTTATATCACTTGCGATGGTGTGAAAACCTACTTGATTTAACTTTAGCTATCATTTCATCTTCGTGACCTTGACCTTGAGTTAATTTGAATACCATGTGAAAATGCAATCTTTAGGTTTTTGCTTCTTCACAACTTAAAAGTCTTCTAATCCAAAGCCAAGTATGATCATGCGATCCTTCCAAATTTGGATGCAGACATTCAGATGCGATCTACGTCATTGATCTGAGAGCACATTTGGTCTTTGCCACCTTTGACCATGTTCTTCCATACTTTTACATATTTCAGTTTCTTATTTCGCATCAAAGTCAACTAGTGATTCTTTAGCTTGTTCATGCGCTTGAAACATGTTCTTTATTCTTAGTCCTTGTGTTCTTCACTACCATTTTTCTCTGGATATGCCCATAATATTTTCATTCAATTTGCATCATGTTGTTAATAGAACACTTTATCATAGAGTTAGGATTTCTTATGAATAGAATTATTTCTCTCTCATCTAGGGAATGTATTAACTTACCCTTCCCATCCTAATCACCTAGCATCACTGAAAATATTTGCATTTGTCTTGTATTCCCACCTAGGGAACTTAGAGGAAAAGATGAGAGAGGAAACCCTAATGGCAACCTATACCAAGATGAGACATGAAACACTATCTTAGTACTTGACCTAAATTTTTTAAGATGGAGGACTAAAAATGTGGCAACAAAATTGACCTTTTATATTTTGAGTCCATGCTCTCCAAGTTAGTTTTAATATTATATATAATATGTCTTTAACTTATCTAATGTCCCAAAAAGGGGACATTTTTTGGGACATTACACTAAAGCCTATTGTACCTCACTATTTACCATCTTCTCATAGTCTAAGTATGTAGCTTCTCTAAGGGGATAGATTTGTTGGCTCCCTGAATCTGATTTGGTAACCTTTAACGAGTCATAATAATAGTTTTTAGCATGTTTATCTTTTGGTCTAATAGACAAAGGAGCATCCACCTCTACATGTCTATAAGGTCTTGCTTGATGTTCCCTATTGATCTCATTTTGGACCCAAGACATGAATGCTTTCAACTGTATATCTCCTACATACATAAGAGGATTCCACTTCCTATCATTGGACACAACATAGTTACGTAGGTACAACTCACACAAGAAGTTTTTAATGGCAGTGGGGGAAGATGTGAATGTGTAATGAAACTCGTGAGAGGTATCAAGAGAAGGATTAAGCCCTTAAATAATGCAAGTCAACTTAAGATTTAGAAATTGATCTTTTAGTTAGAAAGTATAAACCTATGTTGGGGGCCTACATTACAGAAGTTATGGTAGCATAGATGTAATCTGTATGACATCCTTCAACAATATGATTTCTTCTTTCTTTTTAATATCTCTTGATACTGCTCATCTATTATTCTCTGCAATTTCTTCTTTTCTTCCTTCCACATTGCCCTCTCTACTAACATCTCTTGATACAAAATGAGTTTGCCCTTTAGTAGTGTAGATATATCAAGTGGTGGAGAAGACCCTTGTTTTCCAATAAAAATCCACTCAGGGCCAATATTAATTGTTTTTTGTATCAACCTGTGGACCATGAATTGGTCTTTCAATTGGCTTTCTAGTCCAAGTGACAATTGCCCTTTCTAGATTGTCAACATCAAGTTGCTGTGCAACTTGTGCTAATGCATGTAAACCTCCTTTAAAAATCTGCTCAACCACCTCATTCATAGTTCCCATATCAATCTTAGGTTTTCATAAAAAAGATGCCTTGTTTCATTTTTAGGAGGTTCTTCCTTGTTGGTGTAAATAATTATTTACTATTTACACTTACTTAAGTTTTCTTAGGTCAATGCATTATTTTATTATTTATTAGTGAGACACTTAGGAGTTTGTGTACTTTTATGAGTTTTCATGTTGACAACATAGAAGTAAGAAAATCTAATTTAGCACATGGTGTCTACAACACTGGAGTTTGTATAATTAATTGAGTTGTCATGTAGACAACATAGTTATTCTCACTCCTATTTTAGCACATGGTGTCTACAACATAATTTTGCATGCTACACCTTTGTAGGCTTATCCTCTCATCATTTCACTTACTCCTATGCTTAATGGAGGATAAACCACATCTAGTGGACATGTGCCTAGTTGTATGACTTATCATGTTGCTAACTCCTAGGCATTCTAGATGCATCTCAGAGGCCTTTATATATAGGCACTCCTAGTGTACTTTCACATTGATTCACATTGATTTGAATATCATATCATCATTTTGATCATACTCTTTTGGTCTACTATTGTGCTTGTGTTTGAGTTCTTTGATCTTGGGTGAATTTTCCCTAAAAAAAATTCTTACATTCCTAAATGTTTCTTTCTACAATCTAATAGGCTTCTTCTCTACTCAGGTCTTCCATTACCACATCTTCATGATCATGTATATTATTGATTATCAACTAAGTCCTTTGAGATATCCTGATCATAGCCTATTTATGGTTCCTCTTGATGAGTGTCTCTTCTGCTGAACACAAAGTTGTGTTCTTCTATCTCTTCAAGAACTTCTTGAATCACATTTTCAACATTTCCTACCTCAACTTCTTCCTGCGTATTCCCAGTATCTTGTTCGGCTATCTATTCTATTACCATAGTATCTCCACATCCTGGTTTTGGACTTGTGCAACATTTCCCTCAACTTCAACATTTACCACTAATTTAGTCATCCTCTACTCCATAGACTCTAAGGATTCAACATTAATTTTTGAGATTTCAGGAGGAATATCTTAGCTAGGGTTCCTTTTAAACTACCCACTTCACCTAATAGGTGTTTTTGCCTTAGGTTTAGGAATTTTATTTTTTTTCTTATGAGAGAACTATCTTGCAATGGTTGCCACAAAAATTTCTTCTCGGGCTTGCTTCTGTTTAGAGCGAAGAGGGGTATCAACAATAGGATCTACATTTGGAATTTTTTCTGTATCCTCATGCATTTCTTGTTCATGCAGAACCTCTTCCTATCAACTAACTTCCCTTTTTCCTTTTGGGTAGAAGCCCTAGCTCTAACAGTAGATTTAGGGGATTGATATTTTTCAGCAGAGACTTCTTACCCTGACTAGAAGTTGAAGCTTTAAAGACCCTATAGGTTCCTTTTCCTAGGTGTGACTAGGTTTTGTTGAGAATTAGATGAGAGTATAAATCATTCCACAATTTTCTTAGTTCCTCCCTCTTTTATAATCCTTCCACCTATGTTTGCCCCTCTTAGGCCTACCTCACTTTGCACACATTGCTCAAATAAAATAAAATCATCCCAAGAAATGGTGGAATGTTTTTGTAAAGCCCTCTCTACTAGAAACTTGATTAAACAATGGTGAGAAATAGAACTAGGCTTACCTTTTTGAACTTGCTCAGCTCTCTTTTCTAGAATGTGACACAAAAAATGTGGAAGGTTTATTGATCTATTGTGATGACACAAGCAATTAAGAAACTTAAAATGTACCCCATGCAGGTATGTGTGTCGTCCCTCGCACATATTATATTGCATGATGTATATAGCACACTGCATGTAAAGCAGGGGCAGAGAGAGTTTCTTAGTGCCTTGTTTTTTGTCCACCTCCAATTGGGGGTCTGTATGGAAAGATAATTGAGCTCGAGGCAAGTGAGGTTCTGTATCTTCTATGAACTTTTCTCATTCCCACAGTAAACCCAAGACTTCTGCTATTATTTTTTTGCTACATTTGAACTTTAGCATTTTCACCCTTGCTTCTCCATTTTGTAATGTGTTCAAAAATTGGAATGCCACCTCTCATCATATGTTGTGAGCTTATGAAAGTAATTCAACAAATCCCTAGCCTCAAACTTAGGCCTACAAGCTCAATCAGATAAGATAGTATCATGAATAGTAGGCTCATCATGGATTAGATCACCACCCATTATGGATTAAAACAATATTTGGTAGTTGAAAGGCTTGGTTGAGACAAATTTAAACACCAAAAAAAGGTATGTTTTCATAGAGACAAATTTAGCAGGTTAAGGAAGCAATTAATGGAGTACTTCTTAGTCAGTTTATTACACTCCTTATTAACAGTCCACAATCAAAATTAGAGTTGCTCATGGTTTAAGTCACATCATGGTATACTTAAAAAGACACTTTTAAAAAATGTGACATGACATGAACTTTATAGTGCACTAATAGATAAAGTCGTCTATTATTAGTTAATGTTTATCTCTTGTAAATATCTATTAAGCTTTAGTTTGCTTTTATTTTTTGCTTTCTCTAGAATAAAATGTTTCTATTCTTTATGATTTTTTCCTAAGGAAACATCGTCTCATTATTTTGTATAAATTGACCTTTTGGTCTCTGTTAATATCAAGCAAGTATTTACCAATTACTTCCGTAATATGGTATGAGAGATAATACTTAAATTTTTTCAAAATAATTTATAATTTCTTCTTGAAATTATTTGTTTAGTTTTTTTCAAAATTATTTTAGTGAAATTTCTCTAAAACCTGCCTAGGGTTTTCTGCTTGGAGAATTTCTTGAACTAGGGTTGATGAAAATAAAGTGTTGGAAAAATCTTAGGGTCTGCAAATCAACCCAAAATTGCAATTTTTTTGGGTCTATTTTTCAGCTGCAAAATCACATTTTCTAGGCATGATTTCTTCTTCCATACCCATGGTTTCTGTTTGCATTAAGTTATTATTACCATTAGTGACAACACTTATGTATATCCGTATAGCTACCGAGCTCAGCACTTAGTTTCCTACACTCATTGAGCATTCTAGTGTTAACCAAGCTTCAAAGTGTTTAGCTTTTTACACCGACCAGAATAGTGGCTACCAAGTGAATACAGGCAATGTGAAGACTAGCAATGTCTACCAAGCTTCACAGTGTCTACCGAGCCTTTCAGTGTCTACCGAGTAGTAAGTTTGTGTCATGTAAATTCAGTGTAAATTGAGTGTTTGAAGAAGTAATTTTTACCGAGTGAAGCAAGGTAAACTCAGCATGCAGTATCTACTGAGTAACACTACATCTACCGAGTTACCAGTGGTCACCAAGTCTAGAACTGCATCAAGTGATTAGTATGGATTGAGCCTTCACTTCTACCAAGTGCATAACGATGCCATGTAATGTAGTGGACATCGAGTATCAAAAGGTCATCGAGTTAGTTCAGTGAACCCGAGTTATTTACTATTGGGCCAATTCAGTAATTTTTTGTTTACTTGTCTTTTGGCCAACCTTGTAGTTTTGTATTTTAGAAATGTATATATGTAAGATGCATTGTAAGGGATTAGTGTGTTGAAGTACTAAGAAGTATTTTTGAAAAGTGCATGCGAAGGATTATCAGTAGTTTAAGGAATGTAGCAAGGTCAATATAGGAACAGAAAAGTCATATCTATCACATAAGGTGATCAATGCATAAAGGATCTTATTAAAAATTAGTTGTAAGTAGATCCACTGCTTCATCCTGATAGGTGAATCAGTTTTTTAAATCCTCTAATAGGGTAGACTTAATAGTCTTTGTATAAATCTCTTAACTGAGTGCATACTTCATTGTATGTTTGTAGATCCTCTAACAAGGTGGACCTAGCAGTCCTATTTGCTCTTAATAAGGCAGATCACTAGAAGTGGTCAATGTAAACCTTAATAGGCCAAATTTATACTGGAGTAGTAAAGTTTTGTGGGTATCATCCCCACCCTAGTTTTAATTTCTATTTGGAAGGTTTTTGGGTCACCAAATATTGTGTTCATATGTTATGAATGTTTATCTTTCCATGCATACAGTAGATTAGGAGAATAAATGGTGAATGAATCATATGATTAAAGTTCTGAATTGATTTAAAGTTTTTGAGGTTACTGATTCACCCCTCCCCTCTTAGTAACCTAGCTAGTGTTGATTATTTCCAATAATTGGTATCAAAGCTTTGTGGTTCTCAGGATAAATTCTAACAGCTTGAGCAAAGATCTAAAGGACAAATGGAGATATTCAAACTTGACAAGGCAATTGAGAATGAAAAGCTAGATTTGGAGATGGCCATAGTTCAACTCAAGGAAGCAAAGGAACATCTTTCACAATCTCTAAAAAGAAGAAAGGAACTTGCAAATTAGATGAATGATCTCAAGTATGTTGAAGAAAAGATTGAAGACCTTTTCCCCTCAAGTATCTTAGATGAAGCAAACAATGCAATCAAAGAACTCCTAGAAAAGAATGGATCTCTACAAGAAGAAGGAAACTCAAAAGAGAACAAGAAATTCAATCAATCAGGTTATGTGAAATCTTGGAACAAAGAAACAAAATGGAAAATGAGACAAATGAAAGGATCAATGCAAATCAAAGTTTTATCAATCAACTATCCAATGCAAATGAAGAAATCATGGATCTAAGATCTAAAAATGAAAGCCTAAGGAATGTTTTAATCATTCAAAAGACAAATTAGTGAAAGTTTGGAAAATGAACTAATCACTAAAAAGAAAGTTAATGAAAGGATGATGAAATCTCAAGTAGACATGGATCAATTGAATCAACAAAGTGAGTAGAATCTTCATAGACAAAAAGTTAAAGCAAGACTTGGATACAAAGAAGAAGGCGAATCTTCCAAGCAAGGTGCCCAAAGAAATAAAAAACCTACATGAAATCATTGTGGGAAAATTGGTCACACATCAAACAAATTTTGGAGCAATGCAAAATCAAAATTCAATGGAAAGTGCTACAACTGCAATCAACATGGTCACAAAGCTAGTGAATGCAAGGATAAACCAAAATTTGAAGGTAAATGTCACAAATGCAAAAAGCATTGTCACAAGGCATCTCAATGTAGATCAAAATCATTCAATTTAGATAAACAACTTGTAAAGGCAATATTTGGATGGGACTAGAATACCTGGTGCAGATGTCATTATTGTGGAGAATATGGACACACTAACATAAATTGTGCAAGGCATCACCTAAGAAAGAAGGATACTACTATAAGGTGTTACACATGCACTGAACTCGATCATATAGCTAAAAATTGCATGAATATTAGAAAAGTTGAAGATGAGAAGAAAGCTAGAGCTGACAACATTTGGAAGCAAATGAGACAGTAGTGGATTCCTAAATCTACTAAGCAGGACATTTCAAATGATGGCAATGTCACTCAAGAAGTGGGTGACTCCACCATTTCCAATTAAGATTCATTAAGGAGGAATAGGAACTGTATCCTCAAGAAAAATCTTGAGCAGTTCCAAAATGAAAGAATGCAAATGATCAAATCAATATTCCAAATACACAAGGATCACAGAGAGGTTATCTTTCACTGAGTTGCATCTGTCTCCACCGAGGAAAGTCGGTTGAAGACCTTATCGAGTGAGGTCGAGAGTAAAGGAAATTTGGTTTGTTTGCTAGGTTGATACTCTTGCTGAGTTAGTTTAGTGGATGATAGTCTATCATGCACTATGTCATTATGGCACCGAGCATTTATGAAAATTTCTCAACAAAAGGGGCAATTTTGACTTCATTTTCTCACCGCATTCATAGCATTCAAAGAGCAGAGCGATTTGAAAGAGCATTATAGTGTTTTCAAGAAATTTAGCAGTGAGATCTTCAAAAATTTTATCATCTACTGAGTAGCAATGGCATCTACCAGTGGAAGCAACACTAAACCAAAGAAGGGTTCTAAAATGTTGGTTAAGGGTGATGAATGGAATGCACCAAACTTCAAGCTCATTTTGGTCGTGGCTGAATCACTTGATCCTTACGGTGCTCAGTCACAAATACCATCAAAGGTACTCCTAATTAATGACATAAGAACTCATTTTAAATGTACTATTCAAGAATTTGGGTCATTAGAAATGGATAATGCCCTACCTAAAATGTGTGTTGACAAAGCTTTGAAACCTGAGCCTAAGCATTTGGAAACGAAAGGATTAACTCATATCCCTCACTTGCCATGGAATTTTGAAGTAAAGTGGATAAAGTACATATTGAGTTAGATTCACAATGGACAATTATGGTTGGAGCAACCCATTCTAATTACAAAGAAAATGATACACAAGGTTATGGGTCTGCCAATGCTAAGCAAAGCTAAGACAACCAAAACCCTAGGTTGGGAGGAACTGCAAATGAAAACCCTAGCCAAGTGGGATGGTAGAGGTTTGAAAATAAGAAATTTTACTAACATAGAGCTTAGGTTTGGCATCCACAAGATCTAAAGCTCAAGTTGGTTGAACACTGTTCCTTGTGAGGTAGTTGACCAAGCATACAAAGTTGTAAAGAAGAACCTTGAATATGATCTATCAGATGTGTTACTGAAGCAATTTAACAAAAACATTGACACTGTGAAGACTTCCAAGAAAAATCCCTTCAAGTTCAGTTCATTGCTTACTTGCTTATTTTTCTATGTTCAAAAATTCTTTCCATCTAAGAGCTTAGTCGTATGGAGGAAAGATACCCTTGTTCTTTATCAAATAAATGAATTTATCAAAGAAATGGGTGAAAATTTTGAAAAGGTTATGGATAACTATTTTGAGGTGTTCAAGGAGAAAATGAACAATAGATTTCAAATCCCACCCAAGCTTGTAGAAGACTACAAGAATGATATATGTTTCATGGTGGACTGTGATAGAGTGTACATTCAAGCAGTCATACCAAGAGTGGCATGGGTAAAACCATTTCCTTATGAAATTAACATTGATGAAGCTAGAGACATTATTGAGGCATTAGTAAATGAGCCAATCATTCCTAATATTCTTGCATTTGGCACATATGAGGAAGCCAAGAAGAGGATAGAGCTTAGTATCAAGATTCCTCAAGCTCTCAATAGAGGCAAGAAAAGAATTGCTAAGTTAAAGATAGCTGAAGGTCCTCTAATTCTTACCGAGGGCAAGGGTGAAGATGATGAAGATGAACTTGAAGATGATGAGGAAGAATCAGAGAAAGAGGAACCAACAAGGAAGAAAGGTAAAGTGTTTATCACCAGACCTCAAAAGCAACCAACTACAGTATTCACAAGGAGAACCAGGAAAGGTAAGAAGGAAAGTGTACCAGTACTTGTTTGACCTCCACTGATATTTGAGGAAAGGCTAAAACAGTTATGGATTGGAGCAGGCATCAGTAACTTTAAAGCTCTCAAGGATAAAATTCAAACTCCTGCAGAACAAAAGGAGATTGAAGACTTGGTAATGGAGAAGTTAGGAATTTGGAAATTCTCTCCTGAACAATTTGCATCTCAAATTCTAGCAGTACTTCTTGATAAAATAAAAGTCAGATGGGAGAACACAGTACAAACTGTCAAGGATATATCTGAGCAAAAACTGAAAGAATTGGTACCCAGTCTGACAAATGCAGAAGTTAAAAAGGCATTGAAGGATCATGAAGGAAGAATGAGTATGAGATTTAACACATGCCTTATATTATTGAAGGAAATTGAATCAGTTGTTAAGAATTCCATAGATATTTGGAGAGATGCATATCATCTCAAGAAGCCAGCTAATGATCCGATTGAAATTAAGGGTGATGATAGTGATGAAGATAATGAGGAGGATGATAATTCTCCCTCAATTATTGTAACTGAAGAAGATATGCAAGAATTGATGAAGTAGAAGGAAGAAGAAGAAAATGAGGAAGAAGTAGATGAGGAAGAAAAGGATGAAGATGATCCAGTCAGAATTGTAGCTTAAGCAATTGCATCTCTTCCTCACTCTCCACCAAATACTGTCACATCTATGGAGACAACTTCTACTAGTGAGATTATGAGCTCAACAATAACATCAATTGCTCAATCTTCACTAGCCACCTCCCAGCTCCAGGTATCTACAATGGAAGTGTTAAGCACTTCATATATCAATCTGTCTGTTACTTCTTAAGCTACCAATTTAGCTCCCTCTACTCCTACATCATCAATAAGTGCAATAGTGAGTTCTACAATTTTGTCTTCATCAATTCCAATAAGCTCTATAGTTTTTTTTTCATCAACATTATCTGTATCCACTTTGATTCTAATCAGTTTAGATATTTCTATGGGTACTCTACCGAGTGTGACACCATTTTTGGGAATTGTTTCAGTTTTTGATTTGGTTATTACTCCTATTGGTATTCAATCCTTGAGTCCTATCCCATTTTTCACTGCTAGCCCTTCTATCACCACTATTGTGTCTATTCTAAAGGTCAAACTAGTAATCACCGAAGTCAAACAAAGGCATCCATTAAAACTTTTGATCACTGGAAAGGAAATTGAATAAGACATTGACTTAGACACAGAGATAGTAATACCTAAGATTGACTTTGACATTTCTACTATTGAAGAGATGAGGTTAGCCAGTGAACTCATAGAGAAGAAAGCTAGGCAAAAGTAATTAAGGTTTGAAAGGGATAAGTAGTATAGGATGATTGAGAATGCCAAGAATATAATTATAGAAGCTATAGGTGTTGAAGTAGATTCCAGTCAACACATTTTGATTCAGTTAGAAGAGGCTGTACATAAATTTAATGAGGACTCTTTTGGAAAAGAGAAACAAATTGAAAAGGCTGAAAGGAAATTTGATGACAAGGTGCTAGAGCATATTGCAATCAAACAAGTTGAGTTGTCCACATTTTTGGGTAATTTTGAAAATTCTTTTAATAGTGCAACATCACTTTTTTCCAAACTTTGTGATGTTTTTGGTTTTACTAAAGAAATAAAGGTGAAGTTAAATAAGATTGATGATAATATGCAATCTAGTGCATAAAATTTGTAGGCTAACCCATCCTCCATCTCCTCTCATCACTCCAAGGTGAAATATCTGGCAGACATGCAGGCAGAACTTCTAAGAGAGGAAGCAAGAATAAGAGAAAACTTGATTGATACTTAGAACATGGTCTTGCCAATAATGGATAAAATGCAAAAACATATTGCTCATTACAAAACATTGGTCTAGGATCAAAACTTCTCAGTGGCCAATCACATGATCCAATTATCAACAGAAGTTCTGATTGCTCTTTCCACTTGCAAAATTTTGCAAGAAAATTGGGATAACTCATTCGCTCTCATTCTCAAGGTACATAAATAATTTCTATCTCATTTTGGCATATCTATATAGTATATTTAGCCCTTTGGCATTACTGTCAAAAAGGGGAAGAGATATCAATATAAGTGAAAGGGGGAGTTAGCACTCAATATTAGTATAAGTGAAATGGGGAGTTAGCACTCAATAGAGTCAGCATGTATATGTGTACATAAGTATCTTTGTATATACATTATGTGTCATCAATAAGATATATGTAGGAATGTATATGTAATAGCTCTACAAAGATCAATTATGAAAAACCAAAATTTAGTGAGTCAGATTATGTATATATGTTTTGGCTTATAAGTGTTTTGTCACTAATGCCAAAGGGGGAGATTGTTGGCATTAAGTTATTATTTCCATTAGTGACAACACTTATCTATATCAGTATAGCTACTGAGCTTAGAACTTAGTTTTCTACACTGATCGAGCATTCTAGTGTTAACTAAGCTTTGAAGTGTTCAACTATTTACACCGACTAGAACAGTGGCTACCGAGTGAATACAGGCAATGTGAAAACCAGCAGTGTTTACCAAGCTTCACAATGTCTACTGAGCCTCTCAGTGTCTACCGAGTAGTAAGTTTGTGTCATGGAAATTTAGTGTAAACTGAGTGTTGGAAGAAGTAATGTTTACTGAGTGAAGCAAGGTAAACTCAGTGTGCAGTATCTACCGAGTAACACTACATCTATTGAGTCACCAATGGTCACTAAGTTCAAAACTATGTCGAGTGATTAGTATGGACCGAGCCTTCACTTCTATCGAGTGCATGATGATGCCATGCAATGTAGTAGATGCTGAGTATTAGAAGGTCACCGAGTCAGTTCAGTGAACCTGAGTTATTTACTATTGGGCTGACTCAGTAATGTTTTGTTTACTTTTGTTTTGGATGACCTTAAAATTTTGTATTTTGGAAAGGTATATATGTAAGATGCATTGTAAGGCATCAATGTGTTGAAGTACTAAGAAGTATTTTTGAAAAGTGCATGTGAAGGATTATCAGTAGCAGTTTAAGGAATGCAACAAGGTCAATATAGGAGCAAAAAAGTCATATCTATCACATAAGGTGATCAATGCATAAAGGATCTTATTAACAATCAGTTGTAATTAGATCCACTACTTCATCCTAACAGGTGAATCAATTTTGTAAATTCTCTAACAGGGTAGACATAATAGTCTTTGTATAAATCTCTTAACCGAGTGCATACTTCATTGTATGTTTGTAAATCCTCTAACAAGGTGGACCTAGTAGACCTATTTTCTCTTAACAGGGAAAATCACTAGAAGTGGTCAATGTAAGCCTTAACAAGCCAAATTTGTACTGCAGTAGTAAAGTTTTTTGGGTATCATCCCCACCCCAATTTTACTTTCTATTTGGAAGGTCTCTAGGTCACCAAATATTGTGTTCATATGTTATGAATGTTTATCTTTCCATGCATGTAGTAGATTAGTAGAATAAATGGTGAATGAATCATATGCTTAAAGTGCTTAATTGATTTAAAGTTTTTGAGGTTACTGATTCACTCCTCCCCTCTCAGTAACCTAGCTAGTCTTGATTATTTCCAACAGTTTCTTCCTGTGTATGGTCGGCCTATGTCTACACTTCGAAGGTGTCATCCCAATCTTGAAAATTTGACTGAAAACACCCTATGTTTTTCTTGAAAACTTGCAATTTTTTGGAGGTCTGATGTCCGCAAGTTAATGGTCATTTTTTGCCTATTTGCATGACCTCCAAGTGTCATTTTTTTGAGTTTCTTTACATTCTTTCCTCCTCCATACTGCTGTGACCTCCTTCTAGCAATGGTCGACTGTAAACCCACCATTTTTTTTGCACAATCAACCTTTCAAGACGATGGCTAGGGTTTTGCTTGAAACCCTACTTTTTGGATCCATATTTTTTTTAGTTTACATATTCTTGGTGGTTCTTCAAAAGCTCAACTAGGTTGTCATCCATTTTTCCTATGTGCCTCAATTTTTGTGTCTCAATTTTTGAGCCATCGGATCTAGAAAATGATAGCATATTCCTTCTAGGTTTTTTGAGCTCTCTTTTGGGTCACTCTCTAATTCTTTTGGGTCTTCTATACTTTTGCCACAAATAATGTGCGTTCACATATTTTCATAGTTTTTCATTGAAAAATGTTGCTTGGAATCTCTGACAAATATTTTGCTTGAGCATAACTCGAAATTCAATGGTCACAATTATGGCACCTAGAAGTAGCACATCATTGCAATTTTTGAATATTAGAACACCAATCAACTTGTTTTGGGTGTTACAAAGCATCCAACTTCTCTGGGTCCTGATCAAGATACATGAGATTTGAATAATCAAGAGGCAGTGATGCTTTTGAAACTATCTGTGGTTGATGATCAACTTTCTTAGATTCCATCCGACAAGACAACTGCCAAAATATGGACACATCTCAAAGGTCTTCATGAGACTTCTGACAAAAGTAGAGCCTTCTTTCTGAAAAACACTTTGTTTTCTATTGTAATGGATGAATGCACCTTGCTCCAAGCACAACTGAATCGGATTCAGGAAATCTGTGATTAGTTACTTGCCATTGGTTGCAAGATGGAGGAAGAGGATATTGTGGTTATCACTCTTCAAAGTTTACCAAAATCCTATGAGAATTTTATCAAGACTCTCAACATTACATCTGCTGGTGTTGATTTGAAGTTCATTGATCTCTACACAATGTTGCTTTAGCAAGATTAGTGGAAACAACAGTTTAGTAGCAGCTCCAATTCTACCTCCACCAAGCAAGCCTTTGCTAAAAAATCCTTTTAGAAGGATAAGGGAAAGTTTCAACAACCATCTCAACAGAAGTCTTCTACTCCAGCATTAGATGGTTCCAAAAAGAAGAACATTCAATGCAACTACTACCACAAGTTTGGACACATGAAGGTTGAATGTCAGAAACACTTAGTTGCATAGTCTAAGAAATTATGTTTGGAACCCAAAGCAAATAGTGCAGAGCACACTAAGTAGGTGGAATCTTCCTTTTATGAATACATGGATAAAAGACCTACAAATCATGTGAATTCATCTACCTAGTACATTGATTCAGTTGCCTCTCATCATTTCACTCATCGTAGAGACCGATTCACTAACTACCAACCTTATTCAAATTTTGTTATTTTTGGTGGCAGAGAAGCGTACATGACTATCGATAAAGGAAACATTTAGATTTAGTCTATTGGGAGGAATCTCATATTCCTTGATGTGTACTACATTCTAGGGATGGAACTAAATCTACTCTCAGTCAATCAATTGTTGCAACATTCTCCACACTTAGTAGTCACCTTCAGTTCACATCAGTGCACCATCACTGATCGGGCAACTAAATCTACTATTGCAGTAGGTCTTGAGGATCATGATCTTTTTAGACTTACTAATTCTAGTGATTCTTAGGACATAGCTATGGCTACTTGGTGATCTTCTATCAGCACACTTTGGCATTAGTGATATGGGCACTTAATTGTGCATTATCTCTCATAGCTTGCTCAAGATGAGCTTGTTCTTGGATTGCTAGAGATTTAGACTCAACACCTTGGAGTTTGTGACACATGCCAGGTTGGGAAGCAACATCATACACCTTTCACTAGTGGCAATTCATGGCAAGCTTCTAAATTACTTCATCTTGTTCATGTCGATATCTGCAGCCCTATGGCCACACCTTCTATTCTTGGGTCCATGTATTTTCTATTGTTTGTTGATGATTTTAGTAGAAAAATGTGGGTGTATTTCCTTAAAAATAAATTAGATGCATTTCTTGTATTTTAGAAGTTTAAACCTTTAGTTGAAAAAGAGTCTAGGAAATCTATTATTACTCTTAAATCAAACAATGGGGGCAAATTTTGTTCTAATTCTTTCTCCAACTTCTTGGATACACATGGAATTAAACACCAATTAACCACACCCCACATGCCACAAAAAAATAGTGTAGTTGAATGTTGAAATAGGACAATCACTAAGATGGCTTGTTCCATGCTTGAACACAGACATGTTCCAAAGCAGTTTTGGGCAGAAGCAGTTAACATTGTAGTTTATCTGTTGAACTGGTCACCCTCAGTAGAGGTCAAAGGTAAAACTCTAGAAGAGGCCTGGTCAGGTCGCAAGCCCAAAATCAATCACCTGAAGGTTTTTGGCTCTATTTCTTTTGTTTGGATCCCTAATGCCTTACACATTAAGTTGGATGCCAAGAGTCAGAAACTCATGCTAGCTGGATATAACAGTCTTCACAAAGCCTACTACCTAATCGATGTTGACACATCTCATCTCATCTATAGTCGAGATGTAGTCTTTAATGAGCGATGAGGACCATTCATTCCAATTTCTCCTATTCTTGATCCAACAGACCAACCTATGATGGCTCATGATTTGGGAGTTTAGCTTCCTTTAGGTCCACCTAATGGGAGGGCTCCAGTTATTCCAGTGATACTTGTATAGACACCTCAGGCTACTCCTACAGGATCACCTCACTTTCTAGATGCTTCACCTAAGTTTGATCCAGATTCTTCTAATGAGGATCCTACTGATGAAGCATCTCCTAGTACTAATGTTAATCATTCTCCTATCTAGTCTAAGTGGTGGGCTAAGACACTTATTGATCTTTGTGATGATGAGCTCATTGATGGGAAAACTGCTCAAAAAAAGAGAAAAACTACAGATACTATTAAATTTTCTCTCATGGCCAACATTCATAGTGTGTTTGAACCTCAAACATATTCCAAGGCTAACGGAATTCCAAAGTGGGAATAGGCCATGCCATCTGAACACTAGAGCTTGCTAAAGAACAACACTTGGGTCCTTTCTAATCTTCCACCAAGGAAGAAACCCATTGGCTGCAAATGGGTCTACAAAATCAAATACAAATTAGATGGTACTTTAGATAAGTACAAAGCTCATTTAGTGGTGAAGGGATTTTCTCAGTGTCAGGGCATTGATTATGAGGAGACCTTTGCTCCTACTACAAAGATGAGCACCATCAAATTAGTCCTAGCCATGGTAGCACAGTTTGGTTGGAAGGTCCATCAGATGGACATCAAGAGTGTGTTCCTGAATGGTGATCTCCATGAAGAGGTCTACATGATGTAGCCTCCTAGTTTTAAGGTTGCTGGTAAAGAACATCAGGTTCTCAGATTGGTAAAATCTCTCTATGGCTTGAAGTAGGCCCCTCGGGCATGGTACATCAAGATTGATAAGTACATTAGTAATCAAGGCTTCAAGAGGAGTTCTTCAAACTCAAATCTATACGTCAAGACTACTGATAGTGACATCATCATTCTAGTTATCTATGTGGATGATCTAATCATCACTGGCAGTTTGACATCTTTGATTTAGGGAATCAAACTTAAATTATGCCAGTCTTTTGATATGACTAACCTTGGGATCATGCATTATTGCCTAGGTGTTGAAGTTTGGCAACGGTCTTTTGGTATATTCATCTCTCAGTCCAAATATGTTAGGGACCTATTAGACAAATTCTAAATGTCAAATTGCAAACCTGCATCTACACCTATGGAGAAAGGTCTCAAGTTATCAGCAAAGTCTGATTCTCCTTCTATTGATGATACTACATATAGGAAACTAGTAGGCAGCCTCATCTACCTCTCTGCAACTAGGCCTAATATCAATTTCACAATCAACTATATTTTACACTTGATGACAACTCCTAATGTTGATCATTAGATGCCAAAAAAGTGTGCTCGTTATGTGAAGGGCACTTTAGATTATGGACTTTTTTACTCTCGAAGTTCTAATTCTAAACTTAGTGGGTTCACAGATTTAGATTGAGCAGGCTCTATTGATGATAAAAAGTCAACATCACGATATGTGTTTAGTTTGGGATCTGGTGTAGTCACATGGAACAACAAGAAGCATCATGCAATTTCTCTCTCTTCTACAGAGGCTAAATATAGAGGGACTATTAAGGAAAGCTATGAAGCTATTTGGCTTCATTGGATGCTTGGGGATATGCAAATGTCACCAGCAAGATCGACTAGTCTATTTTTTGATAATGAAGGCATTATCAAGTTAGCACATAATCTAGTCTTCCATGAATGAACCAAGCATATGGATGTTCACTACCATTACATACGATAATTGGTTGAAGATGGGACTATAGATTTGCATTATGTTCCTACCATAGATCAGACTGTAGATATTCTCACAAAGCCTCTTGGTCCTGATAAGTTTGTCAAATTTAGAGGACAACTTGGTGTGTTAGATAGATTAACCATTAAGGGAGGGTATTAAAATAATAGATAAAGTCATCTATTATTAGTTAATGGTTATATCTTGTAAATATCTATTAAGCTTTAATTTGCTTTCATTTTTTTCTTTCTCTAGAATAGAATGTTTCTATTCTTTACAATCATTTCCTAAGGAAACATCATCACATTCTTTTGTATAAATTGACCTTTTGATCTCTGTTAATATCAAGCAAGTATTTACCAATTACTTCCATAATACTTTATGAAAGGATTTTAAATTATGATACGAAATGAACAAGTTGTACCTCTACTCCCTGACTTACTATGAACAATAAGTCCCACTATTGTTAATGATTGCAAGAATAAGTTATGTACATAAATGCTAATAAAGAAATAAAATAGTATAAATTATAAGAAGTTGATATGGATAGTACAACATACCTTGTCGTTGTTGATTTGTAATTTGCTATGTACAAGTTGCATGATGAAATGATGAAGTGAAGCGGAAGATGGAAAAGAGAGAAGGTGACATGGATGTTTATTACAGAGAAATTCTCTTTCACAACATGTGAAAATCCTTTGAAAAGTTCAATGAGATGTGAGAATCTAGACATGTGGCCCAACACTCTTGCCTGTAGGAGTTATGTGATGCTTGGTAAGTTGGAATTTCTCAAGGAACTTTGCTTTGCTTTGGGGTTTTTGATAAAGATAAAGCCTGTGCCCATTTACCAATAATTTGAAGTGAAAAAAATCTATGGTTGGTAGTTATACTACTCCATTGTCATAAACAACAACTACATAGAGTCCCAACCACTTGGTTTGAAATTTTCTTGGTGTGTTCTAGTAATGAGAGTCATAGAGTAGTGCCAAGCCATGCATTAAAAAATTCTTGTCTTTGATGAACCTATCATGCCCACTTATTCTATTGTTGTTGAATGACTCCACTATTGGTCTAAGATTGGTTTTGAAAATTGAGTGTCAACACACTTAACCAATTTTCAAGTTGATGCTGAGTATAATACAGATGCTGAGTTGTAGTATGTGCCAAGTCAGAAATCCAATAGGTGTTGAGTGAATGTCAAGTGCCAAGCAAGAATCAAGTGCCAAGTGATAAGTGATGCTGAGTCACTATAGGTGTTGAGCAAAGTATAGATGCCAAGAGAGACATAATTCCTATATGTGCCAAGCATTAGTAGATAGTAAGTTTCGAGTAACACAAAATCAACATATGAGTTTTTAACTTCAAAAATTTAGATGTACACAATTTTTGGAGCCAACATAAGATGAATCTCAAAGGAATTAAGAGATAAGATCGAATCTTTGTGATTTCCTATGAAATCTACATGTAGCCAATAGGAAAAGTGAAAGAATTGAGTGGGAAAAGAAGAATGAATATTGATCATAGATTCATACCTAACCCTAAGTCTTGAAACTCATAAGAGTGGTTCAAAATTTATTTTGGCCTTCTAAGTGCACTTGGTGAAGTTTTGGCACTCTAGGTCAAATGGTGCATAGTTTGTGAACTGAAGGTAGAGGATGGAAACTTTAATTAATAGGTGAGTTTGTTGGTGAAAAGGGATTGGGAAGGAGTCCTCTAGGTTAGGATTTGGGATGGTAACCCTAAGTAGGATAGGAGTAGCCTTGGAAGAGAAAGAAACCTCTAAAGTGAAGAAGCTCCCCATCAAAGTGGTATCAGAGACATAATATTGTGGCTTGTGGTGGTATATTGTATTCCATTGAGTCAATTGGATCTTCAAGGATGTTACCAATGTAGAGTTAGCAAAGGTGGTAGATGAGAAAAAGAAGCTCATAGAAGAGAAGACCAAGCTTCTTGATGAGGCCATAGAGGAGATGAAAGATAAGCTAAAGGAGATGTAAGATATAGAGCAATCTAAGGAAGATGTAGAATTCAACAAGGGTAAAGAGAAGGTGAGTTTGGAGAATGAAATATCTAGACTAGATCCTCCACTTGGTGAACAAGAACCATTCCTCAAATCCCTAAAGGAATTTGGAGGAAAGAACCTAGAAAATGTCTCACTATTCCATGGCAAGATGAATGTAGAGGTGGTCCTATAATGGATTGAGAGTATTGAAAATTACTTTGAGTGTGAGGGGACAACAAAGGCTCAAAAAGTAAGGTTTCCAAAATCTAGATTGAAAGGTCAAGCCTCGACATGGTGGAAGTTTGTGCAAGAGGAAAGAGAGAGTGAAGGGAATAAACCTATAGCTAATTAGAAGGCTATGGTGGAAAAGATGAAATAAAACTATTTGCCAGAAGACTATGAGAGTCAAATTCATAAGAAGAGGCAAAATTTAAAACATGAAGATCTTGATATGGGTACCTATACATAGGAGTTTAAGAAGTTGGCTCTAAGGTCAAGGGTATATTAGGTAGAGATCATCAAGGTGGCATGTTATATAAATGGCCTTAAGTAGTCTATTCAAGAAGAGATGAGTTTTTATAGTCTCACCACATTGTTGAGCTAATTTTTAGATGGATAGTAAAGTGGAAGATAAACGGAGGAAGAAATGGGACTCAAATTCCAAAACCCAAGGCAAAGGTAAAGATTTTAGAGGTGGCTCAAGAGGAGGCTCTAGTGGAAGGAATAATGAGCAGAGAGGCTATGGGGATTCCAAATGGAATGAGCAGGCTAGTGAGACTAGCCAAAGGGGAGGTTCTAGTAGGGTAAGAGGATCCAACAATGGAGGCGGAGGCAGAGGCAGATATGGGAACAACAATAGAGGCTCACACTTCAATAATATGAAGTGTTATAATTGTGGCAAGTTGGGGCATCTTTCCTATAGATGTCCAGAGAAGTCATCATCATCCTATGGAGAGAAGAAAATAACATACATCCAAGAGGAAGATAATCAAAAGGTAGGTGAAGTGAACCTTGACATAGAGAAAGGTGAAAATCTCATATTAAGGAGAGTCTTGGTTAAGGAACCTATAAAGGAGGAACCCAAGTAGAGAACTATCTAGAACTACTTGAAAAATACTAGGTAAGGTATGAAAAGTAATCATAGACTTAGGGTCTGCTGATAATGTAATGTTAGAGGAAGCCATACACAAACTTGGATTAAAAAAGATACCCATGTGTGTCCTTATAGAGTGACTTGGTTGAACAAAGGGAAGAACATCCTAGTGAATGAGAATTTATGGGCATACATCACCATTGGTAAGTATCAAGACATGATGCTATGAGATGTGCTTCCCATGGATGCTTACCACCTATTGTTAAGAAGGCCTTGGTAGTTTGACAATGAGACAGTACATCATGGGAAGGAAAATAAGTATTCTTTCAAGAAGGATGGGGTCACCTATAGGATACAGTCCATAGTGGAGGAAAAAAAGGTAGATAAGGCTATTGGGAAAATGTTGTTGATGAGTGGGAAAGAGTTCCTCAAGAACTTGAAGGAAGGTGAAGGATTAGGGTATGCCATCATGGTGAAGCCTAAGAAGGAGAATTTATCTTCATAAACACCTATACCTACAAAGGTACACAACTTATTGGAGCAGTTCAAGGATATAATTTCTAATGGAGCACCACCAAAAATACCTCCTAAGAGAGCTATAAGTCATTAGATTGACTTCATACTAGGAGCATCACTGCTAAACAAAGATCAAGGGTTGATTAGAAAGAGCATCATTCCATGTGTCGTACTAGTTGTCCTAGCACCTAAAAATGAGGTAAGTGGAAAATGTGCACTAATTCCAAGGAAATAAATAGAATCACAATTAGGTATAGACTTCTTATTCCTAGGATAGAGAATCTAATGGACTATCTAGGTGGGGCTAGGTACTTTTCCAAAATTGATCTCAAAAGTGGATATTACAAGATTAGGATGAAAGAGGGTGATGAGTGGAAGTCTACATTTAAGACTACCAAGGGTCTCTATGAGTGGTTGGTAATGCCAATTGGCCTTACCAATGCACCAAGTACCTTCATGAGAGTCATGAATGAGGTTTTGAAAGACTACATAGGAGTATTTTTGGTTGTGTACCTAGATGACATCCTCATCTTTAGAAAGACAAAGGAGGAGCATATGAAATGCCTAGAAATGGTGTTAAGTAAACTACAAGAGAAAAAGTTGATAGTAAACCTAGAAAAGAGTGAGTTCATGAAGGAGGAGCTAGTGTATTTTGGGTTTGTAGTATCCCAAGGGAATCTAAAGATGGAAAAGGACAAGGTGGAGGCAATCTTGAGTTGGCTTACTCCTAGATTTGCCTTTGTCTAGGCCCTTGTCTAAGCCCTACAGAAGTATCACCATTACCTATTCCCTAAGAAGTTTTTGGTTTTCACAGACAACCAAGCCTTGAGCTTTATCAACTCACAAGAGAAGCTAAGTTTGAGGCACATAAAATGGCTAGATTTCTTGCAGTCCTACACTTTCACTATTAAATACAAAAAGATCACAAACAATAATGTGGTAGATGTTGTAAGTAGGAGGTTTCAAATAGTACAAGAGGTCAAGTTGCATAACATAGGATTGGATAGATTCAAAAACCTATATGAGGAAGACACTAATTTTTCAGAGGCGCACAAGGTATGTACAAATTTTGAGAACTATTTCTAAAGTGATATTTTTGAATATACCTTGCAGAATGAGTTATTGTTCAAATGTCAATAGTTGTGCATCCCAAGGGGATATATGAGGGAAAATATCATACAAGAGAAGAAAAATGGGAGTATGAGTGGAAAATTTGGTCTTAACTTGAGACTTTAGACCTTGTGGAGAGTTTCTATTATTGGCCCAGGATGCAGAAGAAGGGATTAACCCATGCCTTAGGATTCCCTACTATTTTCAAGACTAAATGGATCATAATTATGTTGAGTAGGATTCATGATGGATGTATGTGGTTAGAAGATGGCCCAGTCAAGATATCAAAAAGAATTGTTCATAGCGTAACAGGGTATCCAACCCTAGATCGGCCCAAAACCCTAAGAAGTGACTCCAAGGAAGTTATTGAAAAGAGTACTGGAGCCAAGTGGAATAAGAGAGTAATGACCATAGATACTAGTAAAGATCCTCTTATTCATTTTGCTGTCAGATTCATAACCCAAAAGTTTTATCAATCAAGTAGACTCAACAGTGTTCCATGTATTGCAGTAGATGTTGGGTATAAACTTGTTAAAAAGGATCATACCTATGATCTTGAAAAACTGCAACTACAACAAATCAATGCAAATCTTGGAGCTATAAGAAGAGCAAAGGGAGCCCAATGCAAATTTTGTGCAATTTTGATTTGTATATTCTTCTATGTGTAGAATAAATTCCCCTCTTTTGGAAAGGTGAACTAGAAATTTGATAGATCTATAGTTTCTCAAGTCAATGAATACATTGAACAAATGGGAGCAAATTTTGAGACAATAATGACTAGCTATTTTGAAGATTTCAAGAAATGTATGAAGCAGAGACTGAGGATACTTGTTTCATTAGTGGAGCAGCATACAAATGATATTTTCTTTCTTGTTGACATTGATTACACTTACATTCAAGTGACCATACCAAGGGTAAGATGGCTTAGACCTCTTGGATATGAGATAAATATTGATGACACATCTGCATCAATAACAACCCTACTAGTAGAGGAAGTAGATAAGAGTGCCCCACATTTTGGGACTTATGATGTGGTGAGATTAAAGGTGGATATGGAATTGAAGACTGCTTCTACATTAAAGAAAAATGATAAATTAGTAAAGAAGCTTAAAGCAAAATTTGGAGAAGGCACAACAGAGGCAAATGAAGATGAACAAGATGAAGAAGAAGATGAAGAGGAACAAAGGCAAGGACCACTTGAATTAACCCAAGGCATGGGTGAGGATGCTAAAGAAGGAGAAGGAGCCAAGTAGGAAGCACCTAAGGCTGAACCCAAGAAGACAAAGGCACATAAATAGCCTGCTACACAACCCAAAGCAAAAAAGAAAGCAGTCAAGCCAAGTCCAGCCAAGCCTACTACAAGGGCAGATACAAGGACTACAACAAAAGTGGCAAAGGAACAAGAAAAGAAGAAAGCCACAGAGCAAGGAGGGCCAACAAAGAATAATAGAAGAAAATATGTGGCACCCCCAGAGTCATATGGAGAGAGAATTTTTTTTTACAATGATCAATTCAGAGTGGTAAGCCACACCACAAAATTTGATCTTGAAAATATCTATGATAATATTAGGAATAATGCAAATTTGAGTAGATTGAAAATAACTGATTTCAATAAGTTGAGTAGAGAAGAGCAGAACATAGTGGAAGAGTCTATCTACACTATGATGGCCAAGTTCAACACCACTTGAACTTGATGATACAATGCCTAAGGAACTATACACTATTGTAGAGAATAAATGGCATTATTATTTAAAAATGGAGAAAGAAATAAGGGAGTCAACTTTGGCTCATGTGATGCCAGAACTCACTAAAGGTAAAATAATCAAGGCAAATAAGAAACATGGGAGCAAATTTGCACCCAAATATAGAGCCTTCAACATTCTGCAAAACTAGGTTGAAGATGTTGTGAAGAAGTCCACACAAATGTGGAAGTTGATCTATGGATTGAAAATAATGAAAGGAGAAGAAGACCCTTTTGAGGGAAGAAATGATGATGAGGAAGTGGAGGAAAATGATAAAGAGAAAGAAGAAATAAAGGATAAGGAAGATGTGGAGAAGGAAACACAAGAAGGTGATAAGGCAACTGCTAATGAGCAACAACAAGAACAGGGTGTGCAAGACACACAAATGCCACCACCTAGTCCTCCACATGCAAAACCTACACCTGTAGATTCAATAGCTATCAAGGATGTTCCTAACACCTCTATTTAGAACATTAACCCATTGACTATAGAGGATCTCAAAAAGATCCTTCACCAAACAACTTTGCAATCACAATTATGTACAAACCCTGTTTTGATGAGTGTAGAGGAATTGCAAAAGGCAGTAGTTGAAATTACCAAAGAGAAGGTGAATCCACAAGAACCACCTTCACAATATCCTATAGCTACTAATGATCCACTAGAAGAGAAATCAACACAAGATAAATCTACTAAGGTTGACACCTCAGTCATAGTGACAACACCTGCCAAGAAGCCAACAAAAGAGCAAACAGGATAGAAGGATACCTCTATCTCTACAACACAAGCACAAGGTGCACCACCTTAGATCACTATAATTGATCCAAGTAGAACTAAGGAAGACAAGGAGGAGAGCCCTAAGGAGAAGGAACAATAGGAAATCCAAACATTAGTTAGTTTGCCTACTATAAGGACTCCTACTAAGCAGTTAAGCACTGATTTAGTACCACTACAAATATCTATACCAAGCTTGAGTTCTACCAAGGTTGCTAGGGTACTTCAATATGGAGACCCTACACTTCATGAGGAGATAGTCATTCCCAAGTATGACTATGCAACCATGACCATTGATTAGATAAATGAAGTGCAAGAGGCACTTGAGAGCAAGAAAAAGCAAGAGGTACTTAGAAATGAGTACAAACAGAGGCAAGCATTGGTTGAAATCAAAGATATCTTTCTTGATGCATTCAACTTGCCATTACCTAATGAAACCAAGCCCATAATGGAAAAATTAGCTAGTATAGTGGACCAGGTACAGAATGAAGACCTTGATACTAATGTCAAACTATTAGAATGGTCAGAAAGGAAGTTTCAAACAAAGGTGAATGAAAGAATATCAAGTGAAATAGCACTAACACAGGTGGAACTGACAAAGAGGATAGAGAAGGTGAAAGCAGTACTGGATAATATATTCTCATTGTAATCAAAATTGTGTGATCCATCCATTTTCACACAAGAAACCATCCACCAAATAATGAGCTTGGAGAGGAACCTAAAAATATCAAGCATACAACTACCCAAGGATCCAACTCAAAGTGAGAAGTATTTTGCTACCATACTTCACACTCAATCAGAATTAGCTGTACTCATAGCAGACGAGGAACACATCAAGGCCAAATTAATATAGATACAGTTTGTAATCACCCCACACCTAGAAGTATTGCATAAAGAAGTGAGCTATGAAGAAAATGTTTCGAAGAAAGATCCAAATCTTTCTACATTAGAGGGTCTAGTACACCTTGTATAGAGACAACAATCTAGCTCAAAGCATTGGAAATTGCATTAGATAATTGGGATGCTTATTTGAAGATCATAATGGAGGTACATAAATCCTTTTTGGCTAAGTATTCAGTAAATGTATAGAATGCTTTGACATAAGTGTCAAAAAGGGGGAGTAATAAATAAATAATGGGGATATAATAAAATTTTGAATTGTGAGGAGAAACAAGGAGATATAGCCAAAAGGATACAAAAATTGCAAGGAGATGTGTGAAAGGGGGAGCAAAAACAAAGGGGGAGCAGACACAAACAAATGGCACATCAGCTCAAGGGGAGTTACAAGTTTTTGAGGTATACAAAATTTTGAACAAGTTTTTGAAGTTTTGTACGTATGCTGAATAGAGTGTGTATTATACTAATAGACACAAGATTCCTATTGTTTAGTTAAGTTTTTTTGCCACTCATGTCAAATGGGGAGATTTTTGGTCTTAGATTGGTTTTGACAATTGAGTGTCAATACACTTAACCAATTTTCAAGTTGATGCTAAGTATAATATAGATGCTGAGCTGTAGTATGTGCCGAGTCAAAAATCCAATAGGTACTGAGTGAACTTTAGGTGCCGAGCAAGAATCAAGTGCCAACTGATAAGTGATGCCGAGTCACTATAGGTGCTGAGCAAAGTATAGATCCCAAGCGAGATAGAATTCCTATATGTGCCGAGCATCAATAGATAGTAAGTGTTGAGTAACACAGAATCAACATATGACTTTGTAACTTCACAAACTTAGATGTAAACCATTTTTGGAGCTAACATAAGATGAATCTCAAAGGATCTAAGAGATAAGATCAAATCTTTGTGATTTCCTATGAAATCTACATGCAGCCAATAAGAAAAGTGAAACAATTGAGCGGGGAAAGAAGAATGAGTATTGATCATAGATTCATACCTAACCCTAAGTCTTTGAAGTCTTTAAAAGGAGGATAAGACCCCATAATTCATGTGTGTAAGGGAGTTATATGGGTGAATGCTAGTGAAGTTCAGAAGGGTGTAAAGACTTAGAGAAAGAAGGAGAGCATTTTAGAATCAAGTTGATCAGAACAAAGTATCAATACTATGAATAGAGAGTTATTAGATTAGGAAGGATCAGATCAGACTGAGCAGAACAAGGATCTAGAATCAACAATTAAGGATTGTAAGTCATCAGGTCATCACATTCTAATACTCTCTAGCCATTGTATTAGGAATGAAAATCCTATCATTGAGGTTGGTCTAATAGCCATGTTGTAAGCCTTTGAACAAGGTACTAAATCCTTTAACAAGGTAAAATTACAAGTGAGTGTTTGTAAATCCTTTAACTAGGTCACTTTTAATAGGGTGAAAAGCCTTTAATAGGGCAGGCCTTTCATAGGGTAGACCATTGGAAGTGGTCAAAATTTGTAATCTTAAATAGTTACATATTGCTGTAGTGATAATTTGTGGGTGTCATCCCCACCCTAGTTTTACCTTTCTCATTTTAGAGGGTTTTTGGGTCACCAAAATCTTCTGTTATCTATTTTCATGCATGTCTTTATTTTTTCATATTAAGTAGTTATGTTAGATTCATGTGAATGATCTTAGCTAAAAGTTTTAAAGGTTAAAGTTTAGATCTTCTGATTCACCCCCCTCCCTCTTAGAAGTAAATCTTCCCACTTGTAAATTCCAACATCCAGTATTGCCAAAAGTAAACTTTTTGTACTCAATTCAATCAATTCAGCTACAGGTGCCTTTCCCTTTGAGCTTGTGTTAAATCAATATTTAATTCATATGCCTTACCATAGACTAGCTCAAATGGTGTAAACCCTATTGTTGTCTTCCATGTTGTTCGATAAGCCCAAATGGTTTCAAGAAGTCTAAAATGCCCAATCTTTCTTGTGAATGGCCACAACCTTTGTCAATATTGCCTCAATTTCCCTATTAGTAATTTTCACCTGCCTATTTGCTTGAGGGTGATATAGGGAGTATTTTTTGTGTTTGATTGTATATTCATTCATTAATGTTGTGATTAGATTAGAGGTAAACTAAGCACCCTGATCAATCACTAATTCCCTTGGCACAACAAATCTAGTAAATATAACTTCATAAAGGAACTCAACAACATTGTTATCTCTATCATGCTTCATAGGTTTTTCTTCAACCCACTTAGTAATATAATCAATACAAACAAGTATATAGGACTTCCCATTTGAAGAAAGTTCAATAGGTCCAAAAAAATCAATTCCCCATTTATCAAATGGAGTGACAATCACTCGAGGTTGCAATGGCATCTCATCTGATTTGGTTGGCCATCCCATCCTTTGACATTGAGTGCACTTCTTTTTATACCTTGTTGCATCCTTCTGTAAGGTTGGCCAATAATAACTAGTGGTGAAGAATGTTGTTCTTTTGGCAGAAAAATGACCACTAAAGGGCTCATCATGACATGCATGAAGAATTTCATTTCTCATCTTCCTTGAAATATCTGTGCATGACATGATTAGGTCCTCTGTAGAGCATACAACCTATTATTCAACAAAACTTAAAACTTTTCTTAGCTAACAACCTTCTTTCCTTTAGAGAAAAGTGTGTTGGTGTTCTTGTAATAAGGTAGTTAGTAATATCAACATACTAGGGATTGTGCATTGTTATAGAGAAAAGATGATCATCAAGGAAGCTGTTATCAATGGTTGTAGGATCATTTGGAACTTGTAGACAAGACATAGAATCTACAACGACATTTTCTTTTCCTGGTTTGTCCACAACTTTGATATCAAATTCCTGCATTAGAAGCCACCATCTAGCAAACCATCTAGAGATAGTGGGCTTGTTCATCAAATACTAAATGATTGTGTGATCTATGTAAACAAAGGTTTCATGCTCGGTGATGTAATACCAAAATTTGGTGAGGACATATATGACAGCTAGCAAATCCTTTTCAGTGACTTTATAGTTGAGTTCAATTCCTTCCAAATTTTTGTTGATATAATAAATGACATGCTCTACTACCCCTTCTTTTTCACCAAGGACATCACCAATAGAAAAGTTAGAGGCATCTATATGAATATGAAATGATAAGGCCCAATCAAGTCCTCTTGATATGGGTGCCTTGATCAATACCTCTTTCAATTGCTGAAATGATGTATTACATTCATGAGTCCATGCAATGTTTTCTTCTTTCTTGAGAAGATGGTACATTGGTGATGCAATCTAACTTAAGCCTTTAATAAACCTTCTATGGCAGCCTACATGTCCTAGAAAACTTCTAACATCCTTCTATTTGTTTAGTGTGGGTAGTGTAGCAATTACCTCTATCTTCTTGAATACCAATGGTGGATATATAGCATCCTAACACAACTCCTTCATCATCATATACCACTTATCACTATTTAGAGAGAAATTATATTCTTGGAACCTTTTGAGAACTTTCTCCAAATTAATTTATGCTCCATCAAAAGTTGAACCATATGCAGTGAAGTCATCCATGTAGATTTCCATGCAATCAACTAAGATTCCTGAAAAGAAGCTTATAACAACCTTTTGAAAAGTGGTTGGTGCACTGCACAAACCAAATGGAAAAAAAAAGTAGGCGAATGTCCTCCAGGGACATGTCAAAGTTTTCTTGTCTTGGTCCTTAGGTGCTATCTTAATTTGATTATACCCAGTAAACCCATCCAAGAAAGAGATATACTTTTTCCCAACTAGATTATCAAGGATTTGATCAATGAAAGGCAATGGAAAGTGAACCTTTTTAGTGGCTGAATTAAGTTCTCTATAGTGTAAACATACCCTCCATTTACCTCTCTTTTTAGGTGGTATCACAAATGGTGATACCCATTGACTATCAGAGATAGTGTAGATGAATCCAACATTAAGTAACTTTTGTAATTCAATTTTTACCTAAATCACAAGATTTGAATTTGAATTCGAGTTTGGCAAGTATAAAATCTGAATGAAGTTTGGGAAGAGTAAAAATTCAGAATTTTTTTTGAATAAAATTTGCCTTGTAGAATTTTTATTATTTTTAAATATATGCAATATATCTCATTAATTATCAAAATAGTTAAGATTGCTAGATAGATTTGACAACTTTATAAGCATGATGACACATTTATAAAGTATAAAACATAAGAAACATGTGAAATCACAATAGCAACGATGTGTTTTATTCACAAAGCTACAATCAAAAGTCAAGACATTGTAACTTCAAAAAAGCTCTATGTCATCAAGAGCACTTGGCTCAGATGGTGTAGCATCATCATCAGTATCACTACCCAATTCCTCATCAAAAAAGTTAGGCTCATCTACATCTGGTACTGCTATGTCTCTTAAAGCTCATTTTTGTGAAGATGACTCATTTTCTGATTTGTTCATGCAAAAATTTAAATTGCTTTGAACATAGAGAAGATCCCTCAACTTTCCAGACAACAACTTGTTCCTCTTTCTGGAATGGATATGGTCAAAGAATCTCCAATTTCTCTCACAAGCTAATGAACTTGCTCCTTGACTCAATATTTGAATGGAAAATTATTGAATTTCAAGAGTTTTTTCCCCATAGCTCACCCACCATCTATAACTAGCTATCTCATCTCATGTCATATCATATTTGGAAACTCCTATTCCAGACATCCCTTCCACTTTCCAGTAATTAGAGATGAAAATGATGGATCTAGATCAAACCTACTAATTGCTTCATAAAACCCTGCAATAATTTCAGCATCACCTTGACTATCAATGTGAAATAGTTTAGACTCCAAATAGAATGTTGCTACATGTAAAGGAGTGTGCATCATTCTCCATCTAGAATCAATGGTCTCTTATATCTCTATGTACTCTGCTTCCACATTATTTAGTGCTTTCTGAATAGCTTCCTTGCAATGATCCATGCTTTCATAAAGCATTCCAAGGCAAGGAGTGTCACCATCAACCATATAGAGCACATCAACAATTGGTTCGAATATATTTAAGACCTTTGCCCCACTTTCCCAGAAGCTTGTATTTAAAACAATTTGCTCTATGATCTTCCCCTTAGCACTTTTAGAGAGTGTAGAATTTTCCCATTCATTGGAAGAAATTAAAAATCTCAAAGTTGCTTTCTCTTCAGCCACTCTTTCCAAAGCAATATAAAATGAAGCAAATCTTGTATCACAAGGCCTCAACAACTCTCTAGATGCATGTTTCCTATAAAGACTCAATGTAAGATGATGATTTCGTATGAAATTTGCATCTTCTCTTCCTCTATGAATTGCTTCATGTATCGAAGGGAATTTTTCCAAGTCATGAAGAAACAAATCCAAACAATAAGCTGCACATGGACTCCAATAAATTTATGGGTACTTCTCTACAATCAACTTCTCAACTCCCACACAATTTGCTGCACTATCAGTAACCACTTGAACCACATTCAACACCCATACTTCAAGAATTGCTTCCTGTAATATCTAAAATATATATTAAAAAGTTTTTTTTTGATTCATAGTGTCAATAACCTTTAAGAAGACAACTGCTTCAGCACAAGCCACTAAGACATTGATCAATGGCCTTCAACACATATCCAGTCATCCATCACTTAATATGGTACAACCTATTGCCTCCCAAGTGGCTTTGACCATAGCTAATTTCCTAGTCACTCTTATCTTTTGACCTCTCCAAGAGAATTTTTCTCAAAGCCTCAAAAGAGGGAGGTATGTACCCTTTGTTAAAATTTGTAGCTTTTTGAAATGGAGCACAAAAAAGTGGATTTCTAACTACATTGAATGAAATCACACTTGTATAGAATAAATCAATGAGTAAATCATCCACTTGTTGTTTCTCACATAGTTTCCAAAAGTTGTTCAATGTTTCACTCTCTTTTGATGCCTCTACAACCATAGGTAGACATGTAGATGAAGGTATAGTAGATGTGAATCTAGAAACATCATCTTCATCTCTTTGTTTCTTTTGTGTCTTCCTCATCTTTTCAGCAATAGAAGATGAATGCTCTTTCTCTAAAATAGCTTTGCGCTCTTGGGTCACACTTGGACATGTAGTAACACCTCCACCTTTACCCCCTGTAATACCAAGCAAGTGATCTATGACCCTTGTTAAACTTCCAGTAATAACTTTTGGACATAAGTTACACTGAGCTTTATTAACACCATTACGAGTCACATGTTTCCATGCCTTCGAAGATGATTTGTTGGGAGCCATATTACAATATGTATAGTTGAACAAAATGATATTTAGTATGTAAAATATTAACTATGTTAATTTAAATTTTATGATAAAATAATGTCATATTAAATAATATTATTAAAATTAAATTAGGCATTTTAAAGATTACAAAAACCTTTTTTATAATTATATATTTATATAATATAATATAATATATTATATATATAATATAATATAATTTGTTCTTATTTATTAACTTATAATACGAATTTATAAAAATAAGAGAAAATAATATTATTAGATATTTATAACAAAGATTTCATTTCTTAACAATCAAATATTATTAAAATTTCAATTTAAAACTAGTTGAGAACTAGTTGGAATTGGCTTATCCCTACATGGGTTGAAATTCCCCATTATTGAGCAAAAAAAGGCAAAAGTGTTCTAAGTGTAGAATCTGAAGGCTATCCTTTCTCATATGAATCTATTTTTGTACTTGTCATGAGAGGAAACAAAGTGTGGATATCCCCTTTTAAGACCATGGATGCCTTATCTTGAATAATAAACATGACTTGGTTAAATCTTTTTGAGTTCACACCTAGGTTAATTTTCCACATTAATGTTTTTAATTGATAAATAAATAAAATAATGGGAAAATGATAATATAATGTCATGAATTTTCTAGAAGGGGGAAATGTTTTGTCCCATATTGCTTGTGTGAGGTGAGTGTCAAGTGAAACTCCTTTAAAAGAACTGGTAGCCACAAAGAAGCATCAAGATATATGGAGAAAGTGAAACGAGTTAAGTAATCAAAGAAAGAGGTAAATGGGGACTAAAGAAGATATTGACCAGGCCGAGAAAGGCTAAAAATTGAGCAAAGAGGAAGATCTTAGCCATATGCAAAAGTGTAATGTAGTAGGCGGTTGGAGGCTAAAGGTTTAAGTTGAGTTATTGTTATATTAGTGTATGCAGATTGAATCTGGAAGCCCTCCACGCAGATTGACTTTTGGCAAAATTGTTGAGTTTAAGATCATTGCAAATGTAGTTGCAATGCATGTATTGTATGTATTTTCCAAAGGTAGTGATAATAGTTGGAACATTCACTGAGTTTTTAAGCTCGGCAAGTTTTTCCTAGAAAAACTCGCAAAATCCAATACTTGGTCGAGGCAAAAAAATTGCCGATTAATCGATGAGGTTTTGATTAAAACTTGTAGTGACAGTCCTAGTTAAGAAACCCACTTGCTATGATGGTAATATAGGGGAAAAAGTTCATTTTTTTCCAACATTTGTTGCATTTGTGCACTCTGGAGGCTTGAGGTGTGGAGAGAAGAAGGTTTGGAGGCATTCTTAGGTGCTTGCAAGTGATTTAAGGTAGATTTGAGTGGATTTGTAGAAGATTTCAACCGGTTTTAGAAGACAAATCTCTTTCTAGGTATGTTATACTGTTTTATTATTTTTGTTGTTGCTTTTAAATGAATTTAAATCATTTAAAAGCATTTTTACTCTATTTTTGAATCATTTGAAAGTCATTTAGCTCTATGTTTGACATTTTTTTTGAAGAATATGTAAGATTTTCTAGTAACAAACCTTAGTTGTTCTAACTTTGTTTATTCATTTTTCTATAAATTCATGTGTAGGGTAACAGTTAAGCATTAAAAAAGAATGAAAAATCTGTAGGAAGAGTGGCACAAACACCATGCCCATCTGGATATATAGACATCTAATACTCAGTCAAGGCAAAAAAAATTGTCGATTAATTGGTGAGGTTTTGATTAAAACTCACAGTGACAGTCCCAGTTAAGAAACTTGCGCACTGTGACACTAATATAGGGGAAAATGTTCATTTTTTTGCAACATTTGTTGTATTTGTGCACTCCAAAGGCTTGAGGTGTGGAGAGAAGAAGGTTTAGAGGCATTCTTAGGTGCTTGCAAGCGATTCAATGTAGATTTGAGTGGATTTGTAGAAGATTTTAACCGGTTTTAGAAGACAAATCTCTTTCCAGGTATGTTATTTTTATCATAGTTGGAAATTTTTAAATAGTTTTAAAAAATGTTCTATTGTTTTTTTTGTTGCTTTTAAATGAATTCAAATTATTTAAAAGCATTTTTACTCTATTTTTGAATCATTTGAAAGTCATTTAGCTCTATGTTTGACAATTTTTTTTGAAGAATATGTAAGATTTTCTAAAAACAAACCTTAATTGTTCTAACTTTGTTTATTCATTTTTCTATAGATTCATGTGTAGGGCAATAGTTAAGCATTAAAAAAGAATGAAAAATCCACAGGAAGAGTGACCACAAACACCATACCCATCTGGATATATAGACACTCAACCTAGAAATGTAAGAGATAAGGCGTGGTGGTCTTCCTATGAAGCTCCAAATGATGTTGGGAAGGTTATATGCATTCCATGTGAAGAACTTATTTTTGGAGGCATAAACTACTTCAAATACCACCTTGCAGGCATAAAGAAACATGATTCAAATCCTTGAATCAAGGTAACTAAAGAAGAAAAAAGATTCATCAATGCCCTACTTGTAACTACTAAAGAGAAAAAAATTGAATTGGGAGAGGGTGAAATTAGCTATAAGGGCAGCCATAGCTGAATCACAAGGATCTCCTTTTGATATGCAAGAAGAAGAAGAAGCAGCACTTGAGAACATATCGAGATCTCTTCATGGCCCACAGATTTGCAAACAAAATGCCTCTTTTGCTAGTTCCACTTCTTCTACATTTCCTAGTTCTTCATCACCATCCACATAAGGGATAGGGTGTTATTTTGTGCCCAGGAACATAGTTGGATCACAACCATCATTAGAGAGCATTGGATGGTACAAGGAGGTGCATGAGCAAACTGATATTGCAACAGTTCATTTTTGGTTTTTCAACAATATCTCAATGTATGCAGCTGATAGTCCCTATTGGTTGAATTTGGTGAATACAATCTAAATATCGGGCAAAGGGTACAAGCCACCTTCTCGCAAGGATTTGAGTGGAAGGTTAGTATTTTACTATTTAGTAAATGTAAATAATTGTGATTCACTTCAGTTCATTTTTTATATTTTAAATCTTAATTATTGTTTCCTATATTTTAATAATACTTTATTACACCTAAATTTTGTAGGTTGCTTGACCATGTGGTTGGTGGGGCAAGAGTATTGATAGAAGACAAAAAGAAAGAGTTGAAGAAATATGGTTGCACCATTTTATCTGATGGGTGGACAGATGGAAGAAGTAGAACCATTATTAATTTCTTGGTTTCTTGCAAAGATGATGTGGTGTTTTGGAAATCTGTTGACGCCTCCAACGAAGTGAAAAATGCACACACATTGGCTTTAATGTTGGAGAATGTTTTCATGGAGGTGAGAGTAGAGAATGTGGTGCAAATCATCACAGATAATGCAACAACATATGTGGCAGTAGGTAAATTTAAATTTTTATGTTCAATATGAATCATGAATATAATGCTATGGTATTAGTCAATTTAGATTTGATGTAAATATGGAAAGTTTGTAACTAATTATTGATTTTCTACTAACCATTTAGGTAGAATCCTCCAATAGAGGCATCCCACACTTTTTTGGTCACCTTGTGCAACACATGTCCTTGACCTTCTTTTTGAGGACATAGGAAAACTTGATTGGGTGAGTCTAGTTGTGGAAGATGCTAGGCGAGTCACCAAATATATCTATAATCACCCATGGGTTCTCAATTTTATGAGAAAGACCACTAAAGATAGATTTGGTGAGACCTACTATGACAAGGTTTGAAAAAATGTTCTTGATGTTACAAAGTATGCTCAACCTCATATTGGCTCTAAAACAAATGTTTGTGTGTGTTGATTGGGTTGCTTCACCTTACTAAAAGAAGCCCGAAGGAGAGGCTGTGGCACGGATAGTCTTTGATGATTTTTTTTGCAAAGGCTACAAAAATAGTGGAGGTAACTTCAAGAATCAAAACATTATATTTTTAGTTGATTCAAGTTTCATTATTAATTCATAACTTCCTATGTCATTAACTAATTTGTATTTTCAAATTTCAAATGTAGGTGTCTATGACCTTGGTTAGAGTCTTACACATATGTGATGGGCAACAATCCCCAATGGGAGGTCTTTATGAGGCCATGGATAAGGCCAAAGAGGTTGTTAGAAATTACTATCATGTAGATAGACTTAGATTTGACCCCATTTGGGAAATAATTGATAGGAGGTGGAACAATATGCTCCACCAACCCATTCATGCAGCAGGCTACTTTCTTAATCCCAAATTCAAGTAATATGATTGTCCTTGAAGTTGAGATTTTACTAAGAATTAATTTTACCTTACTTTTTAATGTTGTATATTAAGACTTGATATCATTTTCTATTTGTTTTAGGGATGATGGATCCTACTCAGATCCTAATGGAGAGGTCATGGAAGGCCTCTCTAAATGCATTAAGAGAATGATCTCCAATGACACGAAGAATTTTTATCTTAGAGTCTATGTTAGTATAATTAAATAAATGGATAAATTAGGTGATTTAATGCATTTATTGCTTTGGCTATGTTATTATATGCAATTGCACTTGATCACGTTGTTTAGTGTGCAAGATTATATCCCTGGCAGTAGCACATGGAGTTAGTGATTCAACTATTCATATTTCACCAATGTCGCCCCTGTATGGTCAATGTATCCTTATTTTAATTGTTTAAATTAAAAACTTTCGATGATTAGTAAGTTTGAACTCATTTGCATTATGTGATTAGACCAGTGAGCATGTTTGTGCATTTAGAGGTTCGCTCTATCACGAAAGTGTTAAGTGATTTTCTGTGATTTTGGATTTTTGGGGTTTTTGTGCCCAAAGACCAAATGGATTTTAATTTCAAAGTTTTCCAAATTTTTGGGGTTTTTACCTTATTTTGTGTGCCACCCTATTTTCTGAGGTTTTCTTGGCATGAGTTTGGTTGTGGACCTGGATTATCTATTTAGATGTTGATTGGACCTTTATTGCACTTTTATGTTTGCATTGGGATGTGTGTCACATTCGTACTCTTGACTTTGGGTTCGGTTGAGTGATTTTATACTTATTGTTATGGTTTCTCTTAGAACTTTGTTATTGTTTCATGAACACTAGGATTTGTGTAGAATCCATACTCCTAGATTGAGGTCGGTTGATTGAGTTCATGATGTTTGGTCTTGTTGTATCATTGGGATTCATGTAGAATCCATACTCTAGGATTGAGGCTGGTTGAGTGATTTCATGATGTATGGTTTTATTGCTTATTTGGATTCTTGTAGAATTTGTCCTCCTGAATTGTTTTCGATTGAGTGATCTTTTTCTTGTGTTCTCATCCAGTCCTTATGTTATGAACTTCATGATGGTGGTGCACCACACAGAGAGTACGTGTGCTTATGATTTTTAGAGGACTTGCGGGTCTTGACCTTTCATGGCACTTCTGTAAGTTATGATCATTGGGGTTGGCTTGGGAATTTTCATGCCTATAGGCACTCATCATTGGATGAGCATGGGTAGGGTAGGGTAGCATATGGAGTGGGCTTCTACCTTGCAACCTGGTGATCATTGTGCCTAGAGGGTTGGCGAAGGAAGTTTTAATTAAGTGATAACTAAATAAAATGTCTGAGTGGTAATAAACTTAAGATAATAAAAATGTGGGGTGCTAGAGCCTTCTGTTGAGGAGTTGAATTTGCACAAGTCCAAGCTTGGGCTTTTGGATGCTAGGTGACTCTCCATGATGTTAGCCCCTACTTAGTAGCCCATTGAGTTATTTGACTAGGACCTGTAGTTTGTGCATTGTTTATGTTCTTGGTTAAGTCATCATACTATTTGGCTTGAGTGTTAGCCATGGATGTTTCTTGTGTGTGTTTGTGGTTGGATCATTATCTCCATCAGGATGGTGGGTGTGGACCTGCAGGTTCCACATGGTTGGGAAGCATAGCTACCTATACCACTACTAGGGACTAGTGTATAGAGACAATCTATAGACCCAGTGATTCATTGTTTGATGTTTTCACTTGGTACTTTGGGTTCCAGAGTATGCTTTCTTGTGATTTATGCTTTCATTGGAATGCTTGTATATCATGTTTAGATGATTTTAGTTTTGATGCATTTCCTTATTGTGATGATTAGCATGTGATAGGTGATGTTATCTACTTGTAAGATTATCTTATGCTTTAGTACTAGCATGTTAGATTTCCTTATGCTTATGTTTTAGCATATTTTAGTAGTGACATCCTAATTACGATAGTACCAATGATCTGATCGGTAGCTTGGGATGTTACACACGGGGGATGGCTAGGGCCCACGATGGTCTTATGATGCTATTGACAAATGGGAGGAATCACATATTTAGTTAGTTTGTACTGCTCATTGTGATGCCTATTCTATTCATTGTGATGTTATTTCCACTTACTGCAATGTTGTTTTTAGTACACTATGATGTTCTTTCTGTTCTTTCCCTTCACTGTTTGATTAGATGGTTAGATTCTAGCTTTCCATCTCTCAGCTTTTTTTGAGTGTTCTTGCCTCAAAATGTGGATCTGGTACTCCTCGATGTGGAGAAATTTATTAACTTAGATTTCTTAGCTTTTAATTTCTTTTTGTTCTTGCATGCTAACTTGAGATCTCGTGTGAGATTGTACTTTCTCACTTGAGGATGCAAGTCTTCGCATGGTCTTGTGGGTTTCTTCATGTGGCTTGGCACTTGCTCACACAAAACCTACACTAGTTTGGGGTGTTTTGGTTGTACAACCAAACACTTGCTCACATCGTTGTGCACATCTTCATGTGAGAAGGTATTCCTTCACGTGACATGTTGCACTTCACATAGAATTCTCACAGAGGTAAGTTCTCGTGCAAAAAATAGGAGGTGTCTCCACTGGTTTTCAAGGATTAATTTTTAGTGTATCTTATACCCATTGGGTTGCCTTAATTTTCCTTGGTTGGGAAGATATAAGATTCTTGGTGTTGTTGTCTTTTTTGGGTTTTTGTTCTTGTAGTGTTCTGTCTTTTTGTGTAGTGGTGTCAGGAGGTTTGTTGGTTGCCAGGATTGTTGGTGAAGTCTTCCACTGCAATCTTTGTGATTCCTGTATGATGTTGTCATGTGCATTCATACTTGTGAAAAAAAAATATCTTGGCTTGAATTGGATCCTTGTTCCAAGGATCTTTGGGTGGGGCATTACAGTTATAGAGCCATAGGTTGGGTCAAATCACTTGGAACCTGTGTGCAAAATTTAGGTGGGTTTTTGGGGGTTAAACAAACTACTAGGGTTGGGTTGAGGGGGAGGCATTGATACTAGCTGTATGTGAGTCTAGGGTCACCTCAAAAGTTCATTTTCCAAGATGGATGAAAATTAACTTTTGAAAAGTTGATCTCGGTTAGACAACCATCCCTTATGTGATCAAGTAACTTGTTCCTTTTTCAAAGCCACCCTTGTAAGACCCATTTTTAGAAAGCTTGTAAGAGGTTGTGAAAACTAGCTAATGGGATCTCTTACCTTCTCCCAAGAGAGTTGTGGAAAGTGTGTAGAACCCTTTTAGAGGGGTCTCCAAAAGTTAGAGGGTGTTCACCACTCTCCAAATTTTGAGACAATCTAGGAGCTAGAGAATTTTGGAGGATTTGGGAAAGAGACTCTTCATCAACTTTATTTCCATAGCTTGGACCAAGGTAGGTCCTCTTCTCTCCTTATACATTTTATGTTCTTGTTGAAAAATGGTATTCCAATATGTTTTGTGTCTTGTTGTCTTTGATAAGATGTTGTGTTGAGAGATTTGTGCAAGTTATCTTTTTTTATAGTAATTTTTTTTTCTTTTATGTTTTGTGTTGTTATGGGAGTGTGAAGGCTCATTTCTTCCTTGGGAGGTTGAGATGGTCTTGGTGGTGAAGGGAGGTGACTCCATTTGAGTGTAGAGTCTCTCCTTAAGCAGGAGAGGGGCGCAACAAGGATGTTATGGGCTTCTTGTGCCACTTTGCAAATGGGGGGCATAAGGGGAGTTTTATGGCTAGAAAAGCTTTATTGGGGGTCATAAGGATTTGGGGGAAATTTTTGATATAGCTTGGTGATATTAGATCCTTGTGAAGGAAAGTTTCTTCTTATTATTGTGTGGAATTCTCCTCAAGGTGATGTCCACCTTCACCCCATAAGTTGACCATAGAAGGCCATTGTGAATCTTATGAAAAAAGGATGTTACTTCTTTGTAAGAAATATGGTTCTATTGTTGATTTTTAAGTTGTGGATGGGTGTGTGTATAGCCAGCTTGGTATCTAGTTCTCCTAGCTTGGGGGTGGCCTTATAAAGGCCTAGGCCAGGAGGTGAGCTCTCCATGGTATAGTATATTTGGTTTTATTGTAGATAAATGTGAAGATTGCTAAAGATGGAAGTTTTAAGTTGTTGATATTAATGCCTCCCCATTTTCTAGATACAATTTTCATATTGTAACATAATATGGGAGAGTTTACCACCAATTTTTATTTTCAGTTTTCCTTGTGCAAGTTGTTAAAGGAAAAGTTTAGTCCATCCAATCAAATGTGTTGTTACTTGAAAAAAATTAATGTGGTGTATTTTTCTTGATCTGTGTATGAAATAATGTAGCAAGGTTATGATTCTTAATTTTTTTGGCTTTAGTCTTCTTATTAAAATAGTTGTCATTAAAAGCAAAGTAATGTGTAGATTTATTTCTTTTAATAAAATGAAAGAAAGTTTATGTAATTTATTGAAGATTTTGTAGCAAATTTTGTTGTTATAATTCATTTAAGAAAATAATAGTAGCATTATTGTTAGTTCTATATGACCTTATGTTAATAAAATAAGAAATAAAGAGTACATTAAATCAATTATTCACTTTAGGACCACATCAAATCAATTCTTCACTTTACAATTCTTCTCTATTTATCAGATTACACATAGTGGAACAAGGAAGATAGTTAAGTTTGCACAAGATTCAATGCACATAAGAGATAGTGAGACATATAATATTATTGCTACAGGGACTATTTATCATTCTTGCCACCTATAATCCTTCTCTCATTTTGGTCCACCATCTTTACTATCAAAGACTCACTCTCCTTCACGAGAGACTACTGAGGTGAAGTCAGATCACTTGAACTTATGTATTTTTTTTGAGACCAATGTTGTGACTTCTACACCTCCACCTCCTATTTCGATTCCATCTATTGTACATGATTACTTTCAAGAATTTCCTACCATTGTATCTCTAGTCATCGAGCCACCTACTATAGTTGTTGAGGATATATCAGAGGACACACATCTCCTCTCAGATGACAGATTCGACACACCTGTCATCCCACCTCCATTGGAGATTCCATTTAAGGATTCTCATGCATTCTCCTTTGAGAATCAACTAGGTCTTCTAGCTTCACCTTACATTCAAGGGTTCCACCCTCCTTGTCCACTACCTTTGTTTCTTTTAGATTGGAGCCACATTAGTATGTTTCTCAACACAAGAGTTATGCCAATTCAGGGGGGCTGGTCTTGAGAGAGTCTCTTGAGATATTTCATTTGTACATCATTTCTTATCTCTTTTTGGAGTAGAGTTTTTTCCACTGGGTTTTCTTTATTTCTCCATTTCATAGAGATTTGGTTGTGATTGGGTACCTCATCAGGCCTTGTTGCTAGGACCCAATTTTTCTTTCAGCATTGCATTGTAGTTTTCTTGCTTTTTTTGTATTGTTTGTAGTTGCATTGTTGCTCATCTTAAGGGGGGGTGTTAGAGTAAAAGGTAAATTTAATTTAATTTATTAAATTACCTTTACTCCCTTCTTAAGATTTATTTGTATGCATTTTTCGTTTCCATTTAATAATTAATTAGTAATCATTAAATGTCATTTACCTCTTAGGGTTTCCTTTTTAGTTTTTTGATCTCCTTCATAAGGATTAATCAGTTGTAAATATATTCATTTTTTTTGTACAAGTAAATAAATCTTCTTTTTTATTGAGAAAACCCTTCTCTCTCTCTCTCTACCTTTCTTACTTGTAACAGGTTATTTGCATGTAGGATATCCAAGGATTTGTGGATTTTTTCATTATCAAATCCTACATCATGTTCCATGTCTGATGGTGATTGTAGTCCCCCATGTCATGTTGAAGGCATACCATCAACAATACAATCAACATATCAAGTTGGTGACAACCCAACTTTCACATCTTACTATCAAGGCACATTGTCTTAGGTTGAAGCTACACAGTTCACCCAAAATATTGTTGATGTTCCTAAATTTGATCGCACTCAAGATATTAGAACATCTTATAAAATTTATTTTAGAAAGTCAAAATATTTGATTGATATTGATACTTATATTTTACAACTAATGCCAGACAAGATTCCAAAGAGGACTTGTCAAATAAATATTAATTATATTTGGAGATTATTTTTGGAAGAATCAAATGTGACTTTAAGATGTTAACTATTTTTTGGAATGATAAGAAATTTAATATTTAGGCCCATCATGAAGATTCTTTGGCTAAGAATGATGGATGAGTCAGACAAAAAAAATATTGTAAAGAATCTAATGATTTCTTATGAGAAAGTAGGCTCTATGTGATGCACAAAAGATAGTAATGTCACAAGATGCATACTTACATAAACAATAGTAAGCACCCAAATGAAGAGATCTTGACTCATTAGAAACACAAGAAAAATATTGAAAACAGGTAGAATTCATCTAATGAGAGCCATGAAAAGGCATTGAAGAGTGGAAGATCCAACAAAAATGAGTTATGGACATTTTTTGATAAACTACCATGAAAGGGTAAAGTAACTAGTGCAGCTTTGAAATCATTGATTTTATATATTTGGAAGAGTAACACACATGTTTTCCTAATCAAAGAGATGTTGTAAGGAGGATTGGTAGTCAAATTAGGATTGGTAGTCAACTCAGACAGAATTCTTTGCAAAATTTATAGGTATGTATCCTCAAATTAAAATTAGTCAAAGATATTTGAAATGGGTAAACCTTGTTATGTGAACATAAATCACATGTGCACAACATGTTTTTGTAGGGTACATATTGAATTTTCTATCCATTTTAATGTTTATAGGCATATTTGTGTGATCTTGCATTCTAATACTATTTTATAGGATTGTAACACAAATGAGCCACATAGATCTTCAAGTGGATTCATATCTACCATATTATGTGAAAAAGGGTGATGGGAAAAAAAATTGTTTTATATTTTAATTCTTCCAACTCCATTTTATTGCTATTTAATTCCTCTTTCTAAGCCTTTTTTCCATTAATTATGAGGGAAATGAACAATATTTGATAAGTTTGAAAGGGGTAAATAATAATTCTCATTGTATATCAAAATCATTAGATTAATCCAATAATTTAATTATTTCCTACAAGAGAAGGGGGTGATAAAGGAACCAATCAACAAGGTACACAATCTTAAAGATCATTGGAAGCAACATATCATAAGTCAGAGGCACATAAGTATTTGTTATTACATTTCAATAACAAGAAGATAAACGTTGTTTTGAAACTATGGCTTGCAACCAAGACCTTATGCTAATATTATCATGTTTGTTTTATTGTTAAATGTTTATGGCCTGCAACCAAAATATAACATACACTCATCTAAGTTTAGTATATTGGCTAACAACCATAACAACTTAGTTTCATGATAGTTATAGTTTTTGAACCTATATATGTGTGTGTACTAGCAAGATAATATATATAGATATACCTAAACCTATTAGATTGATTTTCTCTATGTATGAATGCATTAATTTGGTAAGTTGGTTTGGTTTTAGTATATGTGTACCAATTATCTACTCACCATGAGAACCAGAGGAAGAGCTCCCTCTTGAGATCTTGGTGAGACTATTTATGTTTGTTATTTGTGTGGTTTTGTTTTGGTTTAAATGGGTACTATATGGGTACTATGTGTTAGTGCTCATAACTTTTCTTGCACTCTATTATGTTTTTAGTCCAGAGTTTTTCTTATCTTGAAGTTGAACTTGAAGTTTTAGTTTACCTCAACTTCAAGTTTAGGTCTGCCTTAGTCTTCACGTCTCAAGTCTGATCTCTTTCCTCGCATTGGTCTTAGTTTAAGCTGAAGTCAAAGTTGAAACCCGATCACCCATTATTCAACTTCAACTTTAGTGTCAATGTTGCATGCTAACTAAAGTTGTATGCAGGTTTTAAATCTTTGAACTAAATCAAGGTGGGTCACAGTGCAACATTTACAAGACATGCAAAGTTATGAATGAAAATATTTAAGGCAGTAGGTGTTTGGTTATGGCAAGATTTGGTTGAAGGATAAAATTGTCATGTCATGATCACCTAATGTAGTAGCATACGTGCGGATTTGATATAGTATTTAAAACAAAGCACACATGGCATCTTTTCAAATCCATGCCGCATGAGTGGGTAATTAGTGCACTTACTTGCCAAATATATTCCTATGATCTTCTACACAAATCTTTCCTTAAATGCATTCATTTTAGCCCTTTTCTGCTCATTCCATTTTCTTCGAAGAAATTCCCAGTATTGTCGGGTAAAAAGGGTGAGTAGTAGGCTTTGTCTCTGTTAAACTGTAAGTACATCTTCATACCCCTTTGCATTTCAAATTGTGTTTGCTTTGTTTTGAGGCATTTCAAGCCATATATTGTAAACCCTATCTTTATTAGCAGTCATGACGCTTTTCCGCCCAAAATTGCCTAAGCTAGAAAAACCTTCTTTGCTTAGTTCCCTGCCTGAAATTCGTGACACATTCATGGTAAATAAATGTTTATCTGAGTTAATTGAATGAGCCAAGAATACCTAGTCAAGCCCCATTTATTAGAAGTTAGTTGATAGTGGATTATTAGAAGCTGCTGCTTTTCTTGCTGCTATCACATATCAAGAACTTGTCCTTGAATGTGAAAGCCATTATGACCCTATTTCTGGATGTATCAAAAAAGCCTCAGAGGAAGTGATTGTTAGAATCAATAGAACTAGTGTCCATTAGGCCTTTAGAATTCCCCACAAGGAACCTTATGAGCCATGGATGTTTGAAGAAGCTGAGCGCCTGTATGCCAAAAATAAAAATAGCTATGATAACAAGATAGCTCAATCTTGGCTTTTGAAACCAGCAAAGGGAAGTTCTAGACTGCCTAAGCCATTGACTATTGAACATTTTATAAAGGAAATTGTAGACATGGTTCTTCTATTGAATAGGATAAAAGGAAATGAGCATGCATTCCACTAGGAATCTTGGATGTACTTTTTCATACTGAAGATCGTTGAAGGGGTTAAATTAATTGATTGGTCTGATCTCATAGCATAAAACCTGCATAGGGGTTTAATAGCTGTTAACAACTGTGGCCCATTTTTCTTGTCTTCTTATCTAATTTACATCCTAGCTGCATTGAAAGAATGGGACTATCTTCCACATGCACCTTGGGTTAATGACATACCCATTTACCAATATTACGACAATATTCATGAAGCCACAATATGCAAAGAGTTCAAGAGGGTCAATGATGTCTTTCTAGGGAAATTGGTATTTGAACTCCAAGGCTGGGAGAATGATAGAATGATAGAAGAAGCTATGCAAGTTATGCAAATCTATGGTTGCTATTACATTCAATTTCCCAGATTTACATATATCAGAGTGGGTGGTTTTTCTGATGAACCTTTAAAGCTGCCAGGTTATTGTTCAGATTCTATAGTGTTATCTGAAATGTGTAGGTAATTCCTTTTAGTGATTGAGTCTTTTTAGATTTCAAAAAGATCATCTTCGGTATTCTTCCCAATTGAGATTGGACACTATAGATGTCCTATTCTGAAAGAATCCATATTGTCAGAAAAATTATTAACCCACTTATGCTTTGAACCTTTCATTTCTCGATTAGATTTTGACTACACCAGCTTTGTCATAAACCATGTTAAGAATGCGGTATCCCTGGTTCACTCCCCACAATTAGAGGATTTTTGGGCAAACTACCTTAATGAAATCAAAGTAAGGAAAATATTGTGGTCTCACTTGACCATTAAACAGATCACTATGATTAATGTGGAGTTGGATACTTATGGAATAAAAGATGATGATTCTGAAGAAGTGCTAGATCAGTTTTACATCGACCAGATTGAATGCATGCCCATTCCCAAAATTGATTGGGAAAAGAAGGAAGAAAATGATGTCTATTCCATTACCAAGGATGTAATAGCTAGAATTGCCAAGTGGATAAAGTTAAAGGCCATGGCTACTCCAGATCTTTTTGGGAAATTTTCAAAAAGAAAACATAAAAGGACTACTAGGAAGAAAACTAACTGAGGTGTTCCTGATTTTGTTGTAGGTCTAGCTGAAGTTGAAGTTGAAGCAATTCCTGAAACACTTCAACTTCAAGTTCAAGAAGAAACTCGAAAAGGAAGGAGAGTAACTCGCTCAAGCATGAAGAAGGCATCAGCCGTCAAAAGCAAGAACACCATAACTGTAGACTTGGAGATAGCAAAAGACTTACCTATGGCAGATAACATACCTGAATCCCAAAATTTGCAAATGGCTACCGAGAACCAGGAAAGCAATCTCTCTTTAGTTAAATGTTCCCCTGCTACTGTAAAAGATCAAATTGTGCCTAAATGGTTGGAGACATCAATGGAGAAGAAAAACAACATAGTCCCAATATCTATGCCTATTGATGATCTGGTTAGTAAGTGCCTTGGTAAGGCACCTAAAGTGAAAAAAGAAAGTACCGAAGCAAGAGTCAATTTTGACAAAAGTTCAGGTCGATGGGCAACAGAAATAGCTACACCACCAGATGGAAGCTCTCGTGATTCCGTAGTGCCTCAAGACTTCCAAATAACAAAGGTTGATTTGGGAAAAGGGAACTGCGAAGTAGATATGGAATTATTTGAAGTTTCTAACAAAAAGATCATGCATATAGTATGGAAAGATGGGCAAGATAAGCAAGAAATGAAGGCAACAATAAAAAATATGGCGCAGTACATTAATGCTATCTTGCACCCTGAAGCAAAGCCAATCCGTGAGATGTCAACCATTATTGATGTATCCTCTGTGACCAATCAACAATCATTGGAGAATCTACATAAGTGTAAAGTAGTAGCTAAAGTAGTAGGTGAGTGGGTTTAGGATGTACTACATGATATCGTAAAGCACATAAGTCACTTGGATCATGCTTCAAAGGAAATATCAAACATTACCAAAAAGGTGGAATTAAGTAATGAAGGATATGAAAAAGAAAAGAACAAGTGGGCAAAAGTGGTGATATGGTTGGAAGACGTGCAAGAGCTTGGTTTACAAAAATTCTAGACCAAATGTCCTATAGCTGGCCTAGATGAAAAGGCCCTGTATGTCATCAAAGATTGCATTGAATGGAGAAATGAGGCACTCACACAAGGATTAGCTGAAATTAAAGAAGCATTGCAAGAGCTTAGGGTCATACACTAGATCATTCAAAATGATCTTAAGTGGTTTGCCAAATAGTTCATGGGAAGAGAAGATGACTCCATTGACCAATCAGATGAAATAATCAAAGAGTTTTAGAAAAAGTTTCAGGAGTGACAAGACAAGAAGGCACTGGCTAAGCAGGACTTTTCCAATGTGGTGCATACAGAAGCTATGTTAATCATTAATCTGAAACATTTGGAAATGCATGAGGAAAAGGTTGCCGAATTGAAGAAGATGAAATAAATTTGGAAGCAAAGGTTTGCCTACATAGGTTTTCCACATCAATCTATTATCTTGGCCTTTTCAACTCCCTACAAAATGTGGAAGATTGTTAAAGGCATGGCAATAGGGGATAGCACTATCTGATCAAGACAAGCAGTCACACTTGATCGCTTAGTTTCTTTTTCTTTTTAGTTTCATGTTTCTTGCATTTCAGTTATCATTTACTTTGGCAAAAGATAAGTAAATCCTGGCAGGGTAATTTTGGCAATCGTCTGGCCCCATGCCTATATATATGTAATAATTAGTATGGTGAAGGGGTTAGAATTCTCCAGTAGATCGATAGACAAAACTATTTTTGTTTGTGATTTTCCAAGTTAGAAGTAACATTTCAGAATTTCTACGGATACAATGAAACTCTACAGTTTGATTTGCCTACTCAATAGTTTTGATTTTCAAATATGTGGATCATCTTGATAATTAAAATCGAGTGGTTCTTTTTTATTAAAGTTTATTTTGTATAGATGAGATAAAATAAGTTGATTCAACATTTTCAGCAGATTGTTTTCCTAAAAGGTCTTTCTATTGAGTTATTAGATCAAAAACCGCATTGCAATAAAGGTAGTTGCGCCTATTTTCAGTGAAGAAATATCGAGCAGAGAATTCCTCAATCCATTCTATAGGAATTCATTTGTTAGTTTACATGTTTTTTCTCTATTTTTACATATGAATGCATGTGGGAAAAACTATTTACTAACAATTTTTGGCGACTCTGCTGGGGAATGATAAAATGGTTCTGCCTCATTATGAAGTGTTCCCAGTACTTCAACTAGGCTTAGGGTTTGATAATACACAAGAAGATATCATTTCTGATTTAAGTGCACAGGCCTAGAGACTTAGAACAAGCCTAGAACAATTTACACAAGTTAATCGAGTGCTTGAAAGAGAAGAAGAAAGAGCTGAACGCTTTAGGGGCGTCCCTATTGCTAATGAAGAAGCAATAGTTGATAGACTAATACCAAGGCCTTTCTGAGTGTTGAATTTTAGTCTATTCAGTATTAAACTAGCTAGTAGAAGGTACACTCAAAGTGAAGAAAGAAAGGGGTTCATTGATGAGTCTTATGAATTTTTAAAAAACCTTAACTTTGCCCCGATCTCTCCCAGAAATGGAAGAAGCTGGTCAAGAGTAAAAGTAGGCCAAATTCCCCTAAAAGATCCACCCTAATAGTTGTGAACCTTCAAGCCTTAATATTACCAGGGACATTAATACCTTCCCATTTAAACATCCAGCCTTTGAATTTTGTTCTCCCTACAATGGCTGCTAATCCTTGGGGTGCACAAGTAGGTCCCTTGGCTCTTGGAGGTAATCTTAATCTAGTTCCTAAAGGTGCTAGAGAAGTGTTGCCCAAATTCTATGGCAATGGAAAGAAGTCAACTAATGAGCACCTCAATGCCTTCAATACCACATGTGCTATCCTTGATATTGCACATGAAGATGTAGCTATGAGGTTATTTGTACAGACTTTGATTGATGATGCAATAGACTAGTTTCATCATCTTCCTCAAGGGTCCATTACTGATTGGAATCATATGCGTGCTGCCTTCGAGGATAGATTTAAATCCTCTGAAGATGAGCATACCTTACTACTCTAGTTAACTTAGTTGAAGAACGAAGTACATGAACCCATGAGAGATTTTGTAGCAAAATTTAATAAAATAATTCATAAGATTTCTACTACCAAGAGACCTAATGATGAAAATCGTAAAGGGTTCTTTGTTAATGCAATGCTCCCAGACATCAGTTTTCACTTAAGAAGGAACAGAGTAGTAGATGTTGAAGCCACCCAAAGACTACCAATTGAACTAGAAGATGACCTTTTGGCTGTAGGTAAATGGAAGAAAGAGATACAGAATTCTAAAACTCAGTCACCTTCATCTGATAATTCAAACCCATTGGTTCAGAAGCTCATTAATGACATGATGACTATTAAGAAACAACTCCCTAAAATGAACACTCATTATCAAGATATTCCAAGGAAATTCCCAAGCCAAAGTAGTTTTCAGGGAAAAAAATTAAATTTACCCTCAAGTCAACAAAGATTACAGATTGAAGCTCCACCTAACAAAAATAACATGTGTGTTTTTCATCTAACAAATGATCATGAGGGAACTTCTTGTCCTGAAAATATTAGATATCAACAGCTTGAAGCAGAAAAAGTGGCTTCCACTAATGTAATAATAGAAGAAGAATCTTCTGAGGAACTTGGAGACTCCGTAAATTATTACCTTGAATATGAATCTAATTTTGATAGAGGTAATGACATCTTATTGACCTTAGAAGAGGCTTCATGTTCAGTCTTGACACGAGGGCAAAGAGCTGAAGTAGCTAACATTCATGATAAAAATAAATCAACCCCCACTCAGGCCAAGGAGAAAAGGTCAAAAGGAGAAGGTGAAGGTAAGTCATCACCCATTTCAATAGCTACTCCTCAAATCTTAAAGAAAGTGGCTGCTTTTTATTCCACATTTGACATTGTTGAGTTTTGTAAGACATCAAGGATACAAATCTCTCCTGTAGAATATTTGAGGATGAACCCCAGTGAACTTAACAAGTTGATTGAGTATGTTAATCAGTCACCTCTTGACAAAGTAGCCAAACAGATCAATGAGGTCAAAGTCTCAGATGGAAACGAAATAGTTGCCCATTAGAAGAAAGAATTTTCAAAAGGCAAAAAGTCAGAAACACAAAAATCTCATAATTAGGAAGAGGTAATTCAACCAAATCCAATCAGTCCTGAACCCTCTTATAATCACAAGCTTGATCCATTCTATGTCTCTCTCTTCTTACATGGCTTTAAGCTCAATAACTACATCATAGATTTAGGGGCTTTAGATAATATAATGCCAGCAACAATAGCTAAAGCTTTGGATCTTCCTTTAACCAAAACATTTGGCAAATGTTACTCCATGGACTCAAAAAAAGTACCCTTGGTGGGTCAAATAAAAGATGCCCAAGTATCACTAGCATCTTACCCTAAGAAAAGAATTAAGCTTACCATCCTGGTAGTGGATATCCCCACAAGCTATGGCATGCTTCTTAGTCAGACTTTCTGTCGAGATCTACGAGGGGAAGTTAAGATGGATTGGTCTCAAGCTGTCATACCTATTGGGAAGGAGAAAGTAACTTTATTACCTAAAACAAAATCTAAGTACAAAGTCTTTCCATCTGATGATCCTAAATCTCGAATTCTTTATCAAGAAACTGATTTTACTAACTATTTGATTCTGTCTGAAGATGAGAAAATAGGTGAGAAATCATTAGAAGGTGATATGCTATGGACCCTCGAGTTTGATGGGAGCTGATGTTTGAATGGATCTGGAGCCGGAGTAGTTCTCATATCACCTGATGATCAAAAATTCCCCTTTTCTTATAACCTCGCCTTTGAAAATACCAACAATACAGCTAAATATGAGGCCCTACTTCTAGGCATAGAGGAAGCCAAAAGAAGGAACATCAAGCTATTAAAAGCAAGAGGAGATGTTGAATTAATAGTGAAATAGGTTAAAGGTATGTTTTTAGTTAAAAACCAGAGACTAAAGCATTACAGGAACTGAGTATGGGATGAAATAGAAGGTTTTGATGCATTTGCAATTGAAGCAATCCCTCGAGAGCTGAATGACAAGGTAGACTCATTAGTAGTATCAGCTTCTTTGTTAATTCCTCATCCTGATTTCATAAATAAGAAGTATTTAGTTGAAATCATTGACAGACTGAGTGTCCCTGACAATAATAATTCTTGGCAAGTATTTAAAAATGATGCTCATATTAATGCTTTCTTGCAAAATGTAGAGAAATTCTCCATGAACTACTTTGAAGGCTCAAATGTGGAATGTAGGGAATTTTGTCCTGACTTGCCTGATGAGAATGATGTATTACAATTAAAAGGAAATGTGATACCTAAAGGCCTGGTTGAGTTTGAGAAACTTTTTGATAGGTGAGATACTTTCTTAGCTCAAGATGTAACACCTAAAGAGAATTCGAATGTTGATTATGAAAAAGTGAATCTGGGAGATAAACATAATCTTGAAATTATCAATTTGGGAACTTGTTGTGATGAACGAGAGAGAGTTAGATTCACTAAGCTCTTGTAAGAATATGTTGATGTTTTTGCTTGGTCTTATGATGATTTGAAGACTTTCAGAAATGGTAAACTCAAACACCACATTACTCTAAAACCAAGAACTTCCCCTTTTAGGCAAAAATTGAGGACATATAATCCAAAAGTTTTTGATGCAATTTTCAGGGAAATAAACAAGATGTTAAAAGCTCGCATTGTTTTTTCGATTCATCATTCCACATGGGTGGCGAACATAGTGCCAGTGAGGAAAAAGAACGGAGAGATAAGGATTTGTGTTGATTTTAGAAACCTTAACCAAGCAAGTTTGAAAGATAATTTTGCTTTGTCGATAATGGATCAAGTCCTTCAAATAGTTGCTGGTTTAGAAATGATGTCTTTTCTAGATGGTTTCTCAGGTTATAACTAAATAGAAGTTGCTGCAGATGATCAACACAAAACAACATTTACAACACCATGGGGAACCTTTGCCTATAAAAGAATGCCTTTTGGCTTAATAAATTACGGTGCCACCTTCCAGTGAGCTATGAATTCAACCTTCGGTAACTTATTGGATAGATGTATCACAGTGTACCTTGATGACTTGACAGTGTTTTCAAGAAGATGGAAGAAACACCTAAAATATTTGAGAAAGATACTTCAAAAGTGTAGAGATCACAGAATATCATTGAATCCCAAGAAATCAATTTTTGCTATGATAGAGGGAAAGCTACTTGGACACATGGTCTCAAAAGAAGGTATCAAAATCGACCTAGAAAGAGTGAAGGCTATCCAAAAGCTATGTCTTCCTGTCAATCAAAATGGTGTTAAATCCTTCTTTCGACAAATCAATTTCTTGAGAAAATTTGTACCTGATTTTGCAGAAACTATTAAACTTATGGCCAAGTTACTAAGTGAGAAGAAGAGTTTCAAATGGGATGAGCCAGTGTCAAATGCATTCAAGGAGGTAAAAGAAGCTATTGCGATAGCCCCAACGCTTTTCCACCCTAATTTTAAAAAATATTTTATAATGTATTGTTATGCGTCTGAGCATACCATGTCAGGCATACTACTCCAAAAGAATGACAAAGGGGAAGAAATGCCTATCTCTTTTATGAGTGTACCTTTGAAGAAACATGAGCTTAATTACTCTCTATCTAAAAAGAAAGCTTTCACTATTGTAAAAGTAGTAAAATATTTTAGATACTATATTATGCATTCTCATTCTGTAGTGTATGTGCCATCCACCGCAGTCAAGAGCATTCTCACACAACAAGAGGTAGCAGTCAACAATAGGGCCACATGGGTAGCAAAAGTCCAAGAATTTGATTTGGATATCTGACCAAAAAAATTGGTTTGAGGATAGGGCTTGTGTAAACTTATTGCAGAAGGTGAAAAAGAGGAGTCAAATCCCACTTGCTTATTTGTAAGTCTCCAAGATGAATGGTATTCAGATATTGCTTATTTCCTGACATACGGAAGATGTCCTGATCACCTGAAAGGAAAGGACCAGTGAAATCTCCAACTCAAAGCAGCTAAGTTGGTTATAATTGATGATATATTATATAAAAGAGGTTTAGATGGCATGTTTTTAAGATGTGTTGATACTGACCAACAAGGTAAGTTATTAGAAACCTTCCATGATGGAGCCTACGGGGTTCATTTTTCATCAACAGTAATGGCATTCAAGATCCTAAGAAGTGGGTACTATTAGCCAAGTATGTTTAAAACTACCTACCATTGGGTTAGAACTGTGAAAAATTTCAACTGTTTACCGGGAAACCACAATTGACTTCTCTACCCCTAAAACCAGTGATCATAGAAGAACCATTTCAACAGTGGGGATTGGATTTTATAGGCCCTATTAATCTGAGTTCAAGTGCTGGACATACACACATTTTGACTACTACTAATTATTTTACCAAATGGGTAGAGGCAATTCTGGTTAAAGCGACAACTTCGCAGGTGGTGTGCAAATTTTTGACAGAAAATATTCTGACTCGTTTTGGTACTCCCAGTAAAATAGTGACAGATAATGCACATAATTTTTCATCTAGGGAAATTCAATTGTATTGTTATGATCATGGTGTCCATTTGTCTCATTCTTCAAATTACTTCCCTTAGGGTAATGGACAGGCTGAGTCCACAAACAAAAACCTGGTTAACATTATGAAGAAATTGGTGGATGAAAAGGGGAAAGATTGGCACAAGAAGTCATATGAAGTAGTTTGGGCTGACAGGACTTCTCCCAAAAGAGCCATAGGCATGACACCTTTTGAATTAGTGTATGGAGTTGAAGCACAATTGTCCTTGCCTTTAGAACTAGCCACTTTGAATTTACAGAAAGCAATTGAAGATGAAATATTCCAGTCCTCCATTGAGAAGAGAATACTATATCTCCAAAAAATAGAAGAGGAAATAAGAGAGCTAGTGGATCACATCATAAATCATCAGGCAAGGGTTAAAAATATTTTTGATCAAAAAGTGAGACCACGTAAATTCATGAAAGGAGACCAGGTGCTGTTATGAGATAAAAGAAGGGAGCCTAAAGGAGCTCATTCTAAGTTTGAAAGTCTGTGGAAAGGTCCATTTGTAATATCTGAAGAACTAGGTTCAAATGCTTTCAAGCTGCAGTATCCTAATGGAGATGAACTCCCCCTTTCCTACAATGGGTAGGACCTCAAGTTGTACCATCTTTAGGTCCATTTTTTGCATCTCATTGTAAATACCGTCTTTTGCTATTTTTCCTTCCTTGTTCTATTTTTTGTTTTGTGTTGTTGTCTTTTGAATCAATCTACAAAGCCTAAGACCTTGGGTTCATAGATGATCCTTTCAGTCTCATTCCCCAACAGGAGCCAATTGTTAGTGCTTATAAATTTTCTTGCACTCTATTATGTTTTTAGTCTAGAGTTTTTCCTGTCTTGAAGTTGAACTTGAAGTTTTAGTTTACCTCAACTTCAAGTTCAGGTTTTCCTTAGTCTTTGTGTGTCAAGTCCGATCTCTTTCTTCGAGTTGGTCTTAGTTTAAGTTGAAGTCAAAGTTGAAACCCGGTCACCCATTCTTCAACTTCAACTTCAGTGTCAATGTTGCATGCTAACTAAATTTGTATGCAGGTTTTAAATCTTTGAACCAAATCAAGGTGGGTCCCAATGCAACATTTCCTAGACATGTGAAGTTATGAATGAAAAGATTTAAGGTAGTACGTGTTTGGTTACGGAAATATTTGGTTGAAGGATAAAATTCTCATGTCATGATCACCTAACGCAACAACATACGTGCGGATTTGATATAGTATTTAAAACAAAGCACACACAACATCTTTTCAAATCCATGCCGCATGAGTGGGTAATTAGTGCACTTACTTGCCAAATCTATTCCTACGATCTTTCGCACAAATATTTCCTTAAATGCATTCATTTTAGCCCTTTTCTGCTCATTCCATTTTCTTCGAAGAAATTCCCAATATTGTCGGGTAAGAAGGGTGAGTAGCAGGCTTTGTCTCTATTAAATTGTAAGTACATCTTCATACCCCTTTGCATTTCAAATTGTGTTTGCTTTGTTTTGAGGCATTTCAAGCCATATATTGTAAATCCTATTTTATTAGTAGTCATGACGCTTTTCCGCCCAAAATTGCCTAAGCTAGAAAAACCTTCTTTGCTCAATTTCCTACTTGAAATTTGTGACACATTCATGGTAAATAAAAGTTTATCTGAGTTAATTGAATGAGCCAAGAATACCCAGTCAAGCCCCATTTATCAAAAGTTAGTCGATAGTGGATTATTAGAAGCCACCACTTTTCCCACTTCCATCACATATCCAGAACTTGTCCTTGAATGTGCAAGCCATTATGACCCTATTTCTGGATGTATCAAAAAAGCCTTAGAGGAAGTGATTGTTAGAATTAATAGAACCAGTGTCCATTAGGCCTTTAGAATTCCCCACGAGGAACCTTATGAGCCATGGATGTTTGAAGAAGCTGAGCGCCTGTATGCTGAAAACAAAAATAGCTATGATAACAAGATAGCTCAGTGTTGGCTTTTGAAACCAGCAGAGGGAGGTTCTAGATTGCCTAAGCCATTGACTATTGAACATTTTATAAAAGAAATTGCGGACATGGTTCTTCTGTTGAATAGGATCAAAGGAAATGAGCATGCATTCTACTGGGAATCTTGGATGTACTTTTTCATACAGAAGATTGTTGAAGGGATTAAATTCATTGATTGGTCTGATCTCATAGCAGAAAACCTGCATAGGGGTTTAATGGCTGTTAACAACTGTGGCCCATTTTTCTTGTCTTCTTATCTAATTTACATCCTAGCTGCATCGAAAGAATGGGACTATCTTCCACATGCACCTTGGTTTTAATGACATACCCATTTACCAATATTACGACAATCTTCAAGAAGCCACAATATGCAAAGCGTTCAAGAGGGTCAATGATGTCTTTCTAGGGAAATTGGTATTTGAACTTCGAGGCTGGGAGAATGATAGAATGACAGAAGAAGCTATGCAAGTTGTGCAAATCTATGGTTGCTATTACATTCAATTTCCTAGATTTACATATATCAGAGTGGGTGGCTTTTCTGATGAACCTTTAAAGTTGCCACGTTATTGTTTAGATTCTATAGTGTTATCTAAAATGTGTAGGCAATTCATTTCAGTGATCAAGTCTTTTTAGATTTCAAAAAGATCATCTTCGGTATTCTTCCCAATTGAGATTGGACACTATAGATGTCCTAGTCTAAAAGAAGCCATATTGTTAGCAAAATCATTAACCCGCTTATGCTTTGAACCTTTCATTTCCTAGTTAGATTTTGACTACATCGGTTTTGTCAAAAACCATGTTAAGAATGTGGTATACCTGGTTCACTCCCCACAATTAGAGGATTTTTGGGCAAACTACCTTAATGAACACAAAGTAAGGAAAAGATTGTGGTATCGCTTGACCATTAAACAGATCACTATGTTTAATGTGGAGTTGGATTTGTATGGAATAAAAGATGATGATTCTGAAGAAGTGCTGGATCAATTTTACATCGACTAGATTGAATGCATGCCCATTCCCAAAATTGATTGGGAAAAGAAGGAAGAAAATGATGTCTATTCCCGTACCAAGGATGTAATAGCTAGAACTACCAAGTGGATAAAGTTAAAGGCCATGGCTACTCCAGATCTTTTTGGGAAATTTTCAAAAAGAAAAGATAAAAGGATTGATAGGAAGCAAACTAACCAAGGTGTTCCTGATTTTGTTGCAGGTCTAGCTGAAGTTGAAGTTGAAGCAATTCTTGAAACACTTCAACTTCAAGTTCAAGAAGAAACTCAAAAAGGAAGGAGAGTAACCCGCTCAAGCACGAAGAAGGCATCAGTCGTCAAAAGTAAGAACACCATAACCATAGACTTGGAGACAATAGAAGACTTACCTATGGCAGATAATGTACCTGAATCCTAGAATTTGCGAATGGCTACCGAGAACCAGGAAAGTAATCTCTCTTTAGTTAAATGTTCCCCTGCTACTGTAAAAGATCAAACTGTGCCTAAATGGCTTGAGATATCAATGGAGAAGAAAAGGAGCATAGTCCCAATATCTATGCCTATTGACGATCTGGTTAGTAAGTGCCTTGGTAAGGCACTTAAAGTGAAAAAGTAAGGACCGAAGGCATAATCAATTTTGACAAAAGTTTAGGTTGATGGGCAACAAAAATAGCTACACCACCAGATGGAAGCTCTTGTGATTCTGTAGTGCCTCAAGTCTTCCAAATAACAAAGGTTGATTTGGGAAAAGGGAACTGCAAAGTAGATATGGAATTCTTTGAAGTTTCTAATAAAAAGATCGTGCACAGAGTATGGAAAGATGGGCAAGATAAATAAGAAATGAAGGCAACACTAAAAAATATGGTGCAATACATTAACACTATCTTGCACCCTGAAGCAAAGCCAATCTATGAGATGTCAGCCATTATTGATGTATCCTCTGCGACCAATCAGCAATCATTTGAGAATCTCCATAAGTGCAAAGCAGTAGCTAAAGTAGCAGGTGAGTGGGTTCAGGATGTACTACATGATACCGTAAAGCACATAAGTCACTTGCATCATGCTTCAAAGGAAATATCAAACATTACCAAAAAGTTGGAATCAAGTAATGAAGGATATGAAAAAGAAAAGAACAACTGGGAAAAAGTGGTGATATGGTTGGAAGACATAAAAGAGCTTGGCCTACAAAAATTCTAGGCCAAATTTCCTATAGTTGGCCTAGATCAAAAGGCCCTGTATGTCATCAAAAATGGCATTGAATGGAGAAATGAGGCACTCACACAAGGAGTAACTGAAATTAAAGAAGTGTTGTAAGAGCTTAGGGTCATACACCAGAGCATTCAAAATGATCTTAAGTGGTTTGCCAACTAGTTCATGGGAAGAGAAGATGACTCCATTGCCCAATCAGATGAAATAATCAAAGAGGTTCAGAAAAAGTTTCAGGAGTATCAAGACAAGAAGGCACCGGCTAAGTAGGACTTTTCCAACGTGGTGCATACAGAAGGTATGTTAATCATTAATTTGAAACATTTGGAAATGCATGAGGAAAAGGTTGCCAAATTGAACTACCTACAAAATGTGGAAGATGGTGAAAGGCATGGCAATAAGGGACAACACTATCTGATTAAGACAGGCAGTCACACTTGGTCACTTAGTTTCTTTTTCTTTTCAGTTTCATGCTTCTTGCATTTCAGTTATCAATTACTTTGGCAAAAGACAATTAACTCATGGCGGGGTAATTTTGGCAATTGTCCAGCCCCATGCCTATATATATGTAATAATTAGTATGGTGAAGGGCTTAGAATTCTCCAGCAGATCGATAGACAAAACTATTTTTGTTTGTGATTTTCCAAGTTAGAAGTAACATTTCAAAATTTTTGCGGATACAATGAAACTCTATAGTTTGATTATTGGTTAAAAGCTTTGTAAGTGGATACTATTATCTACCTATCTAAATCAGTGTTTTTGAAGATACTGTTTAAGCTTTTAGCTGTGTCTGTTACTTATTTTGAAATTACCAAATTCGTACTTGGATGCTATGAGAAATTAGTTTTATCAATTTGCCTACTCAATAGTTTTGATTTTCAAATATGTGGATCATCTTGATAATTAAAATCGAGTGGTTCTTTTCGATTAAAGTTTATTTTGTATTGATGAGATAAAATAAGTTGATTCAACATTTTCAACAGATTGTTTTCCTAAAAGGTCTTTCTATTGAGTTATTAGATCAAAAATCTCATTGCAATAAAGGTCTCATTGTGTAAAAGAATTCTAATTATGAAATACATATGCTAAATAATTTAGTTTGATATCAATGTTTGTGATGGGAAGAATTGAGTTTGTGTAATTCTTATCTTATAATTAAAATTTAGGTCTAATCATTTGGTTTCAATTAAAGTTCTATCATTATGTAGATTGTTGAATTTTGAGCATTCCATCTTCATTTAGTTTCCCGTCATATTACTCATTTTTTTTCTTCCTTTCACAATAAAATGAAACTTCTCATTGCATTCCACTTCTCACTATCGTTTGTCAAATTGAACCTCCCGTCACGGATCAACCTCCTTTACAAACTACATCCTATATCACTTGCATTACTTTAGTTGGTGAATACTCAAGAATGTTAAGGGCATGATTCTAGCTTCATAGTTATTTTGTTTAAATTTTTAAGGGTGTATTTTTAGAATCTTTCCATTTTACTAAGGATAATTGATTTTATATTTGATTAAAAAGTGTGCATAGATTAATAAATTGGAACCTTAGATTAAATTTGTGAGTGATCAAATTTTTATTTTTTGACCAAAGTATCCTAGTTCTATAAGAATGTGATTTCATTTATAAGTAGATGTATGATTTCATTTAAAAGTAGATTTATAATTCCATTTGTGATAATCATAAGATTGGATTAAGTATATGTTCACATGAAAGTTGGTAGCATAATTTAAGGGTTACTCTTTCATACTATGCACATCATCCCCACCTAATTTTTTACCTTCATCCCTTTGGAAAACTACCACAATATCTTTCATCAATCTATGACCACATATTGAAACTCTTAGATACAGTTGAGGGTAATTGTAAGAGACCAATCCTAAACAAAATGAGAATTGATAAGATGATAATTTTACCCTACATTATTTGCACTATTTCTAGAGAAAGGTATTCAAGGTGTGAAGCCCTGTAAGCTAAGTTAGGAATAGCGCACTTTAGTGAAGGCTTGAATAATTATCAACCTTGCTTGCGCTAGGACCTTAGGATTTTAGTAAATTAATTCATTTAAGTGCATGAATAAACCTAGATATACTCAAGGAATTTTTTTAAAGAAAGAGTTAATAGGAATTCCTAAAACTTAGAAAATACAAAAAGAAAAAGGGCCATTAAACACAGAGGTAAAAACCAAGTTAGAAAGGCAAGTTCAATTCCAACTTGACCAACTTCACCTAAGTATTGTTGGAATCTGATTGAACAGCTCATTGTTGTTGAAGATCAAAGAGGGAGATTTTTTATATAGAATGTGTTCAATCATCATTTTGTCACTGATGTCAAACCTACTATTTTCTGGAATGACAACTACTTATAAGATCTGAGCACTATCACTTAGTTGATTGATGAAGAGGATTTAATCAATAAGATGTAACAAAAGTACCTAAGAGAAAGGTTGAGTTATGGTTTTGTAATGAAGTGCAAATATTAGTTAAGACAATGATAAAGTAGTGTATTGACAATATACTTGAAGATGAAGAGGTTGGCTATACTTAGAAACATTGGAGGAAGAATCCATAACAAGGATGAATGCAAAGGTTAAGCTAAGATTATCAGAGGGAGCCAAGCAAGCTAGTTCGAGCTAAGCAAATTTTTAGTAGGAGCCGAGTAAATATCAAGTGCCGAGTAAACATTAAGTGCCGAGTAAACATCTAGTGTCGAGTGAACATCAAGTGTCAAGTGAACATCAAGTTCCTAGTGAAGAGCAAGTGTCCAGCTTCAAAAAATATTTCGGTGCCAAGTGCTAGTATTTCAATAGTGCCAAGCTGCTACATTATTTTAAAAGTCAAGGATTCACCAAATCTAAGCTAACATGGTTGTTACATTAAATTTTGAGAATCGGATGGAGGATAAGGATGATGAGCTGGTGGAACAGAATCCTATGTAAACCATTGTTTTGGATGAATACAACAGGATTATTCAAGAAGTTTCTAGAAGAAACAAGGTATGGGGTAGATACATTGTATCCTACCTAATCCATTGAAGCCCAAAATTTGATAAGGGAGAATCAAGCAAGGAACTTGTTTCTTAGATTTTTTTATAAGGAATCTTAGGTCACGAAGATAGAGGTTGGTTTTAAGAATAAAAGCATGAAGTGCTAAAGAAGGAATTGAGAAGGAAGAGAGTACAGTGACTCTACTTTGATTAGTGACCATAGAGATGATTGCATTGGTATGAAGAGTATAAAGACTCAAGGAGAAAAAGCTTGAGATGAGGGCAAGCTATTTAGAGTTGCAATGATTGAAAGCGAGACTAGGGTATGAGCTGAGAAGTGATCTGAAATCTGCAAGCTAAGTTGTATGTTGTAATCAAATCAAGATTTTCTAATACTCTCTAGCAATTGTATTAGATCTAAAAATCCTATGGACTTAGGTTGGTTTAATAGCCATTTGTAAATCCTTTAACAGGGTGGCATTCCAAGTGAATATTCTAAAGACCTTTAACCAGGCCCACTTCTAACAGGGTGGTTGAATCCTCTAACAAGGTTACATTTAACAGTGTGTTGTAAGCCTTTAATAGGCCAAGCCTTTCATAGGGCATCACTTTAGAAGGGTGAAAATTGAGTAGCATGTTACTAGTGGTTTTTCCCAAATTGGGTTTCTACATAAATCACTGTGTCATGTGTTGATCTTGCATGTTTTATTCCTGCATGTTGATTTACAGTAACATGCTGGTTAACAAGTTGATGATTGAATGAATGAATGTTTAGCTGGTTCACTTTATTTAGAGAAAAGTTTTATTTGGACATATAGACCTTGAATAATTGATTCACCTCCCCCCCCTTCTCAGTTATTCTAAAGCAATTCTAACAATTGGTATTAGAGCCATCTGCTGATTTAGTTTCAAGGTACTAGAAGAAGAAAGTTTAAAATGTCTAAAAGAGAGGTTCCCAAGTTGAACAAGGAAAACTTTGTTGCATGGAAAATTCTAATGAAGCTGCATCTTGGATACATAGAAAATTATTCCCAAAGCTCAATTATAACAGAACATACTGATCCAACTAGTGCCCCAACTATAGATGACTTGAAGAAAAAACAAGAACACAATTAGGCAATGTTGGAGATTGCCTCTGCACTCAACTATGCTGAATTTGATGACATCAAGGGATGTAATACTGCATTCAAAATGTGGAAAACCTTGTCAGATATCTATGGAGGAGATCAGAATGTACAAAGAGCCAAAAGAGAAAGCCTCAGAGGAAATTTTGATGATATGAGAATTGAAGAAGGTGAGAGTGCTGTCAAATATGCTGCTAGAATGAAAGAAGTAGTAAGTGCTATAAGAAGTCTAGGTGGTCAACTAGATGAGGAAACTGTCAAAAGAAAATACTTAAGAACTCTGCTCCCCATCTATGCTACTAGGGTTTTAGCCATTCCAGAATTGAGATGTGTACCAAGAAATACACTAACCTTTGAAGGGATTGTAGGAAGACTTATTGCAATTGAATTGTCCAACTTTGATAAATACAAACCTGAGAATGTTGAAACTGCTTTCAAGGCCAAGCTGATATTAAAAGATGTTGAGGAAGCAACATCAAGAAAAAATAGTAAAGGAAGGCATGCATCCAGTGATAGCAGCACAGATTGGGAAGATGTGGAAAGGCTAGAGGCACTACTGGCTAGAAGATTTCATAAAGGCAAAGGAAAATACAAGGCTAAGCTGCCTATCATTTGTTTCAACTGCAATGAAGTAGGACATATTGCTACTAGGTGTACATAGAAGAAGAATTACAAAGAAGGAAACAAGTACAAAAACAAAAGAGAAGATGGTGGCAAATATTATAAGGAGAAAGGCAAAAGATGCTACATTGTTGAAGAAGATTCCGATGAGAATGATGATGAAGTAGTATATGTAGCCATGAAGGATGAATCAGGCATAGAGGAAGATGAAGCAAAAACATTGGTTACCTGTGTGAACAAGAATGACAAATGGATCATAGACAGTGGATGCTCACATCACATGACTGGAGATAAAAGTAAGTTCACTACCTTTACTCAATATGATGGAAATAGTGTTAGATTTGGTAATGATGCTCCATGTCAAATCAAAGGAAAAGGCTCTATCAAACTTATAGAGAAAATCTCATGTGAGAATGCATACTATATTGAAGGGTTGAATTACAATTTGCTAAGTGTATCACAGTGTTAGTACCCGATATGGTCACAGTTTTTAAACTTTCAGTTTCAGAGGTTGAACCTCTTTGAACCACTTCAAAATGAAGTTCAAAGTAGTTCAAAGTAGTTCGATAGTTCAAAGCAGTTCAAAATGGTCCAATAGTCCAAATTGTTCATTTAGCAGGTTCAGTTCAACAAGTTCAAAATCTCATCATTTAGGTCCAGATTCTACCAGTTCAATAGTTTCAAGAAACTGCAAAAGTACAGGTCAAGATGGAGATCAACTTAGTGGTTCAGAAAAGTTCATCTTGCAAGCTCATTGGTTGACAAAAGTTGAAGTGCAGATTGTAGTTCCCAATATAAGTTCAATTCTGATGTTTGAAGACTCAATGTTTATAGGTTCACGTAAGAAGATTCAAAGGTTCACATTGCTAAGTTTGAAACACGGCCCAATACTTTAGTATGCAGTTTTGAACACTTCGAATTCAAGACAGAAAACTTGAAGTTCAGATAGAGCTTTGTGATAAAATCTCAGAGTTGGATGATACATGTTGAACAAAGCATGGTGATCATGTGTGTAATAAAAAGGGCCTTTCCTCCTAATCATTATTGGATCATAATCTTGAAACCAACTGGTGATTAATATATATTAGAGGATTGAAAGTTACATTTATGTTTGCCTCTCAATAGAAGACATTGAACATGCTGAAGCTGAGACTATGGTTGAAAAAACATTGGATGGATTTATGTTTGATTTTGATGATGAGGGAGACACAATTTTTTTTGAAATGCTCTTTCCTCATAAAACCAAATCATATCATTTGTCACCATGAGGTTTAGATAAGCTCAAAACACCATGCAAGAATACAACCTACAAACAAGGATTCTCTGATGACAAAAAAAAGTAATGTTTCATAGGTCATAAACCCCAAATTAACCATTGGATCTAGCTTAATTTTAGATATTTCTTGTAAAATCTATCCCTCTAAATCTTCACCAAATAGTTTTGTCATATTACTTGTGGATCAAAAGTTATGGGTTCTTGACTACACTACTATCGGATCAGAAATAATAGTCATGAATTGCAGATGGAAGAAAATAGTCATATTTTGAGGGCCATATCTCTCAATCCGACCATTGGATCATGCTGAATTTAATTTATTTGTTGGAAAATCTAGCTTTCTAAATATTCTCCAAATATTTTGATGAGATTAAGTATGGATCAATAGTTATAGGTTTTTATTTACACCTCTATTGGATTAGCAATTAACAATTACAGAATGCAAACAACCAGATTGGGTCTCAGTGCGGGGCCCATAAATTCCAATAAAATAGTTGGATTTGACTCAATTTCAGATATGTTTCTAAGAAGCAAGTTATGCATGATCGGACCAAAGTGTTTTTCAAACTCATTCCTGGTTAATGAGTTACGATTGATTGAGTGGGACACTGTCAAAACTATCAATGACAGTTATGAAATCTTGACAGAACATCATCACCAGCAAATGCCACCTATCAACATAAGTATACCATAGGGGCCACAAATTTTCATAAAATATGAGGATACAAAGGTAAGAAAATCATTAATTGACACCTATCAATTAGTTATGTATACTTGGCCAAATCTGATGCAACCATATACAAATACTGAAACTTTGGTTAATAATCTTTGGAGATTATAGGGAGATATTGCAAAACTTAAGGGTCATCAAAATAATCTTGGAAAAGATTACTATTTATGAAAATAAACTTTATCAAGGAAAACCAAAGGAGAAAAGAAAAAGACTTCTTGGGAAGTAGAAAAGGATATCAAGATTCAGCTATTGGAACGAAAAAGTCATGGCAAAGAAAAGTTAAATAAGCCAGCGACAAAGTTAAGAGGGATTCCAATTCTTTTTGCTAGTTTCTTCCAGGCTGCAGACTTTGGGCTTCAGGCAGGGAGGAGATCTTGCAAAATAATTTTTATTTCCTTGGGAGACAGGGAGAGGCAGAGCAGGAGAGATTTTTTTTCTTTTCAGAACTTTGTGTTTGAAATGAAGATTAAATTTTGGTGTTTAATGTAATATTGTAGGGAAAGTTTTTGTTTTCTTTGAATAATGATTAGATTGTAATGTGTGAAAGAGGCTTTGTAATCTTTTACAGTTAGGGAAGGGAGGCTAAAGGTTAAACATATTAGACTTTGATGATAATGTATTTTTCCTTCCACTGAATTTGGACTTTGAGTCATTTCCAGTTTTCTCTGAAATTACAGTCTGTTAGCATTGTTTCTTTATTACGTTGACATTTCAAAATATCCTGCATGGCTTTGATTTTAATCCTCTCAGGGAAATGAATGATACAGTTTCATCCTCATTACACAACACAATGTTCAGCAAATGAACTTTGTGTCACCTGCTGTTCTTTTCTTTCTTTTCATGCAGTAATTTAAGTTTATGCATCTACGCTGTATTTATGGGTAGATGTTTGATATCCTTTTATGCTTTCTAGTAAAAGCATTCACATTTGATTCATTGAATATTTCATACGGGGAGCTGTACCCAGTAAAATTCAAAGGAAGGTTATCAACCTCGTGATAACCTATCCAACTGTTGGTGTTAGTTTTTCCTCTCACTTGGGCATTCAGGATCAAATTTGCACGTATTTCTTCAAAGGACAATCTGTTCACTAACACACAGTTAGGCAATGAAGGATGTAAAGTTGAATTTGGAAAAAAAATTGCCAAAATCTATGAAATTGATGGAAATCTAATAGGAAAGGGTGAACAAACTAGGAGTAATCTATTCTATGTAGACTTGGATGATGCAACATGCCTTGTTATTAGACTTGATGATGTGTGGTTGTGGCATAAAAGGTTGTGTCATGTTAACTTTGAAAATTTGATTAGCATCAGCAAGAAAAAGAGAGTCAGAGGATTACCTAAATTGAAGAATCCTGAAAACACAATGTGCAAAACATGTCAACTAGGGAAGACAACTAAATCTAGTTTCAAAAGTGAAACATATACTTCCAAAGAAGTACTAGAGGTAGTTCATATAGACTTATGTGGCCCAATAGAAGTGCAAGGCTATCTAGGAGATAGATAAATAATGCTACTTGTAGATGACTATTTCAGGATGATGACTGCTATGTTTTTAAAATAAAAATTTGATGCATTTCAAATATTTGAGTGGCATTTGGCTAGATTTGAGAAGGAAATAGGAAAGAACCTAAAATGTCTAATATTAGACATAGGAGGAGAATTTACGTCAAAAGAGTTTGAAATATTCTGCAATGACAAAGGTATCAAAAGGCAAACATCAACACCAACAACTCCACCACAGAATGGTATTGCTGAAAGGAGGAATAGATCAGTAATGGACTGTGCAAGAACACTAATGATGGAGAAAAATGTTGTACTAAAGTACTGGAGAGAAGCTATAAGTACTGCAATCTACACACTAAATAGAGTCCAAGTCAAGAAAGGTACAAATGCTACACCTTTTGAATTATGGTATGGTCATTCACCTAGTGTTAAACATTTCAAAGTTTTTGGTTGTAAATGTTATATTATGAAAGACACTAGAAATGGCAAGTTTGATGCAAAAAGTGATGAAGGCATATTTCTTGGATACTCCACTAGAAGTAAGGCATATAAGTGTTTGAATGTTAACACTAACAAAGTTGTGGAGAGTGCAAATACAAATTTTGATGAGCATGCAAAAGTTTAGGTTGATGAGTCAAAGCCAAAAAAAGATTATAGATCCTTTGTATATTTCTATGAAGGAATGATAGTAGAAGACAATTCTCCAAATCAAGTTGAGAATCAATAACAAATTATAGTATCTGCCGAGTCTCAACCAGTGAATGCTGAGTTGCATTCAGAAGCCGAGCTACAAAATGAAGAAAATGCCCAATCTGATTCTAAAAACAACATGCAAGAAAGAAATGATGAAATGCCAGATGAAATTAAACAAAATGACTTTGAAGCTGAAGGATCAAACATGGAAAGAAGGACTGAACCCAGATTAGCCAAGTATGTAAGAAGACATCACCCTATAGATCAAATCATTAGTGACAAGGATGCCAAACCAATGACAAGGAATAATCTGAGGAATGAATCATGTCTACTGAGAAAAGTTGAACCCAAAAAAATAAATGGTGTGCTACAAGATGATGACTGGAACAAAGCTAAGAAAGAGGAAATAGATCAAATTGAGAAAAACAAAACCTGGTCTTTAGTTCCTAGACCAGCTAATAAAAATGTGAATGGTAAAAAATGGGTGTTTAGAAATAAACTTGATGAGAATGGTGAGATAACAAGAAACAAAGCCAGATTAGTTTGTAAAGGTTATGCACAAGAAGAAGGACTAGATTATGGAGAGACATTTGCCCCTATTGCAAGAATGGAAAGAGTAATAACATTACTTGCATATGCTGCATACAAAGGTTTCAAGGTCTACCAAATGGATGTGAAATCAACTTTTCTAAATGGCATACTTGAAGAAGAAGTCTACATAGAACAACTAGAGGGTTTTGTTGATCAAAAGAATAAGAATATGGTCTGCAAGCTACATAAAGCACTTTATGGATTAAAGCAAGCACCAAGAGCATGGTTTGAAAGATTGCACAAGTATCTTGTGAAGATAGGATTTGAAAGAACAGATGACAACAACAACTTGTACATCAAAGCTAAAGAAGGTAAAGACATTTTGATATCAGAAATCTTTGTTGATGATATAAATTTTGGAGGAAAAGATGCCTTATGCAAAGATTTTGCTAATCAAATGAAGCATGAATTTGAGATGTCAATGTTTGGAGAAATCAAATTCTTTGTTGGATTACAAGTACATCAGTTGAAGCATGGCATATTTGTGACCCAATCCAAATACATCAAGGAAGTACTCAAAATATTTGGGTTAGAAGACTCAAAACCAGTCAGCACACCAATGGCAACAGACCATAATCTATGTAAGAATGATGAGTCCGCTGAAGCAAATCAGACATTGTATGGGTCAATGATTAGAAAGCTACAATATGTTATACATAGTAGACCTAACATTGCATTAGCTGTTGGAATAGTAGAAAGATTTTTTGCAAATCCAAGAGAAAATCACTTAATGGCAGTAAAGAGAATACTAAGATACCTGAAAGGTACTGATGACTTTGGCTTGTACTATAAGAGAAGTGAGAAATTTGAACTGAAAGCCTACACTGATGTAGACTAGGGAGGTAACATTGATGATAGAAAAAACACCAGTGGAGGAGCAATTTTCTTAGGAAAAAGGTTGATTACATGAACAAGAAAAAAGAAAAGTTGTACCTCTCAGTCCACAGCTGAAGCTACATATGTTGCAACTGCTATAAACTGCACCAATATTATATGGATCAAACATTTTCTGCAAGGTATGAAGGAAGAAGTTAACGAGCCTGTGACACTCTATTGTGACAATACAAGTGCTATAAAAATATCAAAGAATCTAGCAATGCATGCTAAAACTAAGCATATTGCAATCAAGTATCACTACATGAGAGAACTGGTGGAAGACAAACAAGTGAAGATGGAATATGTTAGTTCAAAGAAATTTTTTTTTGATATCTTCACAAAAGCATTACCAAAAGATACTTTTCAGTATCTCAGAGGTAAGTTAGGGGTGATACCCTTAGCTAAAGCTACTTGAATCATAAAGCAAGTGTGCCCTACATCAATAAGCTAAATGTTGAAGATTTTATACATTGATGCAGAGGATATTTACTTTGGGATCTATGCCTGAAGTAATCTAAGTACTAACATTCCAAACCAGTCACAAGCAAGGTGATAGAAGGAGAAATTGGTTAAAAACTATAAAAGTCACATCTGCACGATAAGATACTGAAATAATGTGTCTTTGGCATTGTTGTCAAAGAGGGAGAAATAGAAGAAACTGATCAAATCATCAAATTTGGTGAAGAAGGAAAAAATAGAAGACATAATGAAAAGAGGGAGGAATAGCTGAGAAAGAAAGAAGGAGCTGAAATTGAATAGATCATGATGACTAAAACAACACAAAGAAAGGAACATGAGATATGAAAGGGAGAAGCTTAGAAGAATAAGATAAGAGGGAGATACAAAAGTCAACAAGTTTTCTTTTTGGCATATGACTTATTGGTGAATTGTTAGTCTAATGGTTGATTAGTTTGGTTTGCCATCAATGCCAAAGAGGGAGATGGTTGGAATCTGATTGAACGACTGATTGTTGTTGAAGATCAAAGAGGGAGATTGTTGATATAGAATGTTTTCAGTTATCATTTTGTCATTGATGTCAAACTTGCTATTTGCTAGAATGACAACTGCTTATAGGATCTGAGCACTATCACTTAGTTGATTGATGAAGAGGATTTAATCAATAAGATGTAACAAAAGTACCTAAGGGAAAGGTTGAGTTATGGTTTAGTAATGAAGTGCAAATATCAGTTAAGACAATGATAAAGTAGTGTATTGACAATATACTTGAAGATGAAGAGGTTGGCTATACTTAGAAACATTGGAGGAAGAAGCCATAACAAGGATGAATGCAAAGCTTAAGCTAAGATTATCAGAGGGAGCCAAGCAAGCTAGTTCGAGCTGGGAAAATTTTCAATAGGAGTAGAGTAAACATCAAGTGCTGAGTAAACATCTAGTGCCGAGTGAACATCAAGTACTGAGTGAACATCAAGTGCAGAGTGAAGAGCAAGTGTTGAGCGTTAGAAAATCTTTAGGTGCCAAGTGCCAGTATTTCAATAGTGCTGAACTGTTGCATTATTTTAAAAGTGAGGTAATGATATGTGGATATGGTGGGGTCAACTATTTTCATCTAACCAACTGCAACATCGAAGGAGAGAACACATATTAGAAATTTTGAGTTGAAAAGTAGTGATAAATAGCCAAAATAGTCAGGATAACTATCATCACGACATCAAAAATTTTAGTGTTAGCATTCAAGTTAAGGTTGTGAAGGGGCTATAAACTGAAGATCACATGATTGCAACAAGATTTTGGCTTGAAATTTCAAGTTGTGATGGTGCCATCACTTCATCATAGGCAGTCAAATAAACCTTGAAATTTAAGTCACGATGATGAGAAAGGAAACAATAGTTAAGTTTTGAGATTATTAACATCTTTAGTGGTGGTTAAAAGCAACCTATGGTTAAACTGGAAAAGTAGTGAAATTTTTTCATCACATCTTTGTGGGATTAAAAGATGAGTCAAAGTTTGCAGTTGTGAAGATGCAAAGCAATCAGGTCAAGGACCGTTACAATGTTGCAGCTGTTAAGGATAACCTCTAGGATAGGGTAGTGAAGCTATGAAATAGCTAAAGATAAGCCTTTTTGCATGGTCACAACATTAAGTGCCAAGTCAGTGAAAACAACTCCAAAGGTACAAAAAGTAGGCAATCACATGGTCACAAGGTTAACCCATGGTTTAGAAATAACAGGTGTGAGGATTCAAAGTTGGTTAGTTAACCATCAGGCGTGTGGTCACTGTAGTTAGAGGATAGTTAAGGGTTAAAGCTATGAGGTTGTGAAAACATGACATGTGGCAAGAAATAGTGAGGTGGCAGATCCAAAAAATAAGATAGTGCCACGTGGCATGCTCCAGGAGGATAGCACAAGATCGTAAAGCTTGAAGTGTATAACTCCAATGCTATGCTGATATGATGCTACAATCGTTCATGAGACTGGAGGTGTTAAAAAGAAGAGATCTGATGCTATGCCAGCCTATAGTTAGGAAGCTGAAGAATAAGTGCTAAGATGATACAAGAGCTTCATTTGATTAGGTGGCTTCAAATGTAATGTCTGATCATGAGATTGTAGGAGTCAAATCATAAGATCATATGAAAGAAGTCAAATCATGAGATTGTAGGAGAAGATAATGAAAGATTCTGAAGCTATGACAAACAATTTTCTCACTATGATCATAAGATTATAATGCTAGAGAAGAGAACGCTTGATGTTACGCAATGTTGTGATCATGAGATCATATAAGACTTGAAGGGAACCCTCGATCATGTGATAGGGTTGTGATTGTAAGATCATAAAGGCTAGTTCCAGGATTATGAGAATACGAGGGCTTTCAATTTTAAAGTGAATCAACAGAAAAAGCCATAGGTTAGCACTGAATAGAGGGATGATTTGATGCTCAAGGTGCATAGCCTTGATGGTGATCAAATTTTTAGGTGGAATGTGATAGTAAGAAACTCAAATAAAATTAGATTCACAGAATGACCACCAAGAAAGAAATGAGTGTTTTGGAAGCAGTTGCAGATATTAACGCTATGCCAGTAGGAAGTAGTTAGAGATTGACATGATTAAGGGTAGTAGAAGAAAAACATAATTAAGTTGAAGACTCTTGCAATAAGTGCCTCCTACTAGCTTTGCAACTACTTTCCTAGTTTTATCTGAATGTAGAGAATGTTTTAAATATAACATTGTAGAAATATCTTTGTATTTGTTTTCCATTAAAATTTTGACATGTGTCCTCCCATCTGAAGCGTGTTGCAATCCTTTTCTATAAAAGGATTTCCAAGATGTGGAGTAAGGGTTCCAATTTTTCTTCCACTATTGTGATACCACAAGGTTGATCCTAGTCTTTTTAAAGATTTCTAGAGCTGTGATACCACCGTTCTTAGCATTTCTCTCTATATTTGAGCAACATTATGAAGTTTTATAGATAGTTCTGGTCTATTCAGCCATTTTATGAGTTATTTTCATGCATCCTATTATATTTTTTTCAAGGAAATAAATAAAATCTAGCAACAAATTTATCTTCAATCTAAATCTTGTCACCTATTCATGTTGTTTTTAATCTTTTGTGGTTTGTGAACAAAGAGCACAAAACTTAGTTGCAATATATTTTAGGTTGTATGTGTTGATATATTTTGTTTGTGATTCAAGTAGTCATGTAAATGCTTAGTTTATTATCATGGGGTTGTAGATTTCATGAAGGGATAGGTTGAGTATGAGATTAAAAAATGATGCAGATGTTTGATTCACAAGGTGAATGTATAGATTTGGAAGTCTTGATATATGAGATGTATCAATGGTTTCCAAGGATGTGTGTTACTGATTTGTGGAGTTGTCCAATAGATAAGGTACTGATCAGCTACAGGATCTATGAATTTTTTTGTTGATGTCTTGGTTATGCTAAAATTAATATTTAAATCAATTATCCTTTTCCCTTTCCATTTAAGACTTGAAAGGATGCCCTCACTCAACTTGTGGATTTCATAGGATTTGCAATTTGCTACTGCATACCTTTGTTATTGCATAAGTGTAGGAGAAATAAGAGTTTTATCTTCTTTATAAGATTTAGATTGTATGCTTTTGATACTAGCACCATGTGAACAAATCTAAGGTTCAACCACCTAGGTCTTGCAGAGCCTAAAGAAGAAGGTGTATAGCCTTATAGTTGGGCCTGGTGTCTAAATAGGTATATTGAACATGGGAATTAGCTACCCCTAGATGTATTTGTTCTTATCACTTGGTCATTCAAAAGCTATTAATTTAGGAGCCAACAAAATGGTGACTTTACTGGGGAGAGACACAAGGAAACTACTACAGCAGTAAGGAATTGCAAGTTTCTTCTCATATCCCTGTTGGATTTATGTCTCCCAGTTATGCCTTATTCTTAACAATCGTAACTTTGAATATTGAAGATAAATAATATTATTAAGACCAGTTGTGAGTTCTCATGTTTAAATAAAGTGATTATGAAGTTTTGTTGTAGCTTTAAGAGTCAAGGATTAAGTTTCTTTCACTTTGTCATGAATATGAAATTCTAAGGTTGTTGTATAAAGCTTTTCAAATACGTGCTATAAATTTTGGACCAACTTTTTATTTTGTGCAAGTTGAGTAAATATTTTCTCACTAAGTGAAAGGTGACTCAAAGTTATATCTTTGTAATAGTGCATTGTGAAATTGAAGGTATTGTGAAGGATACAACAATTGGAAGGCAGATTTGGAGAGATGATCTGAAGTTCTTGGCAACGGTTGAAAAGACTATGTGAGATGCTATGCAAGAGTTACTAAATCAAGATAAGATTTGAATCTATTGTTGTTTGTAGAATTGAAGTAGTTTTTAGGCATCAACACTAAAAGGTATTTTTCACTTTCATGAGATTTCTTTTCCATGAAAGTAAGTTATACAAAAGTTTCTCTATCAAGTGATATTTTCAGCACTAAATAGGAGTGTTGTTTGATGTATCTCAACATACTTTATGAAAGATACATTCAAAAAATGTGTTTACATGTTGGACTATGTTAGAGAATGAATTAGTAGAAGATTTTTCTGATCTACTATAAGTTATAAATTCTAAAAGTTATTTGGGTGAGTGAGTTGTAAGTTTGCAAGAAATTACAAATTTCTTTTCACCTAGTATGTAGTCCATGGATAAAAAATGTAGATCTATTTCTTCCAAGAGGTACTTTCCATTACTTTTTGATGGCATTCATGGTTTCCCAAATACCATGCCATATGAATTCAGGAATCATTTGCCTAAGTTTAGTGGGAGCCATTTAGATTTGGACAGTCATCATATTCAGATGGTTAGTGATTTGATTGGTGATTTTGAGATTTCTCATGAAGATGTGCATATGAAGTTGTTTTTTTGAACCTTAGAAGGTGATGCTAGAGATTGGTTTTCCTTTCTACCAGCATGTTCTATTTCATCTTGGAGTGGGTTACATTCATCCTTCATGGAGCAATTTGGTGAAAGAATAAGCATCTCTATTTCTTTTGAGAAGTTCTTGAAGATCCAAATAAGGAATGACAAAATTATTCCTAAATTCAATATTAGATTTGCAAGAGCCTTGAATGAGTTTCCTAAGAAATGTAGACCAGATGATCAAGTATGTTTAGTAGTTTATCTTGATGCATTTGATGAAAAGATGAGCTATCTATTGAGGGATAAAGAGCCCAATACTTTTCATTAGGAATTCATGACAACAATAGATATTGAAAAAAATATAGAATATGGACTAACCAAGAGTCATTTCTCTAAAAGTGTTTGTTGGCAAGATGAAGTCAAGAAGAGAAACCAATGTCATGTTGAGTGTTCAAATTTAGATCAACATGTGGATACCCCTACTATTGTAAACAATCTTGTTGAAAATTTAGAATTAAAACATGTGAAGATGATTTCTCTTTGTTTCAAAGAAGAGCTAATCTTGTTCTTGCTGAATAGAATGCACATGTTTGTAGTGTTACACTAGTAAATGACAAAGTTGATTCACTTAATCAGTTATATATTCAAGAAGTAATTTTGGTTTTTGCTTCTCCTATTAATGATTTTCCTTGTGTTGAGAATGTTACTAACCATGAAATTGAAAGACATTCATCTTAGTTTTATAAGGATGAAGAGGTAGAAAGTTATGACTCAAGTGATGAAAATGAGGTTGTTGATTTGGTAAGTCATGAAGCAAAATTATACAAAGAAGATGATGAGAGTGGTTACTCAAGTCAAGCTGAGGACGATGATAATACATGTTCATCTTCATATGAGTCTGATGCAAATTGGGAAGAAGATAGCAATGGTCAAAATGAGCACTCCTATTCAAGTAGAAGTACAAGTTCTTCTAAAATTGAAAATGAGATTCCAACTCTGAATTTTATGAATTGACATGTAGTTGAAAGTTTTGAAGAGGAATTGTTTATAGAATGTGAGGATAAGGAGATCATTTATAAGTATAAATCACCTAGTTGTGTATAAGAACACCATAATGTTGCATGTAGTTGTAATCAATAGTATATAAGTGATTTCAAGATTGCATCAATACCTATTGATAAGTTAAGAGATGATTGGTGGTCTAGCCATATGAATCATTTTAGAGAAGATAATGCAAGTAATATTGATTTATATTCTACATGCTTCATTGATGAATTGAACATTGTATCTGCATGTAATGACATTGATTTTGGTTTTTCCTCTTCACATGTTGAAAGTATTCATGATAGTGATATTAGAAATGGTTTCAGAGTTTTCACTAATCTGTTGTATGATGAATATTTTGATGTTGATAAACACATCACTTGTTATAACATTTACAAGGGAGCTTTGCATGGAATTATCAACCCGCTTTTTGAAGAGCACATGGAGTTCTAAGATTTAGTTAATGTTGATCTTGATGATGATACATTGTCTTATTGCTACAAGAGATCTGATTGTTCTTCTTCTAGGTGTGACAGTGATTGTGATGATGATGTTGCATCTTATGATGTTGATAACATGGTGTTAGATGAAGTTGTTATTGAAGATTAGCCTACACCTTGCAAGGAATTTTATGGTGAATGCTCTAACATGATGGCTAATCCATTTGCTGATTTTGAAGAATCATTTGAGAACCCTAGATTAATTTCAAACATTGACATGGATGACATTTTTTAGTATAAATCTGATTTCTCTTTTGAGCCCCAACCAGTTGCATATGAGGAAACATAATTTCAAGGTATGTGTGATATTTTTCCCCAAGTTGAATATGAAACTTTCATATTCAAGGTTGATAGCATGCATGATTCATCTGATGAAGAGGAGTTTTAGTTTGATTCTGGTATATTTGAGCATGCTGATCAATTATTTCATAGTAAGCATAATATCGAAGTAAATTCTAATTGGTATATGCACTATGAAAGTGAAGAAAGTTATTTCATTTTGCCAAGTGAATTGATTTAGATTGTTGATTTTGTTGGTGAAATTGATGGAAGTGATATTTTCAGCTTACCTTAAGAGAATGTAAATGAAAATCATGTATATGAAAGAGGTAAGAAATTTTGTTGAAATTTTTGGTGGCCCGAGGCCATCGTTTGTATAGTTTAGGAGTAGTTTTATTGCTTTCAAGAATTTTTTTTGAGAGATTTGTTGGAGTGGTTTGCTTCTTCTAGAGATTTGAATCCTTACCATTCCTACAAGGGACATGCATCCCCAGAAAGAGCCAGTGTTGGCCTAATTTTTCACCCAGCTAATTTTTTTGAAATACCTTGGGAAAATCAGGAAGAGAGTATGTCTTATTGCTTAAGATTTCTAAAAATGTTGCCATCCTCTTGAAACACCCTAGAAAATAGTCATGTCCTATGATTTTAATGAATTATTCATAAGTTGGCATGTAAGTGTGAAACATGGATACATTAAAAACCTTGGTTATTCATTTATTATTCATATCCCTAAGTCCCTTGGCTATGTTTTCATATTATAAAGTCTCATCTCAAATGTTTTTTAAGTTGAGATCTTGTGAAGTTTCCTTGGTTGCTCCATCACCCTATTTTGATTTCTAACTAAGTTTGTAGCTGCAAAGATATGAAGTAGTCAGTCAAATGGTCATCGCACCCTTGTTAGTATTAATGATAACTACAAGGTCAAGGTTCTGAGGGCATGAAATTGTGACATGTGCCAAGGGCATGCTAACAAGGATCAAATGGTGATAATTGTGTTTCATGCCTAAGTGTGAAAGGACAAAAGAGTTTTTGAGAAAGTATCCCAAATGATGACACATATGCATGCAGGCCCCCTTTTTAAAGTTTTCAAGCAGTATAACCCATGCATCTAAAGAACCATTAGATCTTGTTAGATCGATGGATATTCCTACTTTTTAAAGTTGCAAGAGGGTTAGCTAAAGTGAGAAAGTGAGGTAATGACACATGGATATGGTGGGGTTAGCTATTTTCATCTAAGCATCACAACATCACAGGAGAGAACATAGTTTAGAAATTTTGAGTTGCGAAGGAGTGATAAAGAGCCAAAAAAGTTAGGATTATTGTCATCACGACATCATAGATGTTAGTGTTAGCACTCAAGTTAAGGTTGCAAAGGGGCGGTAAACTAAAAATCACACGATCATAGTAGGATTTTGGCTTAAAATTTCAAGTTGCGATGGTGAGATGGGCATAAGTGGCAATCAAAGTTTGAATCATTGCTTCATCACAGGAAGTCAAATAAACCTTGAAGTTTAAGTCATGATGATGTGAAAGGCAACATGAGTTAAGTTTTAAGGTTAGTGCATCTTTATAGGTGGTTAAAAGTAACCTATGGTTAAACGGGTGAAGTAGCAAAAATCCTTCATCGTATCTTTGCAGGATTAAAAGATGAGTCAAAGTTTGCAGTTGCAAAGATGTGAAGCAATCAGGATAAGGACCATCATAGTGTCGTAGTTGTTAAGGATAACCTATAGGTTATGGTAGCAAAGCTATGAAATAACTAAAGATAAGCCTTTTCACATAATCACAAAATTAAATGTCGAGCCAGTGAAAACATCTCAAAATGTGTGAAAAATAGGCAATCGCATGGTTTTAAGGTTAACCTATGGTTTAGAGATAACAGGTGCGAGGATACAAAGTTGGTTAGTTAACTGGCAAGCATGTGGTCACAGTAGTTAGAGGATAGTTAAGGGTTAAAGTCGTAAGGTTGTGAAAACATGACATGTGGCAAGAAAAAATGAGGTGATGGAACCAAAAAATTAGGCAATGCCACATGGCATGCTCCGAGAGGACAGTGTGAGATCATAAAGCTTGAAGTGTATAGATACAATGCTATGTCGATATGACTCTATGCTAGTTCATGAGATTAGAGGTGTTAAAAGGAAGAGATACAATGCTATGACAACATATTGTTGGGAAGTTGAAGTATAAGAACGTATGATGATACAAGAGCTTCATCTGATCAAGTGGCTTCAAATGTAATGTCTAATCAGGAAGGCAAAGTTGGAAACTTACAATTTCATGCCAATCATAAGATCATATGCAAGAAAACAAATCATGAGATCACAGGAGTAGTTATTGAAAGCTTCTAAAGGTACAATGAAAGGATTTCTATGTTGACATCAGTGACAAACTCAGTCATGAATGTAACATACCATCAATAATCATGCTTCCAACAATCTCCCCTTCAACAATCTCACAAATCTTCTAACAATTATTGCATCAAAATAATGGCCTAGAATATAGATTACATTCCTAAATTTATAAAAAATCATCTCCTCAATTTGTGTTGAGGGTGAGAGATCTCTTCATGCAAATATATGCTTAAAACTAATAAAAAAAATCTAATTATATACAAACCGACTCTCTAAAAGGTGCTAAGTAGGTCTCCACCCTTGTTTATATCAATTAATGGGTGCATGAGCGTTTACATGACTTAAAGAAAAGAAAGAGGAAGTAGGTATGAAGAAGGAAGTTGCAAAAGGATTTGAGAGTTAGTGGAAGCTCTAAAAATGGATGTTGTACCTTTTCTAGAGGTTTCTAGGAGTTGAACTATCATTAGAATGTATGTCTAGTGCATGAAAAGATCTAAATTAACAAATGAAAATTAACTTTTGGTACACTATTGCTTCTTCTAAATTATCATCTCGCCTTTGTAAATAGCGCACCTATGCACGTTGATAATAGGTTCAAAAAATCCAAAAAATTTCTAGGTGTCAAAACTAAATTTCTAGCTTTGGGTTTTGCACCCCTTTATAATAGAGCGATGTCTTGATATTTACTCTTGAATTTCTCTATAATATCCACTACTTGGGAAGCTTTTGGAAAATCCAACACTTTATATTTATCTTTAACTCTTTGTCAGTAATTATTGACCTCCATATAGGTCTCCACAAAATCCTCCAATTTAGTGCCCAGTTCCAACAATACCTCTTCAATCTTAAATGCTTTCCTAATATCTTCATCAGATGAAGAATCCTCAAAATTTATTTGGAATTTTTGTACAACTAATTGCACTGACTTAAGATTTATTTTTTACTCATCTTCAAAAATCTCAAGGTCAACAACATCATAGTACTTCTCTTCTTCCAAAATATGCTCTTGAGTCTGATCCCTCAACCTCTAAATATCTTCACGAAGTCCTTCCATGACCTTATTGTCGATAGTTATCTTCTCAATCCAATCTTTGATCTTATCAAAGTCTTCTATTGTATACACCTCGATGAGTGTATGATACCTTTTACCCTTTATTATTGTCAAAATCTATAAGTCTTTAGCCCAGGTATGTACCTCATATATTAATCCAATTTTCATATATTATTTGTATGTGCACTTATATTCAAAATTGTCACACCATTGCTGACATGCTCCCAAAAATGGATCCATCTAAATTGTCCTCTTTTCCTTCCTCTAATGACACAAAAAGAGTGATTTCTAGATGATCTGGGTCTATTGGACCCACTATTATATGTAGATAAATGCATTCCTATCCATATGCTTGAACACCTCTTTCACACTTGTAGTATTTAGTACTTTGGCAGTTTCTACTGTGGGCTTTCCTAACTAGACCTCCTTGATTTGGTAATCACTAGGAGTCAAATATTTTGTATCAAAATATGGAGGAGGAATGGCCATGTCTTCAAGAAAGTCTCATTCTTGGTTCTTCATGATGAAGGCCAATGTTCATGCATCATCGGTAAGTGGCTCAAATTTCTTGATGGCTCTTAATAGCTTCTACATTACCTCCTTACTAGTTACATTTAACTACCTCTTTTGTCAAAACATTACCTCTCTCTTTAGCCAAGTAGGTATAGTTCCCATTGGAGACATAGTTTTGATTAAAGAGAGGGATTTCACTGTAGGTCCCTTTTCCTTATCAATTCTTTCTAGTCTCTTCTTGGTAAGAAAGATCAGTAGTTTGAGTTAGTGTGTTGTCTTGGGGTAAGGTCCTAGCCTTGGTATCATGAGGATTTTTTTGAGGTTTCTCATGTATTTCCCCCTCCTCTGATACTTCATCAGTTTACATTTATTAGGGCTCTTCATCCTCCATAGGTGCTTCTTCTTTTTCTTTAGTAGATGGAGGAAGTGGTGTCATAGATCCTTTGTCCATAAATGACATATCTCGAGATGGTGGTGAGGGTACATCGAAAGGTCCTTAAGGCAGAGGTGGTATTTGATTCCAGTCCTCACTTAGGGGTTGACTCCTTGGAGTATCCATTATTTTCTCCCCCACTATCTTGGTGCCTATAGGCATGAAATTAAAATTTTAGAGGTTAAAGACATAAGTCTCTTGACCCTCCATATCTGTGATCTATTGTTGTTTCTCATCTTTGAAAATTGTACCTTTAACAATATCTTTTGGATTGGATGGTGAGGTTAGAGTGGAACTCCTTTCTATTTCCCCTTCCAAAGCCCTATATAATTGATTCCTTTTACTCAAGGGGACACTATCAAAATTTTCCTCATCTTCTTAATCTTTAGCTTTAGGAATAGTTTTAGGCACCTATAGAGGAGGAGTATTATTTTTCTTCAATTTTTAATTACGTGATCCCACCACACTAGACTCAATCCTGGCCTTCTTGGATCAAAGAACAAACATGTGTCACCCTTTTGTGAAAGAAAAGGCTAACAAAAGTACAATTGTTCACCTTCAATGATATAAAATTGGTATTATTATTTAGAATTTGAAAATGAAGTAAACTAATGAAATGTGTAGAAATTGATCAAGTTTAGGATTATAATTTTTGACAATTATTTGGATTAAGAATTAATATAATTTCATAATTTTTATAGATAATTTTTTAGTTGTTGAAAAAATCTAAAAATTAGGGTTCTAGTTCCCACCACAAAACTATATGGAAATAAACTTATTTCCCTTTGATCCCAGACTATGTTATAGATAACATATATATCTAGAATGCTCAAAAATAAAAATTGTCTTTAGACTTATATTTTTACTTTTATAATCATTCAAAGTTCAACTCACCTGAAATTGATAGTTTTTATCTCCCACCACATTTTTCAAAACAAATCTTTTCTAACCAGAATAAAAATCATACATTCTAGAAGAGGACTTTCTCCTCTACAATATCATAAAAGTTTTAAATTTTTACGATATGATTTACTATTTTTTTCTTTCTCAAAATTAACATCTTATCGAGTGTTAAAATACGTGCTTGTAGAATTTTTTAAATATAATATACTATATCTAATTCAAACACCATAAAATCTATATGAGAAAATTGTTGACTTTGAGCTCTATAAAATGCTGTTTATAAGCTATTAAAAATATATCATAAAAAATTGTAAGAGTAATTAAAAGGTCAGCGTTTTGAAATAATTATATTTCTTTAGTAATTGTATAGAAACTAGTATAAAATAGTAATTTAATAGACATTTCCAATTGGAAAAGTGTGATACCATATATAACTTAGGTAGAATGAATTTATCTAGATCATATATTTGAATAATTTTTTTTTATAGATAGAAATACTCAAATTCAATCATTTTGATTAGGCAACCTAGAAGGTGACACAACTTTGTGCTTTTACCCTCTTAGATGTTGAGGGGGAGACTTTTTCCTCTTGATCTACTAGTGGCACCCTCTATTATAGCTCTAGATATTGTTCCTACTCCTTTCCTAACAATGACACTTGCTCAGATTCTTGGACTTGGGTTATTTATTGATCTTGAGGCTCTGCTTGTACTAGATTCTATTGTGGTTGTTGAGGTAGTTGTACCTAAGCTTCTCACTTCTTGTGTTTTTCTAGATCTCTTCGCCTTTTAACTCCCCAATCCACCCCAAAATACTCAATTTCTTTCTCATGTCTATAAACATTTTTTGGTCTCACTAGGGATTAAGCTAGGAAATTTGGCATGGTGGCCTTTACACCTTTTCCTTTCATAGATCGTGTTATGGCTTATAGGGGAAAATCCTATGGAAATGGATCAAGTTTGAATAGTTTCTTGATCCATTCCCTTATAAAAGAGACAATGTATTAGGATTTGTTGTTAATATTTTCATTTTCATCCCTGCTAGTCTCTTTATTCATTATAGGCTTGTCATATATTATCCCTATTATACAATGGATCTAAGACATCTTCTCTATCTTTTTCAATAATCTTGAGAGGGATATTCATCTTAAGCACCTTTTTTGCTAAGTATAGAGTCATTCTATAATAGTCCATCATTCAGACATTATGGTCATCTATAGAATTCATCCAATGATCCTCTAGTGCATCTTCATGCATGAATTGCCTCCATGCCAGATGTTGTCCCATCCCAATATTATCAAAATATGGGCATGGGGAGTTGTACTCTTCTAAGGGATACTGATCCCATCCTGAATTGAAGGTTGCTATATCATTTTCTTTCTTGACCTCAAATGCACCTATGGTTATTGGCCACACCCATGTCTTCATGTGTTATTTTCTCACTTTGTCATACTAAGATATGAGCTATCTGGCAATTTCCAATAAAATGAGTCTATCCACCAGATATCTCAGGAGTTTCTTTGGGTTCACTTGTGTGCTCAATACCCTTAGGTATGTGAATATTTTAAATTGAATGTAATACGTAGATATTTTTGTGATCCTTGATGTTGCCTCTACTGACATTCTTTTGGCATAATCATACTCTATAAACCATGTTGGCTTGGTTTTTCACATCTAAAATATTTGTTGCTTTTCATAGTGAAAACCCCATTGATTCATTAAATCTAGGGGTCATATGTGTTTAAAAATTATTTTCCCTAGATAAAATCCTCAAATTTTATGAAACCTTACTTATCGATGCCCTAGATTTCAAAAAATAATAATGTAGCATTGGATTATTTAAAAAATACGTGGGAAGAATTTTTCCTTAAAAAATATTTATTCCATTTTTTTGTTTCTATTTTTAAAAATATTTTCCAAAAAATAATTTTACTATTAACCTTTTCTTTAATGGTGGTCCTACCCATCAGTTCAATTGTTAGTGTTCTTTTCAAATATTTAAACCTTGGTAAGGTCTATCTTGTCAAACCATTGATCAAAATAAGATCAATGGTGAGCGCTTTACCACTTTATAAAAATGAATGAGTTTTATGGAATGTAGGGAAGTGCCTACATGACATGTAGCATGAGTGATGTCATTGCCTTTATGAGCCACAAAAGGTAAATTTGTCAAAGTAGTTTGATGATGTCAGATTACTATTAGGACACAGTGGAAATTTGAAGCTATTTCATTGGATAATATTAGTAGCTTGGACTAAAGTAAATAGGATTTGTTGCACCATTGATCATTGGAGGATGAACGCTAAGTGCTTTCCCAAAATATGAAAATGAACAAAGTTTATGGAATGTGGGGAAGTGCCTATGTGACACATGGAATTTTTGAGGTCACTTCTCTTGTGGGTCAAAAAGTTGGAATGGTGTTAGCATAGTCGAAAAAGTGTCAGAATACTTTGTAGATTTGCTTCATTTCATTGGCTAACGTTGATGACTAGGTTTCAAATAAAGTGAATCTTGTAGAACTATTGATCATTTGAAGATTGAGGGTGAGCACTTTCCTGCTTTATGAAGATGTTCTAGTTTTCGAGAAAGTGGAGAAGCACCTTAATGAAATGTAGCAAGGTGGGGTCAGTCATTCCCAAAAGTTGCTAGATGATGTTGAGGTGGGACACATGCCAAATGTCTTATGCTAATTTGCTGAGTGGTCTACATGTCTATTGAGTTGGAGGGTGATTGTGTAGTGGGCCCAAAATATTAAAGGCAAGTGTAGTAACTACAAAAATATTTCACAACCATCGATCATGCTAAGATTGTTGATCAATGCTTTCCCAGAATTTGAAGATGCTCAAATTTTAGCGAATGTGGGGAAGTTCCTTGCTGACACATGTCTAGTTGCAAAAAAAGGTAACACAATTATTTTATTTTTAAGCTAAGTCATCTAATTTGTAAAAATCGATGGTTGAATTTTAAATTCCATGATGCGACATGAAATATGACTATTGAGGCATTAATTCTAAATGGGTCAGTGTTTGAATTTCTAGTTAATTGATGAAATATAGTCACCATAAGATAAATTGCTCAAAATTCCTCCATAAAGGGATTTCTTAGGGAAAGTAGATTACCTAAAAAGGGTTGCACATGATGATTTTTTAAAGTAAATGCCACAATCTATGAATGAACTTTCTAAGGGAAAATAATTAATACTGAAGAACCCTAGGTTGTTGCTCAGTGAGGGATTTTATGACAAAGCTAACTGGTTAAGAGATGGGGAAGTATCTATCGAGGGTTTAGAGGTTTTTTGTAAATGGGTTGCAAAAAGAGGACTTGACACTCCTCTAAATAATGTATGGGAATTTGATATTGGCAAATTAATTATCCTAAGGGCTCTCTTTTATGATGACTTACTTGTAGTAATGTCAAAAAAGTATGATCCAATAACCAAGATAGTGAAGAATCATGCTAGCAATAATCTTTTTGGGGTTTCACCAAAATTTATTAGGGAGGTTTTTATGTTAAACCCTAATCATGTAGTACATGAGAAAATAGACATGGAAGATTTATAAGCTAGTTATGATACACAAAAGGTATATTTGAGGGGAGGACCACTACAAGAACATTTTGTCAAGATAGGATAATTACCCTTGGTTACTCTAAATACTCCAGAGCCATTTTTGAGAAAATATTTTAATCCCAGGGTACAAGAATTGTATTTCTCTCTATGAAGAATAATGAGAATAGATGAACAAGATCATATCTCAGGCTCTATTGTTTTTATCATTGCACAAACACTTCAGTATGTTAAGAGTTCTATTTTCAATTTTGTTGCCTTCTTGGGAGAATAGATTCATATTGGATTAGTGGGTATAGCTAAGGCTAAAGTAGATAAGCCTTTTTGTTGGTACTCCATGTTAAAGTACATATATTTGTATAAGGGAGTTACCTTTTTCTCCAAAGAAATGAAATTAGAAATGGAAAGAGATGGAGAAAATCTCCCTATCCAGTTGCGGAGTCTAGACATGACATGGGAGGTGACTGATGCATGCTTTGTGATATTTTGTAAACACTTTTCCTCTAGGCTTGGAATGTCATTGGTTGGAGATAGCCCCAGGATACCTAAATCACTATTAGAGCTGATCAGGCCAAAGGATCATGCAAAAGGATTAAAGGTAAGCTAAAATTGGGGATATATCATCCCATATGTAGTGTCCACTATATTGAGTGTTTATGGTTTTCTTGGAAAATAACATGTGTTACACTATCAAGTGCCTTTGAAGGTAGGAATTGTAGAGCTCTTGTGGCAGATAGGATTACTGGAAGAAAGAGATTTATTGGGAAAGTCCAAAGGTACTTTCTTTCCCCAAATTACTATTGTGCATAGTTTTGTTTTTGTCAAGAAGGGATGCAAAAACTTGGAAAATTTTCTGGACAAGTATCAGATGGTTCAATCCCATTCTTATTTTATAGACCTAGAGGGATTATATGAGTTATTCAGAGAAAGAAAAAAAGCTAAAGCTTAAAAACACCTCGTATATTTTTATGAGTATATAGTTAGGATCAATTTTTTATTGCAAGAGTAGGAAGTTAGAAAGGAAAAATGGAAGGTATATAGAAAGGTTCTTGATTTCATAAATGCTTTTGAGCCTGATTATGATCCCCCTATTAATAGAAAATAATGGGGTGCAAAGATAGATATTTTGATGGATACCTTTGTTGGGTTCATGCAAACTTTGAATGAGAAGAAGGAAGTTTTGACCAAAACATATCCAAGAAAGGCCATTGAGGTGGAAAATAGATTGGCTAAAAGATTAATTATAAACCTAGGCTAGTATAGATTATAAAGAAGGGCTTGGTATACAGTGGCAAAGAGTGTACAACATGTACCACTTTACAAGAGACAATATTCTAAAAGCCCACTTGTTGCACCTGCTCCCAAGAAATAGAAGTTGGAATTGTGATCTTCTTCCAGGGTTGAAGAGTATTCTCCTACCCAAACTCCTCTTAGAATAGATGATGAATTATCTCTAAGAGAACAATTTAAAAAAATGGGAGGAGAAAATGGTATTATTATAACTATTGCAGATATAGAAGGAGTGCTTGAGGAACCTCCCATGCCAACATTAGCTATCACTATGGGAGATCTTAGAGGAAAATAAATTGATCCTATAATTAAAGAAGCAACTAAGAAATTCTTAGATGATGAAGGTTTTGTTAAATCAAGGGCATTTACTCAGTTCTTATGGAGAAGAAATATTGATAGTCTTGAGGTCAAGTATAAAGTGATTAAAATAGAGCAACTTGACAAACAAGACTCTGGAATCAAGGGAGAGGTTAAAGCTAGTCTCATGGATGAATTTGCATAGATAACCCTTGAAGGGAGGAGACAATTGTTGAAGGATTTAGGAATCTTGATATTACCTGAATGGAATATTGCAAATGCTATGATTTTTGATAATGTGAGGAAAGCAAAAGACACACAGTTTAAAACTAAAGAATAAGTCTTATAGGAAAATAAGGGATTGAAATATAGTGATGACCATCAAGCCTTAGTAATATGGTGTATTCAGAAAAAAAAGATAAGACCAGGATCTAAGAGGTCTTAGATGCTAAACATACAGGCAAGCTCATGGTTTACAAAGTAGATGAGGTGGACAGTGATAGAGTTGCCAAGATGACTAAGGAAATGGTAGATTTTGGAGTGGTAGTTGCTTCCAAGGACAAGACAATTCTTTTGGAGTTATATGATAGATTTTAGAAGTTGTTAGAGGCATATGAGGAAAGAGGGTGTAGAATAAACCAAATGGAGAAAGTATTGGGGAAGAGGGAAATTGGAGAAGAATCCAGTTAGTTAAGAATCACTTATCCTCCTTCTCCTCCAATTGAACCTTTCAAATCAAATCCCCTTATAGAAATCCCAGATACCCTAGAGGGACCCCAAACTTATACTGCTAAAGTGTTTGAGGAGGAAAAAATTAAATTATGGACCCTGAATGTAGAATTAGATATTCAATATGAGGATAAGTTGAGAGATTCAGTTATGTATCTAGTGGATAGAACTAATTGGCCTGCTTTCTATGAGCAATTGTCAAAATTAATGAATATATGGAATGAGCTAAAAAATAATGATGTAATCTTAAAGCCAATTGTTAAAAAGTGGAATAGTAGAGACTGTGATATCACTATTTTATGTTTCTTAGTCATTAGTCTATCTTGAACACATAGAAAAAAACATATGACATGACTAATGACCTCTCTGATTTTGATAATAAGAGAGTTACACTATAGAGGAGAATCATAAATTATTTCTCAAAATATCTTGGTGAGAATTTTGAGCTTTTCCCTCATGCACTCAGGACTGTGGATAAAATAAAGGACAAAGAAGGTTATGCATAAGAATGAGGTTTAGGGTAAATTGCTGATAATATTGATTATAATGCAATTGATTAGGTCAAAATAGTTGGGTAGACTCTAAATGCCAATGGATGAGGCACTAATCACTTATTTAATTTGCATATGAAGAGATCATAGGGTTTCATCAAGAAAACTTCCAAAAAAATTGAATCAATTTTACTTTAATCTATGAAGAATTTAATAGCTAGTCAACACTTGTTTACATTTAATCTTTGTATATTGCAGTAAGTTGATATAACTCAAAATTATTTATAAATCTAAGAAGAATTATGACCAAATATATGCTATAGGTGATAAGTATTATAAAATAATATTAGTGAGAAAAATTAAGTGTGAAGATTATATCAAGTTTTGAGTCCTTTTATCTCTTAGGTGCACCTACCTTGGTGTTGTAGAACCCTAAGAGTAGAAAATATTTGTGATTTTGTTGAAGTTGGATCTAGATTTGAAGATTTATTAGTTGAGCATAGGATATAGCTAACCCTTAGGCTAAATTTCTCCTCATTACCCCAATATCAAGTGTTTTGTTCCTTGGTAGTTTGAAACACTAAAAAAATGGTGACTCCACTAGGGAGTTGTTCGACATATGTTGATTTGTGAAAAGTACTATATTTTGTGGTGTTGTTTTTTGTACATCTCTTTTAGTTTCTTTCAAATATTGTTTGTTTTCATATTGGAATTTTCTAGTGACAAACCTTGAGAATTTTAAAAAAAGAGGAGTTCCCAATACCATAGGAGAAGACTGGCGTATACCATCCTTACCAAAATGTCTTATTTGTCAAACGAGAGTTACCCAATTAAAACTCTCCACAT